>JAHLJT010000631.1:113913944-114630075 GCA_031308135.1 Acheta domesticus | reverse complement strand
TTTGATTCCAGACATTGTATACATAATTTTACAAAAAATTATTAAAAAATTTAATTCAATTTGATCCAATTAATTTTACACTGATTTAATTAAAAATTTGAATTTTGACATTGTCTCTACTTGTGGTTTTGAATTGTCTTGCATACGCACAAATTTATGCAATTCTGAAAAAATTTATAATTTCTTAACTACATAAAAACCAACAATTTAATGCTACAGGTACGAGTGTAAAAGAAGGTAAGCATACATGCAAAACAAGGGTTCATGCAAAATTTTCCATTTTTGGTGTAAACATTTATCTAGGAACTAGCACCAAATTTTGGTTTGTTCAACCACCCGCCGAAGTTCCGAGACTGTCAACCACGCCCTGCAAACAAGTTGTGGTTCAAGACCGTTACGTCGGCAGGGAATCACAAGACACAGCGGTGGTTCAGAGCACCACGGAGGTTCACACATGGCGCCGACGTTGCGTCAACCAACACAAATAGCTGGGCCATATTTTACTATTAAATTTGGTTGGGAGAACCGACTTTTAATGTGCGGCAAGCATTCTTTTTTTTCAGTGTGCCGTCATTTGTTCATCTTTTGATTGTATTACGTTGGTTGTGAGAGTGTAGTCGATCTACGAGGAACAGTCGTCTTTTGTGAGTATAATTAACTAAGTGAAGATAGAGAACTTTAAGTTCGAAGATTAATAAGTATTTTAAATTGTTAAGATCCGAAAGGATGTATAGACGCAACACTCAGCAAACGTTTGAAAGAACTAGTCCCTTTACAATTCATTCTTAGTAGTTATAGCTGAACCCGTGCCATTATATCGCACGAAAGTAATACCTGAGTTACCCCTATACGGAAAATCGAAAATTCAAGAAAATATTTCATCTCGTTCAGTAGTTATTGTCCAAGATAATAAATGGAGATTACAACAATTTCTAGAACAATATAATCACAACTCACTATAAACACAGTTACATAACATGATACTGAAAATGAAATTTGTTTTGTATCTACAAAGATGTGGCGAACTATAGCAGGGTATCCTGCTAAATATCAACTAGTGATCTCAACATCATAGCTGGACGCACAACTCCAATGCTTGAAGTGCTGAAAATCGTGACGATTGTTTTTTCATTAGGTTGGCGATTGTGAAACCTATAGACTTTCTTACGAATTAAATAGGCTTGTGCGTTTTAGTGAGCTTACAACCATCTCTGTTAACGCAAATGCCAAAGCATTGCATAGCATTGGTTAAAGAATCCTGAGAAATTGAAACTACATGCGAATGTTATTAGAGGGAATTATTTGGTAGCCGTTTCTTTAATATTACTTTTTTTAGGTTTCCGACGACTGTTATTTGCTATAAGTTGAACTAATAAAATGATTGAAGGTATGCCTTCCCTGCGTGAAATTAAACAACTCTCCCTGAAATGAAAGCCACAATTTTGTTAAGAATAGTATGTAAATTGCAACTTTCAAAGTATTAAATATTGATTACTTCCCAATTTTTTATTAAATTTTAGTGAACACAAAAAGAGAATAAAGTTGTAAATTGAAATGAGACGCTAATTCCTGCTATTAGGTTTTGAGATACTAGGACAGAAGACGCGTTCACCATCATGGAGGACCGTTACAATTTCTCAGTACAGAGTGTTGTCTCCCAGTTTATACTTGAGCTCACTGGTATCCACTATAACTTAAAAACGTAACCCATCTCTCATAACTATAATCACATTATTTTTTGTCAACACACTTGTCACAGTACACAGTCACTAATCTTAGCATTTACAAACGCTCATAATCTTTGAACTTGAAAAACACACTATTAGATATTCGGTCGGTTTCACCACCGTTGATCAGTAGCTTTGACGGACGTCAAACCCTTGACGGTGCGTCAAAGCCTTATTTTACGTTTCACCTGACGATCGTCGAAGTGTCAAGTTTGATGGACCGGTACCCCGCCATCAACGTCTCTGACGACTCGTTTAAACTGATGTTGTCAAGTTACGGTGAATCAAACGCGTGCATTGTATTTCATTAAACTAGTTATTTTACGTTTTTCCTGTTCAAGTGAGGCGTGTTTGATATTATGAGAGATAATTTTGATGCTAACTTTTGGATATTTACAAACCATGGATCTAGAGCAAGCAATTATTCAAAAATATTATACTTTTTATTAATTGGAAGATCGTCAATTCGTAACGAGAGAATGTGAAGGCGGTGATACGGAAGAATTGAGAAGAAATTAAACCGCGTCTGGAATATCCTCAAACAGAAATAAGTCAACGCCCACGCTCAATAGTGATAGCTTAAGATTTCATGCTGCAGGACATTTCCTCCGGCCATTGCCATGGAATTTTGTCATCACAGAGAGCGATTGCGTAAATAAAAATATCGTTTCTTTCGCAAATCCTTCCCTACGCCATAGTATATGTATTTCCCTTGGGGCGCCGAAGCCTAACCAAAAAGACGAAATGTTTTACAATAGCGAGCTTTTCTGGATACACAGAGATGACAGACTGCACACAGCACACATGTGACAATTTTGTCTTCAGAGGAATTAAATTAGAACGATTCAGAAATAGAAAAATGTATTTCATCGTAAATGTGCAAATATGTACTTTTCATCGTATGCAAACTACGAAGTCTACTGTAGACTTCGTGCCAACCTACCGAATATAATAGTTCATACGTCATTAGTAGTCAACAGGTTCAATAGCCAATGCGGAACCGCGTTGTAACCTGATATAGTAGTCAACCTCTGTACGAGGAGAAACAATCGACACACGATCCTTGACGAATTGTCAAAGCTAACGGAGCGTCAATTCTAACAGAAAAGTGTAGGTGAAAAGTAACGATGCGTCAATATTTTGACGTTCGTCAAAAATGACGATCGTCAAGACAGATTTGACGAGTGTTGGTGAAATCCACAGATTGTTTTCTTACAATATATCTATCGCAACTAGCAACAAAACGACCATAAAAACAAACTACATGGAATAGTCGTAGGTGGAATTGTGGTAGGTCTTGAAAACAAATGACCGCCGATAAGCTTTCTTTCTATTAACTTTATAATTTTACTAGCTGGTACCCGGCGCGTTGCTGCCGCAGAAGAAATAATTGAGGGAATATTCCTCTCCCTCCTCTCATTTTCCCCACTCTCTCTCTCTTTCCCATCTGTTTCTTTTCCCCCTCTGTGTCTCTTTTCTCCATCTGTATCTTTTTCACTCTCTGTGTCTCTTCTTCCCCCACTCTCTGACTCTTTTCCCGCTCTCTCATTCTCCCCTCTCTCCCCCTCTCTCATTCCTCATTATTTTCCCTCTCTCTATTTTCCTTTTTTTCACTATTTTCCCTTTCTTTCTCTATTTCCATTTCTTTTTTTTCCTTTAATTATTTTCCCTTTCTTTCTCTATTTCCTTATCTCTTATTTTTCATCTCCCTCTCTTCCCTGTCTCTTTTTCACTTTCCTGTCATCAACTTGCGCCGCCTGCTCCTTGTGTTCTCCTCAACCTCGCCCAACAGCACACGGCAACGCCCAGCAACAATGAAGCTCACGTGGATTGGAATTGCATTTAACTGAAACTCTATCATGTGCTCTAGCGCCATCTAGTGGAGTTACAATCATTGTACTATGCCGGTGTTCTTCCCGCAAGTGCAAGCAATATGTTGACACATTTTTATCGCAATAGGATGCTGCTGCGGCAACGCATTAAGCACGAACCAACAAACATTGATTTTTATATATTAGATTTAATTTTCTGTATAATATTTTTTCTAGCTGATGAAGAACCCCGCATCACAGTGAATCCCGGCTTGACAACACTTTTTTCTCTTATTTAAATAACAACCTTCAAAACCAGCGTTGTCACACATTAAATTCCTCCAAATATCCATTTACCAATACTATTTTACTTTAATTGTACTGCCGTTTTACTAAAAACAGTATTAATGCGGAACTGTCATCAATTTAACCGTTCCTTCAGCACCCAAAGGTACTCTCTACTATCCCATTCTCTACTATATTAAAACACTTCTCTGAAACATGCATCCCTCCATCAGTTTCAGAATAACACGTAAATTGCACTGTCGCTCGCCTAACCTGCAAATACGTAATAATTATGCTTAATTTTCTGCAATTAAACATATGTGCATATATACCTTTTTACAGCAATGGTAACCACATTCATTAGAAAATGATATCTTCCACTAATGCACTCACGTCTACACGCAATTGAAATCAATATTCAAATTACTTTTCTAAATAAAACGAAAAAAACTATTACTATTACACTAAAACAAATATTTAGGGTTAGACAACTGACTGTGAAAAATTAACAAACAGTCCTCTAAATACATAATCCTTTACATTGATGAAAACAGTAGAAGATCTCAGACCTCTTCCTCTGGTGGCGCGCAGCTAAACTATTGACATTGATCCACTATTGAATCTGTGATGTAAAGCCAGGCGAAAATGTCCGGAAAAGTAATTATTTTGTGATTATAGTAAGGTTTGCGATTGTAAATCATAGCCTATGTTACTCCAGACCTTTAAAGGAAGCTAATACAAAAGTTTCATCAGTATTGGTTCAGTAGATTCAGAGATTATCGCGCTGTAAGTCAGTGCAGTTCTGTCTTTATATATTAGTATATATTAAAATTTAGTGCTTTGCCTACAAAACCTGCTAATAACAGTAAGCGATAACACTTCTAGGGTCCACTACCTTTCATTTAAGTAAAAAAATCACGAAATTCTTGTTTGTTTGTGTGTTCAATATATAGAAGCATTACCTTTTAAAAGTAGAGGTGGATAGAAAGATTTCCTGCTGAAAGTCAATGCAACATCTATCTACGATCTTGGTAAATATAAAACATTGTAGGAACATTTTCAGAAATATCTAGGTTTTATCATTCCATTAGTCCCGAAAACTAAGTAGTGAACGACGGGAAACTATTTTTGGATTTTGTTTATTTTACAAATAGTTTGCATGTCACAGTGGATATGGCACAAGAAGCTCACATATACTGCATGTGAAGTACATTTCTGCAAGTTTTCTTATGCGATGTAATCGCACGGGTTTAGACAATTAAAATTAAGTTACAACATTGTCTAAATTTCTTTATAGCTAAAAATATAAATACATAGCGACATACCTTAACAAACGTTACAATTAACATAAAATTTATAATTATAAATCCCATTTGTTTCTAAACTACTAGACAAAATAAAATGAATTCTTTTAGGGCAGAAATAAGTTTCAACCACTTTGTGTTTGAACCCTTTCGTTGCAACAGTTTTAATGCTGTAGGAGGAATCTGCTATTCTTTGCCCCATCTTCCTCGGCATCCACTGGCTCAAAGTTACAATGGAATCTCTCGCAATGCTCTGCACTTCTTCTAAGTTCTTAAAAAATGTCTCAAGTAATAAGAAACACATGTTATTCCCCAGTTCACGAAATGTTGAAAAAATAATATCTAAGGGACTTTCATAGTTAACAACCTAACGTATATTACCGACAGTTTTTCATTTCCGCCATGAATGCAACTCGTGTAGCACTTGCCTTCTACATCTTTCTCCCAAATTCTTAATCGTGCACAAGGGAACGGGTTTGGAGACCAGCAAAGAAACCTGCCTTGCTTTTCTCAAGCGACAAACAAGGGAATAACTCTGATGTCAAAAGCATCCACATTCTGAATGTATTACCTTTGTTTTAGCAGTACAGTTTAACATGGAACAAGGAAAAAATATATTAATACAACGATCATATTATGATCTCATTTCCAGGTCCTCACATATACTCCTCTTAAGGTCGTGACATTTTAGTCGTCAAACATACTTTAAATATCATATTTTCCCCTCGCAAGTACCCAGAATTGTCCACAAATGATTGCCAATTATTTCGACTGAACATTGTAATCCTTGGAGAAGATCTGTGACATTGTGACAATGAACTAAATCCCCCTCTGCAAATATTGAAACAAACACATCCCCTTTTCGGAAATATAATACTTTTATGATGTAATTCAGTAGAGTAAACACTTCTTTCAATATAATCTAGAAGCTAATACTTCAGAGCTGCTAGCTTGGTGAAACTCAAATCACACTCACATTCAGCAAAACTACCTACACAGCTGAGGATTTGAGGATTGTAAAATTCAGTGAAGAATGTTCATCTGCCTCTGACAACATATATGCCAACCATTAATTAGAAAACATTATAGTAAACATGTAATATGAAATTATAAATTACGTAGAAGTAAATTAATTAAATTAATCGTTGATTGTCCTTCATATTAAATAAATATGCTATGATTATTATCTTCAGTTATAAATATGACCTTCGATATTTCTTCGGAAAACCACGGTTGCTGGTGTTAAATGGAAGTTGTTCTTACACCGTAGAAAAATGCTATGAACGATACTTATTACACGACCATCTGCAAACCTACAAACTTAAAAGAATTTCACAGCAATTCTTTTCAAAGGTGTTGTGGCCATTAATTACACGTATTTAAATTCAAATTTACATGGGAAAAAATAATAACAACACCAACAAGTGCTCTGCCCCTGAGAGAGGAGACCCGACTGCTGATCTTTGACGTACCCGTTGCGGTCACGGGACTGATGTATCAATAACACGCAAACCGAGAGGCGGTTCGTTTGCAGACTGTCTCCAGCGGCGACGAGCAGCCGCTGGAACGCGACGTCGCGTAACTTTGTGAGGGAATGCGGCGTCGTTTCCCTTGGCCTCGGCGGCCGTTAATTTTAATCCCAGCGCGTCTTCCCACTTCTTTCATTACGCGCGGTAATTTAGAAAGCATGAAATATGGAGATGCATATTCTCACTTCTGAACGTTATTACGAGGCTGGGAAAGTGCACACGGCCAACAACATATCAGTTTGCAAATGGATGCGAGTAGAAAGTGGGAGACGAGCTGACCAATACAAATTGCACAAGGGATCGAACGAGGATGTTTCGAGATTTCCTGTGTTTTGTTTTCGCGAATTTTGTTACAACAATAACATGGCAAGCGCAATAAAGAAACATTCAGATGAGTAAAACATGTTTCAGAAAAAAAGGCGATGGCTATATTTTTCTTCCTTTTTTTTCTTTTCTACAAATTTTCAGGAAATTTTGAGATTTTACAGTTTATTGATAGTCGCATTCACAACACGGTAATTGGCGACTAATGTAATGTCAACGCAGGGACAGTTTTTCTTTCTCGATAATTTTTTTTCTGAGCAATCAATTCGACCATAACAGTTATCGAAAAATTTAAGGAAATTGTTTATATTGTTTCGCGTATATTCATGGGTTGCATTTCGTTCATTGGTGCTATGCATGCCCTACCACATTAATGCGAAAATAGACCACCCAGAAAAGAGTTCCAAGAAGTATTTTCAAAGGGAAAATGCCACAACCACTGGACCTAAATAGTAAATGTACTTTTACTATAAAGATTAGCCCCGCTGTACTGTTCGGATTTAGCATTCGGCTATATTGCTATGGCCTATATGAAAGTTGTTGTGCGTATTAGCGATGATTCGAAAAATAATTTGTTGGATCTACCTATTTATAAAGTGAAATTGTTATTATACCATAACATGTAATGTTAATATTAATTTAAGTAATTTAATTATTACTACTTTAATAATTTCTTATAATATGGGTAAAAAATATTCGTGTTTTGCAAGTATGTTTCACTACAAAGGCAACGTAAATACTCTATATATTTCGTTTCTTTTA
Organism: Acheta domesticus; assembly: GCA_031308135.1. Classification (NCBI taxonomy): domain Eukaryota; kingdom Metazoa; phylum Arthropoda; class Insecta; order Orthoptera; family Gryllidae; genus Acheta; species Acheta domesticus. Next base: position 114,622,333 of record JAHLJT010000631.1, on the reverse strand, counting down.
CTTATAGGTCGACATTAGCAACTATCACATTAAGAAGCAATTGTAGAAATTTCCATTTTCCCTCCATTGAGGCAGGACATTATTTCGTGTGATACTAACGAAATGCCATATATCACTCACTAATGGGAAACTTAGCAAGGTTCACCAAAATCACTGAATACATTTTTTTTAAAATCTAAACAGGATTATTGAAGACGATAACGCGAAAGAAATTAATCTAGTTGTGTGTGTGTGTGTGTGTGTGTGTGTGTGTGTGTGTGTGTGTGTGTGTGTGTGTGTGTGTGTGGTGAGCGTTACTGAATTGTTTTGTCTCGATGAAACTTACCAAAGTTCTACATTGTTTCCATCCTTTGAAAATAGTTTACAGCAACGAATATGATGAACTGAACTCTCATTCTCCTATAATGTTCTTCCTTCTCTCCAGGAGGCAGGAGTAAGCTTGCGTGTGCAAATAGGTTATTAAAACAAAGTTCTATTCTCATAGTTCCAATTCTCATATCTTACTAGTTCGGTTGATTTTTGACAATCCAGTCACATAAACTCGAACAGTACATACGTTATAATTTTTTTTAAGGAAAACTATAACAAAGAAACAAAAAATCTTATATCTACACTAATAAAAGAACTCAACGTCATGTAGCCAATATCGATTCCACAAAAAATAGTGTATGAATAGATAGAAAGTATAGAAATGATTAATACAACACAAATTATAATAAGTTAATAATAGTTAGTAATAAAGTAATAATAAGTTAGTAAGTTATAATATGTTGGTAGATGCATCTCGACCATTGTATTTCGTCAGTCGCGAAGAGCAGATTGGTTCCAACAATATATTCCGCCAGAGGCCAGTGGCAGTGCAGCAGAACTGGTACCTAACAGCTTCGCTAGATTGATTGATTGATTCGTGTTCCGGGCGCGTCAACTGCTCAGGTCATTAGTCCCGTAAGTGTAGTGCATGTCTTCCCGGGAGGTGGCGATGATCTTTTCCCCGCTGGATGGCGAGATCTGCCGACCTACCGTCGACTAGCGGGGCTTTCCCCTCAACCAAGTATCTCCCACCAGCGGGGCACCGCCCCAGCCGGGACAAGTTGTAAGCTCCCGACCGGTCTCCCGGTATGTGTGGTAGTGTAGTGCATGTTAGTGTAAGTGTGTGTGTAAGAGGGAGAGGATAGGACAAGGATGAGGAAGGAAAGATCGCGCGCGGTCCGTGGCCCGTTTGTTAGGGTACTGCTCCGGCATTCGCCTGGTGTTGATCGGAGAAACCACGGAAAACTACCGATCAGAGCAGCCGGCCGCTAGAATTCTCCTCCAGACAGCGACTGAATTCGACCTAGCTGACAAGCTAGTGTCGAAAATCCTGCCGCCGTCGGGACTCGAACCTAGGACCTCCCGGTCAGAGGGACTGCAGTGACATCAGGTTGATGCACTGAGCCATCTCTCCCGGTGATTCCCTAGAGGCCAGTAGCAATGCCTAAGATAAAAAAAAATCAATAGCAGTGCAATCTAAACGCAATGTAAAATAAAATGAAAAACATTACTAAAATTTGAATCAATTACATTAAAAATAATTATAGTAAATACCGTAGTTTATATAAAATTGATCTTTTTCCTCTTTCACAAAAATCGGATTTGAAGAAAGCCCGGGCAACGCCGAGTATTTTGCTAGTACTTGATAAATAACATTTAAACATACAACGAAGTCACAAAGTACGAGAATGCTCTTTAAACAAGTGAGAGAAAAACAAAGGGTCCCCCCCGATAAGATGGTAAAAAGTTCCCCTCAACCAATATTACATATGAGTGGTTACACTATAATTCTAACATAAAAATAATATTTTTGAAATGTTTCTTAGCCTCCATCCCACCATCCACACCCCTGTACAGCCAAAAACGTGTTTTTTTTATTTCAATTTTTTTCGACAAATTAACACTATTTTATAAGACTGAAAAAATATGATAAATAAGAACACAACTTGGACTATCAGAAAAACATTTTTCAATATTTTCTCAGGCCCAAATTCAATCACAAAAAAATATTTTCGAAAAAAAAATCAAGAAGTATTTTTTACTGTGTCTTAGAAGCCTGGAACAGGTTCGAAAAAAATATCAAAGGTTTCTCTTAAAACACAAATTGTTGTGTATTTTTTTCAGATTTTTTCGATTACTGGGCTGCAGTTAAAAAAATAAAAACCATTTTCCCGCCTTTAAAACACCTGAACTTTCAATATACTTTAAAAATGACTGCAACGGTTCTGTGCATTTATTTCAGTGTTTGTATACATTGTGTTTGTATACATACATTTGTATACATTGTTGTAGACCCAATAAAGTTTTGATTTAGGAATATACTTACAAAGTATCATTTTTAAAGCTTTCTAATCGTTTGCATAAGTAATCGTACGCTACGGAAAGACGATAGTTTTGGCAATTTATAAGAAACAATCGACACAAGACCTTGTAAGTGTGATACTGGTGGATAAAGAATTACACCCCATCCTACATCAAACAGATTTTAGAAGAAAAATAGAAGTTTGCAGATTATGACATACAAAAAAGATTATTGCAACACACATTATAATGGCAAGTAACTCAGAAGAGATGCTTCCTAGGCCTTTTAAACCAGGTTTGCTTGTCTCATGGGGACACGACTTTTTTTTGAGAACAAGTAAATTCTAACACGACATGTTTTGGGGGACGGGTAGATGATAAATGGGGAAATGATAAGGGACATTTCGTGTCCAGGATAGATGGGGGACAGTGGGGAAGTGAAGGGGAACAGATTAAGCCCCAATTATGTTGTTGGGATGTATTTTTCAAAATACCACTTTTATGATCATCCTATTTTACAATTTTGCATATTAGTTCTTTTGGGTGCCCCCTTTCCGTAGCACTGATGGACAGAAAAGAGAAGCCGATATCAATGTAAAATTAAATTGAAGGAAAATACTGAAATTATCTTTTACGATAAAATTAACGGGGCTATTTTATTTTCTGCGAATTTTTATCTCAACGCTCAGCAATATTGGAATGAATTCTCTTCGCACAGTATCGGGTCTATAATGCCGTAAACTACTTTTCGGGGATGGGAGTTAGCAGTTGGGTGCTACATTAAATCAATTTTCAATTTCGTAATTATTACAAGTATTTATTACGTACATTATTCGTACATTTATTATACATTACACGTGCAGAGTTATCGCACGTGTACAGATTGTACGAGTGTCTCCATATTTATACGTATTCAAGACCAAAAACTTAGGTAAAGGAAAAGACAACTCTTTCTCTAGTCTGAAACATCTACAGACGTGAGACCACAGGCTTCCGCAACCAATGCGTTACTATTTATCTGTCCGGGAGGCGCCGCGTTCTAGGCTCAGTTGTCAACGTTTTAGCTGCTATTCTGTGGCCTTCCTCCTCAAGCAAGGTCGTACGTGCCTAGGACGCGGCAACTACCGAACTGCCAAGTGGTTGACTACAAATGTCTTACGTTTTTTTTAAACTATGACCCAGCTATTAAAAAAATATGAAAAAATTCACAAGCATTCTGAGATGAAGTTTTAAGATTATTTTCGTGCCAGTGTCTGTGTTCTAAGACAAGTAAAACAGTTCTTGTAAATCTGGGTCTAACCTCTTCCCCTTCATTTTTCCACATGTCCCCCAATTATCCCTCAAATATGACCGAATTATTATTTAATAAACTGACAAACACTATTATCTTTACTTAGGCGTATGATATTCTCATACAAACGATTAGAAAGCTTTAAAAATGATACTTTGTAAGTATATTCCTAAATCAAAACTTTATTGGGTCTACAAGAATGTATACAAATGTATGTACACAAACACAATGTATACAAACACTGAAATAAATGCACAGAACCGTTGCAGTCATTTTCAAAGTATATTGAAAGTCCAGGTGTTTTAAAGGCGGGAAAATGGTTTTTATTTTTTTAACTGCAGCCCAGTAATCGAAAAAATCTGAAAAAAATACACAACAATTTGTGTTTTAAGAGAAACCTTTGATATTTTTTTCGAGCCTGTTCCAGGCTTCTAAGACACAGTAAAAAATACTTCTTGATATTTTTTTTCGAAAATATTTTTTTGTGTTTGAATTTGGGCCTGAGAAAATATTGAAAAATGTTTTTCTGATAGTCCAAGTTGTGTTCTTATTTATCATATTTTTTCAGTCTGATAAAATAGTGTTAAGTTGTCGAAAAAAATTGAAATTAAAAAAACACGTTTTTGGCTGTACAAGGGTGTGGGTGGTGGATGGGAGCTAAGAAACATTTCAAAAATATTATTTTTATGTTAGAATTATAGTGTAACCACTCATATGTAATATGGTTGAGGGGAACTTTTTACCATCTTATCCGGGGGGACCCTTTATTTACGAATCACATGAAACTGAACAATAAAGCTGAGTTAAAACACGAATTATAACGAAGGACACAAACATACAAGTATGTATTGTATTGTATTATATTGTATTATATTTTCAATATCAATTTGTCTAAAAATTATAACAAAGTTAGAAGGAACAATGAAGTACAGACTATTAAATAAGTGTAAACAATAGCTTTTCTAATTCAATTCCAATACATACATACATATATACAACACCACTTCATATTCCCTCATCAAAGAAATGTACTTTAGATGTCACATTTCAAAAGTTAGGTGTCATGGCAACAAATTCTCACCCCTGCATATCACTAAATACAGTCGACTCCGTGAACTCGGATATAGTAAATTCTCGGTTATAGTGAACTGAAGGCACTGGTTCCGTTTCACATACATTACAAATAAGTACAAGAAGATTCGGTTATAGTGGATTCTGAACCTCGGCATATATTGAATGTTAGAAATACAATGTCCTGAAAATTCTTTCCTGAAAAAATATTTATCACCTCAGTGCCACAAAATACAACAGTGGCCAATTTGGAAAAAAATCGACCAAAGATCATTATCAAAGACGTCTTTCCTGTGGTGGTAGCGGATATGGAATGAGGATGAGTGATGAACGTATGGGGACCGTTTTGATGTATTGATGAGTATTTAAGAGAGATCTTATTGATTAGTGATTAAGGTATGGAATAGGGACCGTATTGATGAGTGATACAAATGTAGAAAGTGTTCCAACAGTGCAAGAGGTATTGAAGGGCGCGTCAAGACTACATTACGATACTTAGAGACAGTGGATAATGCAGATCAAGAATGGAGAGAGAACAAACTCTGGAGAAGGATATAGAGAAATCACAAATGAATAACGTACGCAGCAAGCAATTGGAAATAATTGACTTTTGAAGGTCGTCAAATGAAGATATTGAAATTTTCAGTTTATGATAATGTATTTTGCTGTATTTCTATATTAACAAAATCAATAATTGTGGAAAACGTCTATTAAATTTTGACATCATCGGATAGTGAACCTCTGATTTACTGAACCAAAAATGTTAGTCCCCAAAAATTCACTCGACTGTACATTCTCCTGTTACTGCGTTCATTTTCCTCTCGCGCTCTCATTATTCGTTATTCACTAGACGTGTCATTAGACACTTGATCTGCAGGGATCAAGTGTCTTGGAAATGCCTTATTTTCTCACATCGTTTTTCGTGCGATAGAGACGCGTACGTTTCACCCTTGATGGTCACTTGGTGAACCATCTTTAACAGGAGTCAAGTATTCTGCGCGCGCAGCGATGATGACTGCCATGTGGCGAAGGCGGTAAGCAGCTGAAACGAAGAGAACATTGTCGAAAAGATCGGCGCCGGCGGCCACGATGACAACAGCGTCCTCGTCAACAACGACGGTGACGACGAAGCGCGCGGAAAAACACACGCGCAAGCAGCTCTGCCCTACAAAAGGCGTACGCCACGGCTTCAGAACGGGATGAATAACGGACTCACTCGCGGCAGCGCGGTCGACGTACAAAAGACAGCCGTTACTACCGAACCCGTAAACCCGATTGCCAACTTCGGGTAATACGCCGTTTACGGCTTCATGTCAAGAATACTGAACTAATCACCAGGCTTGGCCTTCTTGTGAAATTATGTCACTGTTTTTGTTGCTCTTTTTCGTTTAATACCAGGCTACTGAAGTGAAAAACGACCTAGTAACTGAGTACTCAAAAGGCAGATCTTAATGCAATGACTTGGGATTTATGGCGCTCAATGGACAGGAAGGTTAAAACGACCAACAGAAAGCGGACAATAGCAATTTCTGAAAATCAAATATTGTTGAGATTTCGACCACCCGAAATATAAATCGTAATCACTTTGGTAAAAAAAACCTTTTCCTGTTTAACTTATCACAATAGGTATTCTCAGGGTACTATAAATAATCGAATTATACTACTTTTTGTTTCGTAGAAAAAAAAATATAATTCGTAACTAATTACTGAAGACTTCGATATCAATAAGATTTTGGAAGTTATGTTTAGTTCCAAGAGTGCCAATAAGAACGAGATTTAAAAAATAAAAACAAAAGAAATTCGTAAAAGCTTTTATCAAATAACCTCAGTCGTATGTATTTGCACTAGGGTGACATTTTAAAAATTGTACTCGTACATAACTCAACTGGTACAATTCTACAAATTGAAACGAGTCAGAACAAATAAACAACAACTTCCAGTTGTAAGGACAGTCATTTGAATCTCTTTGTGATGTCAAATATCAATTTGTGCTTCTGTGTCTTAGCAGAAGATAATATACATTGCCGACATCAAAACGAAAATAACAAAACAACACGGCAGGTGGAGGTTGCGCCGCTCAATGCAGCCAATTGTAAAGATTAGGAGTAACACTGAGAAATGTCTAAACAATACAAATGCGCGGGTATGGGAACGTTTCCACACTAACGGAGCAATGCGGTGAAAAACGAAAATAATGAAGACTCGTGTTAGTGTAACACGAATTTGAGCTAGCAGCTTACACACCAATGTAAAATTAATAGACCTTCAATTTCTTTCATAAAGAACTAGAGCCATTTAAAAATACTTAGGGAGGAATGCGTATTTCTGATTTCGGAGTGATCTCTCAGAGTATGTTTGTCGAACACAGATTTACACATTCACGGTTTAGGATTATTATTCAAGAACACCAAGAAACATTTCTAACTTGCATTATGGATAATTTATTCATTCTTCGAAAAATATAATCATATTTTCTCTTCGTATAACTTCTGCTGAAAGCAAACAATACTTCTTTTCTCTCTTTCCAGATTTGCGTGAAGTAATGATCCGTGATTGGCGTTTCCTGCGCGCAGTGCTGCTGCTACCGCAGGGGCAGCGGCCCGCCTGTTTGGGCGTGGCATTACGAAGGGGAATGCGAGAGGGTAAACTGCGTGGGGGCGCAGCTTCCCGGCTGTTTGTTTTACGGGGCGCCAAGGCAGTTTACAGGAAGGGAGCGGCGCGCCGGCATCTCCCGCTCCAATCGATACGGGTGCGGACACCTGGCGCCCACGCCGGTGACAAGGCGCGCTCGGTTTCTTGTCTTTTTCCCCCGTACACACAGCACGGGGGTAGATGCGGCGAATTCCCTTACGCAGAGCAAAAGACAGACGCACAATGAACCGATAAGGCAGAAGATAGTTTTGATGATCTGACCGTCAAAAGATGAGATAATACTACATAAGTAAATGTTGCATAAGAAGCTACTTTTAGGGGCCAGAGGTACTAAATCGATTCCTATTTTGTAAAATGAGCGTCATCAACTTTATCACATAGTTCGTTGAAACGAAACTGCTGAAATAGATCTCTTTAATTTCACACATTTAACAAAATTGACCTCGCAGTCCTGCGTTGAGGCAACACCAGATACGACTATAAGAAGGCAAGTTGAAACTTCACACAATCCCCACGTGTCGTAAAAGCCTTTGCATTCCGAAGCAGCTGACTGCAGACTCCGACGCATGCGAATCAATAACAAGAATAAGACCAAATCGAAGAACGTCCAGCGACACCTGCAGCCGACGTGGACGTGAGGCGCTTTGGCCGGGAGACCGCGAAGGGCGGCGGCGGCGGCGGCGGCGCGCCTACGGCGTAAAGCAATTACGCCACCGCATCGAGTCGTTTCTCACCGGAGGCTCCGCATTTCCATTCGCGAAATGAAATTTCCTTCGGCGGCAAATCGCATTCCGCCTGCGCCCGCCTAACGCGATTTGCGTCGCGCGCGTCGCCGCCGCCGCCGCCGCAGCTGCGTGCGCGCGCACGGACGGACGCGCCGGCGTTCTCCAGGCAAGACGCAAGGACTGCGAGCGGGAGTGGAAGTGGGAGTGGGAGTGGGTCCGAGAAGGTAGAAAGAAATGGGGGAAAACGGTGCAGTGCTTTGCGACGAAGCGGTGCCGCGCCCTCTCTTCCAGTTGACGAAATACGAAACGCTGGAAATGATAGGAGAATTATGTTACCGAGTTAAATAATCAGCTTTGTTTTCGTACTTGTTTAGGGATTTAATGTTCTACGTAGGTAACACACACATACCCACGCATATAGTATATATTACAGAAGATTCAAAAACAGTGATGGTTGTTAAGGGAAGAAAGTCTTTTTCGTAATTAATTTTTACTCCGAAATGACAGAATTTGCCGTAGTTCCCTACAGCCATCATTCATCAGATGATGATAATTACCTTAACCTCCATATACGTCTAATATACATATTTCATACTTCTTGATATTTTGGCCCATTGATTTCTTGGTCCAATTGAAACGATACAATCGCCTTGTCGGCCCCGTGGCCGAGATCGCTAAGACAGTAGTGCCCTAGTGATCTCGGACCGAGGGGTCGCGGGTTCGAGTCCCGCCTCGGAGATGGTTGTATGTGTTCCTTTCACCCCATATCATTACCATATCGTTTTATCCTCATACCATAACGTTAAATCCAATATTGGTCGCTAATGACCTAGTAGTTGAAATTAAAATTGTCCTGAATTAAAAAAAATGGCCTTTTTTGGAGAGCTGTCGCCGCTGGTTCTGTTCCCAACACTGCAGGAAAATCCTCTTTGACTTTGTCTCGGAAAAGAGCAATGGTAATTACAAGATGTCCTTAGTCAGAAACGAAAGTTGGCGAAGGCACAGGAGATCTAAGAACAGGGGGCTAGAGGATTGTGAAGAACGCGTGAGAAACCGCAACTGTGTAGTTTCGAAGTTAAAATTCACTTTTCTCTGCATGAATTTATCTAAGCAGTCAGTTTCATGTGACTTATATATACTCCGATTTAAACAGAGAGGCACTTCAAGGTCACTAGCTGGACACTGTCATCCAATTGGGAGCTCCAACACCACAAATTTAAGTTGTAATGAAGCTCCTCCCTATTGGATGACAATGTCCCTCTCTCCTCCCCAGCTTGTGACCTTAAAGAGCCGTTGCATTTAAATCGGAATATAACTTACAAAGTGTAATTTTCTTCTGTCGTTTGATGCACAGTCAATACTGGAATATCCAGACCCAAAGAGGTACCCTTCCGGTAAATCATCGGTCAATTCTCTAGACAATTCTGAAAAGAAAGAAAAATAACAACAACAAACAAACAACTATTTCAAGAATTGATTTCGAAAGGCAGTGAATAGATGGACAGTAGAACTTGATTCTACAGGTTCTAGTTCACATAAAAATAAAAATAAAAATTAAAAACTTTTTGCCATAAGAAAGTATTCGCCAATTGCAAAACAGTATTCAGCAATTAAACTGAAAGTAGAATACGGAAAATCAAAAACGTCTGCGGTACGTGCTCGCTCCCGCAGAAGTTTCCCGCATTCCCCGGGCGCGCGGAAGCGACGCACTTTGCCCTTTCTTTGCATCGGCTCGGCGCGGCGCCGCGGCGCGAGGGAACTTCCCGTGGACAGGCGGGAAGGGGCCGGAAGGGGCAGAGTAATGCGGCGCTTCCTGCACAGCGTGGCGCGGTGCGGGACGGGGAGGGCAGCGGAGGGGCGATGCGGTGCGGTACACTGCGCGCTCTGGGCCGGGGTTCAATGCCCGCCGCCGACGCAATCGATGGCGACCCGCGCGCGCACGGGCTATGGCTGGGGTGTGCTGGGCTGTGCTGTGCCGGCGCGGCCGCGTTCGCGTGCGTGAGGCGCGCCGTACTCCACGCGCGTTACGTAACGCTGCTCAGCTGCCGCCGCCGCCGCCGCCGCAGCCGCGGCTGCCGCTGGCGCGACGGAGCCCGGTCGATACGGCGGGGGCGGCGCCGAGGCAGACTGGCCGGCGCGGGGTGGCGCGACGCGACGAGACGCCAGGGCGGCGGCGGCGGCGTCTGCGACTCTCTGTGGATGAAGACGAAGGTTACGTGGGGTACATTAGCAAACGTTACCCAGCGCGATAAGAATGGGCAAGTCAAGAGATAAAAGCGAAGTCGATGTCAAAGGGCGCTCGTACGCAAAGAGTAAAATTAACAAGACGGTTATTATCTTCCATTCCCGATACTTAGCAATGCATCCACGAAATTGAATTAAAGAAACGTTCTGAATAGTTTGTTTTAAAGACAGTCTTGTGTAACACTGACGGGATATAATCAATTTTTCACGCGTTTTTCAGCCTTTTGAAAAATAACTTCAGACTCATGGATAATCTGCAATTAGAGTTTTGGATAAAAATGAACTGATTTGTGGATTTCGGTGCGATATAAATGAAGGAATAAGGAGAAAAAGAATGTGTCAGCCTTTCAGTGTTTAGGTCCAAAGGAAATGTAGGATGTAGGTTTCTGTATTGTTCCTGGGCTTAGCACTTCAATCTCTAACAGAAAGCGAAGGGCAGAGCAAGAGCGCGCGCGAGAGAGAAGAGAGAGACAGAGCAAGAGAGACAGAGAGAGAGAGAAACAGATACAGACACTTTAGAAGATTCATCATGACCACGCGCTACTGAGTTACACTTAGATGCTTAGAATTTTATGCCGTTTCACCAGGACGGCGATCACTGTAGTTAAATAATCCTAGAAATATACATGAAACATATACGGTAAAGCGTTCTCGTGAACGAAGCTTTTTAAACCCTAGACAACAACTCAGTATGAACAAGTCTTACGAGCAGATTATTCAAACATTCAACGCATTGTCATCCGAACGTTGTTCTTTTTTTTAATATTTCTTCATTCTATTATTTTTGTAGTGCAATTTAAGGAGCTTAAAAGATGAATGAGGATAAACTCGATTTGTCAAAAAAATGTGACAAGATATGTCATCTCGTAATTTGTTTTACACAAAACGAAATTTGTTGTTTATTTGATGTGGTGGTAAACTTGAGTTACTTCCCCCTCCCCGTTTTCAGATTTTAAAATCATACAATCGGTAGAGGTAACAAATTTTCGTTAATGTTATTGTGTTTGGATAATAAAGTAACAAATGCGTAACATGCAGCAAAATTGCAAAATATTTGCATTTTACTGTAAGTTTAAGTTTATTTTAGACTTGTGTTGTTTTTTATATTTGTTTGTATGGCAGATGATTCTTGGCGCGGCTCATGTGCTATGCCCATTAGTCGCGTTGGTGCTGTGAATGTTTTATCCCGGGATGATGCGCTCTTCTCCTGACCCCCCCCCCCCGGCAGTGAGATCCAGCGCCGCCCTACACGCCTGCTTGCGGGGATTTCTCTATCTAGATAACTTCCCCCACTGGGGCACCGACCCAGTAGTGACAAGCTCTAAACTCCTGACATTTGTGACAGAGTAGAGGATTTAAGTGTGTGAGAGGGTAGGACAAGGTAGAGGACGGGAAGATCGCGCAAAGTGCGTAGCCTGTTTAAAAATTAGTTGTAAAATCTTTTAAAATTCGCAAATAAGGAACACAAGACAAGAAAATTTATTACATGTATGAGTGTGTGCGAGAGGGGGAGAAGACAGAGGCAACAAAGTGCAGCAAGACCCAAGAAAATTGTGAATATTTTTCTCCGAAGAAAATATACCTGTTCTACTACAAATTTTTGTTTACAATTTTTAATCAGACAAAATACTGCGCATTCTCTCTCTTACAACTAATTCTCTTGGAATAAAATGAATAGCCCCCGGTCCTGAAATCTGTAAACAAAATAAATCACGCAATATTCAGATTTGCCAAAGGTAATGAATAATCGGAGTAAACAAGTGCAGACAAAAACGAGTTCTGAAACAAAGTATCGTGGCGCTGTCCATGTCATGGTAATACATCAGGAAGAGAAGAGGGTAGTTGGAGCGGCAGGTCACAATGATGGAGGAGAGCAAAACAGCTGGGTAGCGAACCGGCCAAACACGACCCAGGGAAATAGGTTGACGGGACCCAGTGAGAGAAGCCTAGAAGTTACGAGCCTGAACTTAGTTTCGGAAAACTATGTGACAGTTTACAACTCGTAGGATGCACAGCACCGGACAAACAACGAATACGCAGGAAATCAGGCAGACCTGAGATAGTGAAGCAACTCAATGCTAACTATCTAAACGCTCACATGTGTTCTCAATTTTATCGTAAAAATGAACTTTGATTGCGAGTGCGGTGTCAATGAAACATTAAATTAAACTAAGTAATAAGAGAAGTAGCACCTGCATAAGCTGTAAGCAACGGTTTTATTTTCGATTTCAGCTGAAATTAAAATTTAAAAAATTTAAATAAATTATTCTGTAAAAAAAATTATTACTACGCTTTTTATCAGCCCCCGGTGACTCGCTGATTAGCGTGTTCGCTTTCCACGGCGCAACCCCGGGTTCGATTCCCGGCCGGGGCAAAAATTAAAAGTGCGCATTACTTGCAATGTCCACTATCTGTTGCTGTGTGACGATGAGAAAGCTCACTTCTCGGGTTGAGAAGACCAGCGATACGGCGAAGGGGTGGCTATATGCTAACCACACGTACCCCTTAACCCATGGCCGCAAGGCCGGGACGTCGCTGGTAAGCCTTAGTTCGTAAAGAGCTGTTGTGCCAAAGTACATATAAACCCTTTTATCAAGGAAATACCACGTCCAGTTAATTAACAAAAGAATCATTTACATTTTTCATATTACATTCTTCGCTCAGTTGTTCTCCTTCGCAAGTTCAATATGACGCGGCCTGCAAAATGTTCGCAATTCGGTTAAACATTACATTAATGGAAGAGACGATCGAACCCGGCAGCGTGCGGCCCGGTTAGCCGCGATCCAGACGAAGCCGTCGGCGTGACCGGAACAAGGAGGGTCGGCGCAGTTGCGTGCTCGCGGCCTGGGGCTTCTTGGAACAGCTCCCCGGGAGCTCAGTGGGCGCCACGCCACACGCAGCACAGGGGGGGGGGAGGGGGGGGCGAAATGACACCAAACGCTCTTGGAGTAGTGTTCCTCGGGCTCAGAAGCAAGCATTTTAACCAGTGCAGTACACAAAATTATATGATGTATACCTAAAATAAAGCAAGGAAATGCTTATGCACAGTTTTTGTTACTCGTAAATTTATTTTAGGGTTTCACATTTCTTTTAATGTTCAATTTCGAGTCAAGAGAGTGGATAAGTATCGCATCTTACACTTTTCTTTTCTACAGTACTCTATGAAAATGTTCCACTGATTTAGGCAGTTCCCTTTTAACATTTATGAATAAATATTTTTTTTCTTTGACAGCTTTTTTGTTGTCGATATTCCACGAATTGCAAATGTCAGAAGAAACAAAATACATCATTTTATCATACCAGCTCCATCTTACACAAGCGTATTCAGTTTTTTTATGTCCAAAAATTCAACCATTTTCAGAAGGCAAGTCTTCTCCAGAGATTTCAACAACGTACAGATGTTTGCTTAACCTCTTCTTCCGTTTGGCCCATTTCCGAGCAGAGGGCGTCGCGCCGCCGCGCAGTCGCCACGCGAGCGGCGCTGCTTTCGGAATTTCCTGTGACGACGCGACGGCGGTGACCGTGCTACGGGGCTCACGCAACGTGCCGCCGACTCTATGAACCCGTGTCCTTTCAAGGGAATATAATAAATGCAATTTCGGAAACACGCGAAGTAACTACAGGCTCGTTCTCATTTGTATCTTTTATCAGTCTGTACAAAGTATTAAAAAGAGGTTGTACTATAAAGCAAACACGAGTTTTGAGGAGGGAGGCACTAAAAAGTTTTTGTAATTATTTTTCTCAACAGCAAAATGGCATTATTTGACAAGCACAGAAGAGAGAATCCACAGTTTTAATATCTGAAGGTATTTTCAAGAAAGTTTTAATATTACATCCGAACAGTAAAATCTACTAATATAATATTTCGCATGCAATGAAAATTTCAATGTTTATTAATTTAGAAAAGTAAATTTCCAGAATAATCTTCCTTGTTACGTTTAAAAACGGATTGGGCCTTACAAACCGGTAAATACGGTAATCAGACGATCACGTGGAAAATATTACTTATTTAATCGTTAAATTACGTGCTCGACAATAAAATATATTAAAGAAAAATAGTCTAGTGATACAGTTTCTGAAAAATAGTCTACAGAGGATTTGGCAGCGCCCATATATTCGTAGAGGAGCTCAAAACGCTTGGTGCATTTTGGCGATTGTTCAAATGCAATAGTTCAGAGAGAGAAACGCTCATGAATGTAACTGCAGTTACGACACCAGGTGGGCCAGACTGAATTCCATCTTCCGCCCGACAGCGATCTCCAGAGCCATAAACCTTGCCCGAAAAAACGTACACAAACATGAGGTGCTCTCGCAGCCGCCGTCACGATAAACACAACGATGACCTCCCGACAGAAGCGCGGCGGTTAAATCGATAAAAGTGTTTACGATGCGAGAGGCCCGAAGCGAGACCTAGGGTTAGTAGAGACGTAGTGTTCTAAAAATCTCCCGATGTGAACCAACCTCCTCAAACAAACCTCTGCTATCGACCCTGCTCCATTTTTGGAACCTGGTGGTCTCACCCCAACTGGTGGGTGGAGTAACTCACAAATGTGTCACTGAAGCGTGATTGAGAATCTTTCCGGCCAAGGAGAGAGTTTTTTGGGACTTCGCATCATAGCAGCACGATTCCACGCGTTTTCTCTGCGGGACGTTTCTTGTTGTGTGTGTTTGCGGTTCGCTGATGACTGAACGTGTCCGTTATAGACTTTCCGTTGCCGCTGTATTGGAAACATGCATTTTGCAACTGAATGCTAGAATATTCTTCTTTTTCGTAAAATGCACAAAACAAAATTCTGTAAGTAACAGAAAGATTCTGATCATATTTTAAATCACTAAAAAAAGTAAGGGAATTCAAATTTGTGTAATAATTGTGATAAATTAGTACGCATCTACAATTTAACAATTAAATGAAATTTTGCACACAGAGAAAAATGATACAACTTACTTTGAATTAGTATAGAAGTTAAAAATTACAATCGTTAGTATCAAAATATGCTAAAGAAACAACATGTTTAAACTTTAATTAAAGGTAAGCAACAACAGCAGCGCCCTAGTGAGTTTCAAAAGCACCTTTTCTACAATATTCAACACACTGTCCCATTCGTCGCATAGTTTTTGACAAAAATAAACATTAAATAAAGTGAATCATAATAATAGCCCACACATAAATGTCTGTTCGGAAAATTAATACGATTTTCAAACATTTTGACTTTATGATTGAGTACACTTATTCGTGAAAACAGATCGTCACAAAAAAGGCCCTGTGAATGAAAAAAAAGGCATTTTTTCATGAAAGCGGATTTTTTTAAAAGAACACAGGTGTGGGTAGCTGCAATTCACAAGCCAATTACCAATTCTGCGTTTTACTATGTGATGAATAGGGTTGCAGTTGATCTTGAAACACTAACCCCAGTAACTTCATTCAGTGGAAACGTGAAAGCATTCGGAGGGGAGGGGTCGTTCACGAAACGTGCCTGTTTCCGGCGGCCGCGGAAAGAAGCCACGGCCGGCGCACGCCAGCTGGCTAGTCGTCCGCCTGGCGGGTGGGCGGGCGGCGCTGCTGCATATCGATTGAGGCGAGATGGCGCTGCTGCTCCGTGCGCCGAAGAACGCGGGGGAGGGGCAGACGGAGGGAGCGGAGGCGCGCCGGAAAGCGCTGCTGCACCACGCGCGCCCCGCCCGGCGGAAGGAGGCAGGAACGGACGTGCGCGCGCAACACTTCCAACGCTCGTTCGACAGACGGCGCAGCCCCTCCCGGGGCGCGGCGCACGCAGGCCGGGGCGAGGGAAGCAATGACAAAGGTACGAAGAACGCAAACGAGATAGAGAGGGGCCAGAGGGAGGTATGGGATGTGAGATGGGGGGGGGAGAAAAGAACAAAGGAGGTGAAGGTAGAAAGAAAAGCATGAAGGTGAGAGGGGGAGATAAAAGAAAAGAGAAGAGGAATATACTTATTTTTCATTTACCTTGAACCTTTTCTTTGCAGGTGAGTTATAATGGGAAACACACATCAACATCAATATTATACAAAAAATGACTTGCCTGTATTGGCAATTAGAAATTTTGAGACAATTCAAATGACCTGCACATCTATACAAGAAAAGTCGTTCAGAAATGAGGAGTTTATATTTCTTCTCAGAAACACAACTACGAATATGTACCTATTTTGCTAGCGGGTTTCTTCTTTGTTACACAACTCTACGAATATCACTTGTTTCTAGCGCAACAGAAAGGCCTTTCGTTATCCTCTTAGCATCGCGTGTCGCAGTCTGATACACAATAATATATTTTCCGATAATATTTTAGGTGCAGCGATTTTACAACTGTTAATGCAGGATGGAAAAAAATAGCACTGCGGTTGTTGACATTAATACTCACGTTGAATTCGATGATCTGTAGGAAACAGCAACACGGAAATATATTCCACGCTGCAAGTGTTTGCCTGACGTCACAGACAGGGAAGGCGCCTTTTTCTCCGGATGTAACAAATGTGTTCGTCGACAGCAAACGAGAATTTATTGATCAAAACACGCGTTATGGCATTTTCGAGGCGGACACCCACATGTGAAACTGTGACGGCGGAAAAGTGTCGCTCGTAAACGTCCGAAGAAACGCTTACGAGCGGAGGGTGGCAACAAGATAATTCTTTTTGTTGACACTGCTTCGGCTACCGCCGATTTCGCCCATCGCCCAAAAGTGGCACGAGTTCCACGTCAGCTCGATTATGTGTTATAGTATTAATGATTTATCTCAGGTACTAAAATGTCAACAATAAATCAAAGACACATGACTCGATGTGCTTGAAAACATGTTAGAACAGGTCGCAAGAGGTTGCTATCACAAGAACTGTTACGATGGAAAAATATTAGCAGAAAGGAAGCCGTTCGAAACAAGCCTCGAAGATTAATTCAGTATATTTCCACTTTTGAAGAAGACCAAGGAAGTACTTATTTTTTCCCTTGCGTATGCCAAAACTTGTAATCAAATAAATATACTATAAAGCAGGTTTTAAAGCGTTGTGAATACTATTTATATTCATTCGCATCGTCTTGTTTACATTAGCATCGATGAAGTGTACATAAATTGGTACTACTTTTAGACTTATCTTCCTGAATAGTCAGAAGGATCAACGATTGGACACCCTTGTAAGTTCGCACCTAGGTGGGCTCCATGAGCAACATGTTCACTTACCTCCACTAATGACTGCTTCTCATTCACGTCCTCCGCTTCAACTCGTTTGGCATCCTGTTAAGTCCTTTCATTCACGCAAACTCGACCCAAATGGATTTGTTTCGAGGAGGCACGGAATCACGACGGACACGAGAAAAATTCCAGTCCATCACTCAACACCCCTTATAAATTTAATTTCCGAGGTAATGTCAAGAAAATATTGTTTTTCGGGGAGGGGGGAACCAACGGGAGGAAGCAAAACGAACGGACAACGAGCTGTGACTCTACCAACGGATTCCTTTATACTACCCCAGAAACCCACCCCTTGTGCATGGGATGACCAATTTCCATTGAGGCCAAATCACCGAGACGCCATCTCTCCGCTTCTATGCACCAGCGCATCGGCGGGCGCGGCAGGCGCCGCGGCTGGCGCCGCCAAGGCAGGGAAGTGCGTGGCAGCGCAAAGCACGCTCTGCCGGCGACTGCGCGCTCGAGCGCGGTGATCGGGACCCTTGAAGCTTCCCTGCATTCCCCCAAGGGGCGGCAGGGCACGTGTGCGGACAAAGGAGCTTTCGATGAGCGTCGAGCTGCTACCAAACCGGGTTAACCGGGACTCTGAACACGATGTGAAGCTGCCCAAGACGGAAAAAAATGCCTCATGGAGGGGAAAAAAAACAAAAAGGCACAAAGAGCGTCGTTTATGTGACAGTTGCGACCGCAACAACAGCTTTATCTCTCAGGAGATTATTAGTGTCTCTAAAGTGGAGGTCATTCGATTCCGAGTAATAGATGGGTCGACAAGACCACAACAACTCTTGCCGTACTGTTCTTTGGCTCGAGTCTTGACCGACCAGCGGCGACCCAGCCTCTCGTCCATGGGGTAAGGGGACGTGTGGTTAGCACGAAGACATCCCTTCACCGCGTATGCTAGTCATTACCTTAGGGTGGGGTTTCTCATCGTCACACAGCAATAGATACAGGGACATTTGTAAGGAAAACGCACAGGTATAATTTGTCGGGAATCAAACCCGGGGCTCCGCCGTTGAAAGCAAGCACACTAACCAACGATCTACCGATAGAGGCAACTCTTCCCGTATGCTTTCGCATATTCCTTTGATCAGCGCTGAATTGGTTCCATTTACGTAGACCACGAACGATTCATTTTAGTGTATCTTGTGCGAAATAAACGAGGATCAGGAGGGAGATATCCAGAACCTTCACTGTCACATCTGTGGTCACGGGGTAAATGTTCTTATACTGCGATTTTTGTAAGAAGAGCTCTCAAGATAACTCAAATCCCATCTTCGCGATGGAATATGTCACGGCATTTCGTATCATTCACAGTCGTTCCGCTAGATTTCGCACCATCGCGACCGTATGAAGCAGTGCTTGCGATCATGCGACTTCTACCGGCAAGACCGAGAAAAGACGCGAAATGCCGTGACATATTCCATCGCGAAGATGGGATTTGAGTTATCTTGAGAGCTCTTCCTACAAAAATCGCAGTATAAGTCAATTTTTGCCAAAATTGGGTTAATTACTGAAACTTCAAGATAAGTATCTACATTTTATTTTAGTAAAACGTCCGAATTCAAATGTTGCCTCCCTAACGAGAAAAATCATTAAGAAATAGCGTTTATCATAGGAACAAGAGGTGGCTCAAAAATCTAACCCTTGATGTCTTCAAACTAAGATTTTTGGCTTAAGAACTTTTACCCCGTGACCACAGACACGTAAAGCGCCAAAACTAACCGTGACTCCACAAAACGTTTTTCTTATGCAACAAGAAAAGCAGACAGAAAGTGGATTACTTGTTGCATGTAGACTCATGGTATCTTAGAATTGCTCAATGTTTCAAACCGTTCGTGTTTCGCTTGTTTGTTACTTCACTGTTTTCGAAATAAAATGTTACACTTGGAAAACAATTCACAAGGAAAATTCAATAAAAGAGTTGCTTACGACGTCAGAAAACTGAGTGAAGTTGGCCATCATTCAATGTTCATAATGGGCCATCACAATTCTTGTTCAAAGTATTTTTGTGCAAGAACATTCTGGTCACAATTACGTACTACAATTACGTACTACGCCGCGGCGTTTTTTAATGATGTTCCACTGACTTACAAACCAAAATGGAAATATCAAAAAACATCTCTGCATGCGAATCCCACAAAACAAACAATTAATCTTAACAAGAACGGATGCTCATGAGTCTGCACTTTCAAATTTCCCACGGTGCGTTACCACGCAAAATTCACCGCAGACAAGTAATACAAGTCAGGGTACCATCACGATTCTCACTCACAAGCATCGTCATCTATTACACAATGACGAGCTAATCTGGACAAACACTGCTCCAGCACATTGAAATCCCGGAATTCACTGAGTCAATATTTGCATAACACCAGAGACTGTATCATATTCTCAGAAATAGACGTTTGCAAAGTACCAAACAGCACAAACTTAAGAATTCATGAATATAACTGTCTTCAGACGTACTAGAAGATTCGAACGATTCGTACTAGAAGAGTCGTACTAGAAGATTCGAACAGCCTTCGAATATTTAGTTTAGTAATGGCAAAATCACCCTACTCACATATTATTTCGAATTGGTTTTTAATAAGACGATAAAAACTTTTTAAGATATTCCATTTTTTTGGAGCCCATTTAAAACAACCCCTACCATTAAATGAGTGGTGGCAAAAGCAAAATATAATATATTTTTAAATGAGAAATATTTGGCTCCATTTTAAATGTGTTCTAACCACAAACAGGTTGCGCTTGAAGGTAAATTGAGAAAGCTTGACAAATCTTCGATAAGAAAAATAATAAATTAGGATAAACAAATAACATACAAATATCAACAGTGCATCATTTCAGTGAATTTGTGCTATCCTCTGTAACTTAAAACTATCATGCATTAATATAATTATAATAATTGTACATTTTTACTTTTTCTCTAATTCTTAAGCAGTGTAGAGCGAATGTTCACGTAGTATTGTAATGCTGAGGAAAAAACGGCCAATTTTGACACAAAAGCTTATTGTCGAGCCCTGGCAACGAAAAAGTGGGCAAATATTGTCTCTATACAAAGCAAATTACTTCCTCTAGCTCCTTGTGCAGTAGGATTTCATATTTTGTGGCTTCTTGCAGAGATGCCGAAAAATCGATAGACGACAAAACGTTTGTCCATCCGTCTGTGAACAACGCTAACGGCTAAACCCTAAGCAGGACTTTCACCAAAATTGACATTCTCAAATCGATCTGGCTAAGTTGAGACCACCTGAATCTGAAAGACAATTTTAGGAGGTACTTTACATGAAGCCGCCGGGACAACGTTCAAAACGAGTGGTGCTACAGAATGGCACAGACTTTCCCGTATTAGCTTTCTATT
Source organism: Acheta domesticus (assembly GCA_031308135.1). Classification (NCBI taxonomy): domain Eukaryota; kingdom Metazoa; phylum Arthropoda; class Insecta; order Orthoptera; family Gryllidae; genus Acheta; species Acheta domesticus. The sequence goes on along the minus strand of JAHLJT010000631.1, from coordinate 114,601,459 downwards.
TACTTCGGTCTCTGATAGCTATTCGGATTTGACACATACTCTTGCCAGCTGCCATCTATCGCGAACCAAAGTACATTTTTTTGATATTTTATTAATTTTTCGGTTTCCTAATGGCAGAACGGAAGTATTAATTTTAGAATATTAAAGAACAGTAACACCTCGTCCTAAATGGCTATTTTCTTTCAAAAATTTGGAGCCGTTTTTCAGAAAATGGCTTATCAGCGCGACTGTAAATCCAAAAATTGATGCTCTTTTTCACACGAATATTTTGTGATTTCGAAAAACTTCATTTGAAGCACATTGACTCACAAATACAATAGTGTTTACAAATTGCTGAAAATGTGCACATTAACAGTGTAAGAGATCTTTCAAAAAAAATTACATTTGTGTAATTTTTGAAAAAACAAAAAATACCCCAAAATGAACTTTGCGTTATATTAAAGAGTGTACTTAGCACTATCCGTTCGATAAGTTTGAAGAAAAAATTTCGAGTTATTTTTGAGGAAATGGCGTTTGAGCTTTCCTGAAAATGCGGAATTTTCAGCTGGTTTTCACAGAAAACTGTTGACTTTTCGAGAAACTTTACTTGACATTTTTTAAAGCACATGCACTCATATATTCAATAATATGAACATATCGTCGCTAATGTAAATAATAACGACGTGAGACACAAGTCAAAAATATTTCATTTCGTAATTTTTGAAAATACAAAAGAATAGATCAATATGGCGTTTATGTCATCTCGTAGAGTACATAAGGCACTATCATTACCAAAAGTGTAAAGAAAAAAATTAGAGCATAACTTCCCCAATACTGACATTAAAAACGTAGGCATTGTTTACCATTTAGAATATTCCCAAGACTTGAAAAAACGACCCAACATCTCTCACCCCTAAAACAACGATGTATGCTTATTTTACATATAACGATGAACTTTTTCCTTCCAAGTGATCCAAGCCTTGCGTCGCAAACTGTAAACAGCTACGTTTAGGAGATAAAAAAGAGAGTTTGCGCCACCTCGAACGTTAAAGTACTATCGATCTTCTGCTCATGAGCAGTTCAAATTTCGCGTCACTTTAGTGCAACCGCGCATGCGGAAAAGACTGATAGTCCTGTCCGCTAAGACTGTCACAAACTCACTAATGTCTAGCGACCTGTGTCAATCACCTTATTGGCGTCACATTTAACTGTCATCACATCTGCTTTCGGAGTTCTCCGAAGTTTTAGTCTCGGGCACGGATTTTGTGTGGCCGCTGCTACATCGCAGCGCTAAAAACGAGAATAACACGTGTTTGGGGAAAATTCTTAGCAGCTTCTGAATGAATACGAAAACAAATTATCAGATCCCCAACTGCATTCGTCGAATGACACCACACTTGCCTCGATTGGTGGACGAAAAGAGGTCAAACCGAGAGTGACGGTCGCACGTTACTCGAATATTATAATGGATAGTAATACTGGTTTGAACTACTCCACAATTACATAAAAAACATGTAATGCATGACATAAGAACAAAACATTGAAAGTTAAACAACCGCATACGCATGTCACGCACACGTGTTAAATTTGAAACAAATTCCACATAATTCAGTGTCGTATCCCAGCGTGTTAGACCAAAAAACGCACGCATTTCGTTTTCCGTTACGTTCCAGCATTGAGTAGTAAACGACTACGGCAATGAGAGCACGCATGACGCGGAACGTGCGTACACGCAACTTAATACGCCAAGCGTCACCCCTTCCCCCTCCCCTCACCACCCCGCCATTGCCCTGGCCCGCCCCTACCCGCCCCACCCTATCCTGCCCTGCCCCGCCCCACCCTATCCCGCCCTGCCCTGCCCCGCCCCGCGCCGCGCCGCGCCGCCACTGCCAACGCCTTCGTCCATCCGCTCGTGCCGCGTTGCGTAGAGTTGCATCGCATAGCATCGCAGCGCCCCGGGCCTCCGCGAAAGCCACGCGCTCCTATGCTCTGGATCCCATCTGGAGTGGCGGTAGCCGGGCGTAGACCCAAGCGGCGGGGGCGGGCGGCGGCGATTTCAACAGCCGGCGCGCGGCTCCGTGGCGAGCGCCACCTGGCGTTCCATTTGGTGGTGACTTACACACGCGCCTGCGGATGTTGTGGCGATGGGGAGATGGTTCGGTAGTGGAAAGAACATTGCGGCCGTAGGTGGAGGCAGCGAGGAGCTCATCTTCTCCGCTCAAAGCAGAAGAGGTGCGACGTGAGCACGGAATGCGCGAAATCACAAGAAGATTGGCTGATAGAAACTCATAATATCAACTATTCATGAATAAGATAAGACAGCAAGTAACACAACACGCAAATTGACAATATTCAATATCCCCATATAGAGACAGCAAGTATGAGAGAAGCGGTTACTAAATCGATATTAACACATTTGCAATTAGCGAAGTGGAACTTATTAAAATGCAAATTGGAATAACTAATCCCCTGACTATTAAGGGATAGCTACTACACCTTATGGTTAAGATTGTGAATTTAACAATGTTGCACCAATGATATCAACGCTAATGGTTATCTGAGTTGACCATTGAAATGTCTTCTATAGTTTCTTAAGTTTGAGCAGTTTATCGAATCGATATTCACTTTTCATGTAAAAGTTCTGATTTGAATAACTCCATTCTTATAGAAATTTAATGTGATAAAACATGAAAAAATTGAGAAAATGTGTATATGTAATAAAATACATGGTAAGAAATATTTTGTGATTGTGCAGCATCAACACGATGCTCTGGCAATCCCAGTGATAACAATGGTGATCTTTCATCATTAGATAAAGTGATAGTTTTCAATCTCTCTACAAACCTCCGAGTAATGGACGAGCTACTGATTTGTAATACTGAAATATGGAGCTAAATGTATACCCTATTCTCGAGAAGATAAAAGTACATTTGCCAATGGTTTTGATATTACTATAGTAAGATTTTAAAAAATGAAAGCTCACATTATCTACTGAAATTAACATTCTGGATTCTGTTTCGAAATAGAAGTTATAATGAAGCCCTTCTAGAACGAAATTTTTTTTTCATCAGTTTTTACCAAACCTTGTACAGTACAAATGAACATTTCTTGTGTAACACACCTTAATGAAACAAGACTTTCTCCATTATGATACGTTTCTAGAGAAATCTTTCAATAACTTTTGTCCACCTCGATGTATCTCCTCCAAATGGACCAGTATGAGACATACTAGATAATTGACTCGGCATCCATCGACACGCTCAAAACAACTGTTGCAGTAACCCCTTAACAGGCTTTCTTCCGGTAGAAATCACGATACGATGATGTGAGATACGGCTAGCGTATCAAACACAACTGCTTGCTTTCCGATAAAACGGTTTTCTTCATAAGAAAGTTTCTGGAGAGCTGGCGATCCGGCTAAACTCCTAACATGTTCGGAAACTCCACGTCAAGAACTTCAGCAATTTTCGCGGAAAAAATTATATTTACACGGCGCGATTGTATTTACTTCGAAGTACTCGGTTGAAATTCCTTTGGGGCGAAAGTTCAATGATATTTAATATTTTTACATTTAATACATGTTCCGACCCATTCGTCATAAATACGTTTTAATTATGAGAATTAATACGCATTTCTCAAAGCTTAATTTAAGAAAAGTTTACCTTAAGCAAAAAAAGTTGCTCACTACTACTAATATAATTTACCCGAAGTTAATATATTTAAGTCTTGAAAGCGAAACTAGTACTAGCTTTACATATCCCAAGAAACCATTCGTTTCGACGAAGATTATACCTCGTAAACGAATCAAGCTGCAGTAAAACATGAGTTAGCTAAATCAGCACGGAGAAGTAACAGCCTCGTCGTCAACAGCCAACGACGCAGAGAATACAAGATGAAGAGCTGCATAAGAAGACCCACTCCGCTTCACAAATTCTATGACAGCAGTGGCTCAATGCAGCGCGACGGAAGTGTGCTTCATCTGCAATTCGCATGAGAGACGCTCGCTCTGCGTTCAAGGTCCTTCAGGCCAAATGCGCCTCAAGCATACGAATATTTATTTCCCAGAGGATCAGAGCAGCCTTGTCAGGGACAGCATCCCAGTGTATTACTTGAGAGAAGCAAACTTTTGACCGTCTGCTATTTTGCCCTGCTTATGGGAAGACTTTTAGAAGCGGCGATAAAATAAATCACACTTATGGGAGAACATGTTAAAAGTTTTGAGTGAGGTTTGAGCAATAAATAATATAAATATGCGTTACTTTGAAACGATTTTTGGAACAAATTCCGGTCACTTTCGCGAATTCGAATTATTTTGGGAGCGCTCCTTATCACATGCAGGGCTTCAAACAGGCAAAAAAAGCTAACCAAATCCACTTGATATCCAATTACGATATTAACAAGGAAGAACTGAACTGCGACATCGTAGAAATGCCTCGCATCGGGCAGAGTAATCAGAACTGGAGCACGCCACATGTTATGTATATTGAATGTGCGTAGAATAACATGATATGTCGGCAAGAAATGCAAAAATTCAGATCTTCTAGTTAGCTACTTAATTTCAGTTGTCTCGATATTGGAATAAATCTCGAAAACGTATGATGACGTCTTTTTAGTTCTCTTCCAGACTATTCAACACACTTTACAGTAATAATAGTTTACTTTTCACCCTCATACATACTTTTATATTCGTATTAGAATACTAGTAAAATTCAAACGGAGTGGATGGTTCCTTCGCCCAGAAACTTGGAGAAAACACTGAAAAGGTCAAGTGGCCCAATTTCCATGAATAAAATAAAACTCACTGAAATTCATAAATAAACTGAGACAAAAACAAATTAACGTTTTTGACAAGAAAAGTAAATTTACTATTGAAAGTGTCTAATAAACTTGCTACGTCTCCAATGAGAAAAATAATTAGTTAAAACGAACAAACCAGTCACCTAGAAATACAACAGACGAACAAAAGACCTCTGGTTAATAAAATTTAGTAGTTTCGAGATCTCGGTTTTAATTCATTATCTTATTAAACTGAATGTATTATACAGGGTGGAACAGCTAAGTGTTAACACCCCTTGTATCTCCCCAACCGCGCAAGATACGAAGATGCCAATTGGACAGTCGATTGATTGAACAGGGGCTACTTGATTACAGCACACTTCGTCTTTGCGCTATTTTTTACTATGAAGATATATGGTCAACTTTGTTTTTTTAAATGGAACCCTATGCTAAATTTTAGCGTATCGTTTTAGGATGATGCGAGAAGAGCTGATGGCTCTGAAAGAGAGCGTTGTGTAGAAATATAGCCTCTGAAACTCTGAAAGAGTGCGTTATGGCGTGAGGTAGGAATACAGGATGTCCCTCCAACTGTGTGGACCACACCCATAACTTTTAAATAGTTCAGGATATCGAAATGCAGTTTTCTCGAAATGCAATCGATAGATCGTGAAAAAAGGAATAAAATTATGTATCATATGCTAGTATTTGATACTAATTTGACTATAAAATTAGACTTTCTGATATGTGATTTTGAATTTAATGGACAATATTGTGTGGAACAGTCCCTGCAACTTTCGCCTTCGACGAAAGAACCTTCGCGGCGGCAAGACTGTTGCGTGGAGAGAGGAGGCTGAGAGGGGTGGCAATGGGGGAAAAGAGGCCTACTACAGCAATCCAATGTCTTGACACAAAGGTCACACTACGAAACACCGATTTTAACGATCAGAATGATATTTTTTCCATTGATTTATCTGAGTTTCACTGGTCTTATTAATAATGGTAATAAATATCATTTCTGGTAACAAATATCATTTTCAAACTTGACAAGAATTCAATCACCGTCTCTTTGTTGGTAAAGTTCATTTTTCATTAAGATTATCATTCATTCATTTTTCAACCATACCTCTACTGCTGTTCATAAATGGAAAAAAAATGGTACACTTCCATTTTCTGCCGTGGATATTTAAGTTTGAGGCAGCACGTGGCGTTATGAAGTGAGAAACTCTCCAATCAGTATTAGCAGTCGTGACTGCAGATGTGCATTTGTGTTATAGTTTAGTAAATTTACATTTACACAGACAGTCTGTCAAGAGTGTTGCAAAATTTGTATTGCTTTGTTCTTTCGGAAGTGTTTAAAAATACCTTTATTAAGAGTAAATAATATACAAAATTACTATCTATTATTTGATGAATTAATCAAGATGTTACAATACAAATCTTTAAGCATTCATTCCCTTCCCATGTTTTAAAATGACAGCTTGTTTCTGCCATAACACACTTAGCTCGGTTCTCGATTTTTGTAAGTTTGAAAAGGACCTTTATTATTATTATCGACCTTCCGCTACAAATTATTTTTATTTTGTTCTTTTCGACAATCGTTGCTTTGGAATTTCAGTAGAAGAAACGTTCAATTCAGATGAACAAATAGGAAAAAGTCTCTCATTGTGATCGGTAATATTGATGTTTGTTCATGTGATCTTTGTGTCAAGACTATGAATTGCTGTAGTTACGTCCCTATCCTTCACGGCCACCCCTCTCACACTCCCTGTCTCCATGAAACAGTCTCGACGCCGCGAAGGCCACCTCCACCAAAGGCAACTGTTGCAAGGGCTGCTACAGGAAAGGACCGTTTATTTAAAAATCACATATAAGAAAGTCTAATTTTATACTCAAATTACTACTAAAATACTAACATATGATACATCATTTTATTCCTCTTTTCATGGTCTATCCATTGGTGGTGAAAGAAATATATAGTTCCATTTAAAATCAAAGATGATTAAATTCCTCTAAAACTAAAAATATTATAGACAATTTCTGTACGGCATGTTACTAGCCCCACGATTCCGCATTGTTAAGCGAAAACTGCATTTCGATATCCTGAACCGTTTAGAGGTTATGGGTGTGGTCCACACAGTTGGAGGGACATCCTGTATTCCTACCTCACGCCATAACGCATTCTTTCAGAGTTTCAGAGGCTATATTTCTACACAACGCTCTCTTTCAGAGCCATCAGCTCTTCTCGCATCATCCTAAAACGAAAGCCATCTGAACTTGCACCACGAGTTCAGCCTTCACAAGAAATCACTCGGTGGTGCCACCGAGAAGCGGCAGAGCCCTTCACATGCATCCACCTCGGAGCGCCACTGACCGCGAGAAATGAAGGTTTCATGAGTCAAACCGCTGTGGGCTCCGGAGCGGTCGAATGGCATCCGACAGTTAAAAACCGGTTTAGTGCCACTTCCGAGTGGTCTCGTGTGAAGGCTGCCATTTAGAATTGTGTTCTGCCAGCGGTGGCGTAGACGCGCGTCTGCGCTGCTGGTGATGAGAATTCGCCACCAAGCGCCACAGCAGCGTGACTACGCCGCTCCTGTGAAAATCTCCATTTACACCAGTGTTGTCAAGGTCGATGCCACGAGCGGGCGTCCGTGGCATGAGTGCCTCCACGAAATCGCCTCTCCACGCAATTCATCACCCCGCCACCAGAGACAACGCGATCCCTATTGTAAAACGGCGGGGTGTCTACTAATAGTTTCCTTTCGCGACGCTAGTTGCGCAGAGAAGCTCGTGGCATGGCTACGGTGCTACGACGCGTGGCACGGCCACCAGTAGAAGACCTTGACACCACTGATTTAAACCAATGCTTTGCAGCAGACGCGCCACTCGGAAGCGCTGTTGAGTGGCGGCATGTGAAGGAGCCCTAACATCACTGGTCGCCACCGGAGAGAAGCGCCACCTTAACGCGGCCGCGTTCGTGGCCATTCGTGACCGTCATCTGCGCCGAGCGCGGCGGGCAGGCGCCCGCGCAGGTCATTGGGAACAAGCGTCTGTCGACCGGCCGCCGGCCAGTCCCCGTGCGCGCGCGCGTGTTTCAAGTGGGTCAGCGCGCTGCACGCGGGAGGCAGGCAGCCGCGCGCCGCGATGAGATGAAAAGGAATCAGCTGCGGAGCGGCCAAGCTAGGGCGACCACCATACTGCGAGCGAACACTCCCTGAGACCGGGCCAAGGGATTCTACAGGCAAAAACGAAAAGGTACAGAACGGAGAAAGGTCCAACCGATGTTCGGCGTTGTGCGTATGTGATCTTCACTGCACGCTCTAGAGGAGCGGTAGGTTTCGCCGAAAGCCCCCTTTTAGGCGCAGCAGAGAAGAGGGCGAGGCAAAACTGAAAACCTAGTCCCGAATCAAGAGCACGATACCAACTATTGTATGACAAGTTAGAAATCTCCCTTCGAATGCGCATGCGCAAGGAGGGGTGACTCCCACCATCAACCGCTCATTTCGCCTAAAAATATAGCTCTCTCACTCTCTCTGCGTGTCCGGCCGGGGGAGGGGGAAGCCTGAACGCATAGGCAGGCTGTTGTGCTGCTGTTGTTCACGGACTCCGCGCGCAGTTAAAGTGTCAGTTTTCCAAATTAATAATAATTTCATCTGTGTATGCAAAAACGCTCGTTCTTAATATATTAAGATATAGTAAGAAAAACACATGTATAGAAAGCATCGCCCCTGGTCCTTAGTCCTGTGTCTTTTGTCTTCGGGTGTTGTGCAGTGTGGCGGGCCTTAGCGTAGGCCTAATTTCACGTGAAGTTCACAAGCGTAATATTGTATTTGTTTCTAACACTAAGCCAACCGTTCGTAGGTAATATGGCCTGAACATCAAGCTCCAACCTTACGATCCCGATCTCAATTCCATCGAATTAGTTTAGAGTTACATTAAGAATAAATAGTGTTACCAAAGAAAGCACACTTGTATAGACAAGTTAAAGAAAATGCATGTCGAATATTATTTTCTGAATATTGCCCAGATCAATGGAAGAAGTGTGCGAACACGTGAAGAAAATCGAAGAAGAACATATGAAAACAGACATGAACAGGGACGCAGAAGTGGACAAAATTATTGTTTCTATACGGGATAGTCCCTCTGAGTACGTCAATGACATCACACAGCGAAGGCTGCAGTGACATTGATGACTAATGGATCCTCCTTGCGAGGAGAGGGGCGATAAATCGCGTGGGCGCAGGAGGAAGATACAATACTGATTATAAATTGCTGGAAATGTGCATATTAATGACGTGAGAGATCGTTCAAAAAAATTACATTTGTGTAATTTTTGCAACAAAAAAAACAACTCAAAATGAACTTTTACAAATACAAAAACAAGATTTTTCACAAACAGCTCCAATTTTTTCTTTAAACTTTTGGTAGGGATAGTGCGGAATGTGCTTTATGAGATGACATAAACGCAATATTGCTCTATTCTTTCGTTTTTTCAAAAAGTGTAAAAATGAATTTTTTTCTATTTGTCTCTCACGTCGTTAATATTAACATTAGCGTGCATTTACATTATATGCAAGTTTCAGCACAAAAGCTTCAAATCTAACAGAGTTACGCGTGACACATCCATCCATCCATCCATCTATCTATCTAGCCATCCATCAATTCATTCACGCATAAATGCAAATTGACTTTCTGGGACAGATTTGCACCTATCTCCTCTCCACTTGCACCCAATTTAACCTTCTTTGGAACAGCACAAATAAACCTTAATCCTAAAGTGAGTGCAACGTTACACCTGAAACGAACCCTAAATAAGGATTTTACGACGGATACTCGAAATCATGTTGAGTTGATTCCAATACCTTCCCTTTCTACATTGTAGTATAGGAATGAAAAGTTTGAAAAAATCGATCGTCAATTCTATAGTTTTGCAATGTTAAATTTTTGCAACTTTCAAAAATACAGAGTTTACCGAAAATGGAACCTGTGCCATTTTTATACACGTGATTTTGTCTGTTTGAGAAAAACGGCGAAGAAAAAATTTGGAGCAGTTTTTGAGAAAATAATTGTTTAAAAAACGCCTATATTTCATTCAAAATTACGCGACAACTACTCCCATTTACGAAGAATTGTGCATAACCTTATTTCAAGAAACAAATGTAGGAAGAAGTCTAAATTTTAAATGTCCTTTACCTTACTCGAGGACATTTAATTAAAAACATTGGAACCCTTTTAAGAAAATGTTGATGCTTCAATTAAAGTATCCCCAAAAATTAAAATATACGATTCATACTCGTGGGGCCTCGCGTTCATCCACATCGATCAGAGAATATCAATATTGGAGAAAACCGCCAGAACGGTTTAGATTTAGATTTGATACGGATGGATGTACGCAATACCTTCAGCCAATTTTTTCGCAATCAAGGACCCCACAAATCATAGATTCTGACTACATTTGTTAAAGAAACGTGTTAATTTGTGCAAGCATTCATTAACAACATTTACTGTGCAGCAACAAGATTTATCCACTTTTTCGATATCATGGTCCCACAATATGATTTGTTCTGGTGAAAATCGCCACTTTCCGCTGTAGCATTACAATACTTTCTGTTTACTACGTACGTATGTAGTACGGCGAAAAAGTAAAAATTATCACACCGATAAAGGGACCGACATGATTATAGGCTTTAGGTCAACAAATCTGCCTGTAGTAGAAAAGTTAAATATACGATACAAAATTCAATATCCAATACAAAATTCATAAATCAAATTCTATATCTTCTCAGTGGTAGGCTAATACATCGGGCATAGAAAATATGAAATTAAAGCATTATGAAATAAACGATAGAAGGGCTCTTACAGAGCTGTAAGAGACCATTACAGTCAAAATCTAACATTCTGACAAAATAATACTAATATGCGAATCTCAGTGTCCAAAAATCACTGAAAATATTGCCATTTTCTTATGTTTCGAGTAAAGTCTCATCGAATGTTTATGACTGCATGAGGCTGGATTTCTCGCACATGTTCCTTTTGTTTTTTACCATCTTCTAGAATACCTGTGACTTCATGAAGCATATGTGAACATGTATATTATTTCATCGACTATTATTATTATTATTATTATTATTATTATTATTATTACGAATACATTATATACGAAAAACAGTAAAATACCCTATCTTAAAAAATTCATGTTCTGACGATTTTTTCATTATGGAGGAATTCTTTCATATTGTCCATGTCCATTTTCAGATTTATGGAATTTTGGTAAAATAAAGTGGTATGGTAGACTCAGAAATTCATATTTAAAAAAATTAAAATATTGTTCTGTTTTGTGACAGCATGGATGGTGCGGAGAATTTGAATATTCATCTCGTGAGGGGCTATCTCCACGTAGCTCGGTTTTTCCAACTTGGAAAAACCTTCCCTTTTTCAGTAGAGTAAAATTATTTAATGAAATTAAATGTGGAAAATGTTCCAATGTTTTTGTATTTGCACCATGATATATGCTTTTCAAATTTGTAGATCTCTTTGGTGGTAACTGTGAAACCGTGTTTGCCAAGTTTGTTTACACCTTGGTCGAACCTAGTTCAACATCTGTAGAGGACAAATCAAATCTATTACTCTGAAACCTGTCAATTGGCAGAACGATGACGTTCGTTTCTGGTGACGGGTGGGAGCATTTTGGCGGTAGTTTCGACAAAGTTGAATTCGATTTCACGTCTATGACTATTTATAACAGGCAGTTAAATTAAAATTATTCATTTCGCAATTAATAATTGGCTTTATAAATTAAAAAATACGTTAGACTTATGACAAATATCAAAAAATAAAATAAAAGGAAAAAGAAAACTGTGAGACATAAAAATATCTCGCTTGCAGCACTGTTAATTAGCAGGAGCACTCCACACCATAATATACACTAACAGAAGTGACCAGTGAAATTCCTTTTTCTCTTTGCTCCCCGCTTGCAGTATGTATACATACATATCAAGCTTACGACAATATTAAGCAAAAGAGCTCGTTATTACATACAAAAACATTTAGGGGAGGGCAGCGCAAGTAACATTCCCAAAATGAATACCCATATACAGCTGCACTAGCAATTATAATCAACAAACATAAGAAGGTAAGTCGAAACTATATTCTCGATTTTACGAGCAAAACGGTAGGAGGAACAAGTCACCGCCACGTTCTATCCACCCACAACCACGCCGCGTTGCGGTCGGTTAGCCAGTCAGACAGCGACCGCGTGACGCAGCTCGAGCGGAGCGAATGCGAAGCAAATGGAGAAGAGGTACGAGGGCGGGAACAATCAGTACGGTACCATTTTATCGTTGACTCGATCTGTCATCCACCTAACATCGTTCCCCATAATTTCCTCTCCCAATAGTAATTGCATGCCGCCACATGCAACTGAATAACAAAAACTCACATTTCGATTATGTTCTCTCAACACGGCCAATTGAAAAAATACTGTTCGATGAACATTTCCAAAGATAGTAATCGAAACATTTCATCACAAATTTAGGAATTAATTGACGTACAAACCGTTTCTATTAATGGAATCCTATCACAATCGTTTAGAAAATTTCAAAATAACAATAAGGCAAATGAAATGCACACCATAACAATAGAAAGCGATATCTACATGTCTGTTGGTTTATATCCAGGTTCAGTTGATCAATTGTTTGGAATTAATTTTAAAACTTTTATGTAACATAAACACATGCTACTCTATCGAAACAATGATACTTGCATCTTCACATGGATCAACAAAAGAATATCATGATTTTCAAAACTGTATAATTCTTTCAACACAAGAACTCCAACACTACAATTATCAGCGTTCTCATTCAAGAAAAACACGCCTACGGTAAAGTAACCTACAAATCAAAGTTTACCTGACCTGCAGATTCAATAAATGCTCCACTCCCTGAAGACTCCAATAACGACCGAAGATTGTTGCCGCACTTCCAAGGCAAGTTCCTCTCATTTTTTAACTGAAAACAGTCAATGACTTGATATTCGAAAAAACTCACAAACCAAAACAAACCTTCAATACAGCTGATGCTAGTTCTAGTCTTCGCCGCCTCGGCGCCCAAAGCGCAGTTGTCGTTACTCCATTGCTGCCAACAACTTTTAGACATGAATTTGCCAAGATGTACAGAATATTGCTTTCAAATATTAGAATAAATGTAACATATGATTAGTGTTTAATAATGAAATAATACATTTGAAAGTTACCAAGAGTAGCATTAAAATAACGGGTAAATTTCCAAATGGATTGGTAATTCTCAATGTGAGAATCTAATGCCATCTTGCGGTTAACGAGCCAACTGCTTAGAAATTACATGTGGCGGTTATTTGATTTTTCGCGATTTTCTGATTTAACTATCAAGAAAATAATAAAGAGACCATGACAATGGCAATGGCGAAATTTATTTTCTTCTCGCATTCTAATTACAAGATCCTTTCTTATAATGAAGGAAGGAATTACAATGCATTTTTATGTCACCTCCTGCGACGAAAATCCAGATTGTTTGTTAAATAATCGTTTTATTTTATATTTCATTTTATTTATACAAGTTTTTGTATTAGGGTGGTGTTAAAATACCATCTGTGTAGCTTTAGTTTACACAAGATTTTTGTTGGATTTGCCAACGTACATAGAGTATGGTTGCGTAAGAGGCTAAATGGCAAAACATTTCAAGTTTGGAAAGGCTGAAGGAGGCTACGGGAATTAAAAATAGAAAAATAGGAAACCGTATATTTCAACTGTCTTCAGAGTAAGAATATTTGCAACCCGTCAGCCTGTTTCCAATCTCACTGTCTTGTAAATACAACCACATTCTTTCAAGTAATTAGATTTTATTATAAAAAATATGTAGTCAAACTCAGATGAAGAAGCTCTACTAATTTCATCAAGAAATAAAAAAAGAAAAGATTGTTCTGTGCTTCACAATAAAAAGAAACAGTGGGCAATTTGACATAATTACAATCATTTGATAAATATCTTTACAAGTGACTTTTTCACAAGTCTGAGTGAACATACTTGTAAGATGGAGCCTTCAGGAAAGTTACCAAGAAGAGAGAGACATGCACGTACACTGACGCACTACAGGGAAAAATATAATTGAAAATCTGAATCCTGATGCTAGTGAAAGATTCAGGAACTATTCTAACACCAATATCCAAGTAATACATTGTTTTTGTGATTTTCAAGAGTATGTTCTTAGTTCTACCTAAGCTTATGATTTGAGTCATCTCTATATTTAGCATAATAAAACACTGGGACCAGTAGCCACATCTTAATGGCATATTTCACTCAGTGACAATGCAGACAATGTACGCACAGTTAAATTTATTCCATATAATTGTGTTATCACGAGTTTATGGACAGTGCCCAACAAAATATTAAAAAGGTACATCTCAGGCACTATAGAACATCACAAGCATTGATATACCCAAATACCAAAAATATAGAGAACAATAAGTCTTACATACATTTAATTAATTGCAAAATGGTTTGCCAACACAAATCTATAGGTGCCACAAAATAGTTTTATAAATCGCGATAATTTCTCAAGAAACAATTTTGTCAATATCAAGCATAACCAAATAGCAATACAAAAATACATGTATATGCATTTTTTAACACGAGCAAATAATTTGCAGTTCACAGATCTCATTTCCTTCTTTCGCTCTTTAAATATATATTTATTCATATATTTATGTATATACTATAATATAGGTACACTTTAATGGTTGTCTATGATACACTTATTAAAGAAATAACACCTTCATTTTGAAGTCTGTTCTTTTACTAATTCTGCAGGGACGATTTTTTCCAATAGGAAATATAATTGGCAACAAATTTTACCTAAGTACATCACATCTGCAAAAACCCGTCCAATGTTTTATATATCATGCTTAAAACTCATAACTCTAAATTTGACATGAGAAAGAGCACAGCAATTAGCGTGGTGAAAGCTTGTGGATTAATATTATATATTCTCGACTAAAGAGAGAAATTCTCTGTGTTACACACCAATGGCAGATTCCCTCACAGGCACAAGAAACATGCAATGTAAGGCCTTGATCTCATCAGAGCCTCAAATTTTAAAGTATATATTAAACTTAGTCTCTACTTAAATAAAATTAAAATCTTTGTTACTTTCTTACAGTAAAAAAAAAAGAAATGATTACTCTAACAAATTAACATTTGCCAAATTTTTATCAAACATATTGACAAAACTTCAACACTGACTCACTGATTTATCAAAGATCAAAACAATGAAAATTATTTGGTTGTGAAACTTTGAAAAAATACTGTGCCAATGGGCTTAGAACAATTTAATTTGCCACTTAATGGTACACGAGAGTAAAAACAGCATAAGGACTTGTTGCTTGGAAGACACACAGAATAAGATACAACATATGCATCTCTCACATCATTACATTCATTAGGAAACATCATCTTTTTTTGTATTTTTTTCATTGTCATTGATAGCAATAAACAAAAAAGTCATTGTGTTATATGTACCTTTCCACTCATTCCCAGCACAAATCACCTCTTTCAAAGGAACATTTTGTATAAGATGAGAAATAATTTTCTCTAACAAATGTTCCTATTCCACATCCTGAGATTGTCTTCCCTGATTCTTTGTACTAATTTTGTGACTCTATTGTTTAAACATCACAAAGAGAACATATTTTAATACATAATATATTCTAATAAGCTAAACTTTTAAGCTTCAAATTAAAAATTGTACAGTTAAAAAAAAAATACAACAAAGCACCTACTGGTCTATTACAATGAACTTCAAGCTTAAGAAAGCACAAAGTTAATTGCTTTCATCGTCATTATTATACGTTGATCTTTTACATGTGTCATAGAATTTTGTTTCAGTAGAGCAAATTCATGAATGTCTGCACTAATAACACAAGGTTTCATCTAACCAATGATGCATTGACTAGGAAGGGGAGGAGTGTTACAGTACATTTTAGACCCTTGCAAATTGAACCTTTTTTTAATTTTCATGGTGATTAATTTATAATGCCCATAGAACATTTTACTGACTAATACATTTCCATTTGAACAAAATTGAAAATCATGTTGACCAGTATTTTATTTTGGGGAGATACCGGCTAATTGAATACCACAAGTGTCATTGAAAGTGTTTTAAAAGAAAAATTCATCCTTAGCTGCAAGTTACAAAACTACATTTTCTTTAAGAAGTCTTTTTCTAAACAGTCAAAACTGATTTGGAATATAACAATGTAATTCTTATAAACTCCCCATGGCAATGATTTCATTAGCTTTATATATTCCTTGTGTGTATGTGTGTGTGTGTTTATACATGTATGTGTGTATGTGTACACGTATATGTGTCGTTTCAGTTACATTCTTCATAAAAATTCTGCATATTTTTTGGTTCACCACGCTAAGTCACAGTGGTCTTTACAATGATATCTTTCAGTAGTTTTAATTATGCTTCCAAAAAGATATGTCCCGCCACCAGAACGCTTTCTTTTTGAAAATACGGCGTTCATTCTCCAAAATTAAAATTCTACTCTATTTTTCTCTTTAATTGAAAAATATTGACTTTTTTGAAACAAAGATCCACGTGTATTGGATTGTGTAAAATACAGCATGTATACAATAAATAAGTCGAAGTGTACTGAGGGCAGGCCGGAAAGAAGAGAGAAGAGACAAATATGATGGTCGACAGGAGAAAGAGAGAGTAGAGACAGAGTCGTACACAGTAAAGGGCAGGGGGAGTGCAGTTATGGCTTCTGCTGCTTGGAGTCGCCGTTGACGTGCTCCTTGGCCGAGGTCTTGTGGGGGGCGGCGGAGGAGGAGGAGACGGTGGGCGTGGAGGCGCTGCTGGCGGCGGTGCAGGGGGCGGAGGGCAGGCCGAGGGCGGCGCCGCCCGCCGCCGCGCCGGCTCCGCCCGCGCCGCCCGCCACCGCCCCCAGCACGGGGCCCGCGGCGGGCGTGGCGGGGGTCGGGTCGTCGTGGAACAGCGGGTTCTTCACCTCCATCTCGCCGGTCTGCGAACACAACACAAGCAGTCGGTAAGGAATCCTATGACAAACGACACATTGCAATTTCAAGAAAGAAAAAAAAACAAACAAACATTAAGTGAACAGTCTTCGGAACAAGATAATTCTGTTCAAAATACGTCACACGAACCATTGCAACATAGCAATAGTGCTGAGACGAGGAGGTAATTTGTAACATCTATAAACAAACATATCTCTTGACCTTCGCCCCATTTTTAAAATGTATTTATTCGCGGATATAATTTTGGAAATAAATGCGAAATGCAAGTTGCAAATAGTGAAAGAAATTGCACAATTATCCAACGGTTTTTGGATTTCCACATTATGGTACAAAATCACAGCCAACCATTAGTACTATTACCTCTTTGATGTCTTTAATACATTTACATTCAACACATTTATATTCAATTTGCATAATATCTGCAATATTTGCATTTGTCCGCAAGACAATTATTTCAGAATTCCCTTAAGAAATACACAATATTTTTCAGATTTTGACATTTATGATGATTATTTACATCATAGCCTGCAGTAAGATAATGAAACGAGAAACAAAAACTTATATTTAAAAGCGATAAAATGAGTTCGCTAATTCTTATGATTGTGATGATACGCGTTTAGATATAATGACTTCCAAACGTTTATTATTGCCAGAACGCAAATACATGTAATGTAGGGTTTGAATGAATGTATTAGGATGTATTCTATCTACATATTCAAAGTGTATTGTGTATGGTAAACACATATTTTAAAATATTTTTCTAATAGACTATAATAGTATGAAAATCAAGTTATCGTACCAGTTGAAATAATTTGATTGCAGTGAATTACTCCCAAATTATTAATTACTTTTATCTTTTCTGATAAACTATTTCTGATATCAGCATTTGCTTATTATTGCATTCTGCAAAGGGAAATAATGAAGTTGATAATATTCATAGCGGCTTGAGTGTCCTAAATTTGGGTTCCCGCCAAACCGCCTTATCACCTACTTTCTTCGATGTAAATAATATGATTACATCATGGTGAATTCTCACATTTTTCACTAATTTATAATTATTTGAAGGGAAACACTGCACCACTTTAGAGCTCTAAAAATACATTGCAACAGATTCATAGAAACGTCAGCGTCTCCAAACGACGTACTGTGCCAGCATCATCCGGAGAGTGCCCTTGAAACGAAGGAAGCAACACGAAAAGAGTCCGAACCTCCCGGTCCTAGGCCAACGCCAAGAGCACGCGCGGGGCGCGGCTCCTGCCCGTCCGCCCCGCCCCCGCCCGCGCGCCACCATCCGGCCGGCGGCGGCGGGCGGGACGGCTGGAGGACAAGCGGCGCGCTGCGCTGGACACGTCGTTTTTCATTCGCTTTTATGGCCGCCGCCACCGCGCACTACACATAAACTTTATGGATGTTGGAGCGCGGGGACAGGGGTGGGCGCGTGGAGGCGCGAAACTGGTGAGCGGGGCGGGCAAGTGGTGGGCAGAGTAGCTGGCGGGGCGGGAGGAATGGAGGGACGGGAGGGATGGAGGGACGGGAGGGATGGAGGGACGGGAGGGATGGAGGGACGGGAGGGATGGAGGGACGGAGGGACGGGAGGGATGGAGGGACGGGAGGGATGGAGGGACGGGAGGGATGGAGGGACGGGAGGGATGGAGGGTCGGGAGGGATGGAGGGTCGGGAGGGAATGGAGGGTCGGGAGGGAATGGAGGGTCGGGAGGGATGGAGGGTCGGGAGGGAATGGAGGGACGGGAGGGTTGGAGGGACGGGAGGGATGGAGGGTCGGGAGGGATGGAGGGTCGGGAGGGATGGAGGGACGGGAGGGTTGGAGGGACGGGAGGGATGGAGGGACGGGAGGGATGGAGGGACGGGAGGGATGGAGGGGCGGGAGGGATGGAGGGGCGGGAGGGATGGAGGGGCGGGAGGGAGAGGGATTTTGGGGTAACTGGGAGGGATGGTCGGGTGGGTGGGAACGATATATCGAGTCGTTGAGTACCATCCTGCCTTTAAGGCAGGCAAGGTAGGGACACATGGTGAGCAAAATGGCTAGGAGGTTGATAGGTGGCTGAATACTACCACCCAACCCTAAAGCGCCAGAAGACCATTCAAACTCTACGTTTAGAGAAGTAGGAGAAACGAGTCTTTTAAAAGCCCAACGACTTTTTTGTTTTCGGTTACTCTTGCAATACGACTGACTCACAGCTGAAGGGAGGAAGACACTCCAAAGTTAAGGCCAAAGCTGTAATTATAACAAGCACTGTGAACATATCGCGAACAAAATCGGGTTTATTCGCGACACATTGAAGACAAATATGGTTATTTTGTTTTAAAATAAACCATATTTGTCTTATCTTTGTTAAGAAAATTCTCTTTTATAATTATGTACATAAGCTGGCATCCCACTAATTATAACGAGCTCCTTCCTTCGCTATTTTGTTGCAGGATGAACTTTCCTCCAGTTGGTTATATTGGTGTGATATTGTTTTTCATGTACATTTCTCAGTAATAAAAATGAACACCAATAGCTACGGTTTAGTTTTGTAAAGACACGATCCTGTAGGCTGGCCTTGTTCAACAGACACTAGCGAGTGAGAGCGCTAGTCAGACAGTTCACAAGAGGGGAAAGGAGCGCTCGCGTAGGGACCTAAGTGGCGGCCTCAACTTAAGACGCAATTCCGGCGCATGGACCAGGAAAACAGTCGCAATAGATTTCCTTTGCTGAGGAACAGCGAAACCGTTTGCACAGTCAAACTAGGAGTTTCATTCTTCCTTCACATTAGCTTTTTAACAATTTTACGAAAACAGTTTTATCCGTAATGCGCTCTCGCTTTTTCGTGAATATCTTTATTAAGGCATATGATGTGTATTATCTTTTTGCATTTTTTTACATTTTAATTAATTTTGATGACGAGTGGCGTATAGAGAATAAAAATACAGTAATAATTAATTTTCACAAGCATTTAACTATAGGAAAAAGTTATATTCTGGCCAATTTTAATGCCCTTCGCGCCAATATCGGAAATTAGTCAATTTCGCTTCAAATCTACTCCGCCGTTAAATTATTTGACTATATTCTTTATCCCAATCAAATAATTGGTCAAGATAAAACAAAGCCGGTCTAATTAATATCTTGTTGATTTTATCGTTAATGCGAATAACTTCTGCTTCTTTCCATTCCTTATTCCTTACCTCCTCCGCTCGCTTTCCCTCAATGCTTCACTTCTCCCCACCCTTTCCCTCCACGAGCAGTAAGCGAGCAGCACCTGCTCGTAAGAGCGCTCCAAACATTCAGTATCGAGAAAAGATAGCAGCGCTTATTTTATTCAAATTAATATAGGAGTCACAACAATTCCGAATTATTAATACGGCACAAACGGAAGCAAAAGAAATACAAAAGAGAAGATGAAGGCAAAAGAAAGACAAAGGGAACTAGGATAGAGAAAGGAATGTGAAGGATTAAGAGAACGAAAAAGTTGGAAAAGGAAAATATAAGTGAGGCGTGTGTGTGTGTGTGTGTGTGAGAGAGAGAGAGAGAGAGATGACAATGGAACGATACAAATATGGAGAACAGAACGGCGAAGGTGAGAAATGAGAAAGTAAGGAGTCGGCCCGCCCTTACTATCCTTGTGGAACTTTCCTTTGGACGTATTCACAACAAAAAGGAGACAAGAGGGTGGGGGTGGGGCGGGAGTGGGGAGCGGTGGCAGATGTCTCAAGCCGCATGCCCTTGCCTGACAACACGGCGCCCTCTCATCAGTCGCAACTTGCACGTCGCACCCATCCCGCCGCGTCGGTGCGGTACAAGTTTAGGTCGCAAACTTCGTAACGGCCAGGCCATATGTCGCCGCAACTTGGGCGCCGGCCCAGAGCATCACGCCCCTACCAATTTCTCTTATTTCTCGATGCTATGGCTGCAGGAAGAGCGAACGCCATCGAGACGGCCTTTAACAACTTTTCATATCCGTCTCCAAGTCCCAATCATAACTTTTTTCTTGGAATGTTCTGTGAACATGGCAAATATGTACCAAAAAAACTGACGTTTAAGGAGACCTATAGAAACCTCCAAGAGGAATGAAGGTTCGCGAAGTTAATAGAAGTACTTGATCTTGGTCCTGACTTACACGGTGTTATGCATTTGCGAAGAAAAAGTTCAATTTCAGTAACATACTTAGGGATGATTCTTTGGTTGTAAGAGATAAACTATAGGGTATTGTTAAAGTTGAAGTTCAGAAATCCTCAAACTGTTTAAGTCAGTGAAAAAAATGAATTTTTACATTTTGAATCGTTAATTTTTCAACATTCACCAACAAAAGTTCATTCTCCTCAACAGAGCAATACTTGGAGAGAAGAAGAAGAAAACTGGGTAGGTGAGTGAGTGAGAGCTTGGCTTTATACGAGTAAAACTAAGCTTACGTTTATTGTAAAGTGTCTAACTCATTTTGAAGAAGAAAAGATTTACTTTTCTAAATAATTCAAATCTTTGAATGCCCTCAAAATGGTCGTAATTCCTCTTTAAATCTTAAATGGTTATGGCACTGAAACATTTCGGGGAAAGGCGGACATTACTACCATATCCATTCAAGCAATTCACCAATACGCCATGCGGCAGGGAAATTAATATCTCGAGCTTAACGTTAACGCGACCTGTTTATTTATTTATTTGGTCAAGAAACAGTAAAAACTGTATATGACGTATGTTCTGAGGAAACCTGCAGAAATGTAACAAGCAGTCGGCGGATATAAAAAATGATACTTTATTTCAGTTAATTTCACGAGCTGTTATTTTGTATTTCACGTAAGGAATGATCATTTTTCTTCCGAAACAGTCACTCATAAAGATAAATCATGCAACGTACGACGTACTCTACAAATCTGTAATCCGCTGTTTAATGCAACAATACGTCAAGCCAGCCAACTGTCATAACTATCAGAACTTTTGACACCAACTTAAATAAGGAAATGCACACTGAAAACATGGCAGTTGAAAACGGTGATTTTTAAATTACTGACTTTTAATTGGTTTGCTGGATCTGGAATACCTTTATATTATTGATTTTAAATTGTTTTTAAAGAGATGACTTTTAAATTGCTCAGAATTTTATTTTCGTGTATTATCACATACCGTATTTTTCCTGGTTAGATAAAAGAGTCGTATTCGGTTTCTTACAAGGTGAAAATGCATTTACTTCAGTAGACTTTATACGTTCAGTCTTCTTTCTTTAAATTTTCAAATTCTTAATTCTTTTTTCTTTTTTTACTTTTTCATCTTGCAAATAATCTTGGCTTTCAATCCTACGCACGGCTCCATTAGCTAAATAACCCGGACACGTTTTAGGAGAGCACTCAATACTCCAGGTTTCTCACGTAACAGATACCAAAGGAACACATGATTAGTATGCTGCAACAGTGGATTAACTTCATCAAGCAATTGCTTTCTTCTTCTTCTATCTTCTTCTTCAGACTCCACGATAAATAGCTTTAAAAATATTTAATTTACAAATACTTAACATATTATGAGAAAAATACTTAAATGAGCGTTATTTAAATATTCCTTTTCATACACTAATTAGAAGGGAGAAATAACATAAGATTTAAACTCCAGCATTCCTTCACAGTATAAAGGACAATTTGTAGGCACTTAACCACATTATTAAGTGTCACAGTATCTTTTCACAGATTGGGGCCTTATCGAAATTATGAACTGTAATAAAAATGTATTGCTCGGATAGCAAACGTCATCTCATTTCTTAAAGACGCTACGAGAACAAGAAAATGGGTAATGCAATGTTTAATAGTAAAAACACGTAGCATATAAAGATAATTTCTGAAAACTTTATACATGCAATATTATTGGTGCCACATTATTTTTCATGAGAGAGGACTCATGAAAAATATTTCAGCAGCTTTGTTCCGTGTCGGCGGAAACTACGAGTACTTTCTCCAAACACAGCTATTTATCCACGACATTTTCGGGGACTTCATTGATTAAAATATTTTTCTTCCTACTTTCGTTTCATTGTAATGACACATTTTAAATATTTCAAAATGACACAAGGATTTACATCCGATGTACTGAACTAGTATGTGCCTCGATTTTTACATTCCAAGATCACACTGAATACGAAGCTGCCATGGTTTTATGGAGAAATATGAAGAGGTGTTACAGAGAAATACTCCTATAACATTACATTACATTAGAATAGAAATCAACAATCGAAGGAGTTAGTGTAACATTAATTGACGGGAGTAAACTATGGTCAGCAAGAATTTCTGCGGCTTTTTTGTACGTGTTGCCTAATGATTGGCAATATGGTCGACTAACAACACAATATTTCTAAATCATAGATTTAGTAAAACTTATTACGTTTCAGAGACTGATTAATTACTGAATTATAATTTCAAATGCCGTCCATACAATAAAGCACAAGAAATGCTGTTTTATAATCAAGATTATATATAATAGTATTTAGTTTCTTATATTCTGCTAGAGTAGTATATTCAGATTGTAATAAGGTAAAAACATGATCAGCTAGAAAAAGAAAACAAGTGCAATCATGATGGAGACTTAAGGGTCAAATAAAAAGCGGAGTCCTCCGAACTGGAAGAGAATTCTAGAGTGACTGGTCTCGTCAATAATTTTCGCGATGTATTTTCATTGTTTCCAAGTAAATGCTGAAGAATATACGTAATACCTAGGCGAAGGAGTACATTACCATTCTTCAATCATCCATTAGACTCATCATTCACAACCCATTATGCTTTCTCTCGATTCAGAGCACTGACCTCCAGTATTGCTAAATCTCTGAGACCACAATGACAAGCAAGCTTCAAAGGGGATGTTACTTTATCTACAGGAATTTTGCTACTTAAGTTGGTTTCTGACACGGAACAAAGCTGCTGAAATATAAGACTACTATGTTTATAAATTTCTTTCCGAGTCTACTTCTTCACTATGGGCAGACATGGGACAGTTACCAAGTTATTATTTTACTAATAGTTTCTCTCATGAAAAATAATGTGGCACCAATAATATTGCATGTTTTCAGAAACTATCTTTATATGCTACGTGTTTTTAAATTTAAACATTGCATTGTCCATTTTCTTGTTCTCGTGGCGTCTTTAAGAAATGAGATGGGGTTTGCTATCCGAGCAATACATTTTTATTACAGTTCATAATTTCGATAAGGCCCCATCTGTGAAAAGATACTGTGACACTTAATAATGTGGTTAAGTGCCTACAAGTTGTCCTTTATACTATGTGAAGGAATGCTGGAGTTTATATCTTATTACACATGCTTACACACATGTGTTCACCATTAAGTAAGTTATCATAAGTGCCTTCAACAGTGCAGCAAAGAATCGCATAATAGAAATTTGTAATGAAAATAATTTTAATTTTCATTATCAAGAGCGCAATAAAACCTCTCCAAAAAAAAAACGTAATATACAGTAATTTCGCCAATTTCATTGATTTGACAGGCAAAATAGTATGTGAAACTTGGAGCTGAACATAAAAGTTGCTCCACACATTCGGCATTCTCGGCAAATAGCAGGCGACCCATCCACACTACTCGGGATTCGGCGAACGGTTGCTCGCTATTCGCCGAATAGCGAATGTGTGGAGCCGCCTTAAGAGGGACGGAGACGTGGAACAGCAACCCTGAGTCCGCCATATCGCCTGTCCGCTGATTCAAGGGGCTGCGGGCGAGGCTGGGGGTGGCCTTAATCTGCATCGCACTCGGAGGGCACGCCCGAGAGCTCACGTTACCCTCGTCGCCCGCAGCGGCGCGGCCGCCGCCGGGGCCTCGGCGAGAGCACGTCCGGCGCGGCGGGCACGCGGCGCGCGCGCGAGAGCGGTGTCGGAACGTGCCACGCAAGAGGAGGCGGTGAGGAAGGGGAAGAAAGGGAGCGGCGCCGAACGGGTCAAGAAGACTCGACAGAAAACCAAGGAGAGTGATAGATGAAAAAGAAGAAAGAAATGAACAAAAAACACTGAGGCGAATACCCGAGAAGAAATAAAAATATACGAATGATGAAAAAAAGAGGTAGATGGAAGCGACGAAAATGAACTCATAGGATCCAAAACCTGTACAGAGATCGACAGTGAAAGAGGAAAGAATAAAGAAATGAAAGAAAGTTAAAGGAAGAGATAAGTAAGGTTGTACGGTAGGTGAGACAGCCGTATAAGACGAAGTTAGCACCAAAATGATCTTTTAAAGGCAAAAATGGAAGGAGAGGACGAGAAAAAAGACCGCAGGGCGTCTGGAAGGAGCGGAACGTGTCGGCGGAATTTACGTGGGCGCGGGACGTGCCAGCTTCTTCGCTGCGAGTGCGCGCGCGCGCGCGTGTGTGTGTGTGTATGAGCGTGTGGTGTGTGTGTGAATATATGAGCATGAGTGTCTGTGTGTGTGTGTGTGTGTGTGCGTGCGGTGGGGCGTGCGTCGGCGCCGTCGCGCGTGCTTAGCGCTCTCCCCGCTGGCCTGGGCCGTGGCGGCGCGGCAGGGCTCTCCGCGTGGGCGCCTCGAGGGTCCTCGAGAGCCGTGCCGGCGGCGGCGTTGGCTTGCGCGCCGCCCCTGGCTGGCTCTCCCGTCGCCTCCCTGAGGGCTCGGCGGAGCTCACAGGCTCCAGAAGCCGCGCCGTGAGCACGCGCTCCAATCACGCGCCGCGCTACATCACGCGCTGATTCCGTTTCCGCTGCTTGCCACAAGGATATGTGTTCAAGGAATCGAGAAAAAATTATTTGAATAAGTCACTTTTTCTTTCCCACTTTGACGTGAAACGAATTTATCCCGGCTCTCTAGCAATAAAATAAATTCTCCCCCTTCTAAGGTCATTTTTTCCCCGTGTGAATCAATTTATTTCCGGTTGATATTTCAAAACCAAATACACATTTCATTATTTGAAAATTTCGAAAGTTTATTAATTTTCGCTTAAATGTAATTATAAAAAAATAATTTTGCGTATTTGCTTCATTCCTAAAAGTAAATTTGTTCTAATGTTTACATGAAATTATTTAAAAGTTATGATTTTTATTAGAGGTATGCTTTTCATTGCTTTCAAATCTATATTGAATTAGATTTCACACATTGAAGCAACTTTTGGATAGAATTCTTCCAATTGGAGAATTAGAGACGTACACGCCAATCTAGCAGATAACTTAGTACTTTTCAGCAGAAACAATACTACTTACTACTGTGGCGTCATATGAGACGCCCAATATTAAATTCAGTACGTGCATTCAGAGAACTGAATTGCACACAGGGACGAGAGGAAACGGCGGGCGCGTCGAGCTGACGCCTCGCAGAACAAAAGGGGTATTTTTGGAAGACGGGGAAATCCAGCAGGCAAGTCGGGGGTGAGACATTCCTAGGGTGGCGGTTGTGACGTGCGTTGTCATGGCGCCAGAGTTGAGAACCCCGAAAGGAAGCTGGGGTTAGAATTCGGCTGGCGGATGCGGCTATGTGACGTAGTTCCGTCAGACGAGCCCAGCGGGTATATAAGCAACGAGAGCAAGTGTCTCGTTCTCCAATTTCTCACAGGTCCGGTCGCGGCGAGTCGCGCGTGTGTGGGTGCGCGGCGGGTGTAGCTCGAGTAGGACGAGTAAGGGGCCGGCGCTCATGCGTCGTGAGAGTAAGTTAGCGGTCGTGGTGGCCGAAGTTTTTCCTTCTGGAACGGGACGGTCCGTCCGCCCATTTGTAAATATGTACATAATTATTCAGGTGTCGGAGTTCATTGAATAAATAAGTATTTGCAAACGTTCACATCTGTGGATTATTTTCTTTCTCTTGGCACAGGCCAAGACGCCACACTACGTAGTATAAAGGAAGTATTGTAATGCTGTGGCAAAATAGCGATATTTTGAGAGAGAAAACTCGTGTTGTGGGGCCCTGATATACAAGTAGACAAATCTTTGTTACAAAATATAATAAATTACTTATTCTAACACATTGTGGAGTAATTATCGACGTTTTATGGGTCCTTGATACCGAAAAATTGGTTTATGGTAAAACGTTTGTCCGTCCGTCCGACTGTCAAGTCAGACAGGTAGCAGGCAAATTGACAGACGGAGGGACAGACAGACTGACGGACGTATGTCTGAATAAAGCTAGCGGCTAATACGTGAGCAGGATTTTCGCCAAAACTGATATTCCCCGATCGAAATGATTGATGTCGCGATCCCCACGAATTTGAAACGGTTATTTCGATTTTTGGAGGTATTTTATATGAATCTCAACGACATTCGCATAATTTTCACAAAATTGAATCCAAGTTTTTTAAAAACTTTTTCTCGGATAGAGCATAAAAAGGCGCATATTCGTTGATTTCTCTGAATTTAAAAAAATGCAAAAGTTTAACGTTTTTTCAGGAACTTTCTGTAACTTCAATTTTAAAAATAGAGATATTTTCCATAATGAAATTTGTTCTTCACAGATAGAAGTTTAAAAAAGATTTTGGACCATTTTTCGAAAACATGATTCTTTTCTCGTAATTCTCCTTAAAATATAGGCATCATTAAATAGATTTTCTAAAAATCGGTTCCAATTTTTCGTTTAAACTTATTGCACTGATGGGGCTAAATGCAGTGAATAATATGACAAACGTCATTTTCATGTAACATTTTGATTTTTCAAAACTTACGCAAAGGTATTTTCTTAATGCATTTTCACCACATTTTCTCATAAAAGCTTTCAAGAAAAAAAAAATAATGATAGATCTAAATCCACTGAGTAAAAGGATATCAATGCCATTTTGATGTACTGTTTTTATGCTTAAAAATTACGCAAATGTATTTTTTAAATGTGTCAGTGTTTTAATATTCACATTCTAGGCTTTATTTTTACATTATTCGATTTGTGGTTGCAAGTGATTTTTAAACAATCTTTGTTGAAGTTTCCCGAAAAACTCAGAACATTTCTGAGAAAATGAGATACAAATTGGGCATTTTCTCAAAAGCTTAACGAAATTTTCTCGAAAACTGTTTCCAATTTTGCATTGACAATTTGCATAGAGTATCAGATTATACTGTTTTGTAATATTTTTAATGTCATATTTTAATTCCACTATAAGAGGACCAAAATTGAGAACATGCTAAAAAGAAAAGTCTATTAAGAGCAGATAGGTACCAACTGGGAAGAGGATAGTAACGAAATGCAAATCCGGAATAAAGATATTAGGAAACTAACTAGTACAAGAAAGTCTGTGCCATTCTGCAGCATTAGTTAATTTTGAACCGATATTGTGGACAGATGATAAAGGAAAAGCTTCCGCGCAACTAGATCAAATTTTTGCCTTTATCAAGACCTACGCTAAGACAAATAAAAAATATGCAATGTCGTTCGTAAAACATCACTAGGGATGAAACATATTGATTTTTACACTTTGTGATAAATCTAAATCCGGGTAATTGATCTTTAAAAACGTTCTCCGTGTTGTTGGTATACGTGATGAGGTATTTTCCTCCCACCAAAACTCTTCCTTAAGCGAAAGGAGAATGGATGCAGAGACTGCTCGGGTCCCTGGCCCAGCGTGTCATCTCACCGGCGCCAGTCCAGGGCACTCGTACACCGTGTAGTCGCCTTCTTCGTTCTCCTCCTCGCTCTCCGCCTCCGACACGGAACCGTTGCGCTCCGCAGGAATCCGGCTGCAACATCAACAGCGAGCATTAGGCGCACGTCCGCGCAATCACCGCAAGGAACGACATCATTCCATCCAACCAAACACATCACAATCACTCACACAGTCAAGCTAGGTTTGGCATGGAAAAGATGGGAGCAAGAATAAATTTGCAGACCTGAGACAATGTTACAAAGTCAAGGAAATAAAATAATTGAAATTTACGAGACATAATCACATTAATCAAGAAATTAAGACATTTTTTATAGAATGACAGTTCTGTTACGTACTCTAGTACGACTGGAGAGAGCGGGTGACTGGGATGATGGAGAAAGGACGGGTGAACTGCAGGCCGGAGAAGAATGTGGCGTTGGGTGCACGCATTTTTCTCACTGTCTGTACGTGCCTGAGGCACTTTCATCACCATTACATTCGGAATCTTCTGGGCTTGGACAACTGTGTGCATGACGAATGAATATTATAGTTTTTACCTTTGCAAGGAACACTTTAACAATGTTCTCCAAGTACACTTCAATGTTTTATTATTACCTTCTAATTAAAAAGTAAGCAAAGAAAATCTGTTAATAAGGAATCACAGCATTAGTTTCACTTTTAATTATAGGTTTGAAACGAAAGTTACTTCAGCTTATTACCCTGAAAACAGACCAATGCGGCCAGCAAGTAGCAATACATTGCACAGATAAGCTCTGAAAGTAGGCAGTGTTATCAAAACATATACTACTTCCGAAGGGACTGAGTATTTCAGTCATAACTAAATAGCGGGTAACAGTTCTCAGGCAACTGCTGCTAAGCGCCTGGAAGAAACCGAAAGAACTGCCATTGTAATGCAATATTCTATCAAAATGCATAATTATAGACTACCAAAACACGTGCCAATTTTCAACTCTGCTCTCTATACTGAATAGGAACAAAAAATAAAACAGTATGTCACACATTTTCTTCCTGTGTCCTTGGAAGTGAATGAAGTGGATCATCCAATTTCTACATGAAAATCAATACCGCTGTCCAATAACCATAGAAGGCCTCGAACACGCCAACACTGGATGGGTACATCACCTGCCCCCGAGCTGCCAAGTGACGGCGGGGAGTGCTCGGCCGTGGGGGAAGGCGCAAAGCGCACGCGAAGCGGCTGCAGCCCGACCGAGATTAAATTGGCTTAATGCGGCGCGCCAGCTAAAATTCTGAGCGGACGCTGCCGCTCTGTAAACAAGTAATTTCATCCGGCGCTCGTGAAACCCACACCTGAGAGCGCGCGATCAATGCATTATGGGCCGTAATTGAAATATCAATCGCCGACCCTCCGTATTAAAAAACACACGTCGCCGGTCCCGCTACTGGAATTTCGCCGGCACCGGCCGAGCGACGGTCCGCACTGAACCGAAACGCGAAGCAAATAAAGTAGCGCCCGAACAACGCAAATAAAGGCAAAGCGTGTTGTGGGCGGGGGGTAGGGGTAGGGGGAGCGGCGGCATGCGTTGGCGCAGAGTGCAGTCTTGCGCCAGCCAACTGCGAATCGCTGCTGCAAAGAGGCGGGGAGAGGGCACGGGCGCCCCGCCGCCTATGAGTAACGGGTGTACGCACTGCGGTTCGGTTCGGTTCGGCGGCAAGGAGAAATGGGCGAGGGGGAGGCTGGGACATATTCCGGGCAAAATACGAGGGAGTTCGCACTGGGAGGTAGGCAAAGCAGACTGTAAAGGAAATGGGGGGTGAAAGGAGGAGGGAGGTTGACGATTGAGTTGTAGAGGCACGAAACGAAAATGATGAGAGAAGGAATTAGAAAGTGGAGTACAAGATATATTACACAGTGTATCTTTAACTCCTCTTTCTAGTTTCCAAAAATTGAAAAGAGGGCAAGCAAAATTGGCACAACTACGTGGCTGTACGAGGAGATTTTGTATTTTTCGTTTAAAGCTGACACGAAAAACAAGTTAAAAAGGGAAGAATTACTTTTTGTCAAGGCACATGGTTTTCACAAAATCGCTTATTAGAGAAGCATATCGGAAGTACCCATTGTAGTGTGTTGTTTACGATGAGGTCAGAAAATAACATCATATCAACTTTCACTTCTCCCAACACACTCTCAGAACTTCCATAAATCCATGTTATCATTAAGTCATTAAGTTATGGAACTTATGCATAAATCGTTCCCGTAAGCAAATAGTATCGGCCATTTAAGGACATGAAAGAAACAAGTTGAAAAAAGGTGGCGAAGAGAGAGCGAGGGAGGGAGACAGAGAGAGAGGGGGGTCGGTATGAAGAATGAAGGGCAAGGCTTAAACAGCAATGATTACTAGCATATGCGGAGCGCGAGGCAGCGGTTTGGCACGAGCCACTGCGGAAGCCGGCGCGCCGCGGGCGGATGTGGCGAGGGCGCTGGGGCGGGGGCGGGGTCCAACGCGCGCTTTGTACGACTTGGCACATCTGCACGTCCTTTCGACAGTGTCGCAGTAAAGGCAACGCAAATACATGATAGAATTAAACATTTAATAGCAACGTATTTCACTATTTTTGAACTATTTTGTAAATTGGTTTAAAAAAGTTGGTAGGTGCACCAATTGCACAGTGCGCAGTGAGAAGATGCTCTCTAATCATGCTCTCAGTTTGTTAATGTATTAATCCACCCCTGTTTGAGATAATCATTTGATTGTATTTTTTTAGTTTAGTTTATGATGCATAATATTTTCTGCTAAACTTCATCTATTTTATGCATCGAAAACTATTAAATAGTTAATTCTGAAAAAGTAAGGAAACAAGTATTCGTACCTGAGAGTTCTGAAAAGGTTTTCACACATTAAAGTGTACGTCGAAGAAAATGTATGACAACTGATATACGTCAACTAAAGACATCACGTACGAAAGATTCGATACTACTTCAATTTCTGACGCACTAAAACATAGGTACAGTATACCTGATCTGAGATAGTATATTGAGGATAAAAGTTAATCATCAATCGCAAATCGACTTTTTAACATGATCCTATGAAAATACTTGTTAATTAATATCTGAAAGTATATGACCACGGGCAGAGCCCTTGTTATCTTCCCTGCCCGGGTGCTGGCGCCGTGTCCCCCAGCGGTGCCGCGAACGCGGAGCCACCCCGTCAGCGGAGTCAGTCCGCGGGCAACCGAGCGTTTGGTCGCCCGCGGATGTAAACCCGAGCGTGCCTCATGGAATGCACGGCTAGCAGGACGTCCTCGGAGCTGGGCTCGTGCTGCTTGAGGTCGGCGAGGTGGCTGAGGAGCTGGTCGTGCTGGATGCGGTGGCTGGGGCCGGGAGGGTGCTCTTGCGGAGGGTTGTTGAAGTAGAAGTCGACGTACGCGACGCGACGGGAGGGGGACGTCGACCTCGCCAAGTGCTTCGGCTGGCCGGCGGCCCCGCCCCCGCCCGCGGACGCGGAGGCGACGGAGACGTCGTCGTCGCCGTAGTCCATAGAGGGCGCTCTGCTATCCATCAGCGGCCGCCGCGGCACGTGCGTCACCGCCATCACGGCGGGGGCTCTGCCGCCGACAAACGGACCTCTCAGGGGAGCTACCTTCCATAAATTGATTCTACTTGCGAATATTTGTTGAAAACAGTTAGTAGGCGTAACTATTAAGCTGTTGCCCGGCACATTTAAGCGATATCCGTGAGGTATGTTGGTACTACATATATATTTTCTCAATTTCACTTTTCTATGATATTACTTCAATACATATTTTATACTTGTATATGTAAATTAAACTGTACATAAACACTTATTTATATACCGGTTTCATGATCTCAGCTATTTATTTGGTCAAATTTATTATTCCTTTCAAACTGAATTTGTATTTCAGTGCATTTGATTTTTGTGTATTATGGGCTGTTTGACCTTATACTATAAATTTTAAGTAATTGTACCAATAACAAGAAAAAGTACCCAAAGGAAAGGAAACCTAATAATCTCCTAACCTTCTTTTTCTTCGGATTCCCATAAACTTTAATTACTGACATGAGCTATTTAAGATGTGAACCATTAAAAAGAAATGTAACACTGAGGTAGAAAGCGGCTCGCCTCCTTACTCGCCACATTACCTTTCCAATGGGTAGCATCCAAACAGAGCTAGTTTTCAGACAGTAGGAATTAGAAATCATAGAATTTGATAGAGAACACACGATTAACAATAACGATTCAAACTTTTCGCCGACTACCCCACGCTGGATGTCGTGAACTTTGAGCTCGTTGGCAGATCTATTTATTCTTCGAACATTTCAACACAGTATATTACTTCCAAAAGTTATTTGATGACGCGCAATTCAGGAAAATAAACATGCTGGTAAAGTAATTGTTCGGAGTTGCAAAATGGTAAAATGAGTGCTGAAAATTCTAGAACGCCTTAACAAAGCAATTGGTTTTCGCTATACATTCAAATAATAATAATAATAATAATAATAATAATAATAATAATAATAATAATAAGATTCGTAAATTATGAAATTGGAGGAATTGAAACAATATTCTAATTGAACACGAGGCTAGAATAATGAGATTGAAATATATGATTTATTATCGCAGATAAAAATATCATCACCAGTTGCATCACTTCATTTTAATCTTAAAGCACGAAAAATACCAAGATTTCTTGGAATTTTTCAGCACCAATAGGTATAGAAAAAATTCTTACACTTTTTCAAGGATGTTTTTGAATTTCACTTTTCAATAGTAGAACCAATATTTCCATTTTATTTTCAACATTTTCACCAGTTTATACTCACATAATTCATTTGTCGCACTATTATTAGTATTTACACTACGTGTCTAGCAACTAGTGTTGATCGACACAGCGGCAAAGCAATGGCATAACTTAAATGTGTGGTGTGCGTACCCTAGGAATCAGGAATTACTCTCTTCTCTCCAATTGTTCAAAAGATGATCTAGCGTATTTGTTATGCGTAAGGAGAACATTAATACAGGATTTCTTATTGAAGTGTCAAATTCATTCAACCCGTTTAGAAAGAAACATTTTGAAAATATATATCTCTGAAACCAATTTTTAATTCACTGTGTGCGATAATGAACGCAGAATGCTAACTTTGCGAGTTACCAATCGAGTAGATATTTTATTTTTTTAACACACTTGCAGCAAAAAAAAGTCTGATAAATTTATAAACGAACATTATATAAAGAACAATCGTCGTCACGTTTTTTATGTATCGATAAGACCAGTGCGAATAGGGGGCGACTTGCCTGTAATACACCTTGGGTTCCCTCTTGGCGGGCCTTCGATCTGAAGGGCTCTCTGACTGCTCTCTCGGTCCGCGCGCGGGAGATTTCTCCCTCTTCTTCCCTGCACCGTGCCTTTGCAACCTGTCGTTCAGGGCGCGCTTATGGAGTAAACTTCTCAAACAGCCAAGCGACGACGATTCGTCGCAAGGCGGTCGTCAAGGTAACAATATTACAAAAATTTAATCAGAAATATTTTGAAACATTACCTCTTCGTGAATATTATAATTAGAAATATCTAATGAAATGAATATCAATTTGAATAAAACATGTTCAAGCTTCTAATCAAATATTCAAAACTGCCTTGGAATCACCCTTTTTATTTCACCCGAACAACTTTGCATTTCACATATTCCAAAAATGGTTTTTAACTGAAAAACAATACACAATATCAAAAAGTGTTTATGGACATTTATTAAAGAAAGTTTTACCATCTCTCATTTTAAACCAAGAGCAGAAATATTGCACCAGGAATTCCAGAGATAATGGTTCAACATTACGTCATCATCCGCCACTTTTTTAAAATAATTTATTCTTGTTCGACAATAGTCTTTCAAGGGTTTTAATAGTACATAAGATTAGTCAATGACATTTTAGGATTGGCCATCCATAAAGTATGAGCGGTTTGCACTCTAAATTAATTTTTAATTAAATTTGATTGTTAATTAAGAAGATGAAGAGAAATGCTTATATTAAGGAGCGAGGGTGTTATGTTGCTAACATGTGGTACATTATATAAAGTAATGAAGTATAAGAGAAAACCGCTCTAACGGATATTTAAGAGGAACCAGGTTCACATTCGATCCTTGTAACGTAGATCCACTAAAGTCATTCTTAACTTTCGGATGTATTACTCCAAATAATTCGCTTTTTAAAAAAATGAAATTTTAGTCCAAGTTATACGTGAATTTTCATGTGTACATAACTGAAACGTATATAAGCGTCTACGAAAATGTTTGGTTAAAGTCGCACCAACTGCTATCATTGACCCTCTCAGACTGCCCGATTAATAGTGATACGCAACTGAATTCTTCACATCGAGAAATATTTCCAGATGCTTACTCACGCGAAAAGAAGTTCTGGGAAATCTAAATGGAACATCCACTATGCATATTTCACGCCATTTCTATCTGCGACAATTACTCTAGGAGGATGTGGAATTTAACTATACACAATGTGATTCGAAAAGTACGGTCGTCTCTTAATGAGCGGGATATGTTACGTTGATACTCGATTAAGTTTTCAAAGGGATAGTTTTGCTCAGTTTTCTGAAGACAGCCATAATCCATCAACTAAAATTCATAATATTGTGATCAATCTTTGTCAAAATATTTAACGCTTCAAAAGAAATGAGACAGTTGAAAAACGTTTAACTTTTATTCAAAAAATTTTGCGTGTTTAGATAATCACTATTAAGATAAAAGTCACAGAATAAATTTGAGTACTGCTGTCACCAGCATCAAAATTAATTCTATTTAGTGCAAATTACATTTAGCACTATGATTACATGAAAATATGACATACAAAATAAACTTTAATATTTTTTAATGAAAGTAGTAAACAGAGTGATTCTCATCATGGTGGGAATTAAAATATTAGATTCAAACCTTCAAGGTGTATTTTCATATTTCTAGCAGGCTAATTCTTTTCAGAACATCTACTTTAAAATTATTTTCTGGCTTTGACATCTTGAACAAGTTGGTGGCAGCCTCACGTTTTTAGCCGTCGGATGTTATCAAGGAGGAAGAAGGGGTTTTGCTCCCGGCGTGGGCGTGTCCGAACTGCCAACTGCCGTGCGTGGGCGTTTAAGTAAGAGAGAAGCGGCTGAAGTTGGTTCGCCTCTGCGACGTTGCTGCGAGCAACGTCGGGAGGTAAATATCGCCCAGGGCACGCTGATGAGTTCCGAGAATTAACTCAGGGAGAGTCAGTCGGAAGATTTCTACATTATCTTCTTCCTCGCGCCTTTCCTACGTCTCTGGAAGATAGCAAACTTCACGTC
Organism: Acheta domesticus; assembly: GCA_031308135.1. Taxonomy (NCBI): domain Eukaryota; kingdom Metazoa; phylum Arthropoda; class Insecta; order Orthoptera; family Gryllidae; genus Acheta; species Acheta domesticus. The sequence goes on along the minus strand of JAHLJT010000631.1, from coordinate 114,565,761 downwards.
TCATTAACTTCAGAAAACTGAGATACCAACTTCTGAAACAATTTAATAATTTTATTATTAACTGTCGCGTGATGTAGAGTAACGTGTATACCTCTGTACTAACAGCCTGAATTTCCAAGCAATGCATCTTTGTAATTTATTCACCGAAGTAACATTATTATTCGGTAGACCGAAAGCGAGGCAATCAATTATACTATCTTAAGGGAAACTTCTATTATCCTCCTTTTTGCTTTAAACCTACTCGATTTTACTTTCTCGTATATCTACGTATATACGGAGTATATACGTATAGTATACGGAGTAATATACGTAGTGTAGGCAAAGTTATTTAATGCTACGGAAAATCGATTTCCAGATATCAACGGAAATAAACGTTTTGGGGTACCCTGATACCGAAAAATATGTTTTTTTTAAAACGTCCCTTCGTTCGTCTGTCCGGTGTATGTGAACAACACTAGCACCTAAATCAAGATTTTTTCAAAATTGAAGAAACACTTGACCATCTGGCCTGAGTCGAAGCTCTGCGATTTTGCAAAACATTCATTAGTTTTTGGAAGTAATTTACATGATGAAGCCCTTGGGACGTTTTCTACATTTTGTCAAAAAGAGCTCAATTTTTTTTCTTTAAATTCGTTGTAAGAATAGAGTAAAATACATTTATAAAGATGGCATAGGATCGATTTTCACTGTTAACTCTGAATTCTTGATAATTGGAAAAGTTTGAATTTTTTTACGGTTTTTTATGAGCGGTTTTTCAGAAAAATGACTATAATTTGCAAAAAAATTACAAAGAAACTACTCAGTATTTTTTGAAAAATTGAAAATGAATTTATTCAAAGATCCGTCTTTAAGGAACAGATTCCATTCAGAAAAAAATCTCTAACTTCATAGTTATAGTTGTAGGAAGACGCCCTGAAAAATTCAACTGAAGTGTCCTAGGGAAGTTGTTCTAAAAAGGCACTTTTGACTGAGTGGTCCACGCTAGCAGTGGCGTTGCGACATTTAAGTTTGCATACTGCAGTTGCGGGTTGCATACTGTCCCCTTGGCTCAGGTTAGTAGTATTTTTAACTAGTGGTGCTACAGAATGGCACAGACTTTCCCGTATTAGTTTTCTATTTCCTTGGGTCTTCGCTAGCTATTCGGAATTACCACAAAATCTTCTTGCCAGCTGTCATCTATCACCGACCAAAGTACATTGTTTTTGTCATTTTCTTAATTTTTCGGTTTCCTACTGGTAGAACGGAAATATTAATTTTAGAATATTAAAGAACACAAAAAGCTGGTCATAAAGGGCAATTTTCTTTCAAAAATTATGTGCCGTTTAAGAGAAAATGGCGTTTTAGCGCTACTAAAAATGCGAAATTTGAAGCCCATTTTCACAGAAAATGCTTGAGTTTTCAAAATACTTTATTTGAAGTTATTTGAAGCACTTACACTCACAAATATAATAATCTTTACAAATTGCAGGTAATGTGCATATTAAAGATGTGAGAGATCTTTCAAAAACATTACAATTATGTAATTTTTGAAAAACAAAACAATAACTCAAAATAAACTTTACGCTACACTAAAGAGAGTAATTAGCACTATCCATTACAAAAGTTTCAAGAAAAAATTTGCAGCCATACATGAGAAAATGGCGTTTGAGCGTTTCTGAAAATGCGAAATTTTGAGCCACTTTTCGCAGAAAAGGTTGTATTTTCGAGGAACTTTATTTGACATTATTTAAAGCACATGTACTCGTAAATATAATAATAATAAAAAAATATAATAATGTAATAATAATATAATAATAATAAAAATAAAAAATCGCCGATAATATAAATATTAACGACGTGAGAGACAAGTAAAAAAATTTACATTTTTGTAATTTTTGAAAAAACCAACCTATAGACCAATATAGATTTTATGTCATCTGATAGAGTACATTTACCACTATCCTTATCAAAAGTTTAAAGAAAAAATTTAAAGTCGTGTTTGAGAAAATCTTGTTTTTGTAATTGTTTAAAATTGCACATATTGCACGAAAACTACTAAAATTTTGAAAAACATTTACATGACCTTTATGAAAGAATATGCAGAACAAATTTTATTTGAAGAAAAAATCTCCATCTTCAATTTTGTAGTTGGAGAAAGACGCCGAAAAAAAGTCAAACTTTCACAATTTTCGAAAATTCAGAGTTATCCGTGAAATTTGGACTTATGCCATGTAAATAAGTGTATTTTACTCTATTCATACAAGAAATTTAAAGAAACAATTTGGTGCGGTTTTTAGAAAATTTTAAAAATCCCCGGGGGGCTTCATATAAAGTACCTCCAAATTTTGAAGAATCTATTTCAAAATCTCAATGCTTCGACTAGAATCAGATCGATCGGGGAATATCCATTTTGAAAGAAATCGTATGTATGATTTAGGCGCTAACAGTGTTCACAGACGGACGGACGTTTTCCTTTTAATCGATTTTTCGGTATCAAGGACTCACAAAAAAGGTTTCTGGCTACACCACGTGTTAGGGGATTTTTTTTTTAAATTTAGCAACTGGTTTTATCCACTTCTTCGTTTTCACGGCCCGACAATTAATTTTTTTTCGTCCGAAAATTGGCCATTTTTTCGCGGAGCATTACATAATTTTCCCTATACTACGTATATCAATCCGTGTATACGTACGTATATAAGAACAATTGTTGTTCCTTTTAAGATATCATCAAGAAAATTTAATAGATTCTAGAACATTCTAAAAGCAATATAAATGCAGATTTTCATAATTTCACAAAGGGTGCATTTCGAGTAATTGCGTTTTAAAGAAGTTTTTTATTGTTGTATGCCAAGAATACCACCATATAAATTTGATATTTAATGAATAATTTAACTACGTATCTTATACATACTCACAAATTTTTAGAATTTTCAGAAACGTTTACACGTGGGCACGAAAATTAAGAATATAAGGGTGTTCACAAGAAGTCGTAGGTTTTAAGGGTGCATTGTTGCCGAAAAATCAGTAGAAAATTTTAATATTGTACCTTGACGATATCGGCATCATGGACAACAATATCCCAAAATATTTTCAAGTTTTAAGGAGTCAAGTCATAAAATCTACTTTTTTGAATGGAATGACCCTGCTGGCAAGAATAGAGGACAGCTGGCAAATGCGAATAGCTAGCCGAGACCAAAGGAAATAGAAAATTAATACGGGAAAGTCTGTTCCATTGTGTAGCATCACTAGCTACTTAATTATGTGACTGAGCTGTTTTTTAATGTCGGCATTTCTGCAGATTGGAGGGCATGTAAACTGTACAAGAGATTCACTCGAATTGTCAATGTGAACAAAGAGGGGAAAAAATAAGAAAATAATGAAGTATGTTTGTGATCGTCCCTTCAACCTTCATCATCTCATACATCATCCCCCCAGGGCTAACAATCCCGGTAGTGTAGAAATATTCGTCATAAAAGTGCTTATTCCCCCCCCACACACACACACAAGGTCACGTGCACTTGTCCCCCGGAAGAATATGACTGCGCATCGATAGGTACAAGTGGCGAGTGGTGAGTTTTTGTCCTTCCGTTTCCCCTTTTATAAAATCTTCAGAGCAAGTTAACTCTGTTATTTCTTCTTTTCGCAACGCCGTCGTCACTGCAATCAATGCAGCTAAACACTATGGGTCTCTTCCACCAAGTCCCTTCTGTTCCTTTTGAATCTGTTAGGCAAAAGCGAAACATAAGACGGCAATGGAAAATACTTCGGCTATCTCATTTACTAAAAACTCCTTTAAATCAGGTAACTCTTAAAGTTCAAGAGGAGTTAAGTAAGTTTAAACTATTAGCAACGTGAATAAAAATTCCAAGAATTTATGGAAACTTCTTACTCACTTTACACGCTCTAATCATTTAATTCCCCCATTAATCTACCAATTCTTAGTCTGCATATACCAAAGCAGCCAAAAGGGAAATGCTTGGTAGCTATTTCAAAGATACCTTCTATCTCAACACTTCTACTGATGTGAACTTTCAAAATGTTATAGAAGAACTTCTAAGAGCTCCAAGCCATATTTCTCCTTTTACAAATTGATTTTAACTCTCCCACGAATATCAAACAAATATCAAGGAAACAAAAATAAATTTCTCAAAAAATAGACGGTATTCCCAACATAATTCTAGTTGAGGGATTTCTAGGGAGCTGAGTAATATCTATTTAAAATTCCATTTTTGGTATGTTCAACCCTAAGATTTTTTGCAAAATTGAAAATAAACTGTTTTAAGCAAATATTCTCTAGTATTACATCCATAAATAGTGTTCTGCCAGTTTTCTCCATTTTCAATTTTTTAATTGAATTTTTACTGTTTACAAATAGAGTTTATGAACCCACGAGTGTTCCAAAAATTCAAAAATTAATTGCGCGGCCTACATTCATAAAAGAGAGATGCATTCAAAAGCAATGTTAACGCCTCAAGATGTTGATAGTAAGCAATTACTTTTCCCCATGTTTTGTATTCGACTCTAAGTACGGCAGACTTTAAACTGATGGAAGTTGTTAGATTTCACAACTCTATTACTGGCATTCTATATTCAATATCTGACAACTTCTGTACTGCACTTACACTACCTATATTTACACTTTTAGGCAGATTCGTATCTAGAAAGAAATCATTGATTGTAAAACTCAGAAGTCAACTTTAAAACTTGAGGTTTTAGGTAATATCTATCATTAATCTGAGGAATAAGAACCAAAACCGTAAATTAATAAATTGAATTCATAAAACAAACCCAGTGATTTAAAAACTATATTGATTTACAATAATAACATTAAATGAAAATTGTTGGAAACATTAATTTTTACATCTATTAAAGTAAGGAGCACTGACTAATCAATGATCTTCATAAACATCAAGAATAGGTTATCGGAAATTTATAAATTTATATCATCATTAATTTTTAAAGTTGGTTTTGGAAGTATAACAATAATTTGGTCCTCAGCTGAAAATCAAATCCGTGAATTTCCGAATGTTTGGCAAAGTCACTAATGTTATCGTCATAGCAACAACTGCTAATAATTCCAAAGTTTGAATACTAATAGCTTCCGCTGTAATTGAGTCATGTAATCACCAAGGTCATGTAACTGAGAGCGTCAAATAAAATATTAGTTTTAAGTAAATTAACCATAGTTAAGGAGATTAAATTTGCCAATAATACTTATCTTGTAAACAGACTCCTCAAATTGTAACCAGTGGCAGTTGCCTTCCCGTTAGGATAACACAGTTTTCAATAAAGCCATTTAGACCGTCCGATCGGCAATAGTCTAGATCAGGGGAGTCCAACTTGCAAGACCACAAGGGGTAAAACTAAAACCGGTTAATTATGTTTGCGGGCCATATTTTCATTACTCGGGCGCTCCACACCTGACCTCCCGTATTACTAATCTCAGCAATTTGCCCGGTTGCTCCGAAACGGGAGGGAGGGAATGGAATCGTGCATGATATCAGGCCGTAGCTCTGAAAAACATTGGAATGATTTTGAATTTCTGAATTTAGTAGGGAAAAAATCGTTAAATCTAAACTTGACCAATTTTTTTTTTAACTGAAGGAGGTGTAGACCCCGGCAAGTGTCGTGCGCTAGGTGCGCCATGTTCTCTCCCGACTTGGAAGGAAGGGACTTTCACTTTTGACTAATACGAATGCGCGAAATGATCGAATATTTTCGCGTGCCACAATAAATGGTATCGCGGGCCGCATGTGGTCCGCTAAGCCGCCAGTTGGGCAACCTTGCTCTACATGGCTTAAACAGTCATTACATCCCATAGAACCTCGTCTAAGAAACCGACTCCCCTTTCACGTCTTCCTCCGTAATCTGGATATAAGATAATGAAAGAAACACTCCTCCCAATACCATTCAACAATATGTATTCCTCCACTCAGATACTCGTACTAACCACTATAATGCTACAGGGAGGTCGCCGTAGCTACTCCCCTTCGTATATTTTTCGTCTGAAAATGCTCGCTCCTAACAACTGAAAAGCCGTATGGCTGAGCGTTGTATAATCACCTCATTCTGCAATAAAAAAAAATTAAAAAAGGAAGAAGAACCCCTCCCCCGAGGACAAGGTGGATAGAAAGACGGAACCAAGGAGGCTTAACAGGCGAAATCCTAACTACTTGACGAGAAGAACTATATGAAATAAATATATGAGTTTTATGAAAATACTATTTTATGAGAATACTAAATACAGTAATCCCTCGCCATTCGCGGATTTGCTATTCGCGAGTTCCGAACATTCGCGGTTACAGAAATGCTCCCGGTTTTAACACTCGCGAGTGGGTCTTTTGGTCGTACAATGCGAGCCCATTTCATTTCGTTTATCATCATCATCTGGGAAACGAACTCGGCAGACCTTGGAGCTCAGCAGTATAACGTTCTTCAAATATTACACAGATAAAATGTCAATTCACATTTATAGAATAACACAATTGTAAAATAATTCGATTCAGTTGCGCCAAATTGGAGGTAAGGGTTTTGGTGAGATGAACAGAAAAACCATTCAGGATCTGTGCAACTTTCATTATAATGAGCTCATTGTAGAGGTGCTTCGGGAAATCATCAGTGAAGAAAACCTTATCGACTGGTAATGATGAAGTAACGGACGCGAAACTGCGTCCATGGAGCAACTTCAATGTCAAAACTGTTGATGGCGTTCTAAAATCAACAAGCTCTGGTGGAACTGGCATTCGAATGTGATCCCAAACATGGAAATAACTTCGAAATTTAAGAGAGAATAGAAGCAGGAACTCTTTCATATTTGGATATTAGAACAGCGAGAAAGGTGATGAAACAAAAAAAATAGCAAATCCAATCATTTTCAACTTCACTAATAAGTTTCAAACTATTTTATTTTTTTCATTTTGGAATGTTAATTGTGAATTCTGTTTGTAGTAGCGCTTAGTTGTACTGTAATTGATTGTCAGATTTTTTCTTTTCTTTTTTCAACAGTTTTTAGATATCCAAGAACCTAATCCATCTTTCATTAAAAGATAGCCTTAACATTCGCGGATTTAACATTCGCGAGATATTTTGGGAACCTAACTCTCGCGAATGTTGAGGGATTATTGTATACTTAAAAATGACTTACTTAAAACGAGAATATTTATAGTAAGATGTTCTATCCTGTTGAATAGATAAAGATTACATGTTCGTACCTACGTCTGCTTCTCGGCGACTCATACTTTTTCGTTATATCTACTTCATCCGCATTCACGTCTTCGACGGTTACGTTTGGTGGCACCGACAAATCTGTCAATGTCCCTCTGGACACGTACTTGACTGGTTTTATCAACTTCTTTTCTAGAAGTCTGCGTCTCGACAGTAACGGAGCTTTTACTTCTCCAAAACGAAGGCCACCTAACGAAAGAGAGACGTGACCGCCGTTCTTCACCTGACGCCTGTTCTTCATCTTTAGAGGACGTCTTACTAGAACTCCTTGATGATTTGTCAGGTTTCCCATCTTTATCGGGACTTCTCGTCGAAGAAATTGATGGCGATTTGGGCGAGTCATAAGAATTTACTCCTAACGATTGTCTTTGAACTTCGTTGGGATTACTTGACATCGAAATTCTCTGAGATTTCCGTGACTCATCACTTCTTCCTAACGACATCTTCTCAACTTTATCCGGACTGGTAGTCATGGATATTGATGGTGACTTGGCTGATTCATAAGATCTCCTTTCTGGTGAAGTCATAAGTTTATCGGGGCTACTGGCAATCGACGGTTTTGGAGACTTTAAGTGACTTATCAGTTTTTCTTCTCCCTAGTGATGCCTTCTGAACTTGATCGGGACCACTGGTTGTCGAAGTTCTTGGTGACTTGTGTGACCCATCAGGATCTCCTTCCCAGTGACTGGGATTCAGGTTTTTGGGGACTACCAGTCCATGGTCCTTTTGGTGACTTGAGTGATTCAGTCACCACTTTCTGTCGATGAATGTTTCTCAACTTCACTGGTACTTTCAGTCTCCAAAATTGATGGTCGCTTAGTTGAATCATCAATAATTAACCCTCTTGACTCATCGTTTTCCAATTCATCGGGAATCGTTGGCATGCGTGGCGATTTATCAAAGTCACATCGTGTCGGCGGCTCTTCACTGCGCGTTCGTCTTGGACTTAGAAGTCTATTTCGAAACGAGGCAGATTTCTGTGACAAATATGAAGACCAAGAGGACCTCTGCAAAAAATAGAAGTTTTGGTAACTACGATATCTGAACGCAAGGTATTTCTATAATCAAACTTTTATTCTCACCTCTTTTCCAGAGTCTTTCCTCGGACAGGGCAGACGTGGGCAAGGTGGCATTGGGCAGATCTGTTTTATAAAACCACATGCAACTAATTTCAATACAATCCAAACCAATATTTTCTAAATGGTTTCGTACACTAATGTATCATTATTACATTATCATTATAAAGTAATGTATTATTATAGCACAGCAAAATAAGAATCTAGTAGTCAAGCATTTAATTACAAGGAATTCTTTAATTCAACGTTTCAGATCTTTCCTACGACAGGATAACAAAATTGAGATGTATTCGTAATACAGTTGACATGAAACTGTAAGCATGGATGAAGCTGAAATTTGACTTCGCTATTCGAAAGGGAGCACGTGCGAGTGGACTTAATTAAACACAAATTTGAGTTTATTGTAGTCTTCTACTATACCGCCGCTGTCAGTTTACGTTTACATTGATGTGCTAAAACATCAATGTACAACTTAAAGTTTCATTAACAAAATGACGTTTTCTACAAAGTACATAATTTACTCTTTGTCAAATATTTTTCATCTTTGATTAAGGGATTAGCAGGTATTAAATGACTAATAGGATGTAATTTTATAAACAGTGCAAGCTTCTTTCCTAACTACGATATTAGTGTATGGAAGCATTTTGTCTTTAGTATAATTTATAATAATTCATAAAGCTCGGTAATGTAAATACAATTAATGATTTAGTTAAGATAATGTAAAACAGGTGTGCACAATGAATAGTGAGGACCTAAAATTTATAAAACATACCACGGAGGGCTGCAGTGATCACGTATGATTTATCACATAAAATGGAAATCTGTAAGAAATTTACCACGTACTTTGAGTTTTCTTTTTATATTTTTAATGCGACTTGTGGAAATACTTACTGAGAGCATTACCACAATTACTGTTATTGTTTCACAAGAAAAAGGTTCCCTTCATTTGCTCTGAAGAGGAGCGTTGCTCCTCAATACCCTTCGGCGTTTTGCTAGATCCTAGACACTCCAAACGGTTCTTAACTGCCTTTCATCGAAGTATCCTCCTTCGGAACAATCACTTGCTTCCTGGCTGTTGCTGGTTGGCCTGATATACGGCCGTCAGCTTATTTGTTTCCCGCGATCGAGCGTCTACGTAACATTGGATTCTCCGGTGGGTCCGCATCTATTAACAATTGACTGAGCAGTTTCTTTTGGTCAACGGGTATTTCACAATGCAGCGTCATAAGTTCTCGAGAGTTTTCTGAAGAAAATTGAAAGCGAAAATGGGCTATACGAAAGTCCGTTTAATTATTATTGTACATTTGGTATCTTCAAATTCGGAAAATACACAAGCGGACCGTGAGTTATAATAGCTGCCACACATCAATTATACAAGTGTCATTTCAGAAGTCATGGCAACTATTTTTAATGAGTCAATAACGCTGTAGGAAACAAAAATAAAGATATATGATTGAAAGTTGCTGGAATGTTCTTCACAATGCTGGTACTATATTGGGATCTGAGTACAAGGCGTTATAAATAAGGGACATTGAAAGATGCATAAATAGAGAACGTTGTTTTATTCGCATTACATTGGCACAAAACCAAACAGTACGCATTCTCTTACGAGCTAAAAAGCTTGGAAATAATCCCCTAAGGCATTCACACATCTTTACAAACGATTCGGAAGGCGCTGAATACCATCAGCTGTGTGTGATGCTTTTATGCGTGCCATCTGAGGTCGATGCGCTATTAGAATGTCCTTCCTGTTTACAAACAGCTTCCCACGCAGCGACAGTCTTCGTTTTTGGAATGAGATCAGAATCGCATGGACTGAGATCAGGGGGTTACGGAGGGTGTTCCAAGATCTCCCACCCCCACAAAGTTCTGGATTCAGGCTGCAGTGTGGCTTGTTGCATTATCATAGGGGAGTATTGCATTGTTGAGAAATTCTGGACGTTTCCTCCGCAGTGCACGAAGCATGGTGTGCAGCAGGAATGATCTGTAATACGTGGCAGTGACAGTTTGACTCTCACAAATAGGATGTCACACGAGATTATCTTGGTTATCATATGCCAAAATAAGTATGACCTTCGTAGGTGATGGATTCTGTCGAAACTTGTATTTTCATGGTCAACCACGACGACGACTTTCATGTAAAATGGTTGCCATGACTTTTGAAATTATCCTCGTATTAAAAAAGTAAGAGCAAGTTTTTCAACGAATGTACCTACAAAATCCTATGTTTTCCCAAGTCTGGCGTTCACTCTAATTTAAATATAATTTTCATTACATGTTTTCTGTAAGCTAATGTATATAAGGAAGTTTTTTGTAATGTGTCTTGCGTTTATATACGCGTGATTATATGCAAATTATTTATAAGTAATTTTTGAGTAAATATTTTGGAGAATTTACTGGTGGTATGCGTTTTACGATATCATTAAATTAGTTTAATTTCTTTCATTAACTCAACTCTTTTTCTTCCTCGGGGTCTGGCGTCCACTACGTCGTCTTCTTCACCAGCCGAGGCCCTTCTGCAATAAGGGAGTTTTTCACACTAAGCAAAAATTCCGTAGAGCGATGAAATTATATTAACTAAAGCATAACTAAGAAATATTTCAGTTTCGTTAAAAGTAAATAAGAAGAGTTAACTTACTGAAGATTACTCTAGTCTAGATAATACAATATGAGATTTTATGAAAACCTACAGGTGTTTAATATTACAGCATTTTCAGCATTTACCGCTGCATTTTCTAGTATTACAGCATTTTCTGCTGACCCTATAGATATGGCTGCGCGCTAAAGAGTCATAATTGTTCATAAAAACTTTCCCATCTGGCCTAAATGGTCGACACGAAGCTGCATGCAGCAACAGCTAGCTTGTAGACTCAGATCCTCAATGTCACCGAAATTCTCTGACGACATTGAAATGTATTTTTGGTATAGTTAAGTATAAAACAGTAACCACGGTACGTGGCAAACGAAGATTGGAATACGAAACGCTAACCAGTGAACTTATAGGATCAATAGAATACATAATGAGTTAAATAAATATCTTATTAGAAAAGTCTCGGACAGCAGGTTTATTAGCAAGCGAAGAAACGCGTAACCAACGAATTCAGGATCATATTGCAATACTTCTTAAAGCAACTTGGAATTCACCAATTTATTGCGACTATTTCACTCATGTCTGTCCGCGTCGTAAGTAGCCAATGCTTAAGCAAGGATATATTCAAATTAAACCAATCCCAGATGTTTATCGCCATCAGCTTGTTTACCTTATTTTTATCGCTGTAAAACCTTTGTTTACCTTTTTAAGATAACGATAGCAATTGTTTCACCTCCAAAATAGCTTATGTGCATCAATATAATGTGTCGTTTTGGTTATGTTTAAAACTCTGAAACATAATATAATATTAAAAGTTCAGTGCCGAAAAACAGCGAAAGGAACAAAAAAAGCGTATGGAAGCAATTTCAAGAATTTTGTGAAGGAAGAAAATACAAATGGACAGCACAAACTACAAATGAGGAATTTACACATATTTTAGGTAATTAATATACAAAGATTATATGGTGAAGAGTACAAAGAATATGCTGTCAAAACAATGTGGAACGTTACATTAAAAATTATTCAGGAAAATACTTTAATGAGTGCACACGTGTGTTCAATCTATTCAAATCGACGAATTCTGCTGCTAATTCATCTTGTACATCTCTCATTTCAAATACTTCCATGGAAGGCCAAGACTTGGAAAAATACTTCCTACAACTTTAATGATTGTGCTTTTAATATATGTTCTTTTAAGTAGCCTTGTTATAATTGTTTTTCGAAAGTTTTATTACCATAAAATTGAAAGGTATTTGAAATCATTTTCTGCATTAAACTGTTATTCAAATGTTACTTTATTATAAGTTACTCCAGGAGGCAGTGATAAGTCGAGGCTAAATGAAATGTTATCATATTTTGGTTGTAATTTTGAGTAATATTTCCCTTTTTCGTAATTCCTGTAATTTAAATTATCCTTTCAAATCATGTAATGTGTTTATTCGTGAAATAGTCACACTAAATATCACTCGAAGTGCTGTGCTAGCCGGTAAATTCACTCCTCGCTACGCGAGTCGTGAATTTACCGGCTAGCACAGCACTTCTCGTGATATTACTTATGATAAATACATATGCTGTTCCTGTGACGTACTCAATTAGCATAATAAAGTACCCTGAAGAAATGGATAGGAATGTGAGAATTTTGATGACCTAATAACGTTATCATTCTAAATCGGCTGTCGAGAGGATCAGTTTACCGCGTGAAAAAGGAGGTAGATACATTACAAATATAAATAACAGCAATTCTAACCAATCTTTCGAATGAAAAAGTACTTCCATGAGACAGCAGGCACATCAACACTGCACAAGGTTAGAGCACGGGTCGATTTAACCCGGGAGTGCCCGGAATAGGTAGACACGCCAGTGCCCGCAACGTATCTCTCAGATATAGCTGAAACTTTTTGTCAATACGAATGATATGAAGCTCTATTAACTGAAATACATATTTTATTTCGTTTGTACATGTCTCTCAATGCAAATGTTAATAAATTGTACACTTGTCATAGACACGCCTGAAAATAATATGATTCGTACCGCTTACGCCAGGAGCTCACAATTCACTGGCGCCAGTGCACGTAACGTATCTGACAGATATCGCGCAGCGCAGCAGTCACATTTCAGCATGCTCACGGGAAATGACCCATCGAAGAAATAAAAATAGAAGGCCAGGCTTTCTTAGAAAAGTACAATGAAGAAATACATGAAATATCAGACGCCTAATGCATCGCAATAATTCAGGAACACAAATTGTCGTGGCTTGGATCTCACAGATCTATTGCGAGCAATCGTGGGTTAAGTATATTTATTCTAAGTTACAACAAAGCGCATAAAACATTAAACATGATACAATAGCGGTACCTAAGAGTTACATTGTAGACATCCCAATGAATTATCAGAACAAAATTAAAAAAATTGAAGCAATTAACGTACTGTTGACGCCTGGTTTCTTTTGTTTCTGGGCCCCAGAAACAAGTCTGCGATTTCAAAACTAGGTTACCGTAACGATAAATTATTTATGTTGCATAATAAGAGACACCTCCCATAGTAAGTCATTAAGAGTCATGAATGTAGATGTGGTGCACAGCATGAAAACATCCAGCATATCCGGGCCAGATGTAATGTTTCCCGCGTGTTATAAAATTAGAAACGATAATTCATGGACGATTAACACAAAAATAGGAATTTAAATCCAACAATATCTCATATTACTGACACCATCCTGTTACAAATCTTCGTAACTTACGAGTGGGAGCTATACTGGGGCAGAAGTATAAATACAGACCTCATAATTTCGAGATACACTAATTCTAAATAAGCACAAGACAACTTACACGTTAATCGGTTTTGCAGTCAACAATAACAATCCAGACTACGTTAACAACTTGAAAATCCAGAAGTATGTACCGTTATTGCAAGAGCTTCGTCAACGGACGCTTCAAAATATTAGTTTACAACCAAAAATCATGTCTACCATTGGATTAATATCTACCATTTATGTCTACCACTGGATTATTAATAGGTCATCTCGTGGCTCAGAGCGAAGTCGCTGGCCTTCCTCCAAGGAGGTCCGGGTTCGACTTCATGTGAAATTTATTCCCACAAACCCAGTTTGACTGCTTCACAAAGGCTAGTCCAACCCCTGTGAAGTGCCTCAAAACCCTACCTCAAGCCTAATTCCTTTCCAATTCTGGCCGCTGGGTAGTGACGCAGGAGCGCGCAAGAGAAAGGCGTGTGCGCGGAGATGCTACTTGGCGGTCCTCTTGACAACTAACTACGACGAGACGTCACATCGTCACATAATAATGTGTGTGTATATATTATACATGGAGAATGGATCCTAAGCGTAATGGAGGATTGCTCCTAAGCGCTGATTAATGGAGGATTACTCCAAAGCGCAAAGCGCTCAACGCCCCGAAAGGGGCTTAGAGACGCGTTGCGTCAATTGTAGACGCAACAAATGTAAAAAAATAAAATAAAAAATATATATAAAGCATGCAAACCAATTGTTGAAATTGATATTTTCGTGCGTGGACCACTTGCAAAAACAGTAATACTGGAGAGTTGCAGAATAGTGTCCCTGAGATGTACTGAAGGTTGGTACTTAATACGGAGATTGAAATTGTCCAGAACAAGCACGCCAAACCGCACCCGGGGAGCCACTTGCCCGCCTGGGAAACCTGGCACTCTGCAAGCACGGGCAACGTCCTCTGACGCTGCTCTTATTGTTCCTCCAAATCCAGAAAGGGGTGTACAGGCGCAAATTCAAGCGGCACGAGGTGGGAATAGCGCCTTCGTTCCAAAATATGTTTGCCAGATTTATTCCTTCGAGCAACGGAGAATTGAATTACGTTTATATTCTTTACAAATTATTACTATTTCATGTTTATTTTCTTTTTAAATTCTGCCTTGAAAAACATTTTTTGTGGCAATTAGGAGAGGTATTTTTGAATGGCGAGCTCTTTCCTTGTTTTGTTCTTGTGTTGTTTTATTCAGTCATTCAGTTACTTATTTAACATAGAAATAAGGTGAAATAAATGAACAAGAATCTGTAAGTCAACAATTCTCTCTGGCAGATCTTTTCACGAACAAGAATCTTGGTTAAATATCCTAAACTGAAGGTAGGAAGTTAATGCAATTATTGAACTCTGAAACATGATTACATAATCAAGATACTTTTGATTCAAAAAGTTTATATTTTTCTCCCAATTGAAAATGTAAAGTCTGACTGATGTACGAGTATTATTCCTTTTGAATTGATTCGTTCCTTTAGTAGTGAAAATTGGAATTAATATAACTAAATTTGGGGGGGCATGGGCTAGTTCAGTGAAGTACCGCCAATCCGGAGCAGTTCGTACAACCCCATACTTTTAAATCTCGCGCCAGTTGCTCTAGACATAGAGTCGCAAACTCTAGTAAGGTAATTCCCTTACCCATGACCTTCACACACCTAGTCTAGAGAGAGATTCGTCCGTGTTATTGCGCGATCGACCGAATCCAGACCAATAGTAGGAGTTTTGAACGCCTTAAAGAATAAGAACATAAGTTCAAGAAACCAAAGTCGACAGAGTATTTCACAGAAAATGGTCACTACACAAACACATAAAATAACCCTTCAAAATATTTAGGTGAATGTTTGTGCACGTAGTACAGAGAATGAAGCGTGAAAAATTTGGTGTGATAATAAGAACGAAAAATCATAAAATTCCTTTCAATGCACCATGCCTCCCGCCCTCGAGCTGATGTGTATATATATTATGAGTCACGTAAGGAAGGAGGAAGAGGCTTCAGACAAACTGAAGGCTTCTGGAACAATGCAATAGTCGGAATGGGAAAGTATGTAGTCAGTCGTCAAGATAACCCACTAATCAGGCTGGTCATTAAATCATAACTTCGCTTCCGTTTCTGGCTTCATGCATCCCCTTTTAAGCCCCATAAATGATTGATCTTTACTTATCTGCGCATTGTCCACTCTTTTTAGATACTGTACATGGAGTGATTTGTCTCTCCATGATTTCTTTAACATTTTTTTCTCAGATTTCATGTTAAGTAGCATCAGAAGTTGAATATATATGTTATTTCTTGCTCAGTCCAGTCCGAAACTGTACTCAGCTACAGGCACCGCCAAACTACCTATTGCAGATGTTTTTTTATTCCTGAAGTTCAAAGTGAACTGCATGACACGTCTCAATCTTCTATAATACTCCCTACGGATTCTCTTTCACTTACGTCGTTCGATATGTTCTCACATTCATTAATGCCCAGATATTTGTAAGTTTTACCTGATCTTGAACCAGGTACTTGGTTCTGATCTTGAACCAGGATCTTGAATCACAGTGTACTTATTAACATCAATGCTCACAATCACAATGTCACTTTGCCTCTCTTTAAATTGACTTTTACATATTTGTCAAGCCCAAATTTCAAGCAGATGTCATTGCTAAAATCATTGACGACAGACATCATTTGGTAGGGAATCGCTTCCTTCTTAGCAAACAATTTAATATCATCTATGTAAAACAGATGTGATATTCGCGTTTCCCATCGAGCTTATAACCAAATTCAGTATGCGACAATTGTCTCGATAGTGGAATCAAACTAATGCAAAACAGCAGAGGGACCGCGAATCTCCTTGAAAAACTCCCATGTTAATTTCAATAGTTCTTGTTTTTATAATAATAATAATTATTAATATTATTATCATCATCATACGGTTCTGTCTCTGGATAAAATCTCAGGATTGAGGTAACCGTATTGGCTTTTGGCTGTAACGGACCTTTTCGATGTCGAAGAAGGATTACATGTATTAGGCATGAGTAATACTATTATTGAGGAACTTTCTGACTATTGTGCGTGTTGAGGATGACAACTTTCTGTAATTCCATGTACGTACAATGTTTTTGGCATGTTCAACAGTTGTAGGTTGTAATGCAAAGTTGTTGAGATGACACCAGTTGTGAACACAATGATGGGTATTGTGTTAACTTTCTGCATTTTCCATTGTTCTCTTATTTCAATTGCTAAATCAATGTACTTGGAAACCTTTTCTATGTGGGAGAACTGAAGGTTGTGTGTGTTTGGGATTGCGATATTTATTAAGTAAGTGATTCTGTTAATTTTATCAATTAGCGTAATATGTGGCCTATTGTGTGCAATCGTCTTGTCTGTAATTATGGTTCTGTCCCAATATAGCTCAAGCAGGATTTACCATCACAGTAGTGGGCGTGTATTTGTAATATGGCTGCTTGTTTTCCAGAAGCTCACTGTCTATTGCAATTGCGCAGATAAATATCTTTCCCCACACGTCATATACAGTTTTTACTGTTTTTGACAAATAAATAAATCCTTTGGTGAAGAATTGTGGCTACTTGATCAGGCCTGTGTTTGTAATCGGTTTGGGCTATTGCTGTGCAGCCGGATGTAATACGTTGAACTGTCTCACTGGACACATAACACCGCCATAAATAATTTTCCAGAGTTGAATCTTTAAGGATATATTTACGATAATTTCTTGTGTTGATGACCTGATCCTGAATTGCCATCGTGAGTCTCGGTTTCGGCAAAAAAATCGCCACGGGAAAGCCAGGCGTTCGACGCTTCCAAGTCGACATGTGGCTGTTCCCGATCGGGGTGATGTCTCCCATGGAGTATTTTTTGTTTCCAGGAGTGGTATTTGTCAGGTGGCTCGCCTTGCAAAGCTTAATGAATCATGATCATAGTGGTGCAAATTTAGTGGCGTGAGTTTTCTATCTGCTAGCACTATTGCTTTATGTAAGAAAGAGTCGTTTTTCTACGTGACAAAGTATTCTTGAAGTACATGAATTATTTTGTTGTGAAGGTTTGTAATGTCAATTATGCCACGTCCTCCTTCCTTACGTGGCAGGTTAAGTCTTTCTTTTGAGGAGTTACGGTGATGCACTCTGTGCTTTGTTAGAGCTGTTCTTGTTTTCCTTCGATATTTTCCAGATCTGTTTTGGTCCAGTGGATGATATCAAAAGAGTAGGTGAGAACAGGTACTGCAAGCGCATTGATTGCTTTAAACTTGTTTTTCCCATTGAGTTGACTTTTCAGAAATTTGGACAATTTGTTCATATATGTTCTCACGAGCGGTTCTCTAATCATTCGGTGTTCAATTCGTCTGGATTGAGCAAAAACCAAATATTTCTAGGTATCTTCTCCAGACATTGCCTCTATTGTTCCTCCCATTTAGAGTTGAAAGCCATTACATTTGCGCTTTCCTTGAGTTTTTTGTTTTGAATATGTCTACTCAAAATTTCATAGCAATATCCATGGACTTTTCTGTTATTTTCACCAAGTATTATATTATTATTATTATTATTATTATTATTATAACTTAATCGACAGGATAAAGCCATTAAACATAACCTAACCTTTATATATGAATTTATAGATAATTGCAAATTATTGAGTAAATCTTTTCAATCACATTGTTATGAACAGTGATTCGGGAATAATAAAAGGAATACTTACAAAAAGTAAAACATTAGTTTTGCCTTAATATGTATATATTGAGACGAAGATAGAAATATTCGCTGAGTACTCGTACTGAATTTATTTCACAATAATAATGAAATAATGTACCGGAGCTGAGAAAATGAAAGTGGAACCACTTGATGAAAAAAAGGACGCATTGAAACATTACGTCTCCACCAGTTAATTGCGTTGCGGGTCGGTGGGCAAATGCAAGGCGCTCGTTCCTCTGACGTCGACACTTGACTCGCCTTCAGCTGGCATCGAAAAACGTGCCGGGAGCGACAGTTCCCGGCGGCGCCTCCGTCGCCGGTGTTAATCACGGCCCCAAATGGAAGATTCGAAACGTCGCCAGAAATAAGTTTCTATGAAGCGCAGAAGGCGCCCCCAATTGGCAGAAAATGGAAGTTTTACTTCGCCAGATAAAAGCCCGGTGGCGATGGGGGGAGGGCGAGGGGCGGGGCGCGACTCCAGCCTCTTATCGGCGACGTCCCGGGGCGGTGAGGCATAAAACGAAGCCAATAATCGTTAGGGAAGGACCGACCGGCCCGCGCCGCCTCGCCCCGTGCGGCGCCGCTCCGCGCCGCGTTGTGCCGTGCCGTGCACTGCCCGCCGCGCCAGTTCCTGCATTTAATATTCATAGCGGCCCCGAGGAGAAACGACCTCTGTCGCGGCGGGGCAGGGCGAGGGGGAGCGGGGAGGGGAGAGGTGGAGCAGGAGGACCTGGAGAGGAGGGGCGGGTAGTGGACGGGAATGGGACGGCGAAGGAACATACGGGCCGGGGAGGTGACGAGGAGGGGCGGAAGGGGGCGGGAGAGGGACGGGAGGTGGCGGGAGAGGGACGGGAGGGGGGAGAGGGACGGGAGGGGCGGGGAGGGGCGGGGAGGGGAGGGGACGGCGAAGGGACATACGGGCCGGGGAGGTGACGAGGAGGGGCGGAAGGGGGCGGGAGAGGGACGGGAGGGGGCGGGAGAGGGACGGGAGGGGCGGGGAGAGGGACAGGCGGGGCGGGGAGGGGCGGGGAGGGGACGGGGAGGGGACCATGCAGCGACGCGACGCCTGGGCCACCCGACGAATCACCGGGGCCCCTCCCTCCCCGGCCCGCAGCGGGCCAAGTGGTGCGCCCCAGTGGAGCCCCTTCCTGCACTTGCACAATAATAAACCTGGCAAGAGTTTCCGATCGATTTCTATTATACTGGAGAGAAAGAGAACGTGAAAAGAGTGCAAGTGGCATTGTTCTCGAGATGCAAGAATCGTCTCGCTGAAGGATGCACCGAAACGAAACTGAATTTTATAGATCTACAATTACAAGTTCTGTATTTATGACTGTCCACACTAGATATTCATTAGATTCCGAATGTATTTTTGGTATTCATGAATTCAATTTCACGAAAAATACGAAAATAATTACGTAATACACACCTAGAAATGGGGACACTCCTACAAATATCGACCAGAGATGTTGCTTTATTTCATTCACCCGTCTGATCATTTACACCCAATATAATAAAATGCACTCCGTATGGACGCAGATGCTTTTATGGACGCAGTAAAACAGCAAGATGAATGCGATTAAAGACGATGTTCTTTGCGCCATCACTTCACAAAATGATCGCAATTTGAGGATAACGTTTTACGGCGTAAACGAATCAAGCATCTGCGCTCTAGGGCAATGAAATAAATGTACGGTCGGAGTACTATGGTACGTGAAAATCTTGGTGTAGTTCGTATGTATACATACGAACTACACCAAGATTTTCACGTTTTCAGTTATCTGATTTTCATCTTCCAAATTTTATTAACTTTTTGCGCAAATCATATTTTTTGTTGAGATTTTTTTTAATGTTTTGAAGTACACTGGGTGTATCAATGGGTGTTTCCTTAAGAAATTATTTACGCTTTCCCACAAAATTGGTCTTGGATTAATGGGTTTCGCTTGCAAGTCAATGCATAACACTTTCTGAAGGCTCAACTTGAAGTTAAAGTAATTAAATGAAAACTAAATACATTCATTCTGAAATGCGACGGCAAAAATCAACGTCTCACAGAAACCAGTCACGTTTAATTTTGAACGTGATCCGTAAAGGAACATATGTCCCATCTTGGTAGACTCCTCCGCACTATCATTTATCACCGCGCTGGCAACAAAGCGTTTCATGTAAGGCCTCACCTCGCGTGCGCTCCCGCCAGAACGAGCAAGAGAAAGGTCGCTCGTACGCCGTTTGAAATACGTCTTCAGCCCTTAGTGTATTTCCAGAAGGAAGTATTTTCGTCTGCCTACCGAGTTATCGTAATTTACCATCGTTGGCGCGAGGCGCAGAAAACGCAACGCTCTGCTCCACAGAGCCACCACAGCTAACTCGGCAAATCGATGAACTTCGGGAGAAGGATAGGGTGTAGTGAGGACACATAAGAGTGATAAACTACTGCAAAAATTACAATGAAACTCAAATTCTTATATTTTTCTTGTCGTAAGTCAAAAGCGTCAACACGAGGCAAAGAATCCAAGACCGAAAGCATTTCGGTCTAAAGTCCTAATAAAAATATTGTTGTCAACTCAGTGTAAAAAGCATGCCATCACGAACAAAAGGCAATATCTCAGAAATGTACGGTGTATCTCAAATCCGTAAGACATTATACATGAATCGGTCGTACACGTCTTTATCAAATAACCCTGTTCAAGACTCGAGTATACATAAACGACCACCAAAAGAGGAATCACTTGAGCAGCGTAAATAGAGTATGTTTTCCCGGAAGTTACAGAATGAAACCTCTTCATGGACAAGTGACGGAAAAAAGTGTGTAAATAGATTTCTTAAACTGAAGTGTAATATTACGGACACACGCTTCGTAATGAATAATAAAAAAACTACATACCAGCAAAATGTATGGAATAGAGAAATTCACACACTTCTGAATTTTTTAGTGAAAGATTTTATAATGGGATTCATTAGTTCGTTCATTTACAGCATAACTGAAAACTTGCCAACAAATTTGCATAAATCATGACTACTTTTTCTGCAATCTCTGTGGTAACAGGAAAACACATTGGATGGCGCTATTTCACTACCAACTTGAGTTTGATCAAACAATTTGTTTTCAATTAGCAAATTTGTATTCCTTTCAATTAGCTTGAAATTAGCGTATGATGTTTTAAACAAGTAAAGAAATATTTTCTAAATAGTGGTACTACAACAGCATACCACTTATCGCATTATTTGCAATGATTGTACAAAATTAGCCGAAAATTGCTCACAAAAAATACATTACATTGTTTAAAGATTTTATTTTGTAGAACAGATTTTATTTCAAAAACGAACGATGCTACAACAGCCCATGTTTTCTGTCATTATTTGTATCTTTTGCAATTTTGAAAATTCAAAGAGATCGACAAAAATGGAAACTGCATAATTTTTGTAAGAATATTTTGCCCTATTCAAGGTAAAATAAAGAAAAAAATTGGAGCAATTTTTTAGAAAATTTTGAAAATGTCACTGAGGCAAAATACCCCGAAAATCAGAATATCCGATTGAAATTCACTGTGCCTCCAGTTATAACAGATCGATCGGAAATGCTAATTTTTAAGAAAATTGCCTGAACGTTGTAGGTGCTGATGTTTACTGTCGGACGGACAGCCAGACAGGTTTTGCCTTAAACTGATTTGTCACAATCAAGAACCCATAAAACGTTGAATCTGACTACAATACATATTGGAGGAAGTAATTTATTACATATATAAGCAATAATTATCCACTTTTTCAGCATCAAGAACCCGCAATACGAGCTGATCTGTTGAAAATTGCCACTTCCTTCTCCTTCTTTCGTTTTACTACATAAGTACTTAGTATATGATAAAGTAGAAAGAGATGAGCACTACAATTACATCGTTGTGACAACTGTTAACATACTAGAATGCAAAGATATGTTTTTGACTATATTGGAAAGCATTTGTTTTTGGATGTATTTTTTCACATCTTCAGAATATTGGGAGAGTGTCATATAGAAGGAAAATATTAATTTGCAAAGTAAAGAGATGCACCCTACATTGACGTTCAATCGACGAAATGTGTTTGAACAGCATTAGCAAATAAATCAAACATTCCATTCGTCAGTGCTAGCGCTGTCTTTCCCAAACTCTGTCAGAAATCGATTCCTTCGTGTCGCACTTCTTTCTACACGCGTATTCTATTGCAACTACAGGGAAATGCAGTTCTTCAAACATTACGTGTCTCTCAGTCTTCCTGCATCCTAATGGTCACATGTAACATATTTATGAGCTTGCAAAGCAATGAAACATGCGTAATCAAGTAACGATTTGTTGTCTTGATGATGAGTTAGGAGCACGGGTAGCACGCTTGTAATCTTGAGCGATATTACGTGGCGTTACATGTTTTCATTAAAGATAACGTCCGTATGCGGCATGAGTTGCGCGACAACCGTGAGGACCCTCCGTGTGTTAGGATGCTTATTTGTCTTCTCGCCGATACCAACGTACACGCGTGGGTCGTACGGTTACAAAGTCATAAGATATATTAGTACGGCTTGTTTTTGGTACATGAAACGATGTATATTGTTTCTTTCCAAGCGACCCCCCACACACACATACACACACTGACAGATTTTTAAGACGTTTCACGTTAAACTGTTTTAAAAATTAGTTTTACTTCTAAGTATTTAGTAGTTGCAAAACTGTAGTACGTTTCATTACGAAAAGATCATTTAACTAAATATAATGTCCAGGAAATGCCTAAATATACGATTTTTAAATTTGAAGAATATTTCTCAATTTAATAAATTGTTTTGTAAGGTTATGAAGCTTATGAATAATGACCCATGTAAAACAACATTCAAAGTATTTATTCATTGTTTATAAATTTCGTTCGCTAGCAAAAATTCCTCTTCGGGATTACTCAATAATATGAATCGCCTTCAAAGCGTATAGAAAAAAGTAACATCCACTCTAACACCGATACACGCTGTCACACATCTTTTATAGGGCAAACAGCGTTCCTTCAAGTGCGTGCGACGGGAATGACGTGACACTCCTCAACGCCACGTGGAGGCAGGGCTGCTTCCCTGGCAGCGGGCGGGCACGTGTTCCGGCTACGTAGCGTTCTGGACGGCTCTCTCAGCGGGACGCGATACGCCTGCCAATTTTCAATGTCGGCGCGTGATATGTGGCGAAAACCGAGATGGATCGCGGAGGACAGCTGCGCCCGGCCGCGCGCTGTTTCCCGCGGGGGGGGGGGGCAGGGCGGGGAGGGGCGGGCTGCCCAGCGCATCGCCCGGGCTCCATCCCCGCGCGACAGCGCTTGCCCTCTTTCTCAAACGCCCTCGTCCATGTACATTCAGCACATCGTGGTTGGAATGCAACCAAGTACACGCAGCATACAGATATTTACGCGAAACCAAGGCCCTGGATTTTGCATTATGTTAATAAAGGAAAGAAATCGTATTGATCCATTTTTGCTAATATCAAATACAAATTCAGACATCGTGCACAAAATGAATACGTACGACACGTACGTGGTATTCATAAGTTTTACCAATGTTTCACAATCATTATAAAATTTTGAGTGTGTTCCCAATTACATAGAGGAATTCACCGTTACCTCCAATCAAAGTAACTTTTGCATAAATGAGAGCATTAAACTTAAATTATAAATTACAAAACGTTCATGCTCTAAATCCAAATTCAAATCCAAATCCAAATGTAATTGACACCACCGACCGAGAACAACCGCAAGTCGGAGTTATTGCAAAATGGTTATAATAATCTCAGGTTTACTTTTTAAAAAGTCGAAAATTGAATATAACGAAAATTACACAAGAATTACAAAAATAAAATTAGTTACTCATTACAATAATAACAGAGAAAAGAATACCAAATTAACAATTTTACAGTATTGATAGACACTTTAGTTTTTCCATTGTATTTAATAAAAAATCCCAAAGAATAGGATTTAACTTCTAAAATGTGTTTCTCTTCTAAGTAACAATGCACTAATAATCATATCTCGTCCACATACCAGGTATTCTCCAACACAAAACTGAATTTTCATGGCAGAAGCTTGACCAAAATGCTTAAAGGGCGGTTTCTCGGAAAGGTACGTTCATGAGTGCTACGTTCTCGTTATTGTCGTGCGCAGAGGCAAGTTTATTTCGAAAATACACGTACCATCGTATTTGCCGCTGTGAGTACTCTACGAGATTACCACCCCTGAGACTGCGAGGAGTGTTCTCAAAACCCTTTCATAAAGCGAAATCTATATTACGCGACCTTTTCCTGTGTTTCCGAGTCGGAGGTTTATTATTTACAGAAAAGTGCACTAGCTAGAGGGCTAAGGCCAAGTGCTTTTGCAGCTTTCCGCGCCTGTTTTAGTTTACAACAGTGGAAAATTGTCCTAGTAAGAAAACGTTTAAAAAAATGAAAGTGAACAAAACTTCCAAAGATAGACATTGCATTCGGAACTTTAATTAAAAGAATTTTCAATGCATAGTCGGGTAAAATGTATCACGTCCAGTTCGTTCATAGCAAGTTAACAGCTTTTCGTACATGCAATTGCAGATTTTATAATTTCCATCTTTCCATTACGTTAAATCTATTTTAATAATTTAAAAGCACTTCAAATGTATGCTTCTTTTCCACGAACTCCTTAGAAGAGAAGAGAAAAGAATTCAAGACACCATGAATCCCTTTGAATATATAAACTGGTTACTCCATTTCTAATAATTTGTTACGAATGAATATTTATAATGATTTATTAATGAGATGATTGAATATTTTCTTTTTGTTGTTTTATCATTCCAACAGCTATCGTCTGGTGTACATTGAAAGTTTCACGTTGAGAAGAATTCATACAAGTCATTTTCTATACTTTCAATCTATTTTACATACACTAACTGATCTACTTGAATCTTTTATAATTCAGTTTAACGCTCTGTTCGTAACCGATTCGACTGACTGATTATGTTCTAAATTACAACCCAACAAGAGCTATGCAGAGCTGCATAATTTCCATTAGTGGGAATTAACAGCAATTAATAGCCCTCGCATTGTGGGTCAGTTATAGTGTTTCGAATGCACCGTGACGAGTATTTACTGAGTGGCGAGAGATCACATTATTTCCAATTAATTTGGAAGCAGTAATGAAACAGAACAGATACTCTTTTTAGTTCATTATATTGAAACTATGTTCATCACAATTATTCTTCCCAGACGTTTATTCGAATACCAATCAAAGTTAACATCTGTGCAATGCAACGCTTACAATGACGATAGAAAGGAAGAATAAATAAAATAATTTAAAGAGTACATAGTACGAAGTCAGAACTCTTATGCAACTAATTTGTTTGAACACAAAGATATAAAGTAGCTTCCTTTGACGGTCGAGAATGAAGGGAAAGTAAAATAGGGATGATATAGGTGAAAAAAAAAAAGAAATGAGAAAGTCAAATAAAGTACAAGAAAGTCATAAAAGTTGCAACGACAAGAAATCTACCTAAATGAAAAAAAAAAAAAAATGACGAAAACAGAAATACGAAAGTAAATACAGCACACCGGCCTGCAGAGAATTAGAATACAACAGTCAACGAAAGAAGTGGCCGAAGAGAGAAGTTGGCTGCGACAGTACAAACGAGCGGCGGCGCAGGGGAGTGGCAGCCGCGCGCCCGTTGGGAGCGAGAGCGCGAGCGGCGGCGGTGGCGGCGGCGGCGTACGAGGCGCATCCGGGGCTTGGCGCAGCTGAGGCGCAGGCGGCGCCGCCGACACGACGCCACGCGACGCCGCGCCGTCGATGAGTAATGGACGCCCGCGATGCAGCTCGGCGTACGAGGCCGATTCGGCTGCAACTCCGCAGCGTTACCGTGCGTAACTCGGCGCGCAAGTTATAATAGGTTTAACCCGAATGCTTCTCGGATTTGCACATTGCTAGAAAACACTCGCAAATGCACGTTCGCGGAACAAGCAAACGGTGAAAATTGGATCTGAAAGCTTCGATGCTCTAAAATTTCTTGGAAAAAGAATACCTAATTTTTATTTTTAATGCTGTTAATAATGTTATAATGTTATCATTAAAATAAGATAAGTATCAAGTTCAACAACGTAATCTCTCACCCAGTCTATTTCGCAAGCTATTCGTCGGTTATGGCACGGTGTTAAAGTAAGAACGATTGGAAAATGCCGATTAGGCAACAAGCACAACAGTACGGCATAGCGGGCCAAAAATTAATATCGTCGTCATCGTCGTCGTCGTCAAAATAATCATACCGAATTAGGCTGTAACAATTTCTGGAAAGATTGACGATTCCACGTTAGCTTTTATTTAATATCCTTACACTTGTTTTGTACGATTTCCTTACCAGGCAGATTGGTATGAGACAAGACTTTTTCCACAAAGCTTACTAGCTATTACCTTAGATCGAGCTGACGTGCAATTGAAATTATATTCAAAACCATTACTCTTGTCACAACCTCTTTTTAATGTTAATTACTTATCATATCAAAGCAATATACTTATTAGAATGTATATAAAAAGGTAAAAGACCATCAGCAATAACAAAAAATAATGTTAGGTCAGAATACCGCCCAATTATGTACCGTGTTTAAACACGAATAGATAGGGCAGTAATCCTTAACAGTGTATGGTAAAGGGAGAAAAGTAGAAAAATCCGAAGAAACAATAAATAAAAATATCAAATAAATAATTAGTTTGAACAGAAAAGATCTACTGAACTTTTGTTTAGTTGCATTCTTTTAGTTTCAGTTTCTTTATCATGATATAGCATGTCAACAGATGTTCGTAACCTGCCATGTAACTCAAACTATGAAGCAACATTTATATGGAGGATATTGATTAAAGAAATCGTCCATAAACAAACGTCAGTTAAACAAAATCATGACACCAGAGACGAGAATTTTTTTATCAACTGACTGGATTGGATTAAATTGGGTTTGTATGTCTTGACAGATCATTCACAGCTTTCACATCGACCCGCCCGCTTCGACACATCTTTAGTCTCCGCATCGTGTTTTGTAAAGTTTCTTATACGTACTTCGGGACAGATCCCCCTCCTCTCTCTTGGTCGTACCCTAGCCCGGCTCGGCCTTAAGTAGCCAGTTTGAGGGAGAGTAACCGACGTATGCAGGGGGAAGAAAGGAATTGGTAGAGGACTGCATAGTACTTGGTTCTGTTCCACCATGTGTTAACACACAAACGTCCATGCGTTATGCAAGATTCGAAACTATAACCTTGGTGCAACGCATACTGGGAAGTAACTGCCCCAACTCCCTGCCCTATTCCAGACCGGACAGAATTGAAAGGCCGAAAGATGGGTTGATGATTGAAAGGTGATACATAGTTTATGGAAGAGCTCACCACACCATATCACACAAGCAAACATATGCGCCATGGGCGGATTCAAGCCCGCGACCATTCCAACTGAGACCGTGAAGGCGGGCCCTTCAACCATATCGGCCGTCGGGGTAGGATTTTGTAAACTGACTGCATTGTTAAATTCTGCAACTACATGTTTGAACTGACGGGAACGTTATTCACGTAACATACATCTCACCTCTAAATATCGACAGCAAATTACGAAGTTCGCCCCGAGGGCATCAAGACCTGAAGGCGCCCGCGCGCCCGCAGCGGTGTGGCGGCCTTGAGGTCTGTGTGACGCCTTGAGCTGCTTTCACCCGCGCCCTCCTCACGAGGCGGAGAACCCTGACAACGGCCCTGCGTAGACCCCAGGCGTGATCTCGTTAGGACGAGCGCCGAGGCGGGAACGGCGCCTCCGCCTCCGCCTCGACTCGGAGCGGACTTTTTCCGCTCGCTCCACCAACGACTCATTCCCCACCTCATAAGCATTTGACCGCATGAAGAGCTGTCATCGACTTCCCGTCTTTCGTTTTTTTGTTCAGTCTCTCTCTCTCTCTCTCTCTCTCTCTCTCTCGCTCTCTCTCTCTCTCTCTCTCTCAGTTTGGACCCCCCAATAAATATTTTTGAAATATTTTTTTTTTAATTTTTACATAAAATAAAAAAAATGTGTGGGTATCTTCATAATGGATATTCAACTTCCGTTGTAATGACATTTATGTACGGTAATTATTTTGAATAAACTGAGTAAAATTGCAAAGAATGTTCACTTGCGGGATGAGGAATTGCCCCAGGGTTCTCCTCCAACCCTCTTAAATAGGCCATCAAAAATATACCTGTAGGTAACTGAATTAAATAAGAAGAGGAAAGTGGAAATAAGAAAATAAGGGCACGTGATCATACATAGTTGACATTACCATTACTCATACCGATGGTATGGAAGGTGGAAACATGAGTGTTGAATTACTCGACGTAATGGTTATTAGAAGATGATGTGCAATATAGAGATGACACATGGGTTAATGATGATAAACGTTGCAAACGCGCGTGATGGAGAATTACTGCTGTAATATACCATTCAGGGAATGACGACAGCGCAGATAACTAAGTAAGATGTAAGATAATGTATAGTAGCTAACACTAAGGATCGTTATGGTAATTAATAGTATTACATAATAGGGGTAATGTGGAAGTGAAGAGCAACTCAGGAACGCAACAACATGAGAAATAGGGAACAGTGCATTGCATGAACTTTAACAACAGTGTTATAAAGGATACGGAAATTCAACGACGGCCATGACGGTATCAGCAACTCCGAATCCAAAAAATTACAATGGAGTTCACGGAAGATACACTGCAACAGATGAGGTGGAGGAATGGCTAATATTTAAAATATCTCATGACAGTCCAATAATTCAGAGACAATTGCGTCGAGGACCGAGCGAGTGGCAAAGATAACGAAGATGCGAGCATGCAGGCGCGACCTCGGAACGCAGGCGGTGTGGAAGGAGGGGCAGAAAAAGCTGGTGCGAGAAGGCCGCTGCTGTTGCGGCGACGGCGGCGGGCGCCCCCACCTGCAACGCGGCGCGGCGCGGCGACAAACTTTGCGACACGCGGAGCTGGAAACGGCCCGCGGCAGCCGCTGCGGACGTGACCCCCCTCCCCCTCGCCCGCTCCGACGCCGCGGACCACCCCGCCTCACCTCTTCCTCCCCCCCCGCTGCCTTCACCCCACACGGAGCGCAAGGCGTCGCCCCCGCCCCCGGCCTCCTTGCGGGTCGGTCTCGCGAGCCGCGCCGCCGGCAGTGAGAAGAGAGGGCCGACGAGGGCGAGGAGGAGGAGGAGAAGCAGCAGCAGTGGAAGAAGCCCGGCAAGAAAGAGGAGCGGGGAGCGGCGCGGCCCGGGTCGAAGGGAGGCGCGGACGCGGCGGCCATGCGTTATCAGGCTGGAAACAATCGCTGAGCCTCCTCGACGACATCCGGGGCGGCGGCGCGGCGGCCATGCGAGGCTCCGTCCTCTGGGACTCGCGCCCGAAGAACGTGTGTTAGGTGGCAAAGGAGGAGTCGATTCTATTAGGTTTTATCACGAATTGGGAGCTGATATTTGTGTACAATGTATAAGCCTTTGAAAAAAATTAAATCACAAAGAAACTGCCTAACATGCTAGAGTGTACTGGCAATAAGCTTTTAGAATAGGCATTTGTCAGCAACCTCTGTGACTGTCACAACTGGACAAAAACGGTATGATATTCAGAACTCGCGTTTTTTATCGACCAGTAATTTGAGGCATTAAGATCAAACGGTTTGAAACATACGAACAGCTGAAGCTGATATCTTCCCCTGAAACTCGTCAAATGTTGCCTTTTATGGTTTGAAGACAGACAAATTGATAATTAAACCTGATAAAGTCAATTGTCACGTTGTGAAAAATGATTCGAAAGGCCTTAAAATCAAGTGGGCGTTATGAAGAAGAGAAGCACCATTGCGGACACAATAAAACGTAAGTTCTCAACGAGACGTCGTGTCTCAGTGATACAATATAATATTCAAATGCCTCTCCCGCAAGTTAGCACGACCTTTACCCCTAACAATATATCAAAGTTCATGAAAAGAAATATATTCCAAAGTTACCTAGACACTTGGAGATAGTATCGTTTCTCTTGTTCAGAAACTTATGACAAAGACCTGAAAATGGAAGCATCCTTTTCTCACAGCTTGGAAAACAGTTGAATCAACGCCTTAAAGTGAAGTCCCTGCTCGTCGACGTAAACAACAAAAAGGACAACGCGCAAAAATTCCGATGATTGACAGAATCCATCACGGCGTAAATTAAAATTATTTTGATTGATAGACTAAATGGGAATTTTTCTCCTCGTTCATCAATAACGCATTTCGTCACTAGGATGTGGTTCTCGTTTGGTAGCTACATTTGCATTACTGAATGTCATTATAAGCTGAAAAAATATTTCGACAAATGTAAAGTTGTCCGACAGTATTAACAAGTATCTTTGTATATTTGAATATATTTGTAACTGATAATTATAAGAAATGAACCAAGAGATGGATATTGTTTAACATTATGTTCGGTAAACGTACGAATATTGATAAACAACATCTTCATCACTGTTAACATGTTTACAATCACGGAGAAATTTTATTTTCAATTTCTATCTTCGAACTTTAATACATTAAATTTTTATACATTAAATTCTTCGAAATTTAATACATTAAATATTTCCTTCCAAGACTTGAAAAAACTATAATAATTTTTAAAAATGGGATATTTGTTTCAAAAATCTGTTCTACATTACTTAAATAAAATCATTTCTAAAAATAAGTTTCTTTCGTTCAAGAATATCTGATGAAAGCGAAAAACACACTTATATCTATTGTTCAGAATGTTATAAGTTTACTTTTAGTCAAATTACATTTAACACGACGACTTCCAAGATTTAAACGACATATTCTATTTTCTTTCATCATCACTCAAAGCATTGAAAGAAAAAACTTATGAATTATTAATAAACGAGGGATTATTCACCGTTACGCAGTGATAATGAAATGAAAATCAAACTGTATTTCTAAGAATTGTTGCGGTTTAACGTACACAATTTATTACAATAAATATACATAAAAATGATATCATAAAGTAATCCGTAGAAAAGTGGTTACTTAAAAATTCGCAAAAAAGTTTTCACAAAAAGTTCTGGAAAAAGTCCATCATTTTTGTCATTACAAGACAAAAACATTCATACACTTGCCTAAGTGTATCAAAATATTGGCGCGTACACGTAGGAAGTTTTGTACAAACGTTAAGTTCTTCTTAAACATATCTTTCCTTATTTTATATATTGACTGTATTTTGACATAGTCTTGCTTCTTAGAAGAAAGATAGTAAGTTTAGACATTCTCATTAACTTTATAAAAGCTTTTTCTCCATACCTTCCCTTATATTTGCAAAAGAAATCCCAAAATTATAAACATTATGCGCTTAAGTTTCTTAAACGTACGAGCCGACATTAAATTGCGGTCACGAAACGAGACTTACGAAAAGCGAGTTTCAGAGAAATCCTTTCGGATTTCATCTTTCTATTCCAAATCATCACAAATCTGTTGGTTTTAAATTTAAATAAGCCTGATGATATATCAAGGAAAATCCCACGGGCGCAGCGAGTTGCGGGAGTTATGCGTCCAATCCCACGGGAAAAGAAAGCACTAAACCATCGGAAAGAACCCTTTTCGCACCAGCCCTCCGCCCTCAATCCTCGCAGACGCGCGGAAGAGGGAGGTGGGGGAGTTCCTCGAACGGATATTGGCGGCGTAGCATAGCACC
This sequence comes from Acheta domesticus, assembly GCA_031308135.1. Classification (NCBI taxonomy): domain Eukaryota; kingdom Metazoa; phylum Arthropoda; class Insecta; order Orthoptera; family Gryllidae; genus Acheta; species Acheta domesticus. The sequence continues at coordinate 114,533,702 of JAHLJT010000631.1, read as the reverse complement.
CGCTCTAAAACAAAGTGGTACATTATTTTCAAAGGAAAACAATAAAGGCACCCGTTGGAGTCGTGCAGTTCGCCGTTTGCACTATGGCGACCTGAAAAGTTAACACCTACCCTATTGTGTTATTCCCGATTCCAGGGCCTTCCTGAAATTGAAACCAATCGCCTAAAATTAACTCGGATAAACTGATCGCGAATGGAAAAGTTATTAGACCTTTATTTTACGAAACATTTATTCTTATTAGTCTTTAGCTAGAAACAAATTAATACTTCATTTTTACTAAGTATTCACAATAATTAAACATTAAATTACAATTTTCTGACAGTAATGTTTTCCATAGAAATTCGATTAAAAACATACGTTTCTTGCATAAGGGAGTAAACATTTTAGCAGTTAGTGCACGTCCGACCTCTTGTGTTCACATGGTACCTTTTTAACATAGAGGTAGTTTTAACTAGAGAGTTGTTAGAGGTAGTAAATTAATTAATGCTATTGTTACGTAATAAATGCAGACAATAATGATAACTGTTTAAAATGAATTAATTGCAAAACAACATTTTCATAAATACGGCCGTGATAGAAAAGACATGCATGCACACATACTATTCAACTCTCTCCATTAATCTCAATATTTTTTAAAATATATTCGTTTAAATATGCAGTTCCTAATTTCACTTTCAATTGTATGGGTCGTTGTAAACCAACCCTGTATTCCTCTTTATTAATAATAAAGTATATTTTGTACGAATATACGTTACGGAACATTTTACACTAAATGTTAAAGAAGGAAGTAATAAGGAGTAAAGTTTTACAATTTCGTTGCGTCCCCACCAATCACTCACGTAAGTGTCTCATTACTTAAAAGCATCCTCGAAAAAATTACAACGCGTCAGGTATTTTTCTTCTTTTAGGGAAGAAAATATTTCCAAGAAATTTCTTGTAGCAATGCGTTCTATTTGAAAAGCGCAATATATTTAAATAAGTTTCCATACTATTTTAAAAATGAATAATGGAAAAGAAGAACTGCACAGCATGTAGAAAATTCTTTAAAACAGCATTATGGGCAAAAAGATAAAGAATGTTCTTAGGGTGAATAAGATAGTGTGCCTGTACATCACCGCTTCTTCCGTCTTCTGCTCTATTTTCGCTTCTAACTACTACTGTTTCACAACGGCCAAGTGAACCTGTATGGCGGCAGTCAACTGAAAAAAGATATGTCAGAATCGGCAAGAAGTTACGGATTACTTTTGGGGAGAAACATAATTCATTTTTCTTACATTATATTTTTTTTCTAATTTTAGAATGAGAGATCAGGTATGGATCACTATGAAATAACCTATCATCTGCACCAGTTAGGTCTGTGTGGGTTTGGAATCGTGCTTCTAGTAATCGGATAATCTGTATGTGTCCCTTTGTCCGTTATTTACAATTAGACCTTTTCATGCCAGTCATTCGACACCATCCAATTCATATAAATAAATTTTAACGTGAAAATACTGTGGTGTGGAACTGAACGTTTTGTTCGGATCTTTTCAGAGAATTATAATAGAATTGTTTTAAATAGAATATAATTTCAAATAAATTTTGTTTAAAAACAACAAATTGGTTTTATATCGGTAATTTTTTCACGAACTTTCTGTGCCAAAGGATGGACGAGCCAGGGAAGTGTACTATGATTAAAATTGATTTTTATTATGAACTTGTGTAGCACTAATAAAAAAAATATCAAGTAAATATTTACCGAAGGAGACATATTAAGCTAATATATTTGATTTTATATACGTGACCGCTTATTACGACTTGTTCGGGTATTACTCCATTTCCTACGCGGAGAGATATTTTAAGATAGTTGGTCACGGCAAAGCTTAATATGATGAGCTTATCGTCCCTTCTTTCTGAAACGTTTTCTCCTTCAGCATCATCCTCCAATAACCTTATTTCCAGATAAAATGTACGTAACAGACTACTTCAACTTTTTCATTCGACAAATGAGCAAATTGACAAGTGATTGAGGTTCATTTCACTCATTCTGAAATAAAACTGATACACGAAAGACGGGAGATCCGAATCCCTAAATATCAGCGTAATGTTTACACCAAAAATAAAACGTGTCTGCGTCTGAAGTGGCGAAGAGCTACACGAGTCATGCGAACCCAATGCAGGAGCATCTCGCAGTCGGGGGTGAAGAGCGGCAGAGCCACATGAAGTCGGGGGTTGCCGCCATTTCATTTACACGTGCTCCAGATCCGGTCATTACGTGGCAGCGGCGGCGACGGTGTCGGTGTCGCCGCCTGGCATCGCGGCCACCTCCGCCTGGCCCGCCCGCCCGCCCGCCCGCCTGCACTTAAGGCGATGAGAATTGAGGGGCGGCGCGCGTGGGCGAAAACCTCCGCGCCGAGATGCGGGAGGCCGTAAAACGCGGCCGGGAGGAAATCCACCTCCCAAGCACGGCCCGCCCGGGGAGAACCGGCGCCGCGCGGAAGAGGACAATGGACGAGAATCGCGAGACTCGCTCTTCTGGGAGCGCAACAATCTACGCACGATACATTTGGCGGCGGAGCAAAAAATGTGAATTTCAAAGTACAAATTACTAGTAGCGTGTACATGATCAATATGATCGTCTGTATCGTCCTCTGGCTACCAAAAATGGAGTACGTAGCAATCATGCAATGAAAAAGAAAAACTTATTTTAATAATGATTGAAAAATTCACATTCATATAACTGGTTTAATGAATTCTTGTGAGGACAACTCCACTTTATATTTAGTTCTTCAGTATGACTTTTAAGGTAGGCATTCCAAATGAACTAAGTTTCATTGAAATCCCTCTGTCATCCAACTTTGACCTTTTATTATCAGTTGTAAATATCATTCTCTGAAAGATAGTAAATAAATATCATTATACGAAAGATAAAGTGTACTATGTCACTTTTACTCATTTTACAGAAGAGCAGTTTGAAGATGTTTCTGTACACTGAATGAAAGTGGACTTGTTTTGATTGCTTCTAACTTCGTCTTGGTCATAGTTCACAATACCCGCATTACTGAAATTGGAACACTGTTATTAAAAATATCCCATTTTATAAAAAAAGGGGGCCTTTACCTCTAAGGGCATATCTACACAAAGCTGATGAAAGACTTACTGCTCATGATTGTGCACTCTACCTAGTAAGAAATTAATGGAAGGCTAAATTTGAGGATCCACGAAACATTACACAGAGACTATACTAATTGAAAATTGTGTAATGAGTGCACGTGTAAACAGAAATGACATTTGTTTACCCATGTGATACAAAACAACGATAAGTACAACAAAAATAAAACATACACATGTCAATTTTCTCGACATTTTTGTAACACCTTCAATTTCAAAGGTATACGACGTGTTAGTTCATTTTCTGGTATTTCAGCAGAGAGAAAGGGCCATGCGTAAAAAAATGAATATGGTTTGTAATGATAATAATAATAATAATAATAATAATAATAATAATAATGATAAATTTTCTCCGAAAACATGTTCTCGTCAGATCGACTCTGCATTGCGGCGGCGCGGACAGCGAGGCGAGCGCGTGTGGGTGCAGAGGGCCGCTGTGAGGGAACAGCGTCGAGGGCGAGGGCGCGGGGCGAGAATGCGAGCGGAGGTGAGGAGAGAAGAAAATAAATCCGGCGAGGCACATCGCGAAGCGACCCTTTCATCGACCGTCGCGCCGCCCCGCGCCGCGCCGCGCCGTGCGGTGCGGTGCGCGCGGGCTCCCACGGCCGCTTACGCCGGGCGAGGCGCAGCGCCCGTCCTCGATGACCCCGCCCCGCCCCGCCCCGCCCCGCCCCGCCGCGGCAGCGCGCCAAAGAAACCTTTATGCGAGTATCACGCTCTTCGCTTTCTACGGACGCATCCGGACGCGCCGCACTCGCTGGACCACCACAGATAAAACGCGGCTCGGACAGGATTGGAAAGGGCTTTGTACATGTGTTGCCAGTCCATTTCTTCTACCTCGCAAAATTTTTCCACTGGGATTGAGTCTTCTATTCCTTTCGTTTATCGCGAAGTTCTCTTTGTGGCAAATCTCTACTCGTGTGCACACAGCAACAATGTACACAAGATTATAATGACAAACTTTACAATTATCCTTCTCACTCTACCATATTTTTCTGTTATTACGAAAGTTCAATATACAACTTGTTTTTGATAAAAAAATACACATTGGTTCGTAATTTCTTCAAATTCATCTGTTCAATCTTTGAACAAAACACAAATTTCAAGCAGTAGATGTAATAAGTAAACGTATTTAAAAACAAAGAACGAAAAAATTGTGACTGATGGCAACATTGCTTCTTGTTGGAATATACTGCCCTCAAAGATCGGATATTCCGCAAATGAAATATCAATACGAACCTTTGGCGGTCGACATTCATTCTCCGATCTCCATGACAACGAACCGAAATAATTCCACAGTAATGCGAGTAAAGTGAACATTTCGTGGCATGTAGTTCCGAAAAATTCATACCCCAAAGCCCTTCACCGATAAAAGTCGGATTCGATTGGAAATAGATGGACTGACCCTAAAGCACACACACTTTATTTCCTTCGTGAATTTTCGAGTGATTGTAAGTACCATTCGCGCTTTTGTACTTGTACTTGTCTTAATTCTGTTTTGCTCAATTCAGCCGGGCCCGCATAGAAACCTGCATGTTAAAATAAAAGAATATGAGCCTGCCGCGCTGAACTGGACTAAGAAGCAGAATTCCCCTCCAAAAACTGCACGACAATATTTGGTATATTTTTAGCATGATGGTCTTTTTGGTGAGTACATACATTCTTCAATATTTTCTCCCACAAAAGTGTACAAAGCAAATTAAATTCGTGATTCAAACTCATCTAGGGAGAAGTAAAAAAAACACACTAAACTTTGTTTTTCCCCTCAGGCCAACTTCAACCCTCGTCCGTAAATAAGGTCTTGGGGTGTCCCCCACTTCCTCACCATTTTCCTTTTCTCTTTAGAGCGTAAGGCCGGAATCCTATCTATGCATAACCCGTTGAGGTAGCCACGATCCTTCTCAGATAGTTATTCAGTTATCACCGAGACGTCGCTGTGATCCTTGGTTCCTAGCGGAATGATGGTTAACGATAGGGTAGGGACTGACTGGTGGAGCATACCGGTGGAATGCATATTGGCAGGGGAAACGGGAATACCCCCGAGAAAACCTGCCTCGAACCCCCTTTGTCCACTAAAAATTCCACTTGGAACAGCCTGACATCGAACCTGGGTAACAGTGGTGTAGGCTTGCAGTCTGACCTCTAGAAGAAAGTATTTTATATTATGTTGATGTGGGAAAAGCAATGTTTTCTAAAATCGTGGTCCAGTTTAAACCTAATGCATCGGGTTAAATAAAATGACTAATGTAGCTAATCATCAACAATATATTATTTTAGCGTAATGTAAATACATATTCTATATATTATAACGTAATATAATGCGTAGTAGGGTAAGGGGTCTCCGATTGATTGAGGTGCCCTGGCAGCTGCGGTGTGCGAGAGGCGTTTCCCGAAGTCAGTACATAGGAAGGGGAGCTCAAATGCGTGGCGAATCGCGCACAGGTAACTGGCAGGCACGTCGAGAAGAACGTCGGAGCATAAAGTAATGCACCGAACTCCAAGCAATAACTATTGATATTTCTACTGCAAATACTTGAAACTTCCATACTAAATATGCTGTAAACAACCAGTAAATATATGGCACTCATTAAACCAATCAAGACGCAATGGAATGATGAAAAAGTCGAAATTGTAATTATTTGAAGCACCAAAATCGTCCGTGGAAGTTGATATGGGATATCAATCAACACAACGACATTGCAAAGTAAGTGGACTTAAACTCTTGTAGAAAGGAGTAGTATCTATAACAACAAACGTTGTGTACATAGTATTAGAGAGGCATGCTTAAATAAAATAAAACTGTTTTACAACTTCCTGGTTCGCATACTCTTCATTGTTTTCTCAGTTTTAGTATTTAGTTTCTTATTAGCAAGCTGTAAATTTTTATGTTTACCATGTCAAATAGAAATTAATATTGTAAACAAGAATACAGACATTTCGTTTTCTAATAGAAAAATCTTAATTTTCATTGTATTTTACTTTCTTGGAGTACGAACATTTACACTTCGTACCAAACGTAGGTTTTATTTTGCAAATTACCAAATATAGAAAAAGTTTTCTGTTCGGATCTATATTGTCAAAAACATACATATAAGTCCAATGTCGTAGTTATGTGCCACACCCTTGCAAAAGTAGTTTGCAAGTGTATCCAGAAACCTGGTTCAGACGAGCAAAAATGAATGTTTGAAAACGAATCTCTAAAAATTAACATCGGCGTTTTTGCAACGTAAGCAAAATTTGTCATGACAGAGGAAACTCTTTTTAAAACACCAGGGGAAATATCCTCTTTTATATCCTCTGCGCCATTCTCACGCCCGCCGTTTCTCCCGGCTTCATCTTCTCTAACCTCCATCCTCTTTTCTTCACAGCTCGCGAACCCGCATATTTCAATGTAAGGGATTTTTTCGAGCGCATTTTAGCCTATTACACGGCGCAGTGAATTACAGATGCAATAAACGCACGCGCATAAAGTCAAATAAGCTTTCCTCCCTTGTAATACTGTTTTCGTGTGCTACTGCTTCAAATTAAAGTTTCCTAACAAAGGCCACTTCATGTGTAAAATGGAACCACAAATTACGGTCTTTTATTCTGCTGAGAGATAAATTAAAAATAATTTATTTCCTTCCACTTTTAAAGAGGAACCTGTATATACATAAAATGTCCACAGCTAAGTATTTCGGGTATTATTGCGAAGATAGCGAGAAAGAACACAGACCATCCAGAGGGATGTATCATGCGATTCAACTGAATCGTCTCCCAGCCTAGTAAATTTTACCTTTCTCTAAAGCAGGATTTTGGATAAAAGGGGACAACTTTGTAGAGAAATTTCCAACTTCTTTTCGCAATCCCTCTCAGGAAAGTTGGATAAATGAAGAGATTCCTGCAGAGGCGCCTTGAATACGAAGTTCCGAGAATTACGGGTAATTTTAAATCGCGCCAGAGTACTCTCCCGAATTAAACGGCTGACCCGCCATATTTATAAGCTGCAGGTTAAATTCAAGCGCGAGAAGTATTCGCCGGAGGGGCCCTCGGGCGGGCCGGGCCGCCCGGGCACAAAAGCCCTTCGGACGGCGCCGCTTGGTCGTCGCTCGGCCGAGGGCAGCGCAAGCAGTCGCAGTTCGACCTCTCGAACGCTGGGCCAAAGTAACGTCATCTCGTTTGCCGGCACGGCTCTCCACCTGGCTGCGGAGGAAAATGAGAGGGAGGAGAGATGAGGACGCCGCCGCCGTAGAGAGCGGGCGGGTGGGCGCTCGGCAGGGCGCGCCGCGCTCCCCAAAGAGGAGTTGTCGAGCACGACGGCGCCTCGCTGCGTTTTACGTCTCTTCACTCCCGCATTCTGTAAACTCCAAAGATAGAGGGTTTGGGAGTTATTAATTAAGGTGCAGGGTAAACAGGATTACGGGATGCAGGCTCATTCACGCGCTCTCATTCAGGTGTTGTTCATTCAATTATAAAAACAAGTCATTCACAAACTACATATTTCCTCTGGATACGTCTCTAGAACTTTTATTATTCAGAAGGGAGAATAAAAATTAATTAATTTTGGACGTAGCTTTTGATATGTTACTCGCCAAATATGTACGATATGTATTCGTCAAATATGCGCAAAAACGATTAAATACGCATATACGCGGTTTTGATGAAAACTAACTTTTATAATGAAAGTATCAACTGGGGAATCTTAAGTCAAATAATTATTCTGTATTTGTTTTCTTGCGGATATTTGTAAAATATTTCTGAAAAAGTTCTTAACAACACACAGCATCCACTCAATCATTCTCTATTTCTACTGAGACTACAATGATTGAAATCAGCATCCGACTCACCTCTCCATGGCGATTATCTGCTGCTTTTGGTGCTGGTAGTGGTACATCTGCGCGGACTGCGCCAGCCGCCTGTCACCGGTGGGCGACACGTCCTTGTTGGGTCCCGTCACGCCGTACGCTGGATACTCCACGTCCGCCGCTGCCTTGGCGCTTTTCTGGAGCCTGCAAGCAAAGAATGGAATGTCGGCATCAGAGCGAGGAAGCAAATCTCCAAGGTTACGTCGTAGGGAAAGATCATTTGCCCTCGCGACGAGAAAAAATGGGCGATGGGCGTAAGCAAATGTCCTTCAGTCTGTAATCAATTATCAACGAAAACTTAGCGAAGAAATGAGAATAATGCGCTATTAATTAAACGTAGGGCGCACGTGTTATTCAACATATTTTCCCGCAATAATAATGTTACAAATAAAACACAATCCCTGACTTTAAGAATACACAGGTTATAAACTTTACAAGTTCAACACGGAAACTTCAAGTAGCAAAATAAAAAAAAATCGATTATTCTTTTTAGAATGATCGCGTAAACAATGAAATTCTGGAGGACTATCAGCACGATTTCAATGACAAAATATCAAACGGGAGAAATGAAAATTCAGAAAGCCAGTAATTCAGGAATGAGGTAATTTTGGAGTCAATCATAAAAGTTTAGAGAAATCTCAGTATCACTACCATTCTAATATTACGTTTTTCGACATTCATTGATGTCGCGATTTTCAAGCACACGCACGCATCACGGCCCCTCAATTCGTGCAACAACAATCGCTTACTATGCGCCCGTTGCTCAACAGCCTGCTGTTTGCGAAAAAAAAAGCTATTACTCTGCTACGGAGTACATACTGACAAAGCCATTCCGACCGGAACGATTGCATTAAATCCACTCAATCGGCATTTTATTTTGAAGCTACAGAGCAATTAACGGAGGAAAGTCGTTAGCCCGCACTGTAGCCCCGCTGCATGCGCAAATACGTCACTGGGAACGAGCGATCGACCCGCAATGAGGATCCTCGACAGGTAGGGCGCCCCGGCATAACGAACCGACGCCGACCGCAAATTCATTTGCTCTTGTGCCGCGCTCAACCAACTCTCCGGCCGGCGCGCCCGCCGCGCCGCTGCCTGCCATCGAGAGAATTCCGGAGTCCCCTCACACACGCAAGCGTTCCTCTGCGCGGCCTGATTAACACGAGGGCGGGGAGAAGGCAGGAGGCGCCGCGCCACTCGCCGCTGCGCGGGGTGGGAGGGGCGGCAGAGCGGGCGGTCCGCGTCCGCTTCGCCGGAGGGAGTGTCCGTACGTAGGCAGTTGATCGCACGTGCCGGCGTTGCGCGGGGTGGAGGGGGCGGGGCACGAGCCAATTAGTTCCCGGCCTGCCGCAAGCGACGCGACGGCGGGGCGGCACGGCGGCGGCGCGGCGCGGCGCGTGGCCTGTTGAATGGTGCCGACGGCGTCTCTGCGTCGCTCGCCACCTGCAAACTTCCCTCGTCAGCCTCCTTGTAATAACGGGCCACCGGCTCTAGTAACGCACGTAAACGCGTTATCTCTAGGGTGCTCGGCCTGCGACAGAATGTCGTCGGTAATGAATTCGAGAATCGGCAATGTCCGATTATTTCGACAAGGCTTAACGGCCGGTTAACACGAAGGGAACGTCGTAAATATATTACTACGTGGCTGGTACTCTCATCAGTCACTTTTATAGTTTTTGCTGATTCCAGACTTATGATTCCCCAAAATGGTACAAGGGTGCTATGCTACACTTCCTTTTCCATCTTTTATTTCTTCACTTAAGATTGGATCTTGGTCAACATCTTACTGCATCACTGTTTCCCCACTATCTACAGTGACGACACTATCTACAGTACGACGTCGGTGGTGTAACAAATGCAAGGAAATTTCTGACATCAGCTCAACATCGTGTACGATGGGAGAAGTAGAAGTAAAATAAAAACAAAAATAGGTTGGGTCTGAGAGTTTAATTTATCATTAAGTTCCTTTCACCTTGTTTCCAAATCCTTTATTTTGCTTGCTCAACTTGCAATGAAATACGTATTTCCACATTTATATGTACCTATTCAATTCCAGTTTCTTCTCAACATATCTCGAAAATGACTTACCAACGACTTCAGGACACGCTAGTTATTCTGTTTTCCACGTGACCAACGTTCATAACTCTCCCGTTCCCTTCACAAGCGTCCATTCATGCTCGTTTCACGACCTCTGATCCCTTTCACGCCCACTTTTCCTCTACAAACGCTCTTCTCTTTCAGCCGCTCGTGTCGTAGAGTGCCCGGCGCGGCGACTCGCTTACGGCGGCGGCGGCAGCGGACGCTCCAGTCTCTAAATGTTTCCGGCGGCGACGCAATCCGCTTACGACTGCTCCGCCCCCGCCTCCACTCCTGTGCCCCTGCCCCGCTGCGCCTTGCCCACCCGCTGCAGAGTGATCTCTTTGCCGCCAGTGGCGGCGAGCGCACCAATGGGAGCCGACAAATGGCGCGGGAAATGCCAGGGAATGGGATCCAAACAAACTGCGCAGGTAGCTCGCGGTTCGCGCTATTATGTCGCCACTTGTTCTCTTCTATGGCAATGCCAGGCTGCCGCCCAGGCCGTCGCCGCAGCCTAACTGCTTCTGAAACGGACTTCCAAAAAGCCAGTCCACAGCAACGCGAGGAAAATGAAATGCCGAAGGATACGTCACGGGAAAAAATCGCCGTAGATCTTTAGTACTGTTACCTAAATAAATATGTGTTCACACATAGGCGGCCAAATGAACACAAATTTGGCGCCTAATAACGAATATAAACAATTATAACCATTCTTTGGAATGAATTAACAGCAAATGTTGCGAGCCTGTGATAGGTTATTTTTTTCTTTAAAAACTGCCGATTGCATTACAGAGAGAAAAGGTAATCTCTCGAACTGTTTCTAGGAGGGCCGTGAGAGCGAACACCCCCTCACAGACGCCGGAGGCGAGCGCGCGCAGGCAACGTGCACATTGACGACATTCGGAGAAATTTGCTTCTTCCTGCTAAGACGCGGCGAGTTCACATTGTTTGAAAATCTAGTAGCCGAGCCGTCTGATGGCGGATCGCCTCGCTCGTGGAAAAGTGAATAAATACGTGTGTCGATTGCATCGCGTTTTTGATCGTTTATGTGAAGTCGGTGTTGCGATTTCGAAACTGTGTTCTCCATGAATCAGGTGTTTTGGCGCACCAGCATAGCGTGAAGCTTCATACACGCACGAGTAAGAAGACAGAACCAGAAAGGAAACCAATTTCCTTTCTCTCAAACACAGGTAGCACTGATATTTTCTTTAAATATTTAATGTTAAAAGTAGATCCTAACGCCAAGGGTCGCTAACAGTCTTAATACTTGTCGTTTTCAGAATCTTCCCTTATGACAGAAACTCAGAAAGACGTATTGCAGATCTTCCGCCCAATCTTCAAAGCCCTCCCACCACTTATGCTATATTGGGAGCCTCAACAACGTGTAAAGAAAAGTGTTAAACAATAAATTATTATTTTCAAAAAAGTGTAATATACGTGAACAAATAAGTGTGTGTGTGTGTGTGCATGCAATAACACATATCATAATTTAACCTAAGTATACCTTGCTTCTCCTTGTCTAAGCATTACAGTAATATTTTAAATAAATTGTGCGTAAATTATTCATTTTATCGCAATAAAAATATAGTGGAATGCAGGGACTGTTAGAGGTAACACGAGTTTAAAAGGTTGTTAGCAATATGATCATGGTAAGATATATTTTTAATAAATATTTATCCAAATACAGCTACTCGTTAAAAAAATAAATCTTGTGTCGTTTTCATTTACTATTGCATTTCTCATTTTTAACTTTATTTACTTAACTGAAAATCCCACTAATAATTTTACAGTATTAAAGGTGATAAAATAATTCTCTGGGATATAATGTTTTCATGATTCAATCTCATACTCTGCAATGAGCCAAATATTGTTATGTATGTAACTTTGTTTAGATAAACCCATTACAGGAATTCATAATTCCATTCGCATTCATACTAATTGGTGCGTAATTTGGTTTATTAAATGAAAACAGGGGAAGCGAACGTGAAAAGGTGAGAAAAGAGAAATGTAACTTTCATAAAAACTTCAACGGGGCAAATAGCGCCTGTTATATTAAGTAATTGTTCGGGAAGAACTAATTATTTTAATTAAATTAGTTATAAAGGATTATTAAAATAATTTTAAAAAATTGCTATCTTCAATAGAAATAGGTGTTCATTATATAATTTCGAAAATAAACAGTACTGATGACTTTAAAAAAGTGCATCAACTAAAATAATAATCTAAAGTAAGCAGATTTTTGCATTACATTCTCCACATACACACTTTTTTAGGAATAATAATGAGTTTTGCAAAAGTCGGATACAATATTTTCAAGACCCTGGCAATACGACTTCAAAAAGCTTTCGACAGCGTCACCATCCACTTGTTTTCATGACATATCCGTGATAACACAATCATTGTGTGGGAGTACTTCTTTTACAGCAGAAGCCACCTGACTCGAGCCGTCGGTGTATTACATATTATTCCTCTCTTCAGGTAATCTGGTCATCTTTCCTCTTGAATACATTCGGGTGCAGGCGGATCGAAAGTAATTCGAGTACGACAAACTTCGACACTTCGGAATCTTTATGCGCACAATTATTATCGTCTTAGTAACAACACGCAAAAAAAGGGCGATATCTTCGCTGGAGCGGGATCAGAGAGGCCGCGCCCGCAGGCCAATCTCCAACGGGAAGTGGCCTCGGGACGGCCGTAGCCTTCCTAATCAGCGCGCCGCAAAACGACAGGTGCGGTGAGATCCTCGGGGGAGCGCGGGCGACCGCACGCTTTCGCGCTTTCGCGCCGCGTGGGCGGGGTCGGGGGCGCCAGTCAGAACGCAGGAAGATAGGTCGGGCATTGGCGGCGCGCGTGGGCGGGGCAAGGCCGGGGGCAGGGGCGGAGGCGGGGCGCGGACGGAGGGGCGAGGAGTCGAGGCCAGGTCTAACGAGGCGCTCTTATCTGCTAAGTTCGAGCGCTCGCTCCTCCCGCGGGGCCCTCTAGGGGATGCTGCGGCCTGTATCAGCGCTCGGGGGGTGGAAACGCAGATAAAACGGACGCCGCGCCGCGAGAGCCGGAGCGCGCTCCAGGGCTTCCCGCTAAGGCACGGGGCCTTTCAAATGAACTTCGCCCGGTTATCTGCGCGTATTATGTATGAATGAGATGAAAACAGCTTCTCCCGCAAAGACGTAGATATTTACAATATTCAACGAATTCAGGTACGTATGCATTTCAATTCAATGAAATCTGTCCCTCTCGCTTGCTATGTTTGTGCTACAGAATAGCACAGACTTTCCCGTATTAGTTTTCAATTTCCATGGGTCTGCGCTAGCTATTCGGAATTGCCACATACTCTTGCCAGCTGCCATATATCACCGCACAAACTTTATTTTTTTGACATTTTCTTAATTTTTCGGTTTCCTTATGGTAGATCGAAAATATTCATTTTAGAACATTAAAGAACACAAAAACCTAGTCATAAATGGCAATTTTCTCTTAAAAACTTTGTGCCGTTTTAAAGAAAACGGCGTTTTAGCGCTACTAAGAATGCGAAATTTGAAGCTCTTTTTCAAACTACTTCAGTTCAAGTCATTTGAAGCATATACACTCACAAATATAATAATGTTTGCAATAAATATAATTCCTGATAATGTGCATATTAAAGATGTGAGAGCTCTTTCAAAAAATTACATTTGCAGTAATTTTTGAAAAAAAACAACAACTAAATAATACCTCAAAATAAACCTTAAGTCATATCAAAAAATGCATTTAGCACTATCCGATCGAAAAGTTTGAAAAAAAATGTTTCAAGCCATATATGAGAAAATGGCGTTTGAGCGTTTCTGCGGAATTTTGAGCTAGTTTTCACAGAAAACGGTCGTGTTTTCGAGAAACTTTACTTGACATTATTTAAAGCACATATACTCATATATATATATATATATATAATGTGAACAAAGCGCGGCTAATGTAAATATTATCGCCGTGGGAGACAAGTAAAAAAAATTATATTTTTGCAATTTTTGAAAAAACAAAAGAATACAGCAAAATGGCATTTATGTCATCTGATAGAGTACATTTACTACTATCTCTACCAAAAGTTAACAGAAAGAATTGGCAGCCGCTTTTGAGAAAATCTAGCTTTTGTAATTTTTTAAAATTGCACATAATGCACGCAGTATTGCGCGAAAACCACTAAAATTTTCAAAACAATGTATATGACCTTAAACAAAGTACTAACTTTGGAGAAAACATTTTCTTTTAAGGAAAAAATCTCTATCTTCAATTTTGTAGTTGGAGAAAGATGCCGAAAAAATTCAAACTTTTGCAATTTTCGAAAATTCAGAGTTATCCGTGAAAATCAGACCTATGCCACCTTATTCAAGTATATTTTACTTCTATTTTTACAATAACTTTAAAGAAAAAATTTGGAGACGTTGTTGAGAAAATTTTGAAAATGTCCAAGGGGCTTCATGTAAAGTACCTCCAAATTTTACAGAATCTTTTTCAAAATCTCAAAGCTTCGACTAGAACCAGATCGACCGGGGAATATCCATTTTGAAAGAAATCGTACGTATCATTTAGGCGCTAGCAGTGTTCACAGACGGACGGACAGATGGACGATTTCCTTTCAATGTTTTTTTTCGGTATCTAAGACCCACAAAAGAGGGTTTCTGGCTACACCACGTGTTAGGGGATTTTTTTCTTAATTTAGCAACTGGTTTTATCCCTTTCTTCGTTATCAGCGCCCGGCAACGAATTTTTTTCTGGCGAAAATTGGCCATTTTTTCACGCAGCATTACATAACGTTCCCTAAACTACGTATATACGTATACGTACGCATACGGGGAAGTAAAAACGATTCAAATAATAAAGACTTGCAACCACAATTAAAATATAATGCGTTTCAGTTATATCAAATACCAACAAGTAAAGAAAACATTATTATAAAAAGAGTTTTCCAAAACTAATTTGCAACAAAGGGAAGAAATAAGTAAACTAAAATTCCTTAAAGTCTCACATACAAACAACTCTACTATTTTTCAGAACGATGCAACAATTAACAGTTAAAGAAAAGGAACAATTAAGATCGTTATTTTGTAATCCTACGCATTAAGTTCTTACAACTGTGTAAGAAATGTGATCGCTAAATTAATTCTGATCGACTTCGAGAAATCTTAACTAAATTTTAGGCAGGATGAAGTAAATTAGCCAACCAGTGAGTTCCCATTCATTGACACTAGTAAGAAATGAAAGAACAAAATTAAATAATTACGATAAGTTACGATATGTCCTGAGCTGCAGCAATTGCTTAAGTTTCGGGTCACTACAGTGTTAACCAAACAACATACATAGCAGGGTGCGGTTTCTGATCTGCAGCGGGAATTCTATAGCGCTGCTAGAATCCCCTCTCATCCCTCCACCCGACTCGCCCTCATTGTATTCGCCCACCGTGGGCGGCTCCTTACCTTCGGTTCCTCTTT
Source organism: Acheta domesticus (assembly GCA_031308135.1). Taxonomy (NCBI): domain Eukaryota; kingdom Metazoa; phylum Arthropoda; class Insecta; order Orthoptera; family Gryllidae; genus Acheta; species Acheta domesticus. The sequence continues at coordinate 114,518,170 of JAHLJT010000631.1, read as the reverse complement.
GAACTCCTCGCGTGTTTCTCTTGCGCTTTGACGGAGGCACCACCAACCCACATTGCGCTGCGCTGCGCCTCTACTGATGCCTTTCCCTCCTTCAGTCCCTTCACATCACAGCTTTGGACCACACAGAAGACAGAGAGAGGGCCAAGGGACAAGTTTTAAGCCCACGCGCCGGACTAATCTCATTAAGTCTGCGGATTTTTTGTATTTATTTGGTCAACAAACAGTGAAAACTGTATATGACAGTATGGGAGAGAAATATTATTTGCGCACGTTTTCTTAAGTTCCACAATTCCTTCCCAGCATTTTAACAATAAATACAATGGTAGAAAGACGAATAAAATATAAAATTAATGTAATAATAAATTTTTTTAAAAGCGCGAAATTAGCAACATTTGAAAAACTAGATAGGAATTGGGCAGATTGGGCGTTAACGTTAGAAAGATTTAGATGTAAGTAACTAAGTACATGGTAGAGGATGAGAATATATTCTGTAAGATTTCACACGTAACAAAAGTGGAATACATACAGATATACGGTGCTATAGGTACAAATAAAAACAACCGTTTGAATTACATTTTACGCAGCTTTACGCAATTCTCAGAGATTAAATCAAAAGAGAAAAGCTCAACTCAAAACATAATTTAGATTACGTACTTCAATGAAAATACGTGAACTCATTTGAGAATTCTTCTTCCAGTATTTACGGAATGTACCCATGTAATGCGAGATGAATAAATGTTCATTCCTTCCTTTTTAGAAAGCTCTCGTAAAACCGATAAACGCGGTTCCAAGAATGCAAGGTCAAGATACGCGTCTCCAATCATCTAAAGGACGACCACTTTACAGTGGTATACAAAATTATACCATTCTAATCAATATTCATTTTTCAGTGGTACAGCTAATGATGATTAAAAAGGAAGTGGGCTAGTGATTAAATTTTCGAAATTACATTTCGTTGGAAGAATTCCAAATTCCAACAAGTAGCCATGAGAGAAGCCTTTGAAAAAAAAAAGATATGTCAGACGAGCACATTAAAACCACATTTGCTCATTCAGCCTTGTAATAAAATCCTCCATTAATATTAAAAAATTACTGTGAACATGTCGTTTGCCGACAGCGAAAGAGAACGCGAATATACTAAAGATATTGCAAAGCATTTTCAGAAGTAATGTTATGACACTTCCGGAAGGTGTAATTCAGAGAATTACGCAAGACAAATACTTCCACGAAATACCAATTGCATTTTAAAATTCAGCCGAAGAGAAGTGAAATTCAGTGTGCCCATTCACAGATACATGACAATGAAAATATATTTAATATACGTATTTCGAAGAGCAATGAGCACTCGCAAAATTGACATAGCTGTTCTCTGAAAAGTAAATTAGGGTAAGTAACAAGGGCTCAGAACAGTGTTTTATGAATTTTCCTGAACATTTCAAATGACATCAAAGAAATTTCTACCAAAAATTATATTTATGTTGTAGCTTCACGTAAATCTTCTAAACAAAACAATAATGAAAATACTCTAGTTTTCTAAAAAGTAAGTTTTACACGTTTTTAAAAAAACTAATTTACTTAAAAAACTTTATTGATTAATTCTTATGAGAGTTGGAATTCTGAAAATGATTTCCATTTTCGTCCATCACATGCAGTTTTTTGCTATTTTTTATTTTCCCGTATATGTATGTATATAGGAGTAATATACGTAGTAAAGGGAAAGTTATGTAATGCTGCGCGAAAAAAATGGCGAATTTTCGACAGAAAAAAAATCGTTGCTGGGCCCAGATAAAGGAAAAGTGGATAAATCTAAATGCTGAATTAAGAAAAAAAAATCCCCTAACCCATGGTGTAGCAAGAATCCCTGTTTTGTAAGTCCTTGATAGAGAAAAACCCACTGAAAGCAAAATGTCCGTCTGTCTGTCCGTCCGTCCGTCTTTGAACACTACCAGCGCCTAAAACATGCGAACGATTTTTTTCCAATTGAAGAAACCCCTCTCGATCTGGCTCGAATCGAAGCTTTGAGATTTTGAAAAAGATTCTGTAAACGTCGGAGGTACTTTACATGAAGCCCTCGGACATTTTCAAAATTTTCTCAAAAACCGGTTCCAAATATTTTCTTCAAATTTCTTGAAATAATAGAGTAAAATACACTTATTAAGGTGTCATAGGTCCGAATTTCGCGAATCTAACTCTGCATTTTTGGTCCGAATATAACTTTGGATTTTCGAAAATTGCAAAAGTTTGAATTTTTGCGGCTTATTTCGACAACTGCAAAATTAAAGATAGAGACTTTTTATTCAAATAAAATTTGTTCTCCGTAGTGAGTTCTTTCTTTAAGGTCATGTACATTTTTTTTTGAAAATTTAGTAGTTTTTGCGCAACACTGCGTGCAATATGGGCAATTTGAAAAGATTACAAAAGCAAGATTTCTCAAAATCAGCTCCATATTTTTTCTTTAAACTTTTAGTAAGGATAGTACCTAATGTACTCTTCAATATGACGTAAAGTTCATTTTGGGGTAAATTTTAAAAAAAAAATACACAAATGTAATTATTTTTTAAATCTCTCACATCTTTATTATTACCAGCAATTTGTAAATATTATATTTGTTAGTGTAAATGCTTTAAATGACTTAAAATAAATTTTTTTGAAAACTCAAAAAAGTTCTGCGAAAAAGAGCTTCAAATTTCGCATTTTTAGAGGTGCTTAAACGCCATTTTCTTAAAAACAGCTACACATTTTTAAAAGAAAATTGCCATTTAGGACGAGGTTTTTGGGTTTTCTAATATTCTAAACGTGAAGATCTTCGTTTGCGTTTTGAAGATAAGAACGAAAAGTTCGTTCCGATATTTCTTTGATGTGGCGTGAACAACTATATCACTTCCGTTTAATGGACAAGAGAGGGAAACAAAATGGAAGAGAAAATCCTTAGCCAAATCTGAGTATACTATTCCTATACTATTTTACTCAGAACACTATTCTTGACAACAATGACGTCCTAGTACCAAAACCGCCGTCCAATTTACGCGATATTACATTAAATACAGTAGGTTTTTAATTTGCAAGAATTTGCAAAAGAATGATCTAACTCTGATTTTGAAATTAAAGAGGACCCCCTCAACTTAATTTTGCCAAATCCAGCTTCACGAAAGACTTAGTGGGGGATTTAGGTCTTTCAAAAGAAGCAGCGGATTTAATGGGGTCTTAACATAAAAAATAAAGAAACAATATTTCGGGATACATTATTCTCTTGGTAAAGACACGGTATTCTCTTGGTAAAAATGCTTCATAAGTAAACCTACGAGATAAAAATGCGAAACATATATTATTTCAAGCGATGGTCCCAATAAAAAAATCATTTTTGGAGACAACAATTTTCCTCATAACACAGTTCATATCCCAGCAACTCTGCCATTGCAAAACAACAGTGCGAGATAGAAAAAGTAAAAAACTATTTCAATTTTGGTTTCAGCACAGCCGAAAAACATACATATCAGATGAAACATTGCGTGCAATTCCCCTCCCCAAACAATGTTTTGCAAACCTGTGCTATTATAACTAAAAATTATTCATATTTTGTACAGTTCTGTATGGTTTAGAACGTTTACAGAGTTATAATAATCAATCGTTGGAGATTTTAGAAATGTAAAAAATGTCAAGTCGAATTTATAACTAAATTTACTGAACTTTCGGCAGCTACACCTTCACGCGCAGGTCGCCCGAACAGCAGTCCTACTCGTCGAGCAATGCAACTCAAAACTGGCACGACATCACGATGTAAAAAGTTTTCGTCTTCTCCTTCCCACCGCCTTCCTTGGGCGTGCGGCCCCAAGTGACCTCTCGATAGACCGCTGCGAAACTTACGTCGCGACTTGGTAATACAGAGGGCCTCCCACAACGCACGACCGAATGCTCTTCGCCGATGTCCCAGGGGCGCGTGAATAGACTGCGTTCCCTTCCCGGGCGGAGGCCCCTCCCGGTGGCTCATCAATAAAACCGAGGCGCCGCGAAAGAAAGAACGCAGAGCCGATGAGCCGCCTCCGCCTCCGCCGTCATCGCCGCAAACGCCTCAGGCGAGGGGCCGGAGGCGAAGGGCGGGGAGAATCCGGAGAGAGCGGAGCGGAGCGGGGCAGATGGGGGCGGATGAGGCGCAGGCGGCACGCGGACCATCCAGAGGGCTCGACGGCGCGGCGCGGCGCGGCGCGGCGCGGCGGAGCCTGGCCGTGAATTCCAGAGACGGGAGGCCGAGGAAGTCGGGAGAGAGATCGATGAGCTGATAGTGAAGACGCGTTCCAGCGGGCGGCACGGACTGTGTAGGCTGTGGGAGTCAAGCATCCGATGGCGGAGGCAAGGGACGTGAAGTACAGACAGGATGGGGGAAAGGTTATGGACTCCCGATACTGAGAGTGACAGACCCTGGGGTATGGAATGTGTTTGGAAGTCTTCTTTGTCGAGAGAGGTAGAGTATCAAGTATCATCTAGAACAAAATGTGCAGGTGTGGAAGAAAGGGAGAGAGGAAGAAAGGAAAAGAAAAGATCGTGAGTAAGAAACAGAAAGATAAATATAAATAACAGATTGATCAAGTTACGAAATGAGAATAAATATGGAAAAATACGGAAATAACTTGAAACAAGGTAGACTTGCGAAACATTCATAGTATAAAAGCCATTAGAATATTATAGTCATCACTATCCAATTCACGAAGTACTTGCAAAAACGACGTAAACTTATTCAGATTCCTTGTATTCATGATCAAAACATCCTTTCACGGTTATCCTGAGGCGCAACGAACGGGTTAATGACATAAAACCCAATTGATATTTAACTCCAATGTATTTCATCCAACGGGAATGCGCGTGTGACCGGCTGTGCAGAAGCACAGCCCGAAGGCTCGCAGGCGGCTTCGGTAGCCCGTTGCAGGAGGTGAGGGGGCGTGGATCGGCGTGACCAGCAGCAGGAAGCGCGAGTCAAGAGGCGGTCGAACTGGCGCAGGCAAGGGCGGTCGGGGGGGGGGGGGTCAGAGGCGCCCGTGGGTTCCGGAAACTTCGTTCGCTGCCGCCGCTGCCGCGAGTGCTTTGTCGATCAAGTGGCGCTGCGGGAGGTTCGTGGAAGGCAGCGCCTCCTCTCGGAAATTTGAATAAAGAAGCGGCTTTCGGGTGTGTGTAGCGAGGGCCGAGGCATCCCTCCGTCGTCTACATCAAGCGTGGGCGGCGAGTCGCTTTGTACCAAGGCCGCCAAGAGCATCGGAGTGCAGCGGGCGCTCGCCCCAGGAACATCGTCTGCGGCCACATACAAAATGTTGACGTCACGTATGTAAGTTGCTTCCAGTCAACTTAACAGAACGATAACTCCACGGTTACTGCAACGTCATAAATTGGTTTCTATTACACATTACTAGTAATGTACAGTTTTCCGGCCCAATCTCCATAATATTTACATAGGATTCATTCCTATTCCTGTCTAATAGGGATTGTGATAACAAATACAGGCAACGCAGGGTTCTTCAGACATTATAATATATCGTGGAGTGATGAGAATGATTGTTCGAAAGTATTAGAAAAATCATGGATGTTTACTGTAGTACTAATCGGTAGAGTCTACGAAGAAACAGAGAATACAACACACATACCGTACATTGTGAGAAAAAATCAAAGAAACTACGAAAAGTTTTTAGTCATATTATAAAAAAATGTTTTAAACAATTGACATAATTGGTGAGCATTACAAAATTTCCGAAACTTCGAGATTCTGCGCGATTCGGATCACTCAAACTACAGAATGAAGGTACTCAGAAAACTTTGTCACGGTTACAACCTCCTTGATGACAGAGTGAAATGGGACGCGTCAATAGCGCATTGGAACACATTCGAAAATCAATTACGAATAACTGCATTATTTATTTTTTATTGCAATCAATTTACCTAAAATCCGAGGGTGGTTAAATGAAACGTCAAGCAGCAGTAGTTCATTTACATGGTTTTGTGTCGACAGCGTCTTGTATGAAGAACCCTTCCATAAGAAAAAAGTAGATTGTACAAAAATAATTTATTTCGTTAAAACAAATTACACGCCCATTAAGAGGAAACAAAAATACGTTTTAAGGATCAAGGGAGGTTCATTTTTCAGTTACGAGCGCTGGTAACGTGTTTTGCGGGTTGCATTTGCTGCTCGCCCTTTCTTCGTAGCATAAACTACATTCAATATTTTTCTCCTTATGAGCAAATGTTTGAGGCACTCTTGAGAAGTAGTTTCCTAGCAAACCGTAACACATTTGCAGAGTTTCATAGAGGTGTCGTTTTATAAATTGCATCAAACGGTCAGCTTCCCTTAAATTATAAATAGATGAAATAAATGGTTTATATTCTACTTATCTTAGTCTTAAGAATATGGTCTGCTTTAAATCTCTTTAGAATCTTTGCCTCAAACTTGAGAAAGATACACAAAAGGAGGTTCACAAATTCAAACATGAAGATTCTATTATTTTGCGATACTTCAACGCAATACAATGACTGAGGACCATGTTACTTAAGTAAGAATTGTTGATAAGGAAGCCTCCTGAACTCTCTCACAGACTGATACCACGTACTGTCTACTAGGGTTACCCCTTCTGCAGGGACACGGTACACCGCCCTCGTCCCGATCGTCAAACGGCGCTCACTCCGCCTGAGTGTGTTCCCTCCGCCGCCCCCGCCAGCAGCACGGCCGCGCCGTCGCCGCCCCCTCGCGCCCAAAGCTGCTTCCGACTGCCATTTACATAGGGTAAACATGGCGGAAACCCCGGCGCGGAGCTCTCTCGGCCTCGGGTAAATCCGGGTCGACCGAGAGGACGCCGGCCGAGCAACGGGCCGCAAACAACGAGAGGATTACACTTGGCTGGCCCCGTCGAACTCGTCACCAATGTTTAATTTTTCAACGAACTTCTCAGCCGGCTATCCGTATCTGTATTTGGAATTTCACGAGAATATCTCTTTTTTTGGCTACACTAAAAGCTTATCTAACCAATTTGTAATACCGGTTGGAATTTAAGGTTTAATTTGAAAAGTAACATTAATATTTAAATATGTGAATTTTAGAATCACACAAATAAAATCACGAATTCAGCTTACGAAAACGTGGTATAATATGAGCTCATTAAAAATAAATTTAGAACTTCATTGAGGAAAGAAAATAGAGGAAAAAGAGATATTAAAACCTATATGGAGTTACGCGAGGAAAGTTGTTTTATTTCAAGACAATTGAAATAAATTATATTATACGACAAAACAAGAAGATAAAACAAAGTTCAATGAATTTGTAAAGTTAGATAATGACAAAAAACACATTACAGAAATTTTTGATGCCTTTTTATAAAACAAGAAAAGGAAAACAGCACTATAATACAGAATAGATTATGGAATAGGCGACACAGCTATTTAATACTTCCTCATGAAACGTTCCTGCGCGGTGTCGACGATCTAGATTCCGGACACAGGCTCGCGTTAGTGGCCCGCTGGGCAAGAAGCCGCGACCTGGCGCGCCGGCTGCCTATTTCATGAGGGCCATTAGCTGCGCCTTTATGACTGTCGGGGGAAGGAGACGTGCTGGCGAACGACGCGGGAAGCCGCGCCGTCAGGGTCAGGGCGCCCGCCGCTGCCGCGCTTCGCCGCGGTAACAGCATGGGGAGTGCGGCAAAACCAATTTTCATTTGAAATTTTGCTTCCCTAGACTACCACTATTTACACGTTTTTTTTAACCCTCCCTAAGAAAAACGAATTGGAAACTCTCATATGAAGCAACAGACAAACAACAAAATACATAAATGCACATAAAAAGGCAGATAAATATCTAATTAAGACAATGTTCACTCTATTACACGTTGACGTAACTTCTTTCAAAATCATCTAATTATCTGCAATCTCGCACTTCATCTTTAGATTCTTACTCATGGTATAATTAATTCATCGTGCTCACGATGTAATTAAACTCATAATTAAGACGCGTGGCCAACAGATGTCGCAAAGAGGGACGACTGATTTAGTTTCGTGAGGTACAAACACAGGCAAACACTTGCACTTACTAATTTTTTAGTTATAAATTAGGATAATTTATGTGATGCAAAACGAGAAAATTAAGAATTTAACATTCAGGTTCTGGAAAGAAGATTGTATGAGTTAAAAAACGAATAAATGAACATAACGACTGAAAAAATAACAAATAAAATACAAAGAGTTCATTGTGCCCTCACAAAGAAAACCGGAACTAAAGACTGACTACTGACGAAACTTTCAGACATACCAAAGAATTTTAACAATGATCTAGAGCAGTATCATTAACTGCGAGTCTGAGAAAACCAGACGTGCTGAAAGAACAAATGACTAAGGTGTTTGAATACTACAAATGCTGAAGTTCTACGACTGTAAAGTTTAAATATTCATACAAAAAAGAGGCTATTAAGAAAGTATACTTCTTACTTTTTATTCGTTGAATTTGAACAATGTATCTCCGCAGAACAATTCAATACATCAACAAATAAATTATTCTACATAAGGGGAGGCATCTGTAAAATTTGATAAAATTTCTTGAAAACTTCAATTTTTGGTTTTCATCGCTGAAAATAAGATTGGACTTTGTAGATTCTTGTCGCCGAGTTAGAGTCCTCTGAGGTGCATTTAAATGGCCGAAATAATGATTTAAATGCCCATGCGCGCTGTGTGGCACACCCTCTTTCTACACACTAAGTGTTATTTTCCGAATATTGGCGGAATAATATTTGAATTTACCGGTGTTTTTTTTGAAGCAACTTGTTGTAGAGTCCTTGAAGAACATCTAAATGCTAGAAATTAGTGCGGGAAACATATTGTTACAGTGAGTGTCATTCTTGAATAAAGTGTCCTGGTGTTAATCCTCTTTGTTTCGTAATAGTAGTATTCTTGTAGAAGTTTCATTGGCGCTTTGTGATTTACATTTTATTAGCATTTTTTAGTTACTTCGAGTTTCAGTCTTTTCGCTATAAGTGTAAATATGTTTTGGTGAAATAGTTGCAGGTTAGGTCGCAGTTGTTTCAGTTATTTATAGGATAAAAGGGAGCAAAAATACCTAGTCAAAATAACATGAAATCTGTTATTGCTTCAGAAGTTGTAAAAATAATTCCTGTGTACAGATTTGATTTTGATGAAATCTTAGAAACATGCACAAGGGGAAGAACCAAAATGCTAATGAATCAATCAATGGATCATATGAGTGTTTTGGTCCATATGTTCAAAAGGAACATTTGTTTTAAAAGAAGTTAGTTTATTGTATCACAGAAGCTATCTATAAGTTTAACATGATATTTCAAATTACTCAAAATGTTCAAGATACAATTATAGGAAGTCCATCCAGTGACACATCACTTAAAATAAGTGCAAAGCGTCTTATGCAGACTCAAACACATTGTTGAAGCCGGTAAACCATCTGTGAAATCTAGCAGGGGAAAAAAAACTTAAATTATCCAAAATTAGAAAAAACAAATCCAAAAGATAGTAGAAGTTCCCACTTATGCTGCTGGGAGTTTTAAGGTAATTCAGAGCCACAATATACATGTATATCATTAAATTCATTTTTCCACAAATTCGATTTTTTAGCAAATTAGAGTATTTAAAACATCAATACTTTTCAAACATACAACAATTTTTCAAATATACTGTTAAAATTTTTTACAGTAGGTTAGTGTATTAATAAAGAATAAAATTTGCTTTCTGCCCTGATTGATGTAGTTTTACTTCTGTGTTCAAGTAAACACAAAAATAGGGGGGAAATCAGCATATTTGCTTTTCAAAAATTCAAAATTTTTTACATAAAAAACTGTAAACGTAATTTATGTAATATAAGCAACTTTTATTCTCACAGGCCTGAAGTTTATGTGATTAAAATATTGAAGTTATCACCAAATATTTGGACCAATTAGAGCGTTTTTAACAAAAGTTGCAAATATATAAAAAATAAACTTTTCTATAAAATGCAAAATATGTACAATTGTTACCATTAATGTGTCCATTATGTGGTAAAATTTTGAGATTGGAAACAAAATTCTTTTCAGAAATTCTATTTTCACTAATGCCTCCCCTTTTGAATAACCACCAAAATACGTAGCCAATTTTGATTCCCAATTCCACATTCGTAAGAGTAATTCTGATTAGTGTGCAAATAAAGCTCTTGGCAAAGTTCCATGTAGTGCATCGCAAAAAGAAGTTCCGTAGATCACGACGCCAGAAGGTTTAGAAACAGGAGTTCGGAAGAGCGGAATCGTTTGACTGTTTCATTAAATGCAGAAATACAATGCTGTAAACATTCTTTGCTTTCTATGTCTCCTACCAACTGACGCACCGTGAACACGGAATAAAAATGCACAAAATTTGACTAATGATGAAAACAGACAAACGATTTCTGTTTTCGGTTTTCTATGACAAAACTCAAAAGAGAAAGATGCTACACAATTCTTTATCGTAACTTAAAAATGTTTCAAGCTATTTTCAACCAATTGAAAAAAATTGAAGCTTTCTCGACGATAACCGAACGCGGCTCATTTCTCTATACCAGCTGAAAGATATTCCTCTCGAAAGCGAGGATTTAAATGATATGATGACTTTTTGTATTAACAGAGGACGATAAGTGATTTTTTTAATTTGAATTTCAACGTTACATCAACGTGAATAAACAAATTTTAACACATTTCACCAAATCATATCGCCTGCAATTAATCACTTTCCTCGTTTGCTTATACCAATGTCACTTCTAAAATATTTGCATGCAAGGAATCCACTCTGACGGGTGTGTAAGAACTCATTTCTGGGTCCTGCAATTCAAAGATTTGTAAATAGAGTAATCCATCAATCCTCCATCTGATTTAGGTGATGTTCTAAGGACGGCCAAACCGAGCCAAGCTCTAGAGCTCTTTTATTGTGTACCATTTTGCACAAATATAACAGTAGACCGATATAAAACTCTTGAATTGGAGTTAGGGTATGTACTAAATGCACAACAAAGGCAGTGAACTTGAAAGAGGTGGTGGATCCGACTAGCAGAGGCCGCTGAAGTACGTTATCTTAAAATATCAAAAGTAACTTTTGGACAAACAGTAATTTCCATTTCAGAATAGCCTAGCTTTGTAGGCCAAATTGAAAACTCCCGAACACTTGCTTCAGTTTCTGGTCAGTATACTAAAACATTCATTTGCACCCCAAACCATTTAATTTACGGACATGCATCAAAGCTTTTTCCTTCGATAATGGCGTTGAAGGCCAGCCTATGTACGTATTGTATATGTTTTCAACGATATCACGACGTAAAACACCGTTCAACTACAAACTGCGTTCACGAAAACACGAACTCAGTGCTCTTTGCCAAAGGATATTTGACTAGTGATTTCAGCGACGTCTGGTGGGTGTGAAGGCAACAAGTTCTTTTCTGTACAATAAGTTCCTCGGATGCTTCTTCCAGCAAGCCTAAAACCATTAGTTTTTTTACACAAAATTCTCCTTCCCACCATTTAAACTCCATCAAATCACCGGCCAAACATGGACTTCACAAATACACACAATTCCATTTGTCTGTGTAAAACTTTGATTAAAAACTTGCCATTCATACATTTCGTACTGGAATGTTCCACCAAAATTGACTTCTGAAAAAATGATTCCGCAGAACTGGAAGTTATGTCAGACGTAGCAGGTTTCCAGGTATCTAATAATTCCAAAAACTGAACTTTACAAAATATAAATTAGCATTTTATAAAAAGCTTTTAACTTCCAAAAACTGACGTCTTTTGCTTCTTTACACACTACAAACAATATTAATTAAAAACATGTTTAGTGGAATACAAAACAAATTCTGAAAAGATGATTTTATGTATATTTTCGAATTTTCTCTCTTTTTTCTGGGAATTTTATTGACATTTACTATCACTTCTAGCACGGCGGCGTCAAAATATGTCGCTTTGGAAGAATTTATTTTATTAGGATTTCGACGAACGCTTTCGATACTCTAAAAAAATCAGTAAAGAGAGCACAAGATGACGGGTACCCGGCTTCACTAAATGGAGATATTTACTCACGCAAACCAACAATATGATACTGGAAATACATAGATATTTCGCCAAGTTCCATTCTGAATATATGGTAGTGTGCGATTGAGGAGAATTTGTATCTCCCGCTGAATACAAGCCTGCTTTAACAAACGTGACAGTTTCATAAATGAATATAAACAACAAGGCTTTACACCTCTCTCTCTTTACACCAGATAAAAGAGAATAACGCATCCGTTTCCATTAGGCGATATTTTCCCCGCAAAATTTCCAGCTTTCAACAGCCATCTAATTTCCTGTTTCAGCGCCAGTGGTTATGGAGGTGGTATCAGTGTGACGCCTTCGCCGCCTACTCTCAATGCGCTCGATTTTCCACCCGAAAATATCTCCTCAAATTTGCGACGATAAACCGTTCCACAACCCACGCAACGGCGGCTATGGGGAAAATAGGCAAAAAGTAAACAACCAACGCCCTGAATCTCCGGCACATGAACTTTACTCCGTGGATGGGAATATAAACAGCAGCTCTTCAAGACGCAATACTCCACACTTCTTCGTGTGATGCTTCTTCTTGATGCTTCTCGAGGGAGTACAAAGTGTATGGATGTGTGCGTCAGGGAGAAGCAAGAGGGGGGAGGATGGCGAGATGCGCGACGCGAGTGTGCGCAGAGCCTGGCAGAAAGGATTTCCCGCGCTGGGGCATAAATATTGTAATTTGAAGCGGCGGAGACGTAGAACGGTGCATAGCAAGGTGTGAGAGAGGGATGGCCTGGATTGGATGAGGGAGTAAGAGATACCTGGGAAGAGCCTAGATTAGGGAAGAGAAGATATATAGGAGCGAGCGAGACAAAGCAGATAAGAATAATAAGGTGCAGACAGAGGACAGAGTAGTGAATGTCGTCTGCGGGAAAAAAACGAGGAACCATACAGCAGGTTGGAAGAGTCGAAGACAGGAAATGCAGCTCGGAACAGAGAAAACGCAGGCGCACAATGTAAGGACGAATCTGCTAAAGCTGAGAAGAAAAAGTTGGCAGAAAGGAGCAGCGCGAGTCGACCGTCAAGAGACCACCGGGGAAAGGGTCCGGAAGCGCCGAGCAGCCGTCCTGCCTGGAAGGAGGGGGGAGGGGTGAAGAGGGGAAAGAGATGGGCATTTCATGCCGCAGCGGTGGGTCGCGCGCAGGCGATGGATGCCCTATGACAGGGGAGCTGTTTGCGATGCGGGATGGCCCGCGAGGGAAATAAGCGAGGGATCGCGGCGGGGGCGGAGCTCACGGCCCCACCTGCGCGCCGGCGCTGGACCCTGATTCTCGGCGGAAACTCTCCTACGATAAAAGGTGCCTCCAAGATGCCCGTGGGTGCCAGGAAACAGTCAAAAGACAGGGCCTCACTAACGAAGTCAACAATGCAAGGTTCTGGGATTCCGCGACTACAGGGAACTTGCTAATTCTGTTCAACGAAAAAAGAGTGATTTTCAAATGTATCGACGAATGATTTTTTTTAAACGTTATTTTTTTATGACAGTAGTTGTTTCCCAATGGCTTGATCGAATGTACATATATCCGAACAACATTTAGTACTTCTCTGTTATTTCTATCAACTCGAAGCAACGCCAGAATAACGATTATGGTCAGCTTTTTACTTGAAAATTATGTAGGCTTTACGAAATTATGTAATTGGGGGATGACAGAACTTTGAAGTAGAATTGAAACGTACAAGAGAAAACAGTAGGTTGAGGATGAACTAGATTAAAGATAAGAAACTTCCCATAAAATAAGCTCAAGAACGTAAATAAAGATTACAGAAGTGGCTACATTCCTAAATGTAAAAGCATACTATGAATTTTAAAATGTAATTTGTTTCGAAACAAAAATCCTCTGTGAATTTGACTAAACATTCAATATTACTATAAGTGAAATGAAGGCGTAGTAATTACTGTGAGTGGAAAACTGATTATTATCTCATTATTCCGATTTATATTTTCTGAAAATATTGTATTTCCTGGGAAATAACAAAAATACCCAGAAGGACCTGAAGGTACTCTATCTGCATTAAATACACAATTAATTGTTGTTTTACCAAATCCATCGTAGTATTATGACTCAGAATTTAATTTTCACATCTCACAACTTTTTTTATTACCTGCCGTCCTGTCAAGTACAAGCCAACCACAAGCAGTAATTTCAAACAACCAACACAAGAAAAAACAATCTTTCCCAACAAAACGCGTCCACCCCAACTCGGCCTAAAACACAACCATCTCAATCAGGGAAATTCCTGCATTGTGAGCAGCGACAACGAGCTCGTGTAGCGAGTTACGCGGGTCCATCTCGGTTAACGAACGCGAGCTCGCTGGGGACGCAGGTAATGACGACGCAATAAACTCGCAATCTGCATAAATCTGGGGAGTTACGCGACACTTTCCGTCCGCATTACACCGCGCGGCGACTGCAAAACGGCTTCACCACCAAGTCCTCCGTGTTTTTCCTCCGCCCGCCCCGCCCCGCTTCGCTCCGCGCCGCCCCTCGCGCGGCCGGCTGCGATCGCACGCGCGCGAACGCGCGGAGGGCTCTCCAATTGCTGTTTACGCGGCACGCGGCCAATGTTTAGCTAAACGAAATCTCCGTTCGATTTTTCGCCGATGAAAATTTAAACACGATTTCACGGGAATCGACGACGAAATATTTTTGTTAGTGTAGCACTGAACAAGCGGACGCTTAATTAACACAAATGTTTGTTTATTCCAAAGGGCCGAATTTTCTTTCAACGACACTGCATCAAGGGACACCGACGAGATGACCCGAACGGGAGCTCGACAATGCCGTGCAGCACGAGATATAATTTACAGTTAATGAAGGAAATGAAGGATTGATAATGCTTTTTGTTTTTCATAAAAGGAATACTTTAAAATGAATCAATGAAGATCAATTTAAAGTGAAATCAATTCTTTAAGTCTCCTTTTGAGTAATGCGATGATGTTGTCTAAAAGAATAAAGAAGCCATATTGTTATAAAGACAATTTGTGCAATAGTATATTAGTCAGAATTAAATTTATTTACAGATCGAACAGTGTTGGATCATCAAAGCGGAAATTATCATTATCGTCATCGATTACTGGGAGTGATTGTTTTTTCATATTGGTATATACTGGGAGTGATATTTTCTGATTTATATTATAAATATTTAACAGCACTAAATTGGTTTGACTGTCGGATTAATTCCGCTATCAATATGTACCCTACCATACACTTTTCCGAGCCTCGGCCCCCAACTACAGATTTTTTCTCAGCAAAATTGTACATAAATGTGGTACATGTATGGAAATAAAACCAACACAATTAGTTGATCTGATGCTTAACCCATCTTCCCTACTTAATTGATACGACCCAATCACGATTTAACATGAAAGTCGCGATTTGGATAATCACTGTTTAATTTATCTTCAATATCATCAAGAGAAAGTTACATCACATGTTTTGAAACACGTACGATTTCATTTTTAATACACAATAATTTCAACATATTCACATGTCTTAACTTTAAAATTTTACTTCGACACTTTTGTTTGTATTGTAACAACAAAGTAGGCGCACATGTATGAAGTGATTTAGGTGCAAATTTCCCTTTTGGTAATACCAATAAAACAGCCATGACATTTCTCGTTACAGCCTCAGAGGAAATTGCTTCAAATAATGTTTAATATAAAAATTCATTATAATTTGTAAAATATTCAAAATATGAACACATAATTCATATCATCATCCGCTGGCAATCCATCCACCAGGAAAAGAATTCTAGAAACGCAGCACTAAAACTGAACACGCGCGTCTGAAAGAGACGCGTCTCCCTAAGGTCATGGGGACGCCCGTGACTAATAGCAGCGCTCACTGCGCCGCGCCACCCCCACGCCGCGCGTCGCGTCGCGTCGCGACGGCGCGAAGGCGGGGGGCGGGGGCGGGCGGCATCTGGCTCGACCTACTGGGCTCGCATTCCTCGCCCTCGCAGTAATAAGGGCGAGCCTCGCGCCCCGGAGGAGGAGGCGGCGGCGGCGGCGGTAGCGTCGACGCGCGACTTCATCGCCAGCGTCCCCGCCCCCGCCGCGACCCCACCCACGCCCTCGTCGCAGTTTTTTCCTCCGCGCTCAGTGCTCTTTTCCCTGCTATGCAGTAATAGAATCGCCTTTACAACCATACGTGTGGCCTCGTGGCATCCTCGTCTGTTGTAACGCTTGGAATATAATACCAAGCTATTGTTTTGGCGACGCTTTGGCTATGGCTTACACGTACGTTAATTATTGACTCTGTCTTTGCATAAAGTGGATATCGAAAAGAAGATAGTACAGGAAGAATTCAGTTCAGGAAAGTATATTGGCGAAGGGCATTACACTCAGATTTTGTTAATTAGCATTTTATTTTTAGCTCCATTTTCACTGGAATTTTTAATTTTTATCTTTGTTTGAAGAAAAAGAACTCACTTTACTTTTCAACATAGTCTCCTATGTCTACGCTTTTGGCCCAGCGTGTTTCCCATTTTTGCATCCCGTTGGAGAAAGACGTTTTGTCAAACTGATAAATATACGGTTGTTGCTATAGCAACAATCAGGTCTAATATACGGTTACAGCCTCATTTCACAAACATTTCTGCCCACCAAGTCAAATTTTTATGTATACTGAATGAGGAACCTATTCAAATTCGGTTTTGACCTGCGCTGCAGTCCAACCTTTCAAACAAAAATGTTTAATCACAGTACTAAAATAGTTTTTCTCCGTCTCGAACGCGGCACGTTAAACTCACACATTGAGCTGGTTGCCTATGCGTCGCATTTGTTTGAAAATTCTAACAGTTGTCTAACAAGAATCTTCCTTTCAAACAATGCCGAAGTTTAACAACACGCACTCTTTCTTAGAACTTTACTAGACTTATTAAACGACCTAGGTATATTCACTGTGCAAATTCACTGTGAGCAAATCAGGATGTAAGAATTGAAGTACTGGTATCGCATCTGGTGCGGCAAATTGCACTAGCCGCCGCGCCTGGAGTACACAGCGGGGCCACGGGTCAGAGGGCGGAGCAAGGACTTGAAAGCTGAAGTTTTGGACCATGAAAACGAATGTTTCCAGATGGTAAGACAAATCACCAACTTCACGACCCCCTGGGAAATTTACATACAAGAGGGCTAGTTTATTAGGAGTCCTGCCTGACTCCAGGTGTGGAAAGTGTTTATACATGTTCTTATTACGCAGTTACAATGAATATTACGTACCCCCCCCCCCCCGAGTACAAATTGTGAACATTGGTGCAGGATTCTCGACGCGTTGGCTTAGGTCTATGGAATTTCTCCTGCAAACAAGTCTCTAACTTGACACTGTGAACAAATAAACAGGGGTACTTTTCGGCGATCTTCGTCATTCGTTTATAGCTAACAAAATGATTACAAAATTAATTATTGTTTGATCTTTATATTTCACGCAATAAGACGTGAGTTAAATTTCGAAAACGAGTGCATCTCGAAATATTTTACGCTTAAAAATACGACTCGCCATTTTTTCCACCTTTCTCTTCGCTCGCCCGGCGGCTCAGGAAGTTGTTCCAGAGGGCGGTCCAGTGCCTCTTCCGAGCCGCTGCCTGGGGCCCGAGGGCGGGGAGCGCGCGGCGCGGTGCGGCCCCGGGAGTGTGGGCGCTGCGAGTAAAAATATCGAGGCGCGGACCCGCTAATGAGCGCGCTGCGGCGGCAAAGGCTCGCCAATTACGCGCAACGGAGGCGGCGGCGGCGGCCGGCGCGCGGCGCCCTCTTCTGGCCCTTCCGGCGCGCTCTGCAATGGACACGGCTCAGCGGCGGATTTGCTGGGGGCTCAGCGGCGCCGTTGGTCGCGAGGCGCCGTCCTGCACCGCCCGGAGTAGGCAAGGTCGATCGCGTGTCTACCCTTCCACACCACAATACGATCCCGCTGATATTTATATTCTCTTCTGTAGGTAATGTGCACGTAAAGAGCTGATAATTATGAAAAAAAGTATTCTGTAGAAATAAAAACTGATACAAATTCGTGATTGGAGAAAAGAACTAACAATCAGAGGGGGAGGCCTAGGTTACGATAAGAGAGGTGGGTGAATGAGAGGCGGGGGTACAAATATAATGGTGAGGATAGTGAAGATTAAGAAGACATTTCATTGAGAGGAAACATATCATATTTCACTTCAGGTTTCATTTTCTTTGTTACGGTTCAATGAAATGAATTTTATGATAATAATGCTTGAAGGAAACAAACACTAAGACAAAGTTATTTCTCCAAAAGAACGGCCAGAAAAGTTAACAAAATACTTATAATTCACTCAGATTAAGATGTTTGATCTAAAATCGAAACATAATCAATAACTGTTTCGAACAAAAGACAACAAAACAGACAAGACAATTTTTGACAATCGATATTCACCGATTTGCCAAAACTTTCAGATATCCAGACAAATTCGATTTATACGATCATACTTTTAAAAAAAGCTTATTTAATAAAAACATAAAATATCTGGTTTTTGGCTAGAAAAATCAGTATGCGAATTATTTGAGAAAAAACAACAAACAATTTCATTTATGGCAACACACTATAGAAAGTTGGTCGCAAGCAACCAGCGTGGGGCGCAAAGCCAGGGTCTAGGTTGCGGCCTCGTCGGCGCGGCGCCGCAGACAAAGCGCGAGAGCGCAGGCGGAGAGGCCCCCTTCGCGGCTCGCCCACGGCTTTGCAGCGCATCCGCCGGCTCCCGAGGCGTCGCGTCGATGCGAGGCGAGGCCACCAAACAAGAGAGAAACGACGGCAACGCGCTGAGCGCGGATAGACGCGCGAAAGAAGAGACGAGCCCGAGAAAAAGTGAGGAGACTCTGCAGTCCCCCCAAAAGAAGAAAAAAAAGAAAGAAAAAAAAAAAAAAAAAAGCACACACCACCGCAAAGAATGTTTAACGAGGAAAAAGCGAAAGTGATGAGATTGGTAAGCCACATAATGCACGTTTTAAAAAATGAAGGGAACAATAAAGAAGAATAGGGTAAGAAATAGAGGAGTTTACAGGGCGACGGCAGCTTAACGGTTGTCGAGCTGGGGGTCTTGCAAAGAATGAGTACGTAAGAAGATGGAATGAAACAAAAATAAGGAGGAGAGCTGTTTTAACTGTAGATTCCAAAGAGCAAGATGAGGTATCGGATAACGTGGGAGTAACGAGGGGAGTCGTGAAGGGGCGCAGAAGGTGAGAAAACCAACTGCAATGGACTCGGCGGTTACTACGGCTTGGGACTGGAGGGCTGCGAATCTCACAGCGCAGAAGGGTTAGAATAATGACGACGCGAGGGAAAGGCGTCCGAGGGAGGCGGTGGAGAGGAAGACAGAGGAATAATAAATCTGGGGGTGGAGAATCGGAAGACGGGCGGCTGCAATAAAGGGGGGGGGGGCATGAAAACAGGGACGGGAAGACGAGAGAACGGGACTGCGGGGTAGAGTGGAAGGGCGACAGCGGGGTTGGGACGGGATGGTGGGTCATGGGCTAAGGCATCTTACAGTGGGATCTCGACGCCCGCGAGCTTTCCTCTGTGAGGTGGCCTCGAAAGCCCTCCTTTGTTGAGCGCCTCGAGGAGCGCGCACCCCTGTGGCGGCTTCGCCCTTCGCGTGATATAAACGGAAGGACGTGACGCTGCCTGCCGATGTGGAAATCGATGCAACCAATGTATCGATTTGCTATAGTACCTTCATGTGGCCCACCCGTTCTTTCGATAAATTATTTAAACAACTCAAAATGACGGTTGCATGCGATCCCGTGACAACAGGCACTACAAAAAAAAGCTAGCACGGAAGACACAAAAAATGGCGCTCATATAACATCGGTACATTACGTATTTAATTAGGCTACTGAAAAGTTGTCGAATAAAAAATTTCACGATAGAAAATTTATTCCAGAATAAAACCAATCATTTCACTGTTCGGCCATAGAAATTGGCAACAAAATGAGTTCGTGAATAAAAATTGTGTCAGAAAACAAATAAATCACATTTCTCCCAACCAAGAAATGCATAGTTTGTGTATACACTTAGTAATCGAGTTTCAAGTGATGCATAAAAGTTCCGTGAACCTTCAACTTTAACCTCCATCGTTCTTCTCCTGACACATTTGTACCTTGGATGGCAGCGATATTTTGGCAGCGATATTTTGCGATCTCGCAGATTTGCGGTTGAAAAAGCTGACGTCGCCTTGCCGAAGCGCTGCATGCATTTAGCGACAACTCTTTTCGGAAGCCTTACTATCTCCACCTCAAAGTAGAATTCGGCGCAGTTGTCCCTCATAATCAGCGCCTCCCTCCAAATGAATACCGGACGTCCTTGCGCGGACCGCCCACTACTCCCTGGGCGCGCGCGTTCAGAAGCGCGGGCGGGCGGGCGGGCGGGCGGGCGGGCGGGCGGGTGGGTGGGTGGGTGGGTGGGTGGGTGGGTGGGTGGGTGGGTGGGTGGGCGGGCGGGTGGGCGGGCGGGCCGAGCGAAGGCGTTTTCGCGAACGCGAAATTAAGCGCGCGCCTGACGGCGAATGCCGAGAAATACAACGTCGAAAAGGCGCGGCAAACATTTCAGCGCGCCGCCGCGCGCCGAGCAGAGCTGAGCCGCGCGGGGGGCCCGCGATAATGAACTGCTGACTGCGGGAGGCAGCGTACTTACGGCGCGCGCCGGGAGGCCCAAGGCGGGGGGGAGGAAGGCGGGCAGAGTATTCGTTGCTGGTAGACGCAGCGGCGCCGGCGACGAAAAGTTTGGCAGAGGTCAGGGGGGCACGATGGGTGAGGAGTGGGCGGTACATATATAGAGAAGGAATAATGCTGAGGGAGACTGAGGAATGATGAGTAAGGGCGGCACTGGAGAAGGGAATGGGTGAGTGAGGGTGGCATGAAAACCTGTGTTAAGGAAGATGTAGCGATGTTGGGGAGCGGTTACAAATACAGGATATCTCAGAAGAAATGTTATAAACTTATAAGAAATACAGAGAGGTAAAAAATGATCACTTTTTGCGAGTTAAAGGTACATGTCATTTACATACGACATGCTCCCGACCGCCAGGCAACACGCGACAATCAGGCAACTCGCTACAGTCAGGCAACTCACGACCGGCAGGCAACTCCCGACAGTCGGACATGGTCGGCAGTCCGCCCAGGATGTACTTACGTTTTAAAACAGACAAGCCTACACATCGCATAAAGAAATAGTTATAAGAATAAATAAATCATTGATGATTTCAGCGTGTGACGGTAATAATGGGAAGAGATGCATGTGAGTCAAGAGAATCCCTGCAAATCACGTCCTCAAAACCTACCATTGACATTCCAGTAGATAGAAGCCAGGAGCCAAAGAGAAGTCGGGAAACATTCACATTGCTGGCAGGTATGGTAATGGTGAACCCGAGAGTGTGGCTGCTCGGCGGGGTGTCTCGCTGCAGGCGAGCGACGGCAGGGTCTGCGGCGCAGCACACACTCATTTAAAAGGCCAGGCCCGCGCAGGCGGATGAAGTCGGGCGCGACGAAGTGATGGGGCGGCGCCGGAGCGGGGTGGCACGGGGCGGCATGAGGGCTGGGCAGGGTGGCGCGGGGGCGGCGCGGGGGCGGCCAGGGGCAAAGCGGGCGGGGCGGGCGGGGCGGGCGGGGCGGGCTGGCAGGGCGGGCGGGGCGGGCGGGGGAAGAAGAAGAATTGTTCGGGCAGCCACACAAAGGTGTTTATGCGCCGCGATAATAACGCTCTAAACAACGCGGGAGAAACGATGTTACAAATAACCGAACAAAGGCGGCGCAACGGAAGGAGCCCCGCGCGAGAGGGTGAATGCGCCAGGAAGGGCGGGAGGGAAAGGGTGACGCGGGCGGAACGCAAGGTATCGTCGCGCGCACTGCTTCGCGCAGAGCTGCCGTGGCTCTGCAACGCTGCTAACGCGATAAACGTCACATTCATGCTTGAAAAGTAGAGAGGCAAACCGATAAAAAATTGAGTTGTAATTAATTTTCTAAAGAAAACGAGTAATTTAAAAAACTGTTTTGTGAATTTAATTCATAAATACGTGAAGATAAATGTTTGTAATTCAATATAAAAGTTGCGTCGAGATTTCATGCGAAATTCTCAAGATCAATAAAGCCGCGTATTAAAGCCGTTTTCATGTAATTTTGTGCTCAGATAATCAAGTGAACAAATTTTCAGCAGTTACATTGACTAGAATTCGTGGAATTTGCGCAATAGGTATTGATAGAAAAGGTGAAGTACCACTCTGACATTCAGAAACAACGTCACATATGAGTAAAACATCACCAGACATTCTATTTCAACAGAGCCACATGTATGCGCCAATTTACATCTCTCAAAGCTCGACAGGTAGGAAATGGTCCCTTTCGAACTCCGAACACGTATCGCTAGCCGCCGCTTCCCATCCCTCGCCCCATCCCCGCCCTCGCCTGCCGCAATCCGTCCCCGACATGCCAGCCACGCGCCGCGCCGCGCCGGTGAGGCATCGCTGCCGTTCGCGTCTCCGCGGCCTGCGCGGGAGTAAGCTCGCGCCGCGTTTGCGTATTCCTCGTGGCCGCGCAGAGGAATCGCCCGAGCATTGCGCCGGCCGCCACGCTCGGAGGCATGATTTGAATTTGCGACTAGATTTGTGAATGAGGCTTCTTTATAGTTCTCTCATTGGTCAGTGATGGCGGTGCCGGAAAGTCGAAGTGTCAGCTGATAACACGTCTCGAAAAAAAAAATTCCGACCTCTTGAGGCACTGCACTTGTGAGAACAGGCATTTTTTTTGTCACGGTTTGTTGACGTAAGTTTGTTGTTGAAGTAAATTAGTTTGGAGCTTAATTTTGCCATTTTGTAAACATATATGTAAAATAGGCAAAGGATTACATATAAATTGTCTGATTATAACATGTAGTTATTTCAATGATTGTAATTTAGAGATATTTTTTCTCAAAAGCTAACGTTTTGAGTGAGAGAATCTTATATTTCGTTACCAAAGTGAGGCCAACTCTAAAGAAGGTTCATTCACAAGTCTAGTGCAAATTCAAATCACGCTGCCCGGAGTGCCCCGAATGGACGAACGCTCGCCACCAACCCCCGTTGCCTCACCGCCCCTCCCCATACACCACAACGTTGGTGTCTTGACTCCTCTGCGTGGCCGCTATTGATGCCTTCTCCGTGACTATTGCGCGCTAACATATCTCTGATTCAGCCCCTGAGCATCTCCGCCTCGCCGTTACGGATTCCAGTTACCCTCGGTAAGTTCACTACTGTGTGTGGACAGAATACACATCACTTCGCCGCCGAGTTATGACTATTGATATTGCGACCGTCTCTCTAGTGTTCTCTTCAATATTGTGCTTCTCTGACAGGTTCACACATAATTTAGACTTTTTCACTGTATATGCAATGCAACTGCCCCGCTTCCTGCTCAGTATCATATAATTCTTAGTCTTAACAATATTACCGTCTTTTCTTTTTGAAGCTTCGCTTTACCTGCCTCTTGAAAGCCACCATTCTCTTTGTCATTTTCCAGGCGTAGTTCTGCACACTTCGCGACTAACGTAATGGAGTCGTGCCTTCGTTTCGTCAGATTCTTAGGAAGACATTAACTCTTACTACCTCAATCATTCTTATCCCCGCTGCTGTTGAGCAGTCACGCCGCATTTCCCAGTCGTGGACATACGAGATTTTCTGCATAAGTTTGTCTCACTCAATCATCGTAGCTGCTCGAGCAAATAACAAGCGCAACTTTGTGCAAAAGCATACGGAACCTAAATAAATCACATTTGCTGCGTTCACTAAACTTTTTACTGACTTACTTCCATATCGGCACCAAATACTACTCTCTCAACATCTTTCCTACACTAAAACTTTAAGTGTCCTAAATCTTGTACTTTTTCTAATGCAATCTGTATCTTCCTACTTCTCCCTTCGCTAGACCCTCGCCCGACCGACCGCTCTTTCGCTACGAGCCCGCACTTCTCTTCTCTTTCCCTCCGTAGGCGGTCCTCTGCTCCCCGCTTCAAGCCAGCCAAGCCCTGGGCCAGGAGCGGGCGCGCGGCGCGACGGCTGCGGCGCTGGGCCATCCATCTTGATCCCCGCGACTGACCGCCCGCATTAGCCGCCGCCGCTGCCGCCGCCGTCGCAGGCAGGCCGGCAGGCAGGGCTGGCGGGGCCCTCTCGGCTTTCGGTCGGCGCGGGCAGCGCCGGCGGCGAGCGTGGCGCTGCCATGGGATGGACCTTCTCCTAACTCGCCCGCGGACTGACAACCCAACCTGGCGCACCGCGTTCCCCGTGACCGAACTCGTGCTCCAGGCGGCTTTTGTCTGCGTCCGCGGCACGCGCCGCCCCGCCGACCACCAGCTGGCTGTTGCCCTCACGCAGTAAGGGCTTTCTTTTCATTCGTTAGTTCTCAGTCTCGCAACTGCTCTGAAGCTTTACGCCACTAAGATATCATGAATTAATGGTATTGAGGATGATATTACGGGTATACAGTTATTGGTTATTTTTGTCGCCCACGCCAATGAGACAAATGGATATATCCATATCAAACGCAGACTTTCGTTCCGCGCTTAAAATAGACGGTTGCCGCCACAATCGTCTACCGTATTTTACATAGGTCGACTGTCTTTGTTTTGGTAGGACGTGTTTCGCACAACCTTTCTACTACTTTCAAATCTTTCATTAGCTAAACAATGTCAATGCTTCACATTCTTCATACATTTCTTATCATTATACTATACTGTTTAAATAAGAACAAATACCGACGGAACAATGCAGAAGACAAACTTGAACACAGGGAAATATGGTCTCTCTAACATTTTGCAAATGCTGATAATTTACCTTCTCGAAACGAAAAAGACAGCAAATGAAAATTGAACAATAATAATTAATTTACAAATTATACAATTCAGAATCAAAATTACGGTTTCATTTCAAGCTTCTACTTCTGAAATGTTAGAAAAACGAAATTTTCTTTTTATTCTATCGTTTAACATTATGTTTATATAGAAAATTATTTCGTCCCACTGTTGCTCTGTTTATAACAAATTACCACATCACTCTTACTACCTTTGTCAGGTATTCTGGAGTATAAATGATCATTAACAGAGTTATTAACGAAACAAAAAACAATTTACTATTCGAATGTTTAATCATTAATATCGAACAGTATAATGAATATCTAACAGTATATTGTTTCAATCGCAATTAATAGCTAAATGTTGGGAAAAGATTTATACCGATTCTTTGATATCGACCATTCTCTGAAGCCTTGATCAGAATGTGCTTTCAGAAACACATGATTATCCAGAACCAAAAATTAGCAGCGAATGCATTATCTGATATACAATGAGTAAATACTTTGGGCAAAAGCTAATCACGACCCAGAGAGAAAGTTAAAAACAAATAGTGAACATATTCTTTACTTAAAAAAGGACCGTGCTCGAGCGCAACTATTAATATAGTTATTCGGTGATTCAAGCTATGCTGCACTGCCGTACCGATGTGCGGCATCCGCTCATATTGCAGTTCTGATCTTCGATTTTCTAGGGACGGTCACCTCCAGCCAAGCTCCATTTTCGGGTCCTTGCAGGAGACACATTTTTATTGCTATAGTGATCAGTAGTCAGGGCCCACAACCGGTGGTGCAGAACGACGGCCGCGCAGTCTGTGCAAAAATTTTTTTAATTATCCGAAACCTTTCAAATTTTCAAGTGCAGCAAGATGTAATGGACGGCGGATATCTGCCTCTTGCGAAATGTATTTACGCGAGTTTGGGATGGAAAAATACATGAGGAATTCCAAGAACTGTGTAAGTGCTCTTTAAATCTAACTTTAAAATATTTGTTTGAGGTTTCCCAACTCGAGGTTTTAATTTAGTGGCGGTTAATATAACCTGTATAGAAGCGAGATTTCAGAACAGTCCGGTTTTTCTGAAGTTGCAGCACTCAAAGCATATCCCCAATATCACACTCATCATACTCGACACACTATGTTCCAAACGAGAAAGTTTTGCGTTGGAGTATCCCATACCGGTCAATGAAGGAGAGCGTAAAATGAGAATATTAAATACGCTGATGAAATTAGGAATAAAAAGAAAAGCAGCATTAATGTAGTATAAAATAATTTATAGTTTCGTGTTAATTTATAACATATTACGTATGTGATACATCAACCTAAGGAAAAACAGGGAACCTTCAGAATATTATTAAACTAGGGATGAAAAATGTATAATTAATGTTATATTCATTGAGTAACTACAGAAAGAAATTGGAGTGCACAAAGGAAGATCAGGTAAGTAAATTCCAAAAATTGAGAAACAGCACTACAACCGCGATTGACTCTTAACTAATCAAACATAAAACTAAATATCCAATTCAACTGGGTGGCGAGCAGCACGAAACCCCAAGCACCTCATTTCTCCGGAGAGAGCCCCGTGTCTTGGGCGAATGCAGGGAGGAGCCGCCGCGCGGCACTTTTAGCCGGCGGAGACGATACCGCCGCCCATAAAACGGGGCGGGGCCTCCGAGGAAGCAGCGTGGAACGGGCGCAGCGGCGAGGGCGGCGGCGGCGGCGGCAAGAAAAATGTGCGCGCTGGCAGGTGTAATGAACACGGCGCGGCGCCGCCGGGGACGCCACGGCGGGCGCGCCGGCCGGCCTGAATACTTAATCCGGCACCAGTGACAGCGATAAGAGGCCTCCGCAAGCGGGCGGACAGGAGGCAGGGCGAGCGCACGGGAGGGAGGGACGACAGAAGACGGAGAAACGAAAGGGGGAAGAGACGTTCGAAGAGGGGCAAACAGTATCTCGAGAAATTTAAACGTCTGCACAAGATTGCGATTAGGACGCGGCTACTTAAAAAAATACGAAATACAGCTAATATCATAGACATGCAAAAGTAACATGCCCTGGAGTGATGTAAGACAAACATGAAAGAAAATTAAGGGATAACAAGACATGATTGCATTAAAAAAAACTTCCGACTTACTTCCCTTGAAGATCCGTAAGGAGTGTCATTCATTACACATTAGTGACCTTCTCAAGCACACATATTGTCCCCGTGACTGTGGATTTGAAACAGCACGAAAACTGCCGCGGCCCTGATAAAGAATGGAAAAACCTTGCATTATTATCCTGAGATTCAGCCCTTCGTGAGTTTTGATAGCGAGTACGTACTACAACTCTCACGGTATAACATAGCTAACAAATTGAAAAAGCAGGGCAATCAGGAATGAATCTCACTTAGCAACATAAGAAGTACATTCGGTTGCTTTCAAGTTTGATAATTCTCGAACATGTGAAGAAATGCCAGCGTTTGTTTATTTGCAAAATGTTAAAAAAATAATCTAATCGGCACTTTGCTATGCACATTGCAGACAACATCCACATAGAAAGTGGCCTACTGACCCTGGCGTTCGTCGCGAACTGCTGGAACCCGAAGCGAGAGTCGCCTGAGGGCAGAGCAACGGCGCGCTGCTTGCTTCGCTTGCTTCCTTCGGCGGTCTCTTGGGGCCGGGACGCCAAACCGGCGCGGGACCAATTACGGCGCGCCGCCGAGAGACGTAGTATAGGGGCGGCGCGTGCCGCCCCGGCCCACCTGCCGCCTCCGCCGCCCACGCAGCCTCCACCGCCCTCGGCGCCCGCCCCGCCCCGCCCAAACTCCGGGGCTCGGCGCTGCATGCGAAAGGAGACCTCACCCTCACCCTCGCCCCCCCTTCGATTGGGCGTGCCGCGAATGAGGACGGCCCTCGTCGCCGCCGCCCCCTCCCCTCCCGGCCCCGATGATGGTTTCGCCCGAGGGCTCCTCTTTTGCGACCCTCCCCTGCGGCAGTTGAATCCGATAGCGTTGTTTTTGTGTTTGCCCTGATGAACGGCGCGGAATGCAGGTCGAAGCGTGGGCGATTCAACGCACGAGTCACGTCACTTAGTGCCTACCCCAGAGGAACATTACTCAAACAGCGGTACGGAACACGATATCCTTGTTTACATGTCACTGCCGAGAATGCACATTGAAGGGTAGGGATTTCCCTGAATTTGCAGAAATGTCGCGGTACATACTAGAGCAATGAGAGCCCACGCCCGTTTATACAAACAAAAGGGTGGTTGACCTATTTTGGCTCAAAATGTGTTTATTAAGATGTTTTTAACTTTCATCAATTATTTTTTTTCGTGATATCCATTCATACTTTCGAGATGTCCATCCGGTGTTGTAAATTGAATGACTCTTCATGGACAGATCGACATTTATTAGTTTTCCACGTCTTATTAATTGCAGCGCGTTTGAAAAAAAATCACACTTTACATTTTCAGACATGCACATGTGATAACCTCTGAAAAAATCCATTTTTTTGTTGGAGCTCTTAAAAGGGCATGGATTTATATTACCTACGTTAAAAAAGGAGATACTTCAAATTATTAGTAAATGTAACTGGAAAAAATACTATTTAATTGATATACATTTTCCTCAAATGACGTATTCGATTAAACAGCACAGTAAGTGAGGAAAGTCAACAACTCTTTTACCTACCTCGTTGTCGCACATTTCTCGCACTACAGTTTTCAAACAAAATATTTTCAACGTTTCAACTGTTTCATTAATGTACGCGGATGATTTACAGCTATTCATCTGTGTCATAATATAAAACACACATACTAAAAGAAACAAAATGTTACAAAACAGCAAAGACGATTTATCAATCACAACCCCTTGCGCACTGTGGTACACAAGGAAAAACCCCAAATGCCAGAGGTCGTACAATAACCAATTTCAGAAGTCGTCGAAGGTCGCAAAGTCATTTCGCCGCGACAAACGTTCACAGTTTCCCTCGCGACGCGGACACTTCCAGCGCCAACGCAACTGCAGCACAATGCACGTCAATGCGCGCCTCCACACCACAGCGCGACATCGCTCACGCTAATGCGCCCTTGTGCGGCCAGGGCGCGCCGCCGCGCCGCGCCGCGCCGCCGCGCCGCGCTGGGGTCGCCCGCCCGCCCGCGCACAGCGACGAGCGAATGACACTTAAAATCCCACGTAAATTGAACTGCACGGCGCGGCGCGCGCGCGCGCGGGAGAGCGAGGCAGACGATACGACCCGTGTAGGAAAGTGGATCAATTTTATACGACCCCTTTATTGTCGCTTTATTACGGCCTGTTTTATGTAACTTTCCCCCACCCCCGCCTCCTTCCCCCCTCGTGTTGGTTGCGAGTAATATGCTGCACGAAATTTTGTTCAAGCCCCCCGTCCCTTCCATCGAGTTATATACTGCATTAACCGGGTTGAAACATTTTATAGAGTACTCAGCGACAGATATCCAGTTTCGTAATGGTAATGGGGCGGGTCGCGAAAGGAAATGCTCGCCAATTCATAACAATTAATGGAATGGAGGGGCAGGCTGATAGATCGCGTGCTCTTGGTCCCCTGGTCACTGGGTCGCTCTAGCGTTCACTTCCCATTGTAGATCGCCATAAATTCCCTCAACTAGGGGCAAGTGAGGAGCAGTTTTAATGTTTAACTGCCTTAGCATTTATTTGGGGATATATCGGAATCGACCTACACTGAGATTAATGAGCTTAATTGATCAATGCGATCGGATGGAGCAATAGAGGAATGAGCGACTTGAGCCCTTGTCACAATGCAGTGAACAGGGTAGCCGTCTGATCGTTACATCACGAGTCGCCTTTTTTAAGGTTAAAGCGATTTCGTCAAATAAAATGCAGACATTGTAGTAATTATTTTTGACATTATATTTGCATATATTACAAATCAATGAAAGTACAATGAATAGTACACACTAACACGAACAAACGTGTATTCCCAGAAAATATTTTCGAGCACAACAGAGGATAAATTAAATTAAGTTAAAAAGTTAATCAAAATATGTTTTATTACTCATTGCATGAATTAGTACAATTTTGTTCAATGTTATTCTGTAAGAATGAACTTCGCCAAACTGAAAAAACAAACATCAAAATGATACGCATTTACCCTTCGCAATACACACTTGATATTATATCAACCCTATGATAGGCGTTCTTCAGTTTTTTTTAATTTTCTCAAAATTGAATCAACTTTTGAGGTCGGGAAATGTTATTAGAGTGTTCCTTCGCTTCCACGCCACTATTACTTATAATTACATCTAATTAAGGAAATGTTGAAAAAGTTCCACGAATAATAGATTATAATTTTCTTCCACAGTCACGTTAATGTGGATTTTACGTTTTTTAAGTTCCTCTTTTAGTGAACCTTCCAGGAAGAAAATTAAGATATTAAGATAATGGAGCCATATTATTTGCACTTTATGCGAAATTCCACTCAAGGCATTTTCGTCATTCCCACAAAATGGAAACACTACCCAGAACTTCAAAGCAATTGCGAGTGAAATGGCTCAAGCCGCTGTTTGCACAAGAATAAAGTGATAAATATAACCGTTCAAAATAATGTAAGCAACTCGCGCGGAAAATGGGGTGGAGAAGACAGTCATTTTCGCGTTTCGTCCGCAGGAATGTCAAAGAACAATGCGTTTCCTCTGAACATGTTCACGAACATTTTCAAAATAAAGCACTGTGGTAATAAAACACAGGTTTTTCCTTTAAAGTCTTTACAGCGTTTTACCTCACTTTCAGTTAATGCTAAATAATAACATGCTCTTCGAAAACATGTCTTTAGCAATCTAGAGCACTCTGGAGAAAGGGTGAAGGTGGTCTCGAGAAAAATAAACGTGGACTTCTCTCTGATGCAAAATTACAGCTAGGAACCTCCGAGGGCGCGTCATACCTTAGCCTCCCGTTGAGATGAAGCCAGTCAGTCACCGTTACGGCCACTTTCTCATGAAGAGGCTCTCCCGTAGGCGTTTTTCCAGCGTCGAAATGAGAAGCCAGGGCCAGAGAGTGGCTGAATTATGCCAGCCCTTCTCGCTGCCCGCCGCACCGCGTCGCCACTTTATAAGGGCAGAGCACGGGATGATGGGAGGGAGTGGATCTAGGGGGATGCGAGTAGAGATGGTGGAGCAGCGACACCGGGGCTAAAAATACAAGGAGTAAAAGACGAACAGTAGTCACGACTCAACCAGTGAGAAGGACCAGTCCGTGATGTCTGAGGAAGCAATTTCAACTCGTAAGGTCAATAGCGTTTACGGTTCAGTTGGGCGCGGAAAAGCGGTAATGGCAGCGGATCGAAAAAAAGAAAGAGCAAAAGCAGTAGACAAATCAGGACGAAAAGAGAGAAGAGAAACGGAGAAAATATGGAATGCGTCGGGAGCAAGTGCACAAAGCAGGCGCGGTTGCTGTGGCGATGCCAGCGGGGGAGCGATGCGGTCGGCGCGGCGTGGCGGGGCTCGGCGGTGCGCGGCGCGGCGCGGCGAGGCGGGGTAGCGCGGTGGTAAGGGAGCGGTGGCGGCGGGCGAATGAGGTTATTAAACAGACGGAGCGGCGTGGGCGGAGCCCGGCCTGAAGCCGGGGGGCGACCGCACCTGCCCCACCCTGCCCCGCCCCATCGCCGGCAGTTTGCGCGAGGCGTGCGACCGCGCTGCGCCGCTCCCTTGCCCGCCATCGTAAACCGCCCAACCCTCCCGTCCC
This sequence comes from Acheta domesticus, assembly GCA_031308135.1. NCBI lineage: Eukaryota > Metazoa > Arthropoda > Insecta > Orthoptera > Gryllidae > Acheta > Acheta domesticus. The sequence goes on along the minus strand of JAHLJT010000631.1, from coordinate 114,486,553 downwards.
TGTCCCGTCCCGTCCCGCCCCGTCGGCCCGCCGAGGCCCGCTCCAGCTCCGCGGTTGGCCGCGGCCGCGCTGCTGACATTCATAAGGTACTTGACTGCATTTATTTCGACAGATACAGCGACCGCCGCCACCGCTGCGCTGCCGCTACCGGCCCGATCCCGCAATCTCGTTCCGAGCAGTTAGAATTGGCCACTCGGAATTAAACGATACAATCGCAATAAATCGTCATTACAATCTCCCAGGGGGCCTGTTATGGACCCTCGTGAAAAACAGCGAAATCCATGGGGAGAGGTGCACGAGGGTCGATGCTTGGTGTTGACGTTTCGTGTTTTCCTGCAAGTAGGGCTGGCATTATGAGATGTCAATGGAGACTTCAGATCAATTATATGTGGAAGCAGAGCCTTTCTAAATATGCTCGTCGTGTTATTATTTCAATTAGCTATTCTCTCAACTTAATGTGGCTAGCACATAAGACCTATCATTATTACCAACACTTAACGCATAAATTTACAAAATAATATTCCCTTTTTTTATTTATCACTTTTCCTTCCATAATATTCTTTCCCAAAACGTCGAATAAATTATATTACCTAAATTTGAAATAAATAGATAAGATTGTTAAATTAAACACTACGTACGAACATATCAATAGGAAAGATAAGTGACGCAAAACTAGTGGTTTATCTCGAATCATTTGTAACATTATCTCGAATTATTAGTAACGATTAAGTACTGTTACATTATTAACTGAGACTGGGAGAAAATTTCGTACATTTGTACGTTAACTGGAATTAAACGAAATTGATAATACGTGTGCACATGCCTGATTTGCACAGAGCAGAGGGTTACTTCACTTGAGGATCCCCTCATCGACCCAAGACATCCTTCTGCGGGATGCACCCAACTCGCAAAAAGTATTTATCCGAACAAATGTCAAATTCATAAAAAAACAGATTCCGTTTGATAAAAATAATTCGCAATAATAGTATTTCTATAAAATCGAAGGTTTAATTAGATCCAGTTAATTTACCTTCCAATTATGGAATGAAGCTGTTTAACAGCTCACTGCACAAGTCGCAAGGTCCTGTGCGAATCGAGACATAATCACCACTACTCGACGTCTGCGCTACTTGCTGACTACTTCCCCAAGGTCTACCCTTTCAGCCACCCTTTTCAACCTTTACACATCTGATATACCTAACTCTCTCTACTCACATACCGCAAAATTTGCTGACGATACTACCATCTTCATGACTCACTATTCATTCAGTCATACTTGCAATAAAATTCAACTACTTTTGAGAAACATAGAAGATTGGTCTGTAAAATGGAAAATAAAGCTCAGCCAGTCAAAATCAACAGCCAAAATTTTATCTCTCAGAACATTGGACACCCCCACTCTACTTCAAATTAATAACAACACAATCCCCTGGACCTCATACAACCAAAGTGTTAAATATTTAGGACTAAACTTTGATACAAGATTAATTTAGAAATATCACATAGCAACGAAAATTCAACAAACAATAATTAAATTAATTCAACTAAAGCCACTACTGAATCACACAAGTAGTCTCTCCTTAATCAATACCGTAATCCTATAAAAAACAATAATCAGATCTTGAATGCTGTATGCTTGCCCCATCTGGACGAACGCTTTACAAACATCTATCAAATACAAATAATGCAAAACAAATTCTTAAGATTCGCCACACGCCCCATGGTTCATTTCTAATGATCAATTACAAAAAATTACACTTACCATCCATCAAACATCACATCGCTCATCTCTCCAACAATTTCTACTCAAATATATCCTCAATAAATCAAATAGCCCACTACAATCTAACCACACTCAACAATTCCCCAAACCGAATCCGAAATAGACATCCCCTACATGCTCTCCTCCATATATTTACCGATGTAAACTAAATATATGTGCTCAATGAGTACCCTAAACCAATGTTGTAGTTAGGTTAGAATTAGTTTCAGATTAGGTTAACTACAAGGCAGTACAAATACTTGTGAAAAAGTAATAGCTACTGAACCATGTTCTCATCATTCAATCAGTACAAATAATTTAAAAAATCTTGCTGAGTGGCGCGAGGTAGAGCAGTGTATTACAACTCATACAGCAGTAGTGGCACGGTGCCAAACAGTGTGAGTATTGCAATCCTGATGGCCGGTTGGCGAAGTCTACCTGCGATACACGACTGTAATAATATGGAACCCGATTCCGTCAATTCTCAAATTTGCGTTTTGCATCTTTTGACCACCCCCTCCAAAAAAGTTTTTATCTTTGACAATATAACTATTTTCAAGGCTTAGACTCCGTATACCTTCAGCCTTCTGGACGTTCCAGGAGAACAAAAATCATAAAGAAATGTGCCGTAACGAATTGTTTTTCAGCAAAATAAGATTAGAAACATTTGTTCATCTCATTGAAGAGAAGATGCTGGTGAGCTTTTCCATCTAAAGAAAGTCTCCCGTTAGTAATCAAGTAAATATGATCAAATGTTGAATCAATAACAAAATACTATAACCTTTCCCTTTATTTATATTAGTATTTTATATCTTCAATAAAATATTACATCTTCCGAAGAATCACGTTCATCTTCTTCGCCAAAAGCATATTCTGGAGGTCAGAAGGGATGTTTCCATGATTAAGAGATTTATATGTAATATAAGGTGTTTATTCGGAAGACAGTAAAAAAATGGACATGACACATGGGGGAGAAGTTAAATAACGCACATAATAATGCAATACAATAAATCATATATAAATAAAAAATATTTCACATTCGATCCGGAAAGTATTTAATCACTTAAAAATGTTCTTTTCATATAAATAAGAATAGTATTCATAAGCACATCTTTTGATATTCACAACACAAGTTATCGGTCAAATTTAAATGCATTCTAAATAAAAAAAAACTATTCGAAAATACTCTTCAGTGAAGGCAAACTGGATGCACTGAGCTTATAAATAAATGTTATTGCTTTTGAAAGAATGTGACTAGCGAAGCGCAGTGTAAAATCACATTTACTTTAAAACATTGTTATCTCTGTAAATATATTCCTTGTATTACTAAAGGTCATGATACAGAACGGTTAACGAGAATAAATTATTGAGATTCATACAATTTACTTGCACGTTTCTCTCATATTTTGCGTTTCACTTATGGATCACATATTTATGACAAACTATAACTAACGTTTAATAACATAAAACTATAAACTATAAATAACATAAAACATAAAACTAACGTTACTTTGAAAGTCTTGATTTTTTGAGCGATGTTTACAGCTTGAGAGGCAGGTTAGTTCCTCTAGACTTTGCCTCACAATCCAAAAACATATTAAGTCAAAGCAAAATGATCAACATTTCAATATCTCATAACAAAAATAGATTGAATCTAAATCGCAAAATATGAAAATGTAAATGCGCATTCAAATTAAATTCACAAAAGTAATATTTTGGATAACGTTTTACATCAGACAATGATTTAAATGCAATGGATGTTGAAGGTTTGATTGCATTCAGTCATAGAAAGTTTCATGAATATAAATGAATATCCTTTTGAGGTCAAGAATCAACAAATCCTACATTGAGTAAAACCTCAAGGTTCGAAGTTTTAATGGAGCATTTCAAATACAATTTCCAACACCAATTAGTTACACGAAAGAGCCAAGCGTTCACGAGAACAATCAAAGGGATCCAGAACAAAAGTTTGAATGGAAAAGGGCGAATAACTCGTTTCACCTGATGTTTTCGTGGAATAAAGGGAAGTCACTTTTTATGCAGTAGAATGGCTGTAATCATGGCATTAGGGAGCTGTAATTGAAATATAATCCGATCTCGTAACTGAAATATAATCCATATGAAAGTTTAATTATAATAAATGTAATTAATGCATTAATTGTAAACGTCACTTTGTACAGTGATAGAATAATTAGTATCACGTAATATTCATTTATACAGCAACTAGTGTACCCGTGCGAGAACTCTCGCATGTTAAACCCACCCTTTCCCAATCCATTTGTCTATCCTTTCCATTAAGAAGGAAACTTGTAACTGAAACGTCTTTATTTGTTTAAAAAATGTATAAATGTAACTTTTAGTGTACTTAGAGAATATCAAACAAAAAAATCAATGCAATTGATGTTGGAAACAAATTTTCAATACAGGTTTATTCGCCATTATAGAGAGATGTTCTTGGAACAATTCATACTTCTTTAAAAACACCTTTTGAAGAAATTATCTTCCGTGAGAGTTAGCTTTTCGCTTTCCTTGATAGTCACAAAAATATTAGAAAAGGTTTTTACTCTTGTGAAAGCCAAGTAAAGTAGTGATAAAATACCGGATCGGGCAACTACAACCCTACTCTTTCCAATATTATTTAACTTTCCTTGATTTGTTATGAGAAAGAAAATGGGTTTTAGAGAGTCAGGGTGCCAGCTTGCTGGGGTGAAAAAAATGAAAAATTATTTGTATACTAAAAAGTATTAGATTATTTTCTGCGTTCTTACGTACCTCAAAAAAGCAATTCCGAGCCAAAAAATAATCAAACTAATATTTTCACCATTGACTACCAAGTGCCATTTGTTACTAGTTAGAAAAAGATTTAGTAAGCTTAGACTTCACTTGGTACATGGGAATGTTGCTCAAACGATTTTTGCGTATTGAATATCTTAACGAACCGACACCTTCAGTTTAATATCAAACTGTGCTTTTTTGAGAATATGAGTTTGCAGCTGGTCGTTGATGTACATACTTTCAGATAACGCCATATAAATAGTGCTTTTGAACTGCGTTCGTTGGCAGTGTCGAGTGACTTACGCAATTCTTTTTATCATTTTAAATTTAGTGGTGTTTTTAAATTAATTCACGTAGTATTGTAGGCTAGCGCGTTTTGATTTTTGTTTTTCATTTATTTCAAACTATTTTACTACTAATTTAAAAAGTCTGTTCTTTGTGTTGTGCCATAGCACAATTAGTTTCCTACTAACTCCGCGTACCCGTGCGAGAACTCTCGCATGTTAAACCCCACACTCATCCTTATCCTTTTATTTCCATTCTAAGAGGGAAAGTTTTAAACGAAAGCTGTTCATTTGTTTAAAAATTTACAAAGGTAACTTGCAATGTACTAACACAATATCACATAAAATTAAAAAACAATACAATTAATGTTTAAAAGAAATTTTCAATAAAGATTTATTCAGTATTATGGGGAGATATCTTGGAACAACATGTCCTTAAAGACAACATTTGAAGTAATTATGCAGTATTCTTTGACAGTTAGCTTTTATCTTTTCGTGATAGTCACAAAAATATTAGCTTTTTACTTTTGCGAACGCTACGTGTCTGAACCCGCTGACTTGAAAATTTCATCGAATCACTGCTAATAACGAAATACTGGTAAAGGTAAAACACAAACAGTCTTCACTCTTTACTGTACACCCACATCCCTACACAGTTAGGTACACAGCACTTACAGACCACGGCAAAACGTTAATTGAATGGTTTCACTACTCGCGTAAGAAACAATCTTCATAGGTATCAAGCAACTAGTACTTCTAGTTGTTGTTGGAGAGTAAATCTTGAATTAATGATTATGCAAATAAACCTCGTCAGACTGCACAAACGACGGTGTACACAGAAAGCGTAAATATAAGATTGAGGAATCTAAGCCTTGTACTATTTCAACTATATTCCAAAGTCTTTGCCAGCAACAAGGGCTAAATATTTACGTGGCATTGGTAGTATTGAAGCGCCGAACCGAAAATTTAATAAATGCCCAAGAATGCCTCATCTTGTAGATCATGGTGTGAAAAACATTTCTTTGAACCCTTCGGCCTCAAAATATTAGTTTTTAAGGCCTTAGAACATTTTGTTTAGTAGTTATTGGACGATATAGATTCGATAACATTTGCAAGTGTTGCGGGTTGCATTTGACATGAATATTTAGATCCTATTTTTAAACATATCCTTCATGTTTTTAAAGTCAAAGTGTAATTCGTCACGCCTCCGTGAAATTCTCTTCCTTTCGAGACCTTATTTATAAAGATTGGTTGCGTGTGAGAAAGCAAAGGAAAAGAATACTTCTGAAATAATAGAGGACGAAGCGAACAGTAATGAATAATATTATTTTTTAAAATATTTTATGGAATGAAAAAGATGAATACTTCTAGTCAATATGAGTGATCTCCAATAAACTATCGATGAATCAAAGAGTCAAATGATAAAGATCAAATACAGAAAATTTATATGTAAGTCATGTACGATCATGAAGGATCGACGATTTCAAAAATAGTATATCGCAAGATCGGCAGAAAAAAATGTATCTGAACTCTTTAAAACGTGCACACATCCATCTGAATTACGAAAACGACTAAATAATTTTAAGGTGCTATCGAAATTATATCAGAGTCGGCATATACTTTTTGTATTAAAAATAAACAAATTCTGGTTGTAAAATATTTTAAACTAGGAATATGTTTTATATTATTAATTGAAGAACCATTCACATTAAATTACAGAAAAATAAACATTTAAAAAATAGTGTAGTCATTGAGTCAAAACATTCCAATACTTTACGCGACAATTATTATCTTAAAAAATAGACATCCCTCTGGTGAAGAGAATTCGAACAATATATAAACAAAGAACCTTTTGTTTTCGTACGAATCTGAGAAAGTATCAAGATGAACTTTTCATTTACGGGTTTCAAAAGACGCCTGTGTCTTGCAAGCTTGCTGTGCCTCAGTGACGTCACTCGCGCCACAAATAACTCGCGCAGCGGACAGGTTTCCCAACAAAGAGAACCGACCGCTTCGCTGCCATTGTGATAGGGGTCCGAACTCGGCTCCATTTCAGAATAATAAGGGAAGTCCGTTGCTCTTTCTCTTCAGCGTCAAATCCAGTTTGAAAGACTCCTAACAGAAAGGTGCACGGCTCTAGCGAACGGCAAGAAGGAAGACAAATGAAGGCGACGCACGTGTGTCAGTCCCAAGCACGACCAAGGAAACAAATCCCGAATAATTCTCTCGAATCATTTGTTTCCGGGACGGCCATCGTCCGTGATGTTGGAAGGGAAACGTGTCCTTTAGGGATATCACCGTTTGTATTGAGATGTTTGTGTATTGGTAACAATTTTATTTATTCAATAGGTTTACAATTGATTAATATATATTTTCCTATAACCATTATACATACTTTATATTTTCTATTATTAAGTTATTCTAATTAATTTTTTCTATTTTATTTTATTTTTACACTCTTCCGAGTTTAATTTTTTGTTCTTCGATGCCTTCAATATTTCTTATATCCATGTTGTTTCCGTTCTACCTCTTTTTCTTCTACCAATAGGCATCCAATTTAAAGAATTCAAAACGTGAAATACTAATATTTTCGCAAACAAGTTCAATCAAAACATTAATAAGAAAAGCAAATTATGCACATGGATACAAATGCGTAGATAGAGAAGATCATTTTTGCACGTGTATCTCCGACGTAATAGTCAAGAATTCACATTGAAATGTAATCGGAACCACCTGAATTCAATGTTAGGATAATTACACGGTATTGTGGCAGTCGGCTGTACAATGAAGATTTTGATAATATTGTTGGCAAGAGGCTAGTCTTCTTTTATGAGGGAAAGGGGAATTATTGGACAACTAAATTGTTCCACATCAATCTTCAGAGAATATTTGGATCAAAAGTCTGCGTTCTTTTTCAAATAGTTCCTTTATTTATATTTTTCCACATACAAATTACTGTTACTGTTATCATTACCGTTACTGTGCATCCAATATTAAATATGAATTTCATTTTATGTGCTCGATAAATCTCGTTCGAATAATTTTCATTAATTGAAGACGTTGGGACGATATCACGCTAGTTAACATTTCTGATGAAATTGAGATTTTAATGTTTTTTGATGCCTCATAGATGCATCTAGATGTTCGGTTTTTATTTTAAAGATACGCCGCAAGATGGCAGTGTAATTCATAAATTAATGTTATTTCTCCCAATGTGTAGTATGCAATGTCTAAACCTTTTCTCTCCGTTTCCTCAAAACCTACGTATTATGGCATAGCATGTTATTGCCCCGAGGTCTTCAATTGATTATTCATCTTTAAGCAGATTACACATGTGGTTCACAAAATGGATTGAAGCGCCCGGTAGACCCCAGAACAATCTAGGGCGTAAGGGACTGAACAACCTTATGATGAAATTTGTCTTGACTGAATATAAGGGAGTGCCGAAAATCAGTACAAATCGAAAATTACATCAGCAAGTAAATGTTTATAGTCGTTCTGCAGTGAATAGTGACTTCACATTTCACAATTTAGAAGATCTTATAACACCAAAACAAAGTTTCAAAATCAAATAAAAGTTTACGCACACTTTAGACATACTCGTACAGAGGCGTCCAAAAACATTAGCAAAATACAATTTCCATGGGAATGTATTATTCTCTCATAACAAATTCCTTTTCTTAAAAAACATTTTTCAACAATTCTATTGAGAAATCGCGTCTGTGCACAGTAGGGAATTCAAAGCATCAATTCATTACTTTTTCACTACTACGGTACCACAGCAAAATACTTGTAAAACAGTATCATACATACAACTAGTGCATAATAGTAACACAGAAAGTAAGCAAACATTTTGATTCCATCTATTCCAGGGTGCCAGTAATCTGGGGTTTTAGAATATAACGTTTTTTCCCGTTTTCCAGGTCAGATAATATAAATTTTCCAGGTTCTGTTTGACCCATTACAACACATTTGTGTCTGTTTAATACTACGCTACTCCAGCCCTTTTCGTTCGCAATCGAGTTCTAGAGTGTAGAATTTTGTGGAAAAACGAACGAACGAAAAACAGACAGAGGCTCTAGTTGTGATCTCTATTGAATACAATAAATATGAAGAAAATGACCATTTAAGAAGTTTCTCCGTTTGTTAATTGTAAGCATGAACTTAGAAACACGTGACAACAATAAACGAGAAAAAAATCTTAATCGATTTTCACGTGCATGTGTGAAATACGCGCACGTTTCCTTGAGCTCTGGAATACTTACCCTCACATCTTTCTATAACATTAGTTGAATTATAAGTGATAGCAACGAACATTGTTAACAAAATCTGATGTACACGCAAGCTTCCGCGGCTCAATATCGTGTCACTGCCCTGAGGAAGCCTACGACATGTTAGGCGAAACGTCGGCCTCCCTGCCAACGACGCGGCGTCACCCGGAGAGCCGAGAAGTAACAAAATCTGATAACCAGAAGTGTTCGTTCCCGTACAAGAAAACTATTTTGCATCGAAAAATGAGCTACGGATTTGATATTTGAGTCCTGTTGTCAAAATATCCAACCACCACTACTCTCGCATCTGGCAAAATGAGGGCTCATGAAAACGTGCGCGGACGTTAATAAAGGCTTCAAACATTGTTTACAATTGAATCAGCCTGAAGAGAAAGGAAAAAGTCGAAAATTCACTTTTTTTTCTTGTTGGAAAGTTGTTCTTTAAAACAAGGCAAATTGTACTGTGAAGAAAGTAATCACGACATAACTGTGTTTTGACTATCATTAGTGAATTCACACAGAAAAATTGGACAGAATAATATAATGAGTGTGAGTGATATTTAATGTTTTCTTCCTCCTGAAAAGTGGTAAGAAATGACTTGTTCCCTTTCTCTTCAGTCCGGTTCAATTATATATTTATTTTCACAATGTACTTAATTAAAATTTAGGTATAGATAAATGAGAAAAGTATATTAACGATGATAATAAAGAAAACTACATAATGGGCGCGCGACTAGGCCTACGCATGCTACAAATGGCCGTGCGAGTGACGAAATGTTAACAAGGGAGATAATGTTGATGCTTAACTTTTAGGTACTGGTTTAAAAAAACCTGAGTCCAGAACAAGAAATTTCTCAAAAAACTTCTGGACGATGCTCAGTTTGTAACCAGATGCACAATGACGACGGCAGTGCCCCTGAAGATTTTAGAAGAAATAGTACGCGTTTGGAATACCTTTCAAATAGCAATAAGTCTCTAACGCCCATGCAGCAGTACTTGATAGCTTTGAGCTTTAGTGCTACATGACATTTTCATCTTGTGGTCGACGTTTGCAATGGAATTTTGACTGCTGCAGGATATTATATATATGCTGCACCTACACACGCAGAGTGTTGGCACCTACACACGCACAAGTTGGGTGCAGCGCGAGTCAAAACTATACAATCTTCAATCATACATGTGGCACTTATACATATTTCGGTTTTTATTCGGTATTATCATGTTCTGCGTTGAATCAAACGTTTTACTCAATACGATGCCGTATGTTAATTTGTGCTCAATGTGGGCGATAATCTCAAAAAATTCTGGTTTTCAAATCAAATTCCCGGTTTTTTTCCCGGATCTTCCAGGTTTTTTCAAATTCCCGGTTATTTCCCGGTTTTCAAGGATTCCAGGTTTGCTGGCCACCCTGTATTCGCTTCCCAGTCACGTTCGTTTGTATATGGTTTCTCACCTTACAATTTCTAACAGTAAAAGCTACCTTTTTACTTTCCCGTAAAAAAACAGCGGATTTTCGGCAGAAAAAAATTCATTGCCGGGTCGTGATAACGAAAAAGTAGATAAATCCAATTGCTAAATTAAGAACAAAATCCCCTAACACGTGGTGTAGCCTGCATCCGTGTTCTGTGGGTCCTTGATACCGAAAAAACAATTGAAAGCAAAAGGATCGTCGGTCCGTCCGTCAGTGAACACCAATAGCGCCTAAAACATATGTAGTTGTTTTTTTTCAACTTGAAGAAACCCCTGTCGACCTAGCTCCAGCTGAGGCTTTGAGATTTTAAAAAACTTTCTTCAAAATTTGGGGCTAATATACATGAAGCCCCTCCGGGCATTTTCAAAATTTTCTCAAAAACGGCTCCAAATTTTTTGAGTTTCTTGTAAGAATAGAATAAAATACACTTATATAGGTGTCATAGGGCCTATTTTCACGGTGAACTCTGAATTTTTGAAAATTGTAAAAGTATGCATTTTTTTCGGAGTCATCCTACAACTACAAAATTGAAGATAGAGATTTTACCTTCAAATAAAATTTGCTCCCCAGATTTCTTTCATTAATGTCATGCACATTTTTTCGAACATTTTAGCACTTTTCGCGCAATATTGCCTGCAATATTTGCAATTAAAACAATAACGTTAACAAGATTTTCTCAAAAACGGCTCCAAATTATTTCTTTAAACTTTTGGGAAGAACAGTACCTAATGTTCTTTATGAGATGACATTAACGCCAGATTGCTCTTTCTTTTGTTTTTTCAAAAATTACAAAAATGTATTTTTTTCACTTGTATCTCACGTCGTTAACATTTACATCAGCGGCGATTTGTTCACATTATTATATTTCTGAGTACATGTGCTTTAAATAATGTCATTTAAAGTTTCTCGAAAACTCATCAATTTGTTGTGAAAACTAGCTTCAAATTCCACATTTTCAGAAACGCTCAATTTCTCATAAATGGCTCCAATTTTCTCTTCAAACTTTTCGAACGTTTAGTGCTAATTGCTCTCTTTAATATGATGGAAAGTTCATTTTTTTTTTCAAAAATTAAACATTTTTTTAAAGATCTGTCAACGCGTTAATATGCACATTTCTAGCAATTTGTAAACACTTTTGTATTTATGAGGCAAGGTGCTTCAAATAACTTCAAGTGAAGCTTTTCGAAATCACAAAAGATTCCTGTGAAAAAGAGTTTCAATTTTCGCATTTACAGTAGCGCTTAAACGTCATTTTCTTAAAAACGGCTCAAAATTTTTCGAAGAAAATTGCCATTTAGGACGAGGTATTACTGTTCTTTTGATTCTTAAAATAATATTTCCGTTCCAGTATTTTGAAACCGAAAAATTAAGAAAATGTTTAAAAAATGTACTTCGGGCGGCGATAGATGCCAAAAGTCCGAATAGCTAATCGTGGAAGTCAAAAGCTGTTTTGTAAATATGAAGATAGGTAATTCGTATCTTCGGCAAGGCTTCTCGTGGAAGTTATCGCTGCGACGGCCAATGCCCGGCGAAGCATGAAGTACCAAAAAATAGCATTTATTTAACGCACGGCGAACGATAAATTAGGCTACTAGTTTCCGAACGATGTAACATTACACTCGCGTAACGGCGTTACTTACCTCTTGCAAACACTTTTACGCGATTTATAACGAATTGATTCTAACTCAAATTTCGACATCAATAATATTGAGGACATTAGGCGGCTGTGTTGTTCGCGGTCATCACAACTCAGGGTATCAATATACCGCAAGTAAGTATAAAAATCAGTCAATGGTTTGTATCGCCCTATGGTTTGAACCGTAGAAGCACTGACTCGAAAACGAATCGTTTTGAAGCAGAGTCAGTCAGGCACTCGCAGTAACAGAACTGAACCGAACTTCCGAGAACGAACTGATCGGGAGAAGCGGAGAGCAGAGCGCGCCACGTGCACCAGTGCCCCACGCAGGTTCGCGCTGTGATTATGTTTGCTCTTTGAGTGGCGCACAGGGGGTAATACGGCCTCCGCTTTGACCGTAACGTTTCCTGCTGCGTAGTCGAGACCCCGACTGAGTTCAATGGAATTTAGTCGATGACCTTTCGTGCTGATCCTCCAGTTCTGTAAAGGCGCGCACCTCGTCCATGTTACTATTGAGCGAATGTTCCCTCCGATAGTCAAACGTGACAGGTGTTTTGCAAATTTTGTATCAAAATGATCTTGGACGAGATTGAAGTTTCAACAAAGCGTTTAGGTATTCATGCGTAATATATTTCTTCATAGAAGTCAGCATGCACCGCTGTTCTCTCAACCAAACAGATGATTTTGAGTTACTCTACAGTAATAGCAAACTTTGCATGATAGCTTTGCATATAAATGGGCACTGGTCTCTAAAGAAAATTCAACACGTTCAAGAGAAAATGAATATCGCAAGCACAAAGTAATCGCCATCGCACCACGCATCAAAGGTTTCACAAAATGTTGCAGGTGACACGTCTGTGGACGTATAAACTAAATTTGAAGCTTTCAACACAAGGTAATGATGACTTTATCTATTTCAGAATCATGAGAAGCTCATAATGGAGTTAAGTCAATTGAGATGCGATCGCACCAACGGCTATGACTCATTAATTTACTCCTAGCGCCCACACCGAAAAACCTTATAATATTTTAAATAAGTATTATGACTAGACATCGGATGTTTAGGGAAATGCCTATTTTTTTCTAGCGAACCTATTTAAAGGCTGACAATATATGTGCACGAATCATGACAAATGATGACATATGTTAAAGTTTTATAATGCTTATTTTTGCTTATTTTAGCATAAATGCCTTTTCTTTAGAATTATTGCACATTTTTGCCTTTTATGTATTATTTTTATATACAATGCTAAGATATCAGAAAATAGGCCATGATCCAACCTGACCATTCATTACGAAACCTTCAATTCACGTATTTGTATTTTGAAATAGGAGAGAATTTCTGAAAGTATACCAACATATTTTTCTCCATTTCCCTATTTCATAAATACTAGGCATGTTCTGAGAAAATGCTCGATAGACAATACACTGAGGGCACCTTCTGAGTGGAAATAAATGTAAATGCCCAGAAGGTTTCAGTATTGCTAATGTTGAACTTCTAAAATATATACCAGACATATCAGTAGGTGTTCAGAAACCCTTCTCTGTATTCAAACTGATTTTGTCCCCCAATCGTTGCAGATTTGAAATTGCAATCCTTGAAAAACTACTGGTAATATATTGCAATGGAAACTATTAAGATTAAAATGTAGAATTGTAAATATGTATGGAGTTTTACAAATAATTTTTAATTTTATTGTGAATGTAATTTGTAACAGTGCCTTTTTTCTCCTTATTCTTGACATTTTCAGTGCCTTTTTAGGCGCATAAAAGGCGATTTTTTAGTGTCTAAATATCCGATGTCTAATTATGACTCCCCGAAACATAAAAACGGTCACTATAAATACCACAAATAATGAATGTTAAATTAACACAAATGAAAACATCAAAGCGCTCACTGCATGTCCTATAATCAATCCAATGCAAACAGTAAAGGATTATGGGGTTTTGAATTAGGTAGAAGTATGGGATCCCGGAGCGCCAGTTCCACGATTTCGTTATTTGGTTCGATTCTGCGTGAGTATACAGATATCTTATAATAAACATTAGAGGAAGAGGTATAAACGTGGAATAGGGGCACAAAATACCGCATGATCTGGCTTTGCAGGTGCTGCTCTCTGGCGGAAAGCAAATGAAATGGCGCTCAGTCATGCATTTCGTCAATCCAACTTTGTCTATTATTGCAGAAAGCCGTGATTTATTACGTTTTGTGAGGTGTATACAACTTTTGTCGTTAAGCAAACTAGTATTGTGTAACATACAAATTACTATCTTTATGATTAAGGAATACATTTCACTTTGGAGATTAGTCATTGGGGTTAACAAGAATTGTCTGATTTCCACAAGCACTCTGCCTGTTTTGAGGTACCGAGTGCGAAAATGGAGGTGTCAGAAATATGGAATTCATCGGTATTCCAGTAAAGTCTGGACGTTGCAATTAAGATGCAGAGCGCCTGTTCTGCTCTGGAAGGTTTTCAGCAAACACTATATAGGGGAAACAACGGATAATGTGTACAATGTACGAGATGAGGTCACATGCAGACTACGCCGGTTATGACAAAGAGCGTTACATTTGCGATTATTGCAAATCAAAATCTATGTTGAACAGTATTATGTCATTTGTTCAATTGTTCTCAGATTTCAAGCAAATAAAACGTCAATTTGTAATTTGGACTAATTATTTAGCATTTATTGCATATTATCGGCGGTATTCCATATTTGCACCCAATTTTCTAAACAAGAAAGAAAGCACTTTCATCAAAAATAACTATTCTTAAGCACTTCGAGGTGTATTACGCAGATGGTGCTTGATCAATGATTAAAGTATTAGTATACTTTCTCATTGTGCAACATTTAATAGTCATTTCTTTCTTGATGTAGTTGCAAGCAACAGAAAACAAAATGGTATTCTGTTTGTACCTCTCACTCTATACTAACTTCTAAGGGCTTACACGTGGATGAAAGATGATCAACTTGTGCAATGAAAATGCGATGGTAAATTTCTTATAACAAAGTTTCTCATGTGACATTTCACCTGTACTGATAGTAGGCAACTCATGGCGTCAACAAATTTTCATTGTAGTTAGACGGGTACACGAAATCTTGACAGCGACCGAAATTCATCATCAGTGCATGGTGAGTTTCCTACTAATCAGAAACAAATGGCACACGTGTAAGTTCGTTGTTTGTGTTTTCCCACATAGTCATTCATCAAAAGTGATTATCTTCGACATCCTACATCAGTGTTGTCAAGGTCGATGACACGAGCGGGAGTCCGTGGCACGAGTGCCACGACGAAATCGCCCCTCCACGCAGTTCATTACCCCGCCACCAGAGACAGCGCCATCCCTATTGTAAAATGGCGATGTTACTAATAGTACCCTTTCCGACAATAGTTGCGCAGAGAAGCTCGTGTCGTGGCACGATGCCAGAACGTGTGCCACTGCCACCAGTAGCAGACCTTGACACCACTGTCCTACACGTCCTAGAAGTTTGTAACACTAGTTATGACCCCCCTCTATTATCCATCTCTTGCGGATCCGTCCACACTGATCGACCTGCTTCGATTCCAATGCAGACCTTGACACCACTGTCCTACACGTCCTAGAAGTTTTTAACATTGGTTCTGACCCCCCCTGTATTATCCATCTCTTTCGGATCCGTCCACGCTGATCGACCTGCTTCGATTCCAATGCGCGGAATGCCGGCGGGCGTGCCACGTGCGCTCTCGGGGGGGGGGCACACGTGGTGGGTGGGAGCATTTTCTTTGGCGAGCGGCGCAAAATTGCAAACCACATTCGCTACAATGCCTGTATTTATGGATTTACGCCGCATTGTTCGGGGTTGCATCATCGAGGCGCGGCGCTATGCGGATGTTCTGCAGTGGGAACGCAGGGCGGAGCCCATTGGCGCGGGGCAACCGCACAAATCTACAGAGGGGAGGGGGAGGGGTCGAAAGAGTTTCTTGCCAGCTTTCCTCGACGACGAGTGTGCCAAGCCTGCCCCTGAACGAATAAGTTGAAGAAGCCGCGATGATGTACAACACGCACAGGTCCCAAGCAATGGACAATTATTTCTCTACTGAATTATCATTGTATGACATCTTTGTTGTATTCCAATTTCAAGAGCCGTATACATTGGAAATATCATTTGCGGCATTATCGCGTAACAATATTTGAATTCATGTATATTACATATTAAAACTCACAAATCTTTTTAGAGTAGCTAAAAATATTAAGAACAAAGTTCTGTATAACTTATCAGTTTATAAATTAATAAGACATTTTTATTTTCTGGCTACGTTTTCATTGATTAGGAGTAGTTTTTATCGTAAAGTTCGAACTGGAGAAATATGCTATGCTTAGAGATATTCATTAAGTTATTACTATGACCAGACACTAAAGATAATATCAATAACAAGGAAAACAAAAATATTTCACCAGATATCACCATAACCTAACGCAGACCATGTTATCTTTGAAATGACCTAGAAATTATCATATTTTAGAGCACACCCAAAACATATCTAAGACATTTTCGTAATGTGCTGTTACATTCATATTATTTGTTACTGAATAGAAACACTAAGGCTCGAAAATTTTAATTTTTTAATTCAATTTTCTTTCTACAAAATGCGACGGTACTAAGCAAAAATCCACAAAGACCATTTATTATCTTCTGCAAATTTTCAATCAAAGTACATAAATTTTATGTTTGGAATTGGCCAGAGAACAAATCGACGATCCCATTCAATTGAAGAGGTAACCATAAAACCTGGGTAAATTCACTATCGATAATAAGATTTCCGAACTCACTGTCTTTCACTTAACTTCTTCTGCGGAAAGAGTTGTTCTGTAGCAGAGCCTGCGTGACGACGCCCAACTTTGTCGACCCTGAAACGGCCCTGGGCACGTGCGTGCAACCGCAACGGCGATGAGAGGCGAGTGGCGAAACGAGACGTGCGGTGCGGGGCAGATTAGGTCAGTCAGGGAAGGGTAGAATAGGACAGGACAGAACAAAACACGACGAGAGTGGGGAGTGCGAGCAGGGCAGGGCCGGAATCGAAAGGGCGGGGCGGAGCAGGGCAAGGAAGAAGTGGGCAGGGCAGGACGAGGGATGATACGGTGGGCGGAGCCGGCGGGGCGGGACAGGGCGCGCGGGGAAGAGCGGAGCTGGCCGGGGCAGGGATGTGGTGGCCAGGCCAAGGCGGGACGAGTCGGGGCGGGGAGGGAAATGGCGGAACAGAGCTGATCAAGTCGGCGAGGGGAGGAGAGGGGGAGGGAACGCGAGGCGGAGTGAAGCGCGGGCGCTTATTGGCCGCGCGTCAAGTGTTTCCCGTGCGTGGGCGGAGAGCGTTGTTCCCAACTCTGAGGAAACTGTTGCCGGGGCGCGGAGCAGAAACTCGTGGCCGCGGCGGAAGCGGTCCGCATGCGGAACCGGCTCAATAGCTCGCGCCCCGCGAACATTCCCGCCAGAGCGCTCCTCCCTAGAGCACCCGGCCTGCGCAGGCGGGGGCGGGGGCGGGGGAGGCGTGAATTTAAAACTCGCAGGCCAGTTCGTGCGCTTCCGCTCGCCGCGTCGAGTCGCGACGGCGAGAGAACGTGAAGGAGCAGAAGGAACAGCGATTCCTTTGGACCCATTTTTATGATTCTACGACAGTTTTACATGGCAAATGCGTTTGCAGAATATTCATTAGTATAGAACGTTTGTTCACATTGTTGCTAATTCACCAGTTGCTCGGACGCATACAGAAACAAAATTAAATCGATTTACAAACGCTAAAACAAAATACAAAGAGTTCAAGAACCTACAGTAGCAAATAAGCGTCACTTGGCCTTAAAAAGAGTGTGTTCTAGAAATATGTTTGGAATCAATTCTAAGTTAATTCTATTCCTTTATTTCTAACATAATTTAACGCTCCAAAAATAAATCCAGTGATAATTATGTACTCACAGTTACACAGTTCGTCAAAGGAATGTCAGCTTACTTACCTGAAACAAAATACATATGATATAAAATCAATGACAAAACTAAAATTGTTACTTCGTTATATTTACTTCTCAATCAATTCAATTATTGTATGCTGACCACATTTGAGTGCTGCAGCAAGGCATTTTGCAACGAGTTTTAAGAATTTTTTTCAAAAATTATTTCCCAATTATTAACGATACTTATATAATTGTGTTATATTTTTAAGAACTTTAGGATGCTGGTAACAAAATATACATCTCCACTTAAAAATTTAAAGTTACTCAATATATCCAGAATATCAATTATACAAACGAGAATACGTAAATGTTACTTGCTACAACTGCAACACTGTGACGCAAATTGCTTCTCAGCATCACAAACCGGTTTGAAGATATTTGCCGTATCCAACTAAAAGTGATCTGCCCTGTGAACTCGATTATAACGAAAGGAAATCAAATTTTACAAAACGCAGATACGAAGAAACATGAGAAAGAAAATTGTGAACTTATACGAGGGTCTGATCAAACACAAACTGACATAATAGAATGAACTTTTCAAGTTCTCATCAGGGAACAGATCTATTTGTGAATCAACATAACAAAGATTTTTTAAAGCTACGTTTTTTCAATGCAGCAGTCTCTGCTTGTCGTTATTGTTACTCTAAAGCACTCGAAGGATGTCCTATTTAAAGCTAACAAATTACGCATAACATTGTAAAAAGAATTAACTGTCGAAAAACATTAGATAATATGAACGATTACTAGCAAATTGAGAAAATTTCACACATGTGGGAAAACGACAACGCTACCCGAAACACTACATGGAGCGTGTCAGCCTCGTGCTCATGCTGTGTCCCTGGCCCCGCGTTTCCCCTCGCTCCCGCCGACTTCGCCTCGCAGCAACAAAACTTGCGGCATTAGTAGCTCACCCAGCCACTCTGTCTCAGAAGCAAGCCGTGTTATTACGCAATCCTATTACACAGCCTTGTGATCGGGGTTGTATAATTTGAGAACAGCAGTTTCTTTAGAGTACGTAACATAAAAAGAAGTGCTTCTAAGACTCAGTAAAATTTGACTTCTGGACATAAAGTTCTCCGTTGTTTAATTGGTCTTAAATAAATGAAACATAACCGCGTGTCTTGTCCTTAAACTCCACAGCCTCCCTAAAAGTTTATGACATTTTCGTTAGAGCGCCCATAACTATATAAAGGAATACCAAATAATTCATTTAGAAAACCACAAATGGAAGAAAATCATTATGGCTCGCCCCCAAATTACAGGAGTACTATAGTTAAAACATTAAAATAGAACTAAGCTGCTGTTAATACAAAGTAAAATACCAACATAATTCGTAAAACTAACAAAGTTTAGCCGTACAACTTAAGCGAACAGGTCTTGAAGTAAAATGTAATAAGACAATCGTCTGAGCTTAATAACTTACGATTTCAGACTTGACATAATCTGAAATATCAATAAAATAACGCACTAAAATTACGCTTAACTTTTTCAAACAAAAAAAATGTACATAACTGTACAGTTCGTACATGACATTCTTTAAAGAGCTAATTTTGTACAACAGACTTTGCCTAAGGCAAAATATCTATCTTCAATTTTGTAGTTTTGAAACTGTTTTTTGCAATTTTAGGAAAATCACAGATTACGACGAAAATGATATCTGATCATGATGATCATTCTCTTAAAAGTACTCCGCAATATTCAACAACAAAATTTAATCAAAAAATTCGGAGTCATTTTTTGAAAATTTTGAAAATGTCCGAGGGGATTTATGTAAAGTACCCCCCCAATTAAAATATCGGTTTCAAATTCCAGGAGCCTCGACATTAGACAGAACGATCGGGGAATATTAATTTTGGAGAAAATTGGCACAACGATTTAGGAGCCAGCGTTGATCACAGACGGACGGACAGACGGACGTTTTGCTGTTAATCGATTTTTCGGTATGAAAAACCAACATAACATGGATTATGACTACACCACTTGTTAGAGGATTTTTTTCTAAATTTAGCAACAGGATTTATCCACTTTTCGTAACCATACCCCGGCTAAAAGAGATTTTCTGGCGAAAATTCGCTGTTTTCCGTCGCACGATTACATAACTTCTCTTCTCACGAAGAATTAGTAAGGCGAGAAAGTAAAAAGGGATTTATAGATTACACTGTCGTGCCTCAAATTGCCTTCCATGCGGTTCCAGCAACTTGAGAGTAATAGACTATTCTTTTCGACCTGCTTCGATTCACAGTGTCGAAAAACATACGTCAACACTAGCCTGTGTTCCAAGAGTGATATATTTCAACATCAACACTATTCCGTGTTCGACAATCGATTCTTCAGGTCTGCAAGCACAACTTCTCTCATATTGGATCATTTCCCGACTCCAATTGTTTGGCACAGTTTTTCTGATCCCCGGCAGGACTGTGTTTTATTTGCCAAAAATTACAAATCTTATATCATTGTATGTTTTAGACAGAAACATTGATCATTGTCCACGAAGGGATTGGAGGTTATATTAGTTAATAGGCAATAGAAGTTTCTATAAAAGTTCCATTTAAACATTCATTTAGTAAAAAAAATTCAAATAAGTAACTTCAATAATTATTATTGTTCTGGTAGTACATGGTATATAATTAAAATTATTAGAAAGTGTTTTAATATAAGTGGATTATAGCCACACTCCCTGTGAAGTGTTTAGCAGACATAGTTGAAGCCAACGCACTTGCATCCTTTTCCACTGTGTAGATAGCAATCTAAGTCGGTTACAATAAAACCTATGATAGACAAACACTCTACACCCGGTTGGAATCAAACCCACATATCAAATCTTTCAAACAGTGTTGATTCCAGGCGTGCGATGTAAAAATAGTATCCTTTAGAATTTGATCTTCATTAGAAAAATTGATAAATGCGATTACAAAAAGATTTGTAAAAAGCTACAAATATATTTCCATTCTCTTGGAAAGTGCCTTTCGCTGATTACATATCAAGTACAGAGTCAGATTTGATTGCTAATATCCCTTACTGCCACTTCGGTTACCTATAAATACTCTTTCTTATCCTCTTGATGTTACCCAGTCTGTGCGATCTCGGCTTGTCTCCCCAATTCCCTTCCTCCATCTGGAGCCGCGCGCACATAACTGCTTCGGAACGCGCCGCTCCTAATCGCATGGAGGTCATTAGCTGCCAATAAGGTTGTCTGGCGGCGTTCGCGATTTCGTCAGCGCGTCGTGTCACGTCGCGGAGCGTCGCGACAGCAGCTCGGCTTGGCTCGGCACGGCGCGCCTCGCAAGACGGCCTTCCGTTGATTCGACGGAGGCTGCGCGGCGTGGCGGGCGCCGCCACGATCGACGCTAATGACGCGCTGGAACGGCGGCGTCGACAACGAAGGCGAGGGCGGGGGCGGGGGCGGGGGCGGAGGCGGCTACAAACGCGGTGGTTGAGAGCGGAGCGCGCGGCGATAAGGAGTGGAGTAGATGCTGTGGCGGGCGGGGAAGGGCCCCACTTCACTCAGACGACAACTCGTAAGCCGTTATATCAGAGCGTGCGTTGTGTACGCTCACGTGATTACGTGATTACGTTGGATCACATACCGATGTATAATTACTTCGATAAAGATAGCACAGTAATATTCTTTTATTAAGAACATGACATAAGCAAGTATCCACTTCCTTCAGTACAAATATATCATTAAATTAAAAAAAAAGAGTTTACGGTACTCTCTCAATTATTAACAAGTTCAAATAGTGCATTGTCAATATAAAGAAAGTATTGTAATGCTGGAGCAAAAACATCGATTTTGCAGCAAAAAATTCGAATTATGTCTCCTATATCCAAAAAGTGGATAATTTTTGTTCGGATACGTAGTACATTATTTCTTATAATATGTTCCGTAGTCAGAATCTACGTTATGCGAGTCCATGATACTAAACCATTGGTTTACGCAAAACGGCTGTTTGCCTGTCCATCCGTCTGTGAACTAGCGGCTAAACGATATACAGGAACTTCGCCAAAATGGATGATGACCTAATGGTCATCATCCATTTTGGCGAAAGTTTGCTTATGTAGGGGCCCTCTTGAATTTGAACGGATATGTTAATTTCGAGGGTTACTTTATATGAAGCCTCAACAAAATTTTCAATTTTTTCACAAAAATGATTCAAAATTTTTGAATTAATTTTTTTTTCGGATAGAGGAAAGTATGGATATGACATAGGTCCGATTTTCGTTGAATTCTCTAAATTTTCGAAACTTTAGAAAGTTCAAAATTTTTTCGGCGACTTCCTACAACAACAATATTGAAGATAGAGAGTTTTTTAGATAAAAATTGTTTTCCACAATTAGTTTTTTATAATGTAATGGATATTTTTTAAACTATTAGTTGTTTTCGTAAATTTTGAGTGAAAAAATTCAATCTTTACAAAAAGATTTTGTCAGAAACTGCTTAATTTTTTTCAACTTTTTGTACGAATAGTGTTAGAAAATGCACTAATTAATATCACATACACCCATTTTCATATATTCTTTTAATTTTTCAAAAATTACACAAATGTTATTTGTGAAATATCTGTAACGTCGTTAATATTTGAATTAAGAACGTTTTGTATACATTATTGCATTTGTGAACAAAAGTGCGTCAAATGGTTTCTCGTGATGTTTCTCAAAACCTCAACAAAAGTTCTTTCTGTAAATTCGAGTCCAAAATCGGGTATATTCAGAAACTCTTGAACCACGTTTACTCAAAAAAGACTCCAAATTTTTCTTCAATTTGTTTACAGCGATAGAGTTTATGGACTGAATAGCATGGCAAACTTCTTTTCGATGTATTCCTTTGAATTATTAAAAATTATACAAATATACTTTTTTGAAATATCTATAAAGTCGCCAATGACGGTCGGTAACATTACGGTCACTTTTTATACATAATAGCATTTGTGAAATGATATTTAATGAATTCCAAAAACTAAAAATTTTTTGAGAAAAAGAGTTCAAAAATGCTCATTCTCAGAAACGTTCCAACGACATTTTCTTAAGAACGTCTCCATATTTGTCAATAAAAATGGATTCGCATATAAGACCACGATACATTCATCTATGATATTCTTAAAGTTATATTTCAATTCCACTATTAGCGACATGAAAAATTGAGAAAAAGTGAAAAATTGTCTTTTAGACGCAGATTGCAGCCGGATTGGGCAATATCGAGAAGCTAGCCAAGTCGAAAGAGATTTAGAAACTTAGTATGAGAATGTTTGTGCCGTTCTGTAACACTACTACTTTTAACTTTTTGCTACTTTTTTAATACATTATTAATAATATCGCTCGCTTATTTTCGTTTTGCGACTTGTGCGAAACTTCAAAAGAATGTAATTAAGTGCGATGATTATTATTTTTATGTTCTTGATTGACTGTGTACAGTCCAGCAAATATCAATCGTAAATCCTATATTTCTATTGTTTACACCAGTTCTTGAAATGTAAAACAAGACTTCTTTGTTTTTCCCTCCTCCAAAAGAAGCCATCAAATATCAAAAGCCTTGTGCCGCGCATCAAGAAACACAAGAACGTGAGAGCAGAGAGGCACGACGTGCTAAGCTGGTGCGGACGGCCAGGTCACGGCGTGGGTGGCGCCGGTCTTGACGGCGCGTCGCGTCGCGCCGCCGCCCCTGCACCCGCCCCCACCCCCACCGGCGCGCCATCAATGCCCCGAGGGAGGAGCCAAGTGGAGCGTTTCACCCCGTCTCCGCCACCGCCCGCACCCCCAGCGCCACCGTCACCGCCATCAAGGCATCGCGTGAGATCAATCACGCGCCTGGCGTGGCCGGGCGCCGAGGGCGGAGTCACACGCCGAGGGCAGCAACGGCTCCCGGCGAACGCAAGAAACGGTCCACACACATTTTATAAGGCGCTATCGGAGTCCTCCGGTTGGCAACGGCGAGTGGAGCAGGGTGGTTAGCCTAATAAAGAGATCACTTGCTTGGCGGTCGCAAAGTATCGTCAACAATGTAAGATATAATCATATTGACATGATTACAATACTCTTATGTTCTCCTCATTCACTGTCCTTGTTACAACACTTCAGATTAGTTGTGCACGTAAACAAATTTATCAAACTTTTGTTAAAATAATTACTTTCTCGCTACGGAGTGGAGAGAAAGCTATGTAAAGCTGCGCGAAAAAAACCGCGAATTTTCCGCAGAAAACTCTCATAAGGCCGTGGTAGCGAGAATGTGGAAATATACAAGTGCTAAATTATTTAGAAAAAATCCTCTAACAGCTGGTGTAGCCAAAATCCATGTTTCCTTGATACCGAAAAATCGCTTGACGGAAAAGACGTCTACATGTGCATGAACAACACCAGCGGTTAAACCGTTCAACCGATTTTCTCCAATTTTGATATTCCTCAATCGATCAGGCTGATGTCGCGGTCCCTTGAATTTGAAATCGATATTTTAATTCTGGAGAGTATTTTACATGAAACCCCAGCAACATTTTCCAGACTTTCAAAAAATGGCTCCATCGTTTTTTATTAAATGTTGTTATTGGATAGTGTTAAGAGAACGGTGCAGGTGTCATGATCATTGAAAACCTTGATTTTTCGGAAATTGTAGTAGTTCAATTTTTTCAGACTATTCCTACAACTAAAATATTAAAGATATTTCTTCCCTTAATGAAATTTGTTTCTTAAAGATATATTTTGAAATAATGTCATGTACAATTTTTCGAAAATGTGAGTACTTTTCGTGTAATTTTGGGTGAAAAAATATGGCGAGAAAGAACGTGCTGTTTTAGCACCACTACTTTTCTTCAGATTGTTGCTCAGCCATTACTCAGGCTATTGCGGGAAGGAGTTGTACATTATTGCATTAATAAAGAGTGGGAAAAATTGCTGAAAAATTGTGGAAACAAAATACTTTGCGAGATTAGATACAACCGAAGAAAAGGTATCGTAACGCTTACTGTTTAGCATAAGCAATGATATGATACGGAACGCTTACTGATAAGCACAACGAAGAAACCCTTTATGAAAGTTCAGAGTAAAAAAAGTAAAAAATACGCGACACTGCCAAGCATTACATGTAATATCATAAAATGCATACAACATAAGAAAAAAAGATTATCGTTTTGAGAAGTAACAAAATTAACATACTGATAGAGTTTTATTCACCGTGCACAAAATTACAGAGCGGTATGTTTCACATTCTATGACATTATTCACTTAATATTAAAAAAATTCTCGACTCTAAATGACACGTAAGAAAGTACAGGAAAAATAGTACGTCAATCAATGGGTCAATAAAACATAATACGACACGAACATCATTGTCACGAATTCGAAACTTACGTTCACCTTTTGGTAATTACATTTTCAATATTAACTTTGCCGTTTAGTTGGATGTTAGAATAAATATTTCAGTACTTCATGTCACTAACTCGAAAGGAAACAGGCAGCATACTGTAAAGGAATAATTCAATTTATACACACAAACGGTACGAACGTTCAGTGAGAATCGCTGCATGTGCATCATCAAAGGTATAAACAATCTAATTTGATAAACTGTCAATGAAGACCATTTTGAAATCCCTGCATTCCAACATCAGGATTCATCGGAAATGTAAAACAATCAATTCGATTACGGACGTAGAGGCCCCGAAATCTCTATACATCGAAATTTCAATAGCCTGCAAACAAATATTCCCTCTACCTGATTTCATCCTATTAATTTACACTCATATGAAGAATTAAAGCTATTTCCGTTCTTTCACTCGTGTGATTACCGTTCGATGTTCCAGAAACTATACAATTGATATCGATTGGATTTCAGATAAAAAGTAAAACAATGTTAAAAGAAAATATAACACCGAGAACACAACATGATAAATAATTATGAATTAACTACCCCGAAAACTACCAACATTTATTCCAAGAGAAATAAATGGAAAAAACCTTCTAGTGACAACTAATCAGTGTCAACGACGAACTAGAATCTTCGCACAGTGATTTTACAGTAGTGATTTCGTAAATGACGGAAATAATTGAAGTCTATTGAAAGAGTATTAATTGTGAAATGGATGACTACATTTTCTGCACCAGGGGCTGTGTCACAAAAACAGTCGTGTTGAAATTAATTTACCCGGTGACACAAAAATGGCAAATAAAAATATTAAGACATCACTCGAAGAGAAGTAATGAGGTGCTTAAGATGAAAAACAGGTGCAACAGCAGATTTTAATGAATAATGTTCATGAATAAACGCAAATTAGCATCCCTTCCAAAACGTTTTTTCCAAATGTAAGTGGTAGTACACTTTGTCTACAGACCACTTGATAGAACCCATAGTACGTACCGGAGCAGTTTGTTTCATAATGAAGCATTTCTTCTCTTCATCAACAGACTCATCTCTATTATTTAATCATCTGGTTTCAACAGCCATTTTTACAAATTTAAATGTTACGTAATTTATTAATCATGATTTTCAAAAATCAAAATGTATTTCTCGAAAAAATATAATAATGAAAATTAGAAATAATGGAATACTGTTCTTCAATATGAACTAATTACACCCTACTATCGTCCAATTATCCCATAATTGGAACATACTTTACTTTAAATATCGGGAACTTCTAGAAGAGAGAAACAGAACATTACGATACTTCCAAAAGCGTTCAGATGCTGAGAAGTGATGGAAGAAAACACTACATGTTGAGTTTTTTCAACAATGTTCGTCGCTTTTAATTTTCGCTTTCTTATTTCCGTTCTCTGTCGGTTTCAAAACGGACTTTCCCAAAGTTTTGAAAGTGACAGCGGGCGGCGTAGTGCGCCGCGGGACGTCAGCCTGCCGCGACGCGACGCCAGTTGCAACGGAACTCGCGGCAGCGCGGGAAAAGCATCACGTCTCAAGGTATCAGCACGCCAGGCACGTTTGCTGCAATTTCGCGGCGACCGTTATAAAATTAAACAGCGCTCGCTCAAATAGAGCGCTCGCAAATATTTGCGAAATGGGCCGGCGGCGGCGGCGGCGGCGGATCGTAGCTCGTTAAAATGCGTGTAAACGCGGAGCTTAAACAAGTTAAATGATATCGAACGGCACCGCCGCGCCCCGTTGAGTTGGAAACGGAGTAGCCTCATCGCTCGCGTGCGCCTGGCGACGACGCGTCTTGGCGATGCGAGCCGATAGCAGGCAGCGCGCGGCCGTAACGGAGCTTCGCCGCATTCAAAGAGAAGAGGCGCCCCACCCCCGCGCGCACTAGTGCGCCGAACCCGGCGAATGCAAACGCACCCGCTGTGGTAGTCGGAAAATCAAAACCCCAAGAGGGCCGACGCCCCGCAACACGCGCAGGAGGGACCAAAGAGATGGAGATTTAGATAACGCGTTGAATAGACGGCCCACACACGAGTTTGCTCGCAACGGAGAACGCTCTCCTCGCAAGGCGGGCGCTGGAGGCACGGCCGCGCGTTTACCCCGCCCTGATGAGTTCGAGGACATCTTGCACGCTTAAAAATGAGGTGTGGAGAGAGCTGTGTGGCAGTTGGTATTTTTGAGTTTGTTGCTTTGCATAAAATCCGGATTTTTTATTGCACAAAAATATCCTTCATTACTAAAAAATCAGTCTTTTATAAAATTTTGAAATATTTTCCACGCGTGTTTTCGCGTAATTTAGTTTTATTTGAATAGTGAGCAATAATACAAACATAAATTTACATAAAATAAATAATTAATAACGAAACAAAAATCTAGAGAAAATACTGAACGTAGCGATGGAGAAAAAATGTGCACAAAGTGAGCTTCACTGTCCAAAGTTCACAACCTTTTGGCATCCCGTATTCCTGGGTTATTGCCAGAATAAAACTTTACACAGGAGAGAAACTAATGCACAAGCATGACTGGTTTCGATTTAAAACGATAATAATCTCTTGCACATTGCAATTTTTAGAACCCGTAGAAATCTCGTACGTCAGAAGTCGACGTCTTTATTAAAAACCTGCGGCGTTTGATACGGAACTCTAGCAAACGAGAGATCTGAGGGAGGAAGCAGTGAACAGATTATATTTGGAATTGGGAAACGGAACGTTCAGGTAGGCTTGCTATCGCTTCGCAATTGGAATCCTTCTCCAACCTTTTATGCTTCTGCTCGGCTTCCTAATATTTTATTTGCGGGCCCTCGGACGTGCACTTGACAACGCTTTGAAGACCCGTCTTCCAGGAACATTGCCCATTCGATCTGTGTATTATTTCGCGGACCTGCAGCAACAAAGCGACCTTCCCTTTATTTATCTGATCGAAGGGTTGGACTATAAAATGATGCCTTCCGACCTACGAAAAATCTTATCCTCGTTCTATTGTCGAGTGCTTTCTTTGTGCTTGTACATCATTACGTATCTTTATATCAACCCAGCCCAAATCTACAAAATTATTAAATACTTACCCTCCAGGAAAGCTGACAGTGACGATAACATACATAATGACAAAGTGAAAAATCTAACTTTTCCTAGAGATAACATATTTAACTAATATTTACAATTGAGGCATCCAGTGGGAGACAGAGAGCTAACCCATAAATTTCAAAACATTAAGAAATTCATTGTGTTCATAGTCGAATACGTTCATGAATCTATATGTTGAATTTTAAGGTTTGGTTCCTCTCTCACTGGATACCTGAATTCTTGCCTCAGAGTAGGATACTTTCCGCAATCTTGGAAGCAAGATATAGTTATTCCTATCCCCAAGCCCGAATACAAATCATGTGGACACTATTAGCATAAGTTAGTAACTACTCTTATCTAAGATATTTGAAAAAATAAGTCTCAAAAGATTTAAAAAGCACAGGGGAGTAAAGCAATTTCCAAGCAAAGATTTGAATTCACAGAAAAATATGTCATGTTAAACCAAATTCTTCTCATTACTGAACACCTTTGTACCACTTTTCAAAAACAAATACCACATCAGACGTTTTTAACGACATAACACAGGATTTCGATCGGTCATCACATCAAGAATTCAAGTATTAACTAAGAAAATATGTACGACGCATTATTTGGTAACAATTTTATAAATTTTCATAAGGAATAGATAAAGATTCATAAGCTCCTCAGTTAAGAATTATTCCAAGCTAAGACTGATTTTAGCAGGATTACTGCAAGGTTCACCGCTACCATCTACCTTATTCAATTTATATGTCACAGACATTCCCAAACTTAACGACATCCACATTTCGGTCTGATGAACTTTCTAAAAATTCTGGAAATTCACTCACTGATTGCAGCAACAAAGTTCAATTATATCTTGACCAAAAAAATACAAAATACAAAGTCCAACTCAATTCAATTAAAATGACCGCCAAAAACCTTCCCGAACCTCAAACCACTTTCATCTTGTGAGACTACAGACCATCGCATCACCTAATTCGCTATCTTCCTCTCAAACATATCCAAATTCCTTCATTATCAGTTCACAGACTAGGCAAAACCTTTCACAAGCAACCAGAATATAAAATATACTTTGAATTAAATATTACGAGTGAGTTATGAAACACAAATAGCTTGTCAATCGGCAAAAGCGAATGGTTGTCATGCTAAGGGAGAAAACCACGTTTTTTGAATTAAGCAATTAATATTAAATAAAATATGTGGCGTTATTCTTCCATATTTGAAGATGTCGAGGTGAATAAGTTGAAATAATAGTGAAACTCCTAGCATTCATGTTGTATTTCCCAGAAAAAATTTCCTACTTTTGAAGGAGAGGTTGTCAGAAATAATACGGTAAAAGAATACTATATTGAAAATACGAAGTTCTGATTCCGTATAATTATTTAACTACATTTAAACAATTTCTCTTAGAATGATAGGTGAGACTAATACGTGCATTTGCTGCAGTCCAGCCAAGAAATGGATTTCGAATTACCGACGTCAGAGAATAAATGTTAGAAATATGTTTTCCTGCATAACACATCTCTACAAAGTGAAACTCGTTTTAATCATCAGAAATGTAATAATATTTTTCTAAGCCAGTTATTAACACAGGTTACAATTTTTCATTCAGATTTTCGCCATCACGTTGTTGTTCTTCCGTTGTCATCGTTTGCATGACAGCATCATCTTTTAAAAATCTGTCGGATTTGGGCTCCTGTAAAGATTCCTTTCTTCACTTCTGCTGCGGTGATTTTTAGAACTTTTTTCACAGAGATACTGGAATGCTGTAGTGTGCCGTACCCATCGACTTCACAAAACAATTAATCCAAGTTTTATATGAAGAGAAGCGACAAATATGTTGGGATCCACGCCGCTGATATTTTGTTGTGAAGGAACCACAC
This sequence comes from Acheta domesticus, assembly GCA_031308135.1. NCBI lineage: Eukaryota > Metazoa > Arthropoda > Insecta > Orthoptera > Gryllidae > Acheta > Acheta domesticus. Next base: position 114,456,062 of record JAHLJT010000631.1, on the reverse strand, counting down.
ACGTAGCAAACTGTGATTGGAACATTTTTACATTTTCGACGAGTTTCGATGAAAATATCAGTAACTGATAACGATCAGAGGGACACCGCTCTTCCACATGCAAAATCTCTGGTTGCAAACAAAAATATATTAGTGTTGCACATCTAGGTTCCTCTGACAACATGTGACTGTCCAGCGAATCAAGACACCTTGTATGTTTTGACATAAATTAGTCAAAACAAAAGCTCGTTTCATCCCCAGCAACAGCAGTTCCTGAAGGAACCGCTTTGCCGTTGGGGATTCGCAGTCTACACACAAAACCCGTCCTATCTCAGAAACTATTAGAGTTAAAAAAGTCTAAGCACATATTTGGAATCAGGACGTAACACTTAGTAAATCTCGTACATTTTCTTTTCTGGTGATTTTTCATTGTTGACTAAGTAAGCCCTTAATTTGAGGGACAATTCGCACATTCGTAATATGAAAACCGTCTTGCTACAAAAATAATACGTTCTAAGAGAAATTGTAAGCATATATATTTGGATTCAGGGCAATGTACATAGTAAATTACGCATAATTTTATTTCTAATGATTTTTCGATGTAGACCTGTGTAATGTTTATAAGCAAAATAGTGAAATAATCAACGACAACGAATTATTTCTACAGTATTTAGGTTGTATTTATAACAGAATGAAAGCGTGAAAGCTAGATTTGAGGGATCTTCTGGATCATTTAATCAAGAAAATAATCCCCTTCTAGAGAGCGCGAATAATGCACAGCTATTTATACCCCTCTCTCTCTCACGAACACAAACTAACGAATTAGTGTACGAGAAAGGTTTTCCTTGCCTACAGTAACAAATATGTAACAATACATAATTAAGTGCAAAATCACCTAATTCTAAGGAGGCATGTTAGAGTCTATCACTTTCATGGCGATTTGAGGAGATGATTTGGTAAGGAATTATGGAACCTGTGGTTGTTCTCTTAACGTATTTCAGAACAAGTAATGTATATTTGTAATAACATACAAATAACAATAATACACACAATGTAAATACCAAACACAAAATCGATGTCTCACAATAAAAATGTGTTGTTAATATTTGTTTTGACCTTCCATTTTTTTAATTTTATGGTCACTAATGAACCAAAACGAAAACATTGCAGGATGAACGACTTTTAACTCGTAAAACCATACTGTCTAAAACCATTATCAATGACAAGATTGTTTCTGCGAAAAAAATAATTCCAGGGATGAATTACTTGCATTCTGTGTTTCAAGATCTACTCAGAAACGTACCATAATAAATAACACTATGACATTAACATTTGGAATCGAGTCTGACACATCTCTTGAGAATCTTTGTGTCCAAAAGTGACAGCGGACTGCAGGGAGAGAGGCCGCTCGCCATTAATGTAATTAGAGGACCTCCTGCTTCCTCATACACTTGGCCAAGACACTAATTAATTAGCACGCTCTTCGCACTACCTACATAAACTAGCGCACACTGTCCACATCGTGACGCACGGTAACTGCGATGTGGCACGGCACCGCGCGGACTAATGGGACAGCCGGGCACCAGCGCTGACCCCTAGGGCGACCCACGTCGTCATAATGGGGCTGAGTGGACGCGGACGAGATGAATGGTCAAAGTTTTTGCAAAAACACCGAAATCGCATTATTGTACACGCGCGCTCGAGACAAAAATATTCCGGAAAATCTGCAAACACGACGCTCAATACATTTTAACAACTTTGAAACGATGACAAACTTCAAGGATGAAAAAAAAATCACAAACTTCCTCTCAACTTCTGACAGCGATTGACAACGCCTCCTTCAACACAAACAACGCCCGCTCGACACGTAGGTACTCACAAGTCATCCTTCAAATTATCGAAGCTCCCCTTGAGGCCCTCCAGGTAGTCCTTGACGTTGTTGAACATGGTAGCGGTGGGCGAGTAGGGCCGCGAGCGGGGCCACGAGCGGGGCGGCGAGCGGGGCGGCGAGCGGGACGCAAGCGGCGCTGCGGCCGGCATGTGACTAGCGTCGGAGCGCCCGGCGGCGTGCGTCGCGCGAGCGGTGGGGGTGGCGGCGCGAGTCGGGGTGGGGAGCGCTGGCGGGGCAGCGTGCCCGGCCAGGCCCGGCCCACGTGACGTCCCGGCGCCGGCGCCGCGTCGTCATAGCGACGGAGTCCGCGCCAGGAGGGCTCGCGGGCAGCTGCATGACCTGTCCCGCTGCGGGGGCGGTGGTGGTAGTAGTGGCCGGCGGGTCGCCTCCGGGGCACACACGAGGCTTCGAACCGTTCTACTTTGCACCCGAAGAGAGTGACTTTTTAATCTTCTTGGATCTTTCTGCAGCTCCAAGGGATCCCAATATGCACTGTCTCTACCGACGGGTACCTACTATGTCCCTAATGGGGACACATATTAACCTTTACACTGACACACATGCGGGGTCCTCGATCTGTGGTCAGTAGATTTACAAGTCCTTCCGCGACAACACACACACACACACACACATAAATGACAAGGGACAAACAACGGCGGGACACGAACACGTGACCCTTCGGACCAAGGAGCTGAATCGGCACACGCTCTAGCCACCTCGGTCATCCAGGAGGACTCGACGAGAATGATATTTTAAAAAATCTTTCTCACTGCCTTTTCCGCTGTTTTACTAGATACGAATATATCTATAGAGAGTATATATCTATTAACGAAAGAATGCAATGTCATCATACATACTATAAGATTTGATTGGAAGATCTATTTTTTTAGGTCTGCACCTATTGAATAAACAAATCAAAAGCTTCGAAGGTTCGGAGGTAAAACAATCGGAGTTCAGGTTCATATATTTCATAGGAATTTAATATGAAGTTTTGAAGCGGTACGAAAGACAGAGGAAAATGTTATTTTTCTCTCGTAACTTTTTTGTAGACGATTTTTTTCATTTTTCAACACAGCAGAATGAACTCGATCACTGCAACAGCATCAAAATCTAAAATTTCATCAAAAGCAGACTGGCTGTTTTTAGCTTGAAAGCTATCTCAACAAGATTGGAAACAACGTGGTGACCAGACCGAATATTCTCTACATCTCGTAAGCAGAGTTCACATCCAGATCCGTCCATAGGAAATTGGGATAAGGGAAACGGGTTCGCGGCAGGCTGTCGCACGGCCCTCTGTATGTTGTATCTTCCTTCAACATTTCGGTCAATCTTCATTTCAGATCTTCATCTACCATTCCAATCCTATCAAATTCTGCTTCCGTATCGTTGCACCGTCGTATCTCAGATAAACAAGCAATGCTTGATGGTGCTAATGACTGGCGGAACCCGGTAACTTCGTCACATCAAAGTATAAAGTACATTAAAATAATGTTTAGCATCACAAGTTAATTTTAGGTTTGAAATAATTCGCTTCATAAAGAATAACTACAAGTGAGGAAAAGTCTTCTTTGCGTAACCTCTTTCATAAGGAAAACCTCGGAGTCGAGAAGACTAACGTCAATCACATCCGGGAACCAACACAATGTTTCAATAACGATAGGAAAATGGCATTTCCCTCAAAATCTATTCAGGTGATGAGCAATTGTTTGGCGACCTTCGTCGGACCTGAAGACTAGACGTGCCCTCTGCGCAGGTTGGGCCGCCGCCTCCAGACACTTTCAAGAGATCGACCCCGCTCTAGTAGGCTCTCTTCCCCCTTCGTTAATGGATCGAAGCATCAATGAGGGAAAAAGCGGAAGGAGAGTGGAGAGAAAGCTCTCGTTCCTTCGCTGCCTACGCCTTGATGGGTCTTAAGTGGTACTTCGCCGCTTGATCGACAGATCGACAGACCTCAGTAAGCTCTTACACATTGAACCCACATCCACCATTCACCTGTGTAACGGCCAATTAGCGTATTTTAAAGAGGTTGAATCCGAGCTTGAAATACACAAATTTATTTTTAACAAACATTTGCAGTGGGGTCATTGAAATAAAACAATCCCGCAAAACAGGTGAAAAACAATAAAAAACAGTTGTTTTATTTATTTGTAAAGAGTGAGGGTGCTGAAACGCATTGAAAAAACATTTGCCATTATTGATATTCAAGTGAATCAAGTGATTTTGTTTTATATTCACGAGATACTTTATTTGTGTGGCGTTTGAAGTTGCGAGGATGTAAACAGGTTCCAGGTATTGTAGGACTTCTCTTCCTGTTGTATTCAAAGCGATATAAAGGGACATTTCAGCAATTTCACTGCACATTGGCAAGAGGGTACACACAATTCTCAATTTGAAAATAATACATCCACGTCACATGCAAAAACAACTGACTTTATTTACTTTTTTTTCGTACCGCGTGTTCACAAATCACACATAGCATACGTGATACAAAGTTTCGATATGGCGTGTGCCTTTTTCTGATGTCATATGCCTTTGAGTAGCATATTTTTAAGTTAATCGCATGTTAACAGTCACATGCTTATGCCATTCCGGTTCCCGGAGACCACCAATGAAGTGGTCAATGCCGGACTCAGAATACATTGCAAAATAATTGCAGGAACAGTTCATGTATTTATGAACATATAGTAATGATGTTCTGCAAGGTAGTTTTAAAATACTTTCAGTTACTGAGGTGTAGCAAAGGATACACAATATTTATATTTTGAATTTTTTTCTGTGCTTGCGGTCCCTCGCGGGAACCCTATTGGAAACTTTATTTATTTAAATAAACTTGTTCAACATCTTTCTCCCATTGCATAATTTCTATCTACATCCACAGATACCAAAGCAATATTTTTTTAAATTTATTTACTGAAGCTTGCCTTATGGCCCCCTCCAGGAGCGAAAGACAATTACAACAGACATAGAACATTTATATCATAAGATATAAAGTAAACAAAATTCAACGATAAGATACAGAACAATTTTGGGGTTAAATACATGAAAAATAGAAAAGCTCATTGGTTTGTGCTTTCGAGGGGGGGCGAAAAATTCTATGGATAACTAACTTTTTTAACCTTTTCCGGTGCGGATTCTGCTTACCTGGGTAAAAGTGAATTGCTGAAGAAATTTATAATATTTTAGAATAGAATTTTGTGGATAGAAGGTAAAAGTAGACGGGAATGGCTGTAATGAAAAGTTCATTATGTAACTGTGTATTTGAAATGTACAAGGGGGGTTTTGCTATAGATTCCAAAATAATATTGCAACGTGTTTATATGTAGGCGTGGCTGTAAGAGAACGCTGGATTTTGCACGAAGCGATTACACATGGCCACCACGGTTTCGATTTTTTCTAAACATCCAATTCGCTTGAAAGACGAAACCGTCACTTTGGGTTAAGAAAGGTTTCAATAATAAACGTTGTAAACGATGAAACAGTAAACAACACCTTACCTCAACAAAGACATAAGGAAAATATACACTGAGATCCTGTTTCCCCCCTCCCCATTGATATGCAACTGTTAATTACGTTTACAAGAGAATAAAAATGATTAAATATTAGAAATATGCTCATGTATCATTCACTTGTAGTAACAATAACACATCAACTCAAAATTGACTGCTTCGTTTGGTTAAAAACAAGAAATGAGATTTAAAAGAACCTTTTTCTCCACAGTCTTTGTCGTACAACGAAAACTTGCCCTGAATGAGTTCTTGGATAGGTGTATCTCACTGAATATCTCATGAAAACTACGCACTGGAAAACTGTCCACTGTACTTCCTGAATAACATGCATTTTTCTAGAATGTCACTATTGCTGAAAATATTCTATAATTCTTCATTCAAGTTCTTGATAAATTTTCAGTAGAGATTTATTTAAAAAAAAACAAAAAAACTAACGTGCGTAGATTGCATCTCTTTTATACGTATTCCTTAACACTCGTTTGAAATAAAAGGAGAAATGGCTTGTTCAACTTCAAAACTCAACAGAGTTCACCCCATTTTTGCTCTTGCTCAAGGTAATATTCTAATGTCGCAGTCATTATTAAAGCCAAACGGTTTTTTCATACAACGCAAACACGTCGTTCAAGCCACACCTAACGTCGTCACGTGTAGGAAAGGAGAAAGACCAGTTCAACGGAAAGCATTAAGATATAATCACGGCCGCAACAAACAACACCACGTCACGCGATTCCACGGTTGCAAATCGGAACAGAAGTCAATTCGCCTTCCCCGGAGGGGCGGAATAAGTGAAATGGCGTTGCAGCCCCGGAATAGGAGGGCTGCTACGTTATGCATGAATTTTCTGTCGGCAGACATTCGGCAGCGGGAACCGCCCACAAAAGCGGACCCGAGCCCGGGAGCGGGAGGGTGACGTGGCGAGGGGGAGGGGCGAGGTGGGGTGGAGAGGGTTGAGGATAGCAGGACGGAACGGGGCAAGGGGAAGGAAAGCGGGTAGGGGCCTATGGGTGGTCGCGGGTGCGCAGGGAGAGGGCCGGAGCAGAGCGGCAAGCGGCTATGCCATGCGCCAGGTGAATAAGTTCGCGGAACCAGCGCGGGGGGGCGACCTGGGGCCCGCGGGAACCTCTAGACCCCTGTGCGGGGCGGGCACGGGCGCTGGAATACAAGGACGCCCGCTTCAAAGCCTCCTCAATGGGTCGTTACGCCTCTGATGTTGGTAGCAAGGGGGCGACGTGCCGCGTGCTATAGCGCGAACTCCCCGAGAGATGGCAGGAAGGGTAGGGCGCAGCAAGGGCTGGAAGGATTTGTTCCCATTCGGCCCCAATTCGCTATATCTTTGCACGTACCGCGCGAAGAGTTATATCAAGGCATGCTCGCGTTTGCTTATCTGAAGACGTATTTCACGCTGGGAATTAGTATACCAAGCAGAACCGCAATCAGGATATATTTTTATGCAAAAGACGCAAAAGAAGAATTACTTCACCTTTATAGAAATCGATTTTCATCAACACTTTATACGAGTATTTTTAAAAACAAATATAAGATAACAATTCAAACCAGTGAGATATCCAATTTAAAGCAGAAAATATATTTAAGGCAAAAATGAAAGATTAATTTTTGGCTAAAAACGTTTGCAGGCGTAACCTGCAATACACATTACAGTGTTCTTAACTCTATCTAAAAAATAAGTCGTAAAAAATTCGTTCTAGAACCTTGTAACCCTATTTTAGGTTGCGGGAAACTACCTTGAATTGGGACGGTAAAATTCTCTGTAAAAGTATATCGACCATTTTGTACATTTTAATTCCGCGTCTCTAAGTAGTTTGGTTAGTTAATAAACAGTTAATGATTCTAGAATGTACTCACTGGGTATGGGTCTTCTTGATCTACCACATATTTCAGACTCTGGCCATTCAGAATAGGGTTCAATTATGAAGCACAAAGACAAAGATTTACATAGCGAATGTTCGCGCGGGTCCTAGTTTTATATAGTCGTTTTAATAACATAACATTGTTAATGATTGTAATATAATGAACATTTGCCATCTTTATATTTATTTTACAAATAAAAAAGTCTGAAAAACTACAAAATTACGTCTGTCTTTAATTCTGGATATTTTTAAACTAATAATTATTATTCCTTTTATGAAGTTTATATGTATGTTTAGACATTATACTTACACAATGTGATAACAAAGAGAAGATAATCAATATGATTTGTTAAAATATGCGATATTTCATTCGTAAATATGATTACTAGCTTCTTCGCTTCCTTTTGTGGGGAAGTTACTCGTGCGTTCTGAGTTCTTCTCTTTGTTGATAGTACATCTAGAATCGAATAGCGTGCACGCAACCACCAACTGAGTTGAAATAATCGTTTTCAGGTTCGTTAATAACCGTCTCACAAACACTCAATACACTTCCATCGCACATACTCGAATCTCCACGCTACACGCTCACGACATCAGTCTACCATCAACTAATGTTGGCCCTTCCAGGAAACCCCAGAGCGCCATCAGTATGATAAATATGCACGCACACCTAAACACGTATCCAGTTACAGGAATTAAGATCAATGTGAATAATCTCTCATTATCTTCAATGACAGCAATTAATAATGAAAATAATGAAATATTTAAATAAGAAAAAAATCCATATAACTAATATATTTATTTTTAGGTAAAATTTCATAGAAAGACATTTTAATAAATGCTCTTCTTACTCTTTCTTCTCGAATCACGAGAATTCATTCTATGCATGCATAATTACTGCACTAAACATCAAACCTAATAAAAAAGTACGTAATAATGTTGAACACAAACAAGAAAGAGCTATATTATATACATTTAAATAATTGGATAACAAATAATAAGGAACTGTGACACCGAAGGGCGCGATCAGGAAAACCGATGTTTACGAGCACAAGAGCGAGATTGGACGGCAACTGACGGGGCGAATTCGATTAGGAGTTGTGCAGAACGCGAGCGTGTCAGACATGAGCCATGTGAAGCCCGTCCATGGCAGGGTCTGGACGGGAGAAAGGTAAATGCGCCAAGAAGGAACACAGTCGAGAAAGTTGGAAGGAGATAATAATGAAAGGAGTTGGAAAAGGTATGGTAGGAAATGGAGAGAGAAGGAAAGAAAGGGAGAAATATAGAGAGAAAGAGTGACAGAGAGAAGAGAGAGAGGAGATTCATCTGAGAGAAAAAGAGGAAGTAAGAAGAAATAAAAGGGAAATGAACAAGGTTTATCCACATAATTTAGACAAAGGAAGGTAATTCACGGGGAGAGAGAAGCGTTCTTTTTAGGTGGGGCACCGTCCAGGGAGTTACGAAAAACACAAGGACCTTAGTTTCCATCTTAGGTTTTTCGTCGTGTACTTTTAAAGCATTTTCAGGCTTGTCCAGCATGTTCTCTTATGATCTGGACAAATGTGATTTTAACAATTTAAAATAAAGCTTCCGGTATTTCCGTTCCTTTCGACTGGCACGATAGCTGAATTGTTTGTTTACAGTCTACGGTCTAACTAATTAGTCTCCGAATTATTTAGTTTAGTGCTCACCAGCAAGAGTGAGATCATTTAGATCTCGAAGCTCTAGAAAATAGTGAATCAATGTATTCATTATCAATGTGCTCATATAATGATTTTTATGAATTATTGCGTGAATATTATTAACGCTCTTATATTGTGATCCTAACATATGATATCTTTTGTTACCAAACGTCAGTCATAATCTCTTTTAAAATTAGACGAACAACATTATCTCTTTCCTTATTGCGGCGACACGCATTTACTGGCATTTCTATTAGGCTGTCGGTCAACATTCATCACTCAACGGACGTTATAACTAAGTTGGAGAACACATAAATCCATCTCCGCGAGAACCGATCTCCAACAGCGCCGCGGCGCGCGCTCAGCTGCCGGTCGGGTGCAGCGGCACAGCGACGCCGTCAGCGCGGGCGCGGGCCTCGTCGGAATCCCGTCGGCAAGGAGGCATGTAACATTTCACCCGGCGTCAGCCTCAACCCGCGCCGCGCCGCGTGCGCCTGCGAAGTCACGTGCGGGTTATTCCTTCCCCATTATTCATCCCCGAGCTAAGTACCGCCGCGCGCCACTGACGGCGTCGTCTTCGCCCGTGCTTTCCTCTGTGATTAGCTCGCGCGGCGGTGGCGGCAGTGCGGTGACGGAGACGACGCGACGCGACGCGGGCGGGGCGGGGCTGGGTGAGGCAGATTGGGCGGGGCGGGGCGGGGCAGGGCGGGATGGGGCAGGGCGGGGCGGGATGGGGCAGGGCGGGGCGGGATGGGGCAGGGCGGGCGGGATGGGGCAGGGCGGGGCGGGAATGGGCAGGGCGGGGAGGGGGAGTGTGGGGCAGGGCGGGGCGCAGCGCGGCGCGGCGGGGCGGCGAAAGTCAGCTGAGCGACGGCGGCGGGGAGAAGGGTACGCGGCTGCGGTGAGCAACGCAGGGTGATTGGGAAGAATGGGGGTCGGTTGCGGTGTGGTGCGGAAAGGGACCAGCAGTGAAAGGAGACGGCCTCGCGGGGGCGGCGGGTAGTGGCGGTGGCAGGCGAGCTCTGCAAGCCGCCGTGTAATTAGGGCTAAGAATCGCGGAAGGCGCGAACTCATCACGCCGGAAGGAGGCGTGTCAGTCCTCCTCAATTAGGAGAGCTTAGTTAGGAAGAGGAGGAAAGAGAGAAACAGTGGTGACGAGGAAGCAGCCCAAAAGAGGGCGACAAGAGCAAGAATGAAGGTGTGGACGACCACGTTTTCTGATGGGGTTTGAGACATAGCAGAAAGGGGAGGGAAACGAAATAATAGTACTAGAGAAAGAAGTCAACACCGATGAAAACTGAAAACAGTAAGTGAGATTGCAGAAGTCGTGGACTCGTTAAAAAGCAACGCAAGTGGGAATAAGAGGGAAATTGCAAAAGAATTAAGAAATGAGACAAAAAAGTGTCCATTGTGATGAATAATAACTCTACGATATGAACTACAGTTGCACAGAAGTGTGAAAAGGGAGACAGTGGGTTAAGAAACAAAAAATATTGAAAAAAGCAAGGGTCAATGTTAAGATGTAAACAACTACAAATGGTTAAGATGCAACTGTACGCACAAGTAAATGGAAATACCCGAGATCTAATGACATAACTTCCGAGGCGGTAAAAACCGGGATATTGAGAAAGTCACAGCTGTTATTTACGTTGCCTTTGTAAGAGTAAAGATGGGTACAGTCAATTATTTTATTTTTAAGCGAGAAGAAAATTAAAGGATTAAGATTTTACACAACACAAAGCAATGATAACAATGTTAGTGCAAGTCCATAACATTCGGTATTTGTTTCTAAAAGGCAAATATGTCCCTAAAGAAAGTTTGGTTAATGTTATGAACACGCACAAATAAACTTTTTCCCGAACTGCAGAGTAATTTAGTTTGTTTTCTAAATTCGACGGTTTTTAATGAGTTGAATAAAGACAGAAAAGAATTTTCATTAGATTTTCTGTTCTTTAAACTCATTGAATAGGCATAGGAAAACGAGACAAACTTTCAATCAAAGCATTTCAAACCAACTTTGCATTTTATCATTGTATGGTAGGACCACATTGTCCTGAATTTGTAATCAACGTAGCCGGAAAAGTGCTATACAACAGCTTCTCAACAGGTTTCATGCAAATGAAGAAGTTTCCACATCTCATGGCAGCTAGATGTTGATTATTGTTTATCTCAAATAAAAATCCTAATCTATGGAGTGGATCGTCGAAGCCAAAGGCATGACACACTAATTGAGAAGAAACTGTCAAAACGTCTTCACGATTAGAAGAAACAAACTGGGTTATCAATGTTCTCAAAACACATTTAAATACTAACTTAATTTCGCAGAATTAAAACTCTTAATGTTGCCTGATAAATTAAGTACCACATACGAACAATTCACTTATTTTTATCCAGTGACTTTATTTTCCCTGGAGATAGATAAGAAGAAACAATTTTTCCAATCGTCTGCTGTAATTCAATTTATTTAAGCTCTCCGTGCAAAATTGCAAATGGTGAGAGAGATATCTTTCATACAGGATCAGCAGATTTTGTTTATTCGACACGTTTGGTCATTATGCCTGCAATTCGTAATTTTACATTCTGTATACATTTATAAAGAAATCAATTCAAACTTCTAAACGAAACGTTTAGAATTTCTAACACTGTATTCCCTTTAAATCAAAGAAACATCAATTAGAGCATTATCAAATGTCATTCAACATTTCTTCCTGATACATTACTGAAAAGAATCATTTATTTTCCAGATGTCTTAAAAGCTGTATTTATATTAAATGATATTTTCCTTCTCATAAAAAAGTTATCAGAACGCAAAGACGGAAATAAAATATATTTTTCAGCAGAATATCGGATATAAAAACTTGAGAAGGAAAGACATCTAAGTACGAGTAAGTATGACCCATTAAGCAGTAAATGAATAATCTAATTGCAATTTAAAATAGTTCATTTTGCAGATTCAAAATGTTTAAAAGTGTAAAAAATAATAGGAAAGTTATTTAAAGGTACACAGAAACACAGGGTTTGAATGAACGGGTAAGTTGTAATCACGTCTATTATTATATTAAGAAAGCTGGATTTATTATAATACTTTGCATGTTGTACATCTAGACCTTGAACTGTATTTCATCTTTTAGGACTGTGAACCAGTAAAAATTCAAATATTTTAAACATGTAATATGAAAAACACTGAACCAGAGCTATTACATAGCACAAAAGCAGCTTTAGAAAAGTTACAGCAGAAAAGTACAACTGTATATGCACTGGGAAATCAAAAACCTCAAAAATGTTTCATGTCGTTCAGTTCTTATTCTCCATGTTTAATAAAATGAATGGTTTACATATTCAGTAACAATGTATTTATAATCACTGCGAATATACAGTTAAACATGTTTCTGAAAATGTAATTGAAATGTCTTATGTTTTCCTAGATCTTTACAAGAATGAGAAAGTTGCCTACAGCGAAGTATCCTGTCATCCACGTTAACTTAAAAATCTAGTTTTATTGTTAAAGATAATCAATCAAGAGAATAAATATTTAAAGAACTACTTGATTTTTTTGAAAAGATGTAATTGTCAGACTACTGCTCAATATTGAGCTTACATGAGAAATCATGTATTAAACTTCCAGCATAAAAACCTCTCTATCTTCACTTCACTATCTGTAACGTCACACTCATTCCAGACAACGACTGCTTTCGGTACATCGATTGCAATTCGCGCCCCAAAATTAAACAAGACAGACTATACTAGTTGGTACTGAAATTGATATAGTCAACAAATGACGGTTGATATGCGTTCATTCTATTAATTTTACGATATTGATACAAGTTAGTCTTTTACAAAAAACGTGAGAGCAAGTGATAACACATCTAGGGCTCACTACCTTTCATTTAATGAAAAAAAAGCACGAAATCTAGTTGAATAGAAAACTCAAACTTCTTTCTACACAAAAGTTATTTTGTTATTTAAAAAACAGAAGTTATTTAAATAGAAAGATACCGAGTCTTAGATTCGTCTCATTAAATCACACCGAATATGAAGTATTCAACTTTTTCACATTCGGGGTTTGGTTTATCTCGCAAATTATATGACTTGGAGAAGGGCTAACAAGAAGAGGTCATGTACTCCCTCAAATACCGAAGAATATAAAACTCAATCCTCCCCATACGCGTAGAAACCAAGTTTTGAGAATCTAGAATGCAAGGTTATCAAAGTAGTCACGGGATAGCATTAATATATTACAAAGTGCGGACAAATTTTCCAAGTCTTTTTTAAATTGAAGAAGAATATCGCTGACAATATACGAGTATTTGTCAAATGCCAAGAAAATATCTGCTTAATGATACACTTGCAAAAATAGATTGTGAGAAAGAGACTCAAAGGGGATGTTTTTAGGGAACTAATTTAAATGGTGAGTCTTTACACATGGTAAAAAAAGTCTTCACTCCAATTAGATGAATAAATGTTTTTGTCATATTGCTGACGAACGCTTCATTACTGTACAGCAGTTTCTTGACGATTTATCTTATTAAATGTCCCGAATTCTGTGATTAAAGTGAGTCCCAGCGATGAAATTATTTCTAGGTATTGGATAAGATAAATTATACTTTTTTTCCAGATACAAACGACAAAAAAATCAATTGATGAAATTGCGGCGCTTGTTATGACAATCCTGTCAGTGCTTATGGTACGCATGATGTCATGAGAAAGCAAAGCTTCTAGGAAAAGGCCGCGAACCTTTAAATATTTGCGTTATGGATCACCAACATTTTTTGTATTCTTGTTACCCAAAGAACCGTTGTCCAGTATATATACATATGTTGTTGCAGTATTCATGAAGACAGTTTTTGTTAAACATATGGTTATTGTGGTTTTATACGAGGGTATTTATTTGTTGTTCTTCAACAGCTGCGTGCTACTTTTTGGAAAACAATTTTGTGTGATTGTTTTTCAACCGCAGAGCACTAAGTAGTATTATTTTTCTTTCATATTTAGAAACATTAAGTGTAAACTACAAATATTTTGTAGTAGAAATTATGAAAAATAATAACGTTCTGTTTGCGTTTTAAAAATTTTATTTAACTTTGCACACGGATGTAGGTCTTAGAATTTTACTTCCATTTTCTGCCGCAATCAGTGCAAGAATGCGTGCCATTATTCTCGCCCACGCGCCGTGCTCAAACTTCCGCAGGGTTAAAAACCATTCGACGAGCGCCCTCTGCCCTCTCCGTGCCGATGCCTTTCTATTTAGCGTTTTAATGCGAACGCCCGACGAAACGACCGCTGGTGAACTTCCGTTCGCTCGTTCCGTTCGTAACTTGCAATCGTTACCCAAGTTGGAATGAAAGAAGTCCGCCATTTTTCTTACCGTCGGAGGAGCTGCAGCAGTGAACGTGGGAGGGGCATCAAGAAAGAGATCCCAAATCTTGTCACGTCGCCGTAATTCTTGTCGGTCTCTACGGCTTCGAGATCTTTCAAACGATTTAAATCTTTGATTCTTTGGTCGCAAAGTTTTTCTCAACGATATAAAATTTATGCAGGTAGATTTTAAAAGAGGTTTATCTTCATTTTTTTACAGGACCATTGGCAGTAAAACGGAACACTGTTATTCAAACTGTGATTTTCCTGCAACAGTCAATTATTTTTTATCTCATTGATAGTGACAATATAGGTTTTGCAGAGGATTAGAATATTTCAATTAATTCCGGCTAAACAAGTTTGAGAAGAGAAAATCAGAATAGTATACTAAGCAAATACATAAAAATATATTACTAATGAATTAACTCATAATTTTAATTTTAAGAATTATGAAGTTATTTTCAACTTAGTTACATCATACACAGTAAAACATAGTAGAAATTACACAAATTACAACAGTTCTAAACATTTTAAGTATTTTTACTAAAGGCTCCAGAAAGAAAATCATAACACAATTCTCTTTCCAACAAGTTCTCCTAATAATTATTTGCTAAAATCTAACTGGGTGAAATGTCGGGGTCAAACTCACAAGACGTTTCCATCTACATATTTTACTATATAGAATACAGTGACAATTACAATCGTGAAATTAACATAAATAACTTTAGGAAACACCAAACAAGACAGTGTATCCCACCAAAGATAAAGCTTTTTGTTACTATTTTCTTCTCGCTGGACAAGATGCAATAGAGCAGCTACAGAAAAGCATTGTCGTGTGTACTTAGAGCGCAAAGAGAATATAATTAATCTTTCGCGCATTTTGAACTTTTTTTTTACAGAATTTCATTCGTGGAAAAGTCTCATTAAAAACACTCGTGCATTGAAAATCTATACAAATACAAGTGAATTCAACATGTAACCGACGTCGATTCCACACAAAGTTGTGTGTGGATTGATACAAACATTCTCTTCACAGGATCTTCTGGATTGTCGCAGTGTCCTTGCAAAGTTTGTTAAAGATTAATACAACACAAATGCGGAAAAATAAATAATTTAAATAATATGTTGACAGATGCGCTACGGTCTTTTTCTTCGGCTGTCGCTAAAAGCAGATTGTGTCCTAAAATATTCTATTCCGCCACAGGGCAGTAGTGGTGCAGCGTAGCTGGTATTTAATAGGTTTGCTAGATACCAGTTACATTAAAAACAATAAGCTTAAACACAGTGGTTTTAAGTAGTTTCGTATATAAAGCATAGATTTATATATAAAATTGATCCAAATCGTCCTTCCGACGGAGTGAATACAAAGAAAGCCAGAGCAGCAATGGGTACTTTGCCAGTTTCCAGATAACTCCTCTCTCTCAGTCTGAATCAGTGAAAAACTACTGATTGACAGTGACTATTCACTGATGGTGTCAGTTATAACCCTGCCACTAACAATCAGTGAATTGAGCTGAACAAATCAGTGAAAATCGGGTCCACTTTTTGAATCAGTGATACTTCACGGTTTGAATCAGTCAAATCTGTGACACTAATTGCACGTGACGACTGAACGATCAGTGAGCGATGGTGGCGCGGCACTTTTACCACTGACGACCAGTGAAATGCTGGCGGTCATTATGAAAAGGTTCGCATGTTCGCTGATTGTCAGCGAAACTACACATTTCCATTGAAGATATCAGTGACGTCGGCTCTCACTGATTGAACTAATGACAATTTCACTGATTCAGATTCAGAGAGCTCAATGTATCTGGCGCGTGGTATTACCTACGAACATTCCGAACGGTAGTACATAGCGAAAGTAATCCCAAAAGTCGAATACATCAGGCGTGCATTTCCATAGTGCCAGTTAAGGGCCAAGGTGAGCTAGGCAAACCCGCGCAACGCTCGTGCGCCGCGGGCTGCCAGCTGCCAGCATCAGGCGCCGCGCCGCCGCAGCACAACGCAGCGAGCACCATCGAGCGATACAGGCGGTCAGCCTACATAAATCGTCAATCATGGACCAACCCGCGCAAACAACTCGATTTTCACGCCAGGGCCCAGCGGCACGCCGCGTCGCTCGCGCTAGCAGCGGGGCGGCGAAAATCACGGAACAAAAGTGCCATCGCCCCCGCCCTCCACCACTCCCTCTCGGCACACCGCATCGCGCCGCGCCGCGCCGCGCCGCGCCGCCCAGTGTGTTCGTGATCGAGCGCGCGCGTTGTCGGCCGGCCGGAGAGTAATTGCACCCGCGATAACAGATTGTTCGCCGGTCCACTATCTATATTAGTTTATAGAGGAGCCCAAAAATGGTCCCGCATTGTGTATTTGGTGAGCAAATATTTGGCCTGTCCGCAGAGCGCTGTCGGTGGTAGGGGTGGCTGCGGTTATGGCCGTGGTGGCCGAAGGGGAAGAGGCTCGAAGAGACGAAACCGGGCGACTCGTCACCGCAAGCTGACTTCGCCTCGCCCACTTTCCATATCTCTTTCGCCGACCAAAGGTTCGAGTCAACGCGGCCTCCCTGTTTCGGTAGCATATTGGACTAACGCCGACACCTCCCCCCGCATACGAAAGATCAGAAGCAGCAGCAGCATCTATTCTGTAGCACATGTACGCACAGTAAAAAGATAAAATTTCTTGGATTCAGATGCGAACTCTCGCAAACTGTGCAATTTTGGATTCTCCGAATAATTGGATTTCGAAAAGATATTAAAGGAGAGGCACTAAACATTTTTGACGCTTTGCACTTTGATGTACTCGTATTTATGAGAGAACCATGACGCATAAGAAATTATCTCAGTATGTGGTTTAATCCAGAGGTAAATCACCGTTCGTTTACCCCATAACATGAACATTGTATATTTTTAACTCAAAATTCTCTCGTCGAAATCCCATACTCAATTCTTACATGCATATAACATAACATCTAGCACCTACGATTATTAGCAAGTGCCTCATTTCCATGCAACGAACCAATCCCCGGCTTTCGCATGCGGCACAACAGCCGCCGTAATCTGCCGTCTCGTAGCTTCACGGATCTGTGCCCAGGCGCGAGTATTACTGCACAGCGAAACCGCGCGCGGGCACGCATGTCGATACCGCAAAAGCGAGCTCGAATTGCCGCTCGGTCGCGTCTCGCCCGCGGCGATAACCGTTCCGGAGCGCGACCACCCGCCCTCTCAGTGAACCCACGCGTCCAGATCCGACTCCGACTTCGGCTCTGGCTCCGCGCGCGAGACCCACCGATCGTTTCGCCGCATTGGATGCCGATATTTCGCTCCTCGCCCGTACCGGGGCCGCTGCCGAAGCAATGGCGGGGCGGGGGAGATCAAAGGCGGGCCGTACTTCGATCCGGGCGGGTCGGTCGGTCGGCCGACCGGCCACAACGCGGCCTTCCGTGGGGAGAGTTTTCAATGCCCTTTCCAACTGAAGTTATCGGATCGTACACTTTCTAATCTTCATATCGCCGCGCGCTCCGTTATGCCTCTACCCTGTCGGTTCATGCGCTATCCATTCTATGAGTTCAATAATTTGGAAAGGTCGGACATGCTTCGTGAGTCATTCTCTGAGATTACGCCGTTTGTGACCTGAACCTTCCCTACAACGAGCGGTGAAATTCATTATTCACGTAAAACGAACACGAAGGATCACCTTACCCCTTCACTTACATTTCTCCAAGTTCTGGGAAGTAGGGTTAAACTGCCGTTTTATCAGCTTTTTAAAGAGAATGTTGAGGTAGAGTTTTTTTAACAGATTTTTATATTGAAGCATTTAATGACATTTATGATATAATTCAAAAAATTAGAAAATTTATCTCTCCTTAACGAGAAATTAATTTATCGGTAATGAATTTTACAGTTCATTTTCATAGTGTTATATGACGTACTACAAATTACAAAACTCGTTACCAAAGTGACCTTATGAAAATGAAAAATTGAAACGACGAAACGAGAAAGAAAATACTCTAAAAGAAAACGCATCAGCGAAAACATAAACAAAATTGCTATCCTTCGCTTTTTTTCCCATTCTAATTTTCTCTGCTAGTGTTGCGTGCCAATCGTTCGCGTGACGTCTTAAATAACGGAGGCGGAATTTTCCGGCGAACTCCCGCGGGCCTGTCTGGTGTGAATTTGGAAGGTGACGCCGACGGGAAAGGGCGACGGCGGGGCGCTGTCGCCGGTAATGGACGTGCCGTGTAGTGATGGTTATGTAAAGCACATGCATTCATAATGCGAGCGGGCACCGGAGCCGATGCGATTGACAGGTTGCGAGGTCGGAGCACCATCGGGCCCCACAGACAGGTGCACAAATTAACGCGGGCACCTGGCTATTGTATCCGCTTAGGTTACAGGCAATTAGCACTCTCCCGGGAGAATGCTTTCGCTTGATTATTATCAATAGATCTTGAGAATGAACAAATAATTAAATTTAGTTTATAGTGTCGAGGCACTGGCGATGCCTGTTAACTAGACACGTTATTTCAAGACTTCTTACAAAGCGACAAATTATTTCCACTGCGCAATTAAAGGCATCTTAAGTACAATAGTAACATTATTTGGAATTTCAAATCTTGTCTTCATCGAATTAACGGTCAAGGTATGGATGAAGCTCAAGTTAAAATTAAACTCCTCGTTGAAGTCAATCGCGGAGAATTATTTGAGTAATAGCATAAGATTTTTAACTGTGATTGGCGGAATTATGGGTATATCTGGTGGAAAAACTCGTAAAATGCTGAAACAGCTATTCGGCACTATCCCTCGACACTACACAAGGACGCGTAAATGTTTGATTTCACTAGAAACAAAATTAATGTAGTATTGATTAATAGATGATTGATTAATTGATTGATTTTCACATTATTCACGTTTGATTTGTTCGTGTACATTATTTACGTTTGCCAACTTCTCTTCATACCAATACAAACACTGAATAGCGCATGGGAAATGTCGGAATGTAGGACATGTCGACTATCCCTTTGTTATTTGATTGTCCATATATTCATAACTTCTATTGCATATTCTTGCTGAAAAAAATAATGACAGAACTTTTTAGAATACGTTAAAATATTTAGAAGGAAATTCAAAGATGTAGAAAGTTTCTAAACACATATCTGTAAAATAATTAGTAAATTATATAAACAGTTTATGTATGTAATTGTGCAAATGGAAGAATTCCATATCGTTGTAACAGGCAATACAACAAACTTTCTAAATGACCCCCGCAATTTATTTGTAAAGACAATAAAGGAAATAAATGATTTTTGCAAAGAACATCATCCAAATGATTATTGTTTATTATTCAGTGTGCTTTACCACTAAAGCAATCACTTCAACAGTTAATGGTTATTCTATAGACGTTCATAGTTACAGAAAATATAATTAATTTAAATTCCGTGACCAATAATTTACTAATGAAATCGGGCCTAAGGCGAGAAATCGCAGAAGATGATTAAAAATTACGGAGATTAATTTGCATAAGTTTGAGAAGCACATATGTATTACATTAAATTTAATAATTCAGAACCCTTAACATACAATTAACTAGTGACCTGTAGCAGCAAGAGCTATCACTACCTATCTAATGAGTAGGGCTCGGATGTTTATGACATGTCATATTTTGTTTCTATTATTTCCATGGAAAACGTATGATAATAAAAGATAAGATGGTTTTATCTACAATGACTACAATTATGCGATTTTCACGTGTCTAATGTGGACATATTTTGGCTTCTTTTAACCCGACGTACATTTTCCGTTTAATTTTACTTTACCGTATACATACGTGTATACACATAATTACGTAGTATAGGGGAAGTTATCTAATGCTGAGCAAAAAAAACGGCGGATTTTCGACGGAAAAAGTTCTTTCATTAAGTTCATGTACATTTTTTGGAACGTTTAGTAGTATCCGCGCAATATTGCGTACAATTTTTAAATTGCAAATACAAGATTTTCTCAAAAAACGGCTCCAAATGTTTTCTTTAAACTTTTGGTAAGGATAGTGCGTAATAGTGCCTCTATGAGATGACATAAACGCCATATTGCTCTTTTTTTGGTTTTCCAAAAATTACAAAAATGTAATTTTTGTCGTCGTATATATTCGACATCGTCGTATATATATCATATTCGACGTCGTTCATATTTACATTGGCGGCGATTTGTTCATATTATTTATGAGTACACGTACTTTAAATAATGTCAGATAAAGTTTCTCGAAAACTCAACCGTTTTCTTGGAAACTAGCTCAAAATTCCGCATTTTCAGAAACGCTCAAACGCCATTTTCTCAAAATCGGCTCCAAATTTTTTCTTCAAACTTTTCGAACGAATAGTGCTAATAGTAATATGACGTTAAGTTCATTTTGGTGTTTTTTTTTCTTTAAAAAATTACACAAATTGTTTTGAAAGATCTCTCACACAGCTGTTACGCACATTTCTAGCAGTTCATAAAAACTATTGTACTTGTGAGTTTGAAAGTGCTTTAAATGACTTCAAAGTTTTTGAAAACTCAAAAATTTCCTGTCAAAACGAGCTTCAAATTTTGCATTTACAATAGTGTTTAAACGCAGTTTTCTTAAAAGCGGCTCCAATTTTTTGAAAGATAATTGCCAGTTAGGACGAGGTTTTACTATTTTCTAATATTCTTAAAATATTATTTCTGTTCTACCATTAGGAAGCCGAAAAATTAAGAAAGTGTTTTAAAAAATTACTTTAGACGGCGATAGATGGCAGCTGGCAAGAGTATGTGGCGTGTCCGAATAGCTATCCGAGACAAAAGGGAATAGAAAACTAGTCCGGGGAAGTCTGTAGCACCGCTAGTTCTTATTGTGGTCATATTTTTCTATGAATTTTCGTATTTTTTGTCGTGTTTTTTTTTATCTTTTTCGTCTTATTTTGGTGTACTTGCTTGCAGTCGTCTTGAAGAGATTTCTCATATCACCTAATTGTTATCTAATTTCTTTATTATATATAATTGTCTGTCTTTCCTATATACAATGTGTACGTGAATTAGGAGTGTAAGCTGTATAGAAGGAGAAAAGGAAAGCGTAGAAAGTACAAGATGCGAAGGAAGTGTTGGTTTAGTTCTGACTGTGCTAGATTTTATAACTATATTTTGAATATAATGGTTATTTAAACAGCGGCAAGATTTTGAAGTTATTGAAAATGCAACCAAAAATTTGTTAAATAATGTTTTAATACTGTTTAGGTCCTAAATGCTTGCAATTTCTAACATATTTAGGTCATAAACATATTGACCCTACTAATGCGCAACACATTACAATAGTATTTTCTTTTTTTGCGATGGCACTACAACCTACTTAGAGACTTGGCGTGGCATCCGGATGCTTGCAGTCTCTTTCGTTCAACACAAAGTTGTCAATATATTCTGGTTCCTAAAATTTTGAAACATCATAAAAAATCAATGAATCAATTTTAGCATTTGACAATGAATCAGATTTAAAAACATTCTAGCACGAACACATAAAACGACCTTGTCAGTCGTGTAAGTGGATGGCCTAGAATTTTAATATTACCTATTTTATTTGTTATATTTACTTTATTTCAATTTTAAGGTGAAAACTCTTGAAACAATGACTGGTCCATCAGCTGGTATTTGAACCGGTCGTCTGCTTGAAGACAAAATCCTGAAACCCTTGGCATTGTTTCATTCTTTCGGGCTGATAATTATTTCTTAAATACGCTATCAGCACTATACATTTGTTTTGGACTATCAGTTTCTAGTGCGAGCTTGCGTTATGAATTCTAAGCTGTCGTGAAAACTACGGTCCCCCTTCTTGAACGTCTTGTCAAAAAAAAATACAATTTATTTGTTAAGTTGTGACAGTTTTCATAACTTTTCACAACACGATTAGAGTGAAAATCGAATGCTTTGTTACATCTAACAAACACCAATCATCGGTTTCCGTTTATCTACTGATTCATCAGAAGTATTTCTTATTTAGATGTTTTTTTACTGATAAGTTGGTATTACGAAACGTATTGAAAGACACGTCAGATATCTGATTGGTTTGATATTTTGCTCTAAATCGACCTAAAAAGTTAAAGACTAGTTTCGGACAGAGAAATATTGATGCTTTATGAATAATGATGATGATGATGATGATTATACTTAGAATTAGATACTTATTACAGGGTCCGTCCGAAACGTACATGGCATTGGCAGTAAAGTAATGTTACTTCAGCGGCGCTGCATTCCACCATCAAGGGGACTTTCACGTTTAGAATAGCATTTCAGTGCCATCGCTTAGAGCTTCAATAGCGGTGTGGAAGGAGGTCCATTAAAGAGATATAAGTCGTATCTGCATATCGGCCAACATGTTATTCACGCACTTTATTCAGTCTTTCTTGACAAATTTGGAATTTCTGACAATCTAAGGTATTCTGTGAACATGACAATAAGAACTTTATTAGTTTCTTAATTTGGTCAGAAATACAAAATCAAATTCTTCTTCTAATATCTACGAATAAGAGAGGAGAACAAATAGAGTTTTGTATCTCTTTGCATCCCTAAATTGAAAAATAGCCTACTTTTAAAATAATTTTGGTTATTGTAGAAAATGTACGTCATTGAAGACAATTCACGCAAAATAAACGTCATAAATATTTTGTAATGCCATGATATGTTCCTAATTTTACACACTAGTTGTGATTGGGTATGCTTTTAGTTTTCTTAATCGAGTCTTCTGACAGACGAGTTCCATGTTCATGACGTTTCAATATCCTGATCTAATTTCGAAACTTCTGTTGAGAAAATTTTACCGTTTTGAGGGATCAAACATTCACAATGCTAAAGCGTTGTAGGTCTTTCTAAACACTTTCAGGTTAGAAGGTTCATTAAACAAATAAAGAGGTTTATCATCTTGAAATAGGAACAAGAATGCCCACATCGAAGTGAAATCCAAAAGCTATTCCCCTTTAATAACGCGAATGAAAGAACACAAATCCATTTGCTATTCTCAAACACGAGCGACGTACGTCCGCAACTTCAGCTACCTTGACGCTGTAAGACAGTGTTGTCAAGGTTGATGCCACGAGCGGGAGTCCGTGGTTCGAAGACCACGAAGAAATCGCCCCTCCATGCAGTTCATTATACAGCCACCAGAGACAACGCCATCCCTATTGTAAAACAGCGGGATAAGTTTCCCGACGCTAGTTGCGCAGAGAAGCTCGTGGCATGCTACGGTACCACGACGCGTGCCACTACCACCAGTAGAAGACCTTGACACCACTGCTGTACGACGCAGGCTCCCCGAATTCGTGAGCGTGCGCTACACTCGTAGCCGTGCACAGGGCGCCACGAGGGCCGTCTTGTTTCCTTCCACCGGCTGCCCCTCCCGCGCACCCCTTCGCCGCTCCGCCGGCACCGCACCGGATGCGCCACCGCCTCGCCTTTCCGTGCGGCCTGCGGGCGGCAGGCAGTAAGAAACAGCCCGCGCCCTAGGAATATTGCGATGAATATGCATGCGTCCCCGCAGAGTACGGCCGGGGGCTGGGGGGAGCGGAGGGCAGAAGTAAGGATTACTAACATTGGCCAGACCGCGCAAGCCCAAGATAAGCGTCAAGGAAGGCCGCGTATTAGTGGCGCAGAGAAGAATTTACGGCCTACGAGTCCCTCGACGCTGCGGCACCCCTCCTTTTCTTCCCCTCTCTCCTGCCGCCACCATCGCCGTCGCCACAATTCTGCGGCGGGCATAAATGTGGAAACTGTTGCTGCTGCACCTGAGATTAATATTTAATTCCGTACATAAAAGATACAAAGTTCAAGCATACAGTTGCGAGAATGTAAAGTACACATGTCTTTAGGGGACACGTTTTATGAACATATTTGAATTACATTTGAAACACAGACTGTACTACTCATTAGCCTATGGAGCTCAAGTATCTCGTTTATTATAACACTCTTGTCTCAGTTTGATCAATATTTAATTTACAACAAATTTAATTACAACATCCACCATTGGTTTCCTATTGTACACCATGATTTTTTCTAAGAGAATCATTAAACCATAGCGCATATTTATTATTCAGCCGTATGAAAGTGCTGAAATTATTAATGCTGTATACATAAATCTAGATTGTTTAAGATTACACTTCTATCCTATCAATCCCTCCCGGCAACAAAAATTTTGGTTTTCAACTCGTTACAATTGACTAATAACACCCGTTCTGAAATTTTCCTCCTTCAATAGTGTAAATGAAATACGGCACTTCTCACAAGTGCAATAAATTTCACAATAACCCAGATACAACGGCAACCCCTGGTGGACGTGTCAAGGCAGAGGCGTAGGAGCAAAGCAAACATCGCTGGAACGCTTCCTGCACACAAGAGGCGCTTTTAGAAGGTTTGCGGAGTAACCCAGGACGACTCTTCGCCGCTCATGCTTCCTCCTCCCACCGCGAGCGCCCTTCGATGACGGAGAGGGCGAAAGCGATTTACTGCTCACGTCCGCCACGGCGTCGTCCTGCTTGACGAGCTGTCTCCAATTTCACACGTCGCCTTCACCTCGAGGTCACCCCGACACTCAACTCCCTCGTAGCAGGCCTCTTATCCTCATATACTCTCGTTTCCACACACCCGCAGACGAACCACTCCACCAACTTTCAAAACATGGCGTAGAGATTTTAATACATCGTAATGTTTCTGAAATTAATCAATAAAAATTGAGACGTAGGTTTTTACGAGTTTTTTTCGTGTCATCGCAAATATTTCTTTACCAATCAATATCTTTTTTTATTTTACCAAGAAATATTTTTTAACATTGACTGTTCACAGTGATTAGTTTACAAACGTCTAAATTCGGGTGCCGGTACAACCCAATTACGAGTTGGTTCTGCGAGCGTGGCATTCACACCCAGATAAAAAGGACGCCTTAGCCACCTTCATTTCCGTTTGCAACGTCGTCGACACTTTCCCCTACTACGCAAGGAATTGGGAAACTTCACAGCCCTTCTGCCTCACTCCCTCCGGCGGTAGCCTTCGTTGACAACGCTGCTGTCGTTACTTACGCGGGCGCT
This sequence comes from Acheta domesticus, assembly GCA_031308135.1. Taxonomy (NCBI): domain Eukaryota; kingdom Metazoa; phylum Arthropoda; class Insecta; order Orthoptera; family Gryllidae; genus Acheta; species Acheta domesticus. The sequence goes on along the minus strand of JAHLJT010000631.1, from coordinate 114,430,707 downwards.
CCACGGCCTCGACACCGCGTCCTGGAACCGCCCCCTCCTCTCGTCTCGTTTTCGTCCCGCTCACCACCACCACCAGCAGGCCGGATTTGGACGGCACGGCGCGCTCTCTAGCGCCAACGCCGCCGCGCGGCCGCCTCGCCGGCCTTCAGCGCTGAACGTGCTCGGCGCCGGATAATCATGAATGATAGATGAATCATTATCGCGTCGGCAGCCCTGCGCTGGGCGTAACGAGGCGCCCCTTCGCCAGCCAGTCCGCCCACCCTCCTGCACCGCCCGCCCCTTGTCCTACTCACCCCCCGCTCCGTCCGCCAGCCCTCTCGCACTCAGCATTAGTGCCAAATCCAGTGCGCGAGCACTTGCCGTGTACCTGGCGCCAACGCCGCGCGGGAGGCTCTGCTAAAGGCCTCCTATTAAAGTTACGCGCGATGGCGACGACTGCCGCGCCACACAGATGAAATTTGCGTGGAACATAGGATGCAAATTTGCGCGCTGAATATCATAATCTACCAGGACTGCTCATCACGTAGAAGATATGAGTTACACTTCAGTCCGATGCGTCTGATGAATAATATGAATGCCAACACGAAGTGTCATGAAAGTAGACTGATGAGAATAGCTTTGGAATAGGAGCACAGAGTGTTAAAATATTAATGCTTGACGAATGTTTTTGCGTAAATCCCATTAATAGTCACTTTTTAAATTTTAGGCATATACTTAACAAATTATAATTTTATATAGGCCTTTACTTTTCAAACTTAAGTCCTGAAATATTCTCTGGGGGTCAGATGAGCTTGTTTTTCAACTAACTTCAAACATAGTGTTGGTGGTTTAATCCAGTAAAATAACGTTAAGAATTAATATACAGATAATATAAGTAGTCCTTGAAGAAATATATACACAAACACGAAGCAGATTGTGGTAGGAATACAGAAAGAGGATATGACTCTTCGAAAACTCTAGAAAATGGAGCGACTAGAATTGCAACTCCAAGACCCAAAGACAAAATACACTAAAAAGTTAGAGATTTGTGATGCTTTTCATTAAAATGAACAAGTATACCACGGTTCGTAGAGGTTAAAAAGACTGCTTTATGATGCTCGCAAATTTAATTTATATACAATAAAATAAAGACATCACTTCTTCTGATATGAACAGAAGAGCACAAAACGAAAAACAAAGCACTAAAAGCAAACTAGGATCTCGAGAGTCTGTAGGAAAGCTTAAGTTCTTCTTTCTACCACTTTATGCTTAATAATGAACAACCTCTTTGCACGATATTTTTACATCTGACAATTCACAAGTAACCTCTTTGTCCAGATATTCAAACGAGCGCTTTATAGAAAAACTATATGCAGTCTCTGCAGCTGTCAGAATATCTACTTTATATTTTCCTAGACACTCGTTTGAGCGACTAACAATAAGTTATTACAGGGTAAGGAATTTCAGAGCTACAACGCCGTTCTTTCACTTGACACACAATACATGTCGGCGGGAAAGGCGGACGCAAAGGACAGCGCGCGGCCGGGCTGCAGGTGCGGTGTAGGCGAGTATTTACACCGGCTCGCACGACAGCTCCCAATTATTCAGGCGAGGCAGCGGTGATAGAAGGCGCGTGGGCGCGGGCCGGGGCCGAGGGCGAGCCGGGAGCGGGTGCAGGCCGGGGGCGGAGGCGGGCCGGAGGCGGGCCAAGGGTGGGGGCGGGCCGGGAGCGGAGACGGGCCGGGGGCGGGGACGAGCGGAGCGACGCGACGTGACCACCCTGTGGACCCCCTCACACTCTCACACACACACACACACACACACACACACACACACACACATACACACACACACACAAAGGGACGAGGGACCCTGGCCGCGGGCGTAGAGTACAAAGCACAGGATCGTCTGCACGTTATTCCTAACGCCTCTTTCCCCTTAATGTACTCATCGAACAGCACATAAGCCCCTTCACTCAGCAACTATCGACCGTTCTACTTCATCAAACAGTGACAATATTGCACTTGATAAATAAGCATCCAGGCACCCATTTCCTACGCGAGCTGAAAAGATTTTTAGCACGAGTTGATGAAATATATGATTCTAACATCATTCATCAACCGAAACGTAATAAATAAGATGACAACTCATTGCACTATTTGGTGCAACTAAACCTGGAATAGAGCATCTAAGCCAGTGTTTGCCAACTCAAAGCTCTGTGACGTCATATAAATTTGCTCTCTTTCTTTGAGCTGAGCGCGGAGCAAAGGTAGTGCTCAACGCGACGGCGAGCGCACATTGTTCAACGATGGTACGGAAGTAAGGGGAAAAGGTTCACTTGGAAGATCGATAATTACGTTTTTTAAATTGTAATTCTTATTTACAATGTTTATTATTCAATAGCAATGTGAAGAATTTTATAAAAGAACATACATTATTACATAACTCAAAGCAATATCCGATTCTTCATCCAGACCAGTATTGTAATTTCAGTTCCATTCTTCTATTAGATAACATTTTTGGAAAGACAACTTTAACATTTTAGGACAATATTTTATACAATAGTATATAACGACTTAGTTCGATCTGAAACAATAATATTAACAAATAGGTGTCGGTAGGGGTCACGTGAGATAATTTTGACCCCAGGCCTCATTACTTTTGATGTACAGTTTTGTTTGAGAACGTTGTAAATCCTCGCAATTTTCAGTATTTTTTCCATAATATTCAATCTGCAAATTCCTTTACTCATCCCATGGATTCGACCTTTGTCAATTATCAGAATTCATTTAATCTCGCAGACTTTTATGGATCGCAAAGCTACATAATGCATCTGTAGGTTGGACAGTTCTTTCGAACACACTAAATACTTCGCCATTGTTCCAGTATCTACAAAAGGAAAACTTTCTTCCCTAGCAGAAATAAAATTAACGTGTGTAGATATTTTCCCACTCATGTGGCCTTAAACACTGGCAAAGGCTCACTTACAAGGTTTTCGTCACCGGCGAACGCTGTCTGTCCCTCCATCCCCCCTTTGCTCGTGCTCCTTCTCCTAGAGCCTTATCTCGGAGAGCGAAGCAGCTCCGACGACATTCCTTGTCCAGTTGGCAATCGCTGCTCTAAGCAATCAACTTTCGAAGCGGTTTAGTCGGATTTTACTATTACGATACATTAAAGAAGCGCAGTACGATATTGACTGGTGAGATTGCAAAACGCGCCACAGTTTAATGTGTTCCTTTACACGTGAAAGGTTCTGAGAATATAGCATTCCGCATAATACATATTATGCACTTTCACTCGAAATATTTGGCCGAATAGTTTTTCTAAATAATTCTTCAATGCTTTTTGCATCAGCCGCACTCCTATCATATTTCAATCAATAACTATAAAGCAATGCCAGTATCAGTTCCATTAATTATTTCAGTTATTTGGAAATCTAGTCATTCTAAACCTAATAGGTAACAAAGTTAACGATTGAAACTAATTAAATTATATTTCAAATGATTTAGTTGCAAAAAAATTAAAGCAAATCAATGATATTTTATTTTATTTAATCCGCCACAACAGATTTGAGAAAAGAATTATTTTAATAATTAAGCGTTCGTAGAAAGTTACTCCCTGCCTCAGGAAATAGTTAATAAACTGAAATAAATTAATATAAGAGTAGTTACAGCTCTCAAACGTTGCGAGCATGCTATTCTTATTCAAAACATCTGAGTTGTTCGTTGTTTTTTTTGCAGCTACATCGCACGCTAATCAGAAAATGTAATGAATGCATCTCATTATTCCTACAATTCCTAGAATTTTAATACAACATTTCATTGTACCATATACACTTCGCAGAAAATTCTTTTTATAGGAAATGATTTTCTGTCACACACCCACATTTTTATATAATCTGCACATAACATTCAGAAGGAAACCCATATCTTTTTACTTCGAAAACAAACACAATGTCAGGGACTTTAACACATTGGATAATTCTTTTATGATAAATTATAATAATGCAGTAGTTTCTAAGTGGGAAAGAATTTCTATCATTTACCCAATACGAGTATTTCCCAAATATCGGAATAAGATGAATCATAAAGTGAATGAATTACCGAATACGTGCGTTTCATATCAAAGCGACTTCTTAGAGCTGTGTCCGTATCGAGCTTTCACAATGGAATCATTTCCCAGAACTGAAGTTTAATATTGTATCTCTGTCTACACGCAAAAGAATGTTCACAATAAATCACTCATTTTGAATCGACGAATTATTATAGCGAATCTTCATCGGCATCAATTGTTTTTAAGCGTGACTTGACACCGGGAGAAAAATCCTGATTGATTGCAATGCAAGTCCAGTCGACAACTGCCATTCACTTCACTTCAAATACATTTTGATAAATGTTTCTAGTTATATTGCAGCAAAGTCAGATACTTGATGTATACGTTTCATCTTATATTGAATAAAACAAAGACTGATATTTTTAATTATCAAAGCGTGACGGTGACAAAGAAACAAACCCAGAACAGACGGAAGAGAGGTGGAACTGACGTCGAGAAGTCACAGGACATTGCAGCATTATTTCAAATGCAGACCAGACAAAGAAAAGGGGGCGTTTTCTTTTTGTTCTGTTTGTGGGCAGACGGACTGCAGGAGATTTGCATGGTAGTGTTTCTCAATCACAGGTTAATACCATTTTCGTACCAATAAGTTCAATTAAAGCGTTAAGGATTAGAAGAAAATAAGGCAGCGAATTGTGATAATAACTTAACTGAGAATATGATACACATGTAATCCTAAAACATGCTGAATCGTGCACAAACAAAAGAAATCCCGAGTACGTTGAAGATCTTTGAGCGAGAAATCGATGTAGCACCGCTCTCCGCTTTTCGACAGGATTTCGAAGTGGCAGGAAGGAAGTGGCGAAGGGCGAGAGGCAGGGAGGAAGGAAGAGAGGTGGAAGCGCCGCGACGGCAGAAATGGAAGAGGATGCTCCGGGCGCACGCGACCGGCCGCTCGCCCTCATCTCACCCACTCGGCTCCGCCGCCGCCGCGCGCTCGCTCGTAATGGATGTGGCGCAGACAAACGGCTTCTTCGAGAGCGCCGCCCTTCGCATCCGCTACATCAGCCGTTGTCCTCGCCCGGCGGCGCCGCCCAGCACGGGCTGGGTGTGGCAAATGCGCGGCAGACACAGCGCTGGCGGCGACGGCACACGAGGCGCGCACGCAGGAAGAATGGCCACAACGGCGACAGATGTACTAGGGTAAGACGAGGTGGGGATAGTTAGGGTAAAAAATAGTGGAAGTGATGGTGACAGTGGCGGCTCCATGAGACTGACGAGATGATGTAGGAAGTCTGGCGAGAACAGGGGTAAGGTCATTAGTTGCCTGATGGAGCTTTAGAGCTTTTTGTGATGGAGGTGGTGGTAATTTCGGTCGTGTAGTAAAAATACAACGAATTACAACGAATATAATAGTGGTATAGCCATGGATATGGATATGGCATCGAAGTCAGCAAGTTTTTTGATAGCAGTGTACGTAATAAGGCAGCTGAAAAAAACTCAAATACGATGTCAATAATTATTACCGGTTATTAGTTGTGAAAATTGACGACTATTGTGATGTTTGGGCCGACTGTTATTGGGGCAGGTGGCAATGGTGGCAGAGGCGACGGCGATTCGGATAACCGAGTTGAGGCCACGAAGGCCAGAAGAGTGTGATATGTCCGTCTGTCAGCCAACACGGGAATCCCATTTCGCGAGAAAAGGAGGGAGGAGAGGGTCACTGGGAGGACGGATTTGGTCCATTACTTGTGGAATTTTCTATTTGACTCACGATCGCTTCAATTTCACAATCGCTCCCTCGATCACAGAAAGTATTTCCGTACAATGAAACGTTTAATTCCACACTCAGACAGCTAAAATTAATATAATTATCTACAAATTCTACATTAAATGTTTCAGTAATATTGGGTTTGGGAAATTATCAAAGAGAAATATCTAAGTAGAAAATCATATGGGGAGACGGGGGCTGATTGACACAAGGGGCTGGTAGGCATTTAAGTCCCTACACCATGAACGAGATTCATGGAACCCAATCTTCACGATTTAACAAACTCACCAACATGTCCTTCATGGTATGACTTAACTCACAGAGAAGTTTCAGTGTGATCAGTGAAACGATAGTGAAACATTGATATCATATGTCTCAGAGTTTGAAGAGTAATATTTTCTACTGGTACTTCACTGATTGTGTGTTGTAATATTGGAAAGAAAAGACCTTGCTTCTCTTTCTCAACTAAAACCCACAACTAAGCTCTTTTTTTCGTAGTATTTACTTTCTCATATACGTTTGGAATAGAGAAAATTATGCGGAAAATGGATTTCGAGATTTTAATGGGAATACACCCTTTGAGGGTCCAGCGATACTGAAGAAGTATTTTTTTCTTCAATACGTCCATCTGCTTGGCAGACCGGCCATCTGTCGTGTGCAAACAAAAATGCCTAAGCAATTCGTAGTAATGTTGCCAAAATATTTGCTGATCGATATGGTCTGATTTCAGGGCCTTCGAATTTTAAATTTTTTTATTAAATAATTTTCTGATACAGCGCACATAGCTACTTTACGAAACAGTTTGGTTCATATGCGGTACACATGTACACAATAATATACGGTAAAAGTAATGAGGATGATCCCATTGGGCTCCTCAATGGTAAATCAGTGTGGGGTGTTTAGGAGTTATTGCTGATGGTTTGTGAAATGGGTGAGACAACGGGGCTTGTGAGACCTTGTGTGGAGACCTTAGAATTTAAAACGAATTTTCATAATTTTTGGGGGGGGGTGGAAGGATATTTTCAAAATTTTCTCAAAAATCGCGCTACATTTTTCTTTAAATTTCTCATAAGAATGAAAAACACTTATAAAGATGACCGAAGTTAAGTCCGAGTGTCACTTTTATCCCTTCAAATGATTTTTTATTAAATTTCTGGAAAACTCAAAAGTCTTCTGTGAAAATGAGCTTAAACGACATTTTCTCAAGAACGGCTTCGAATTTTTCAATGATATTTTTTTTCATATTTTTAATAAGAATTTGCAAGTAGGACTAGGTTTTCCATTTATATAATATTTTAAATAAACATAATTTACTATTAGGGAAAATAAAATTGAAAAAATGTGAAAAGTGTCTTTTAGGCACCGATAGGTAACAGCTGGTATGAGAATCAGTCAATATCAAAAAAATAGGTCGGACTACAGTGGTTAGGAAACTAATGATAAATAGGTGGCATTCTGCAGCACCACTAGTTGAGTTTTGAGATTCCTTATCACCTCTACAGCCCTCTTAAACCAAAAATTCCGCTCAGGGGTTTCTGTCACTTTTAAATGGGGTTGGTTGACACAGTGTCAACCTTACTCATACTCTGTCTGCCAACCACAAAATAAAACCATTTTCTGATATTTTTTATTTACACTTAGGGTAAAAGCATCAGTAATGGCCTCAGTTAAAAATAGTTTCACAAACTTTTTAGGCTACAATTATAATCTTGTATTGTGAAATGTTATGTGAATGTCAATTATCACCCTTCTTGATGAGTAAATTCCTTACCGATATATCATTCATTTTTACTTTGTTAAATTTTTATTAATTTATTTTCAAATCTCGATTTCGTTCCAGTAGAGACCTTACAAAATTTTGCTAAGGTAGGCGACTCAATGTTGGTCAATCGATATTCCACCACCTGCAGATGTAACAAATCAAAAAGTACCATTCACGTTACATTACTGCAATGCTAATATTAATAAGATGCTTTCGCCTTATTTTTAAATATAAAATAATGGAAAGAAAGAAATAATCTTGGTGTAAATTCTCGCCATAAGAAAACAAGACTTCCACGTTCGGCAAGTTTGCAGTAGGAAATTTTCCATTATTTTTCGAAGATTGTAAGTGAAAGGTCTACTATTGATGTAGTGACCTGCATCTTTGTCTTGCTCGTCTATCGCAAAGTTGAAGTTCTCTTTACAGTGAAACGTGAAATAATTTAATAAAGTTCCCTACACAATGTTTAAAAAAAGCTTTTTTATTAAAAAGAGGTAAAATACTCTGGAACAGTTGCCAATATAAAGCTGTTCTGCAAGACCAAACGGTAATAAATTTGTTTGCATTTAATTGTATTAATATCACATTGAAAAATAATTCATTTTGACTTTGATTTATTACTCCACACCCTCGCGGAAATGGTGTGCCAATATACCTCAAGTCCTGTGTCAACCCCATCAACCCCACTTATGGGGCTGGATGGCGCGTCTTGACTTGATAATTTTCAACATCAACTAATGTTCGACATATTCAGAATTTAAAAAAACTTAAAGACAGCCTGCTTAAATGTAGTTTTCATTAACACAATCAAACTTGTCAAAACTCAGCCAAACTGGGTAAAACAATTAAAAATTGCCAGCTGCTGCTAATCAGATATGGTCTCCCCTATTTTGACCGACTGTAAATTAGAAAATATAATTGTACGATGGCAATTATTTATTTCAAGTAATCGTTGGTTGAAGAACCAAACAAATAATTTCGTTTATAATACACTCTATAAGCGATTCCTTTCACTAACATGATGAACAGTACACACATTCACGTCACCTCACATGTCGGACTCAAGACCATTCCGCAACATTAGAGTTATCTGAAGTGGAGCGGTGTCTCGCTGGAAGAGATTCCAGGAGTGGAATCGATGTGTACGTCCGCAATAATATTGAGCGCGCGCAGACCTGGTCGCGCGCGAACTCAAATGTTCGCCTTGCATACAGCATTAGACAAATGACGAAAGTAGTTGACGTATCCAAAATCAATATTCACTCACTCAGTAAAACAACAACAAATAATCAAGGAATTACAACAAACTAGAACGCAGATCAAATCAGATGTTCCAAATCAACTTAAATATCCTTGGCATCGACATTCAGTACACGTGCAGCAAAGAAATAACACGCTGTCCCATCGCGCTCAAACCGGCCCGCGCCCCGACCGCGCCGTCCAATCTGGTCGCTGCCGCTGCTCCCTTCGCCGCGAGGGCCCGATGTCTGCCGCTGTCAGCGCCCGCCGCAGCGCCGCCGCAGCCACCGCCGCTGATAAATTACAATACTTAATTTGAACGACGATTATAATGCCGCATGATGGATGCACGCGCTCGCGGTCGGAGCGAGTTCGGCTGGGGAGGCACCGAATGAAGCGGCGGGTGGGAGAGGGGAAGGGAGGGGGAGGCAGATGGGACGGGCGTAGTAACCAGAAAGCGGAGTATGGTTTTGGACCATACACAAAGAAACAAAACGAGGAGGAAGTTAACTGAGAAAGGTGGGGAAAGGGAAAAAGTTATTGGGAATGTTAGAGAAAAATGACATGAAGTGAACGAGCAGGTAATAAATGGACCGTTTGAAAAATTCCTTAGACCAAGGCGATCGGACACGGTTAGCAGGCGAAATACGAAACCGAGAGGGACGGGCGGAGAGGCGGGCTTCGTTTGCGGTGGCATGGCGACAAGCTCAAGGGCATGATGGGTTACCCGAGACGACGTCAGGTGGGTTGAACAGGGAGGAACTGGAAGACCCAAAGCTCAGCGATGCAAAGCAGGCAAACAAGGGAATAGGAGGCGCAATAGGAGTAGGCGGGCGAACAAGAGGAGAAGAGTAGGATGGCAGGCAAATAGCGGAAAGAGGGGGGCGAAGGGAGCACTCGGTCAATCGATACGTCCCGGGAAAGGCGGGAAGGTCGCGGTCGGCCGCTGCGCTTGCTGCCCGCCAAGTGAATCAAGGGACAATGCAAGGAGTGCGAGCGCGCCCCTTTTGTTGCTGGCGCCGACAACGCGCCCTATAGGCTGAAGCTTTTAGCAGGAATCCTTCCCAGACAGTGGGTGAGAAAGTCTTGTGAAGACAAAATATCGACAACATGAGTACAGACGCACGAGCACAAAAAGCATTTGAGGAACTTGCTAGTGTCAGTCTAATATCATAATTCTAGTAGAAGATACCTAAGTGTATTTTAAAAGTTTGTTACGCATTTTAATTTTTTTTCTACGAATTTCTTTTCGAAAGCATACTTTGACATAAGGAAGCGTGGACAGGCATGAAATGTATACAGCGCTCATTAGCGGCAATGCTGCCGACTACTAAAAAAGTGATTCTCAAATAAAACGTAATAAAACTACGTTCTTGTAATATTTATTACTGTCACCTCCAATGAAGACTTTTAGTAATGCTTTATCCACCACACAACTAATAAACGTGACATACCTGTATACTGAAGACTGCAAAGTGTTTATCGCAAAACTTATTTTTTTAATTGTATTTTTTTGTAATTACACCCCATAATTTTTTTATGTTTTATATTTTCCAATGAGAAAGAACCTTCTAAAAAAATTGCATATTGGGTCAAATCAAAATATATTAGGAATAAATAGTCAATGTGTGAATATACACTTTACTTATAGGTATTGAAATGTCATTTTTCCTCGTAGATTTGTTTTTAATATTCGCTTACCAATACCAATCCCTGAAAAACATTTGTTCGCGATCTGCAATTTGTGATTGATTCATGTTGCCGTGCACGTCAACTGCTAGGCCATTAGTTCCGTGAGTGTAGTAAAAGATTTATCGCTGGATATGCAGGTATTCCTCGATGGATGATGAGATCCGACGGTCATCTACAAGCCGGCTTGCGCAGATTTCCCCTCCAGGTATAACATCCCAGCGGGGCAGTACCCCAGCCGTAGCAAGCTCCACGATCCACGACTAGTGTTCCTGAGTTGAGGTGTACTACATTAAGTGTAAACGTGAGTAAGTAAGGAGAGTAGTACAAGGACGAGAAAGGATAGATCGCGCACTCTCCGCGACCTGTTTGTTAGGATACCACTCATTTGCCTGGTTTCTATTTCTAATTGAAGCTTGCTGCAATATAGGTGACGTTTCAGGCATTAACATTCTTGTAACAGAGAATAATACATATTAAAGAAAATAACCCAATAGTTGTGTATCATTTATTTCAGAAACAACATCTTGAGCTCCGTATCAAAGCCCGTGAACGTACTTGACTTTGAAAGTCGCCCCGTCCCCCCGGCGGTTTCCGCACGGCACTTCGTCGGTCGGGTCGTCAGGGGACTCTTCCACCCTTTCATCCGAAGCGTGATTGCGAGGCTCGCGCTTATCTGCATTCATTGAGCTCCTTCGAAAGGGAACAAAGAGACAGCGGCGGCAGCGCGAGGGCGGGCGGAAGAGGCGGCCATGGACGAGGAGACGTCCGCAATAAACAATTCAGCAATTCACCCGCAATTACACACAATTAGAATGCATCACTGTTTGTTCTCAAAGAAACTGACGAGCTGATGTGGAAAAATCTGGATAATCAATGGCCTAAGCTCGATTTTGAGCAATCAAAAGCGTTCATTACATTGACGATCATGTATCGTATGGATACGTGAATATAATTTCATTCATTATTTCTAGAGGATAAAATTGCAGTATATATGAATTTGTTAGAAAATAAAATTTGATCTCAAAATTTTGCTAAACAAATGGTGGAAAGAACATACTGCAACTTACACAACCCTCATATTACGTACGCATCTTACACAAGGCTACGTTGTGTAAACCGCATCTATTTTCAACAGTACAAAATTGGCAAGGGCGTCTCTGAGGTACATTATACAATTCCTAAATAAACACAGTAAAACACTCTTGAATCAATCTTCAAGAATAGTTTCGTTATTTGTAAGAACAAGAATAGGTCATAAAATGTATTCATATATTCGTTCTTACTAAATTATCATTCTTCGTAGAGTATCTCAACATCTCTTTGCTTAGATAAATTTCGATATACCTCTAAAACGACTTTTTCTTCGCAAATCACTCGAATTTATACAACTTCACATGAGTATCATTCATGAAAATTATTTCGTGGAAACTAAATATCTTCAAACATTTATCATCTTTTTTCAATTAATTGCTGAGCGAACAATAAAGAGCAGTATATAATTAAACAATAGTTACAGAGGTCCCGCAATATCTTTTTACCAATATCTTTGATTTTCATTTTCAAATTGTGCTAAATATTTCAATATTATTGTTATTTTTAATACATTTTAAAAGAATTTTTGTAATAAAAAAGGAAATAATTTGATTTTCATTTTCAAACTTATGCTAAATATTTCAATATTATTAAGCCATATTTTGGGCGTGCTCCGTGACTCGTGAAGTATTAATCGGGCCCTCGAAGGAACGGAAGAACGGGCGCACGCTAATGGTTACGAAACGCAACAACCGCTGCCGGAAAGGGGTGGCCGTTGGGTCGTTTACCGTAGCTAAGCAACAGCAAAATGCGAGGGCAGCATCCCTACGGCCTCGCTCCGGCCGTGGTTCAGCGCTTCGAGTTCCACGACTATGAATCAACTAACGCGAGTTCAAGTTGGAGGACGCGGTGCGTGACAGAACGGAGCAAACGGCGCGGCAAGTCGCAGAAGTTCCGTTTGATCCTGCCGCAGATTACGACACACTGGGGAGCTCGTGACCAGTTCCTATCGGATGGAAGCTAATCCGACTAATAGGTTTAAAACTAGTCATATCAGTTCCTAGAAATCAATTACACGGAGCTGATGTAAAATTTAATTCATAATATTTATCTTACAAAGTAATTATCTTCATTATATAATTAATTGTTGTTTTATATTATATTAGATATGTTAAAAACGTTACGAATAACCTATTTTTAAGAAAACAAAACAACAGCTAATTCGTAGGGTAACGACAATTCTGATTTACTAAACTGACAGGATTTACTAAACTGACAGAATTTACTTCCGTGGCCTAAGGGCTTCGTCCTCCGTCTAAGCGAACGCTGAAGATTCGAATCCCGCGTAACGTTTTTTAGTAAATAATACGACGGTAGCATGTTGACTCCTCTCACCACCCATCCCATCCGAAGTCATTCATTCCTCATCACAATTAGTCGCTCATGATCTCCTTACGTTGTTTCATAGATCAGAAGGAGAAGGCAAACTACCAATCTATACAACAATGAAAGCTTTCACGGCCGGTGTCAATGTTGAAATTGCTTACCTCGTGATCGGCTTCTGTCTGACTAATGGTCAGGGACATTAGTCAGCCAGAAGCATGGACATTAGTCAATGGAATTAGTAGGTCAAGGTACATTAGTCAGCCAGGATTCGACCAGGAGGCATTCACAACCACTTCCCCATCGCCGCTGAGGATCTGCAGGTACACGAAACGTCCGGTTAACTGTTAATCTAATTGGAACCACTGCCCATCAGCATGGCAAGTAATTTCAACATAAACTGTCAATCTGTCCAAACAAAATTAAGTCACGATTACGCTCAGAAAATGGTGTGACCTTAACTATTCAAGCTGATTTGAAAGATGGATGTGAAAATGAACCAGGTTTGTGCAACTTTTCGTTGCTTAGTAGATTTCGAGTCCCACATACCTTTCATTTTAAGTCGATTTAGATAACGAAACATACTGTACTATTTAGTTTACAAGCAACCTTTAGAAAGACATAATACATGTCTCGCCACGTAAAATAAGGCATTAACTAAAAAAAAAACTAAACATGATAAGAACTGTCTTCATTAGGAAGGCTATCTTTTTATTTTATGTAATTCCAGTATAAGCATGACATTTTTTATATTTAGAATTGTATTTTCTTACTACAAAATAATTTATCACAAATGAAATTAAAATTTGTAAAATGATATAAACATTTGTGTGTGTGTTGAGTTTCGTTTTTTCAACCTGACGCTATTTTGTTCGAGTATTTCAAATTTAAATTCATCAAAATCTAAAATAATATTTTATTTGAAAATGTTTATGAGTTATAAATGTAATTTCACTAGTTATTTTAATATTTATGATAATATTGGTAAAAAATTAACATTTATGTTTGGTTTAAGCAAATATTTGTATATGTTGGTGTATATGTTGGCGTTGTATATGAAGGTCTTCTATAATTTTTTATTGTAAATTATTCTTCCGCACTGTTTGTCCGATGATTAAGTTATATAAAATGTACTCGTTGAAGTATCCAGCTTTGCCAGATATTTATACCGTCAAAAGTTCTGTAACAATTTCGATCTTCAAATATTAAATCCTAATTGTGCTAAAAAAATGCATTTTGTACGACATTTTACAGACTTCAAGAAAGCGTTAATTCACTTTGGTCTATTTTCTCACCAATTTCAAAATATTTCCGAAATCTGAAAAAGTGCATACTTAAATGGGGATTTAGAGGATAGGAAAGGAGAATAGAAAACGTTTTTAGAAAATTTCATGTAGGCAATAAATTTACCCTCGTTTTGAAGATCATGTATATAAAATCTCATGAAGATCGGAATAACATTGAAGAATCATATGAAAGAAAAACAATTATTTTCACATAAAAGAAAATAATAATTTGTTTAAAGTACCGTAAGTTATAACACAAAACTTACTTTTCAGGAAAAAACGCGTGGAAATCGATTCAGCTGCTCTAGCAATTACCCAAACAAAAGAAAAAAAATCGTAAAAACGATTGAATCTTTTTATATGAACTAAATGAGCACACGATATTATTAAAAGACAATATTATTGAATATTGTCAATTGTTTGTTATTCTAAAATAACAAACAATCCAATTTTATTTACATAGATTAAACTAGCGACCAATATTTAATCACTACTTCGAAGGTCTTACAGTAGTACGTCTTGCTAATGGTTGTGGAAGTGACAGTTGTGGTGATGTTAGAAGACGTGGTAGGGCAAGGCAGTGCTGGTGGTGGTGCCAGAATGGTATGCTGAGGTAAGCGGGTTGCATTGCCGGGTCTGAGGGGGTGCGTGGGGCGAGGGAGGGAGTGATGGAGACGTCAGAAGCAGCGCGGCCAAGCAGCGCGGCCAAGCAGCGCAAGAAGACGCCGCCGCCGCCGAAAAGCTCCTGAGTGCTCTTTTCGAGCTGTCAATTTGCATCTTCCCAACTTTGTCAAGGCTTGTTCACAATGTGTGGTGCCTCTGATCAGACGAGATACAAAGTTTCTGCAAAGTTTCCTTAATCCATCAGCAGGGCCCCCTCTTTCCGATCCAATATTGAAACTTCGGATGCTGTGAAACATCAAAGATAAGTAAACAGTCCCGAAACGCTAAAGCCAACGACCTTTCGTTATTCTTCAAAATAAACATATGGCATTATTTTTCTATTGAAAATGTTCCATTTTCAGACTAGTTCTTGGCCACCCAAGTACTCATGCCAGTCCAACAAATTTACGAGGTTAAGAAATGACTGCGACGTTTATTATAAATATATTTATACTAGTATTTGTTTAACTATTCCCATTTTCAATTTTTTTGCAGCGTGCCTGTCAAGTAGGTCGAACTCAGTCGCTCTCTATAAGAGAATTATAGTGGCCGACTGCTCTGATCGGTAGTTTTCCGTAGTTTCTCCACGAAAATTTTACCAGGCAAATGCTGGAGCGGTTCTCCAACAAACGGACCATGGACCGCGCGCAATCTTTCCTTCCTCTTCCTACACTACCACACATGCACTACACTACCACACATACTGGGAGAGCGATCGGGAACTCAGAGCTTGTCCCGGCTGAGCCAGAACCCCGCTGAGGGAGATAGCTGTTTGTGGAAAACCCTTCCACCGGACGGTAGGTGGGCGCCGGATCTCGCCATCCAGCGGGAAAAGACCACCGCCAGCTCCCGAGGAAAAAAATCTCTACACTTATGGGACTAATGACTTTACCAGTTGACGCGACCTGAATCACATTTTATCTCTATTTTTTCAATAGCAAAGTCTCTTGATTTCGACCGTTATACTATTTTGATGTATCTACATATTTGGTATACATATAACCATTTTTTCACATACCACCCTTTTATTACTATAATCTATTGTATCTTCTTCAAATTCAGGAATTCTTTTTTACTTACAAATCCTTTTCTCCCCCTCTGATTCATTTTTCTAGTCATCATTCAACTGTAAGAAGGAGATTTTCTGAAGGATTTTCCCCCTCGCAAAAGATCTAAGAGCAAGTGGATAAAGGACAAAAAATAAATTGGATTTCCAGACATCACTGACATACGTATCTAACGCCAGTTCATTAATTTCCTCCAATCCCTCAAAAACTTCCTTACGCCAGTTAGTCATCAATCTCTCACCTTGTGTGACCCGCTAGAATTAACGCTCGTGTCTTCAAACACCTCATTAGGACCCCTAATACGATTGTTCATAGTAGATGGGACAAAAATAAATGTGTCAAAGAGCACTGCAGAATATTCTCCTCCGCTCGGGCGCCCCATCCTCCTCCACTGGAAAGAATTCCGCTCGTTGGGCATCTCGCACGGTCGCTGAACCGTTTCCTGGGCGCGGAGCTCGCCTCGCAGCGCAGCCGACGGAGCGGAGGGGCCGCCTCTCCCCTCCCCTCCCCGCCCCTCCCCTGCCCGCGCTCCGATCGCTATTCGCGCGCGTAAATGCGCGTCGTTAGCATTGAGTGAGGGGATGTTTAGTCTGGCAGCGCTGCGTGTAATCCCGCGGCGGCTGCGCCTCCAGGGAGCCGCGAGCGTGCGGCGAAAACGTCTCGAGCGCCCACTGGCGAAGGACCCGGTGGCTGGCTGAGGAGCAGGGCGCACCCCATCGAAACGCTTTTCAGACGCGACAGAGAGAAAGGGGGGAGGGAAGAAAAGAAAGAGGGAAAGAGGAGCAGAGAGAAACAGAGAGAGATGACCAGACAGAGGGGATGAAAGAGAGAGAAACAGAGAGAGGAAGAAAGAGAGAGAGAGAGAGGAAGAAAGAGAGAGACAGAGAGGAAGAAAGAGAGAGAGAGAGAGAGAGAGAGAGAGAGAGAGAGCTGGAGAGACGAAGAGGAAGGACAAGAGGTGTTCAAGAACTTTGGGTCAATATTTTTATAATGCAGAATTGACGTCGATGAATCATTCCCTCCTTTAAACATTATATTGCTGAATATTTTTGTCTGCCTATTATGTAGTTTTAAAACAGTTGTTACCAAATGACTGGGTGGATATGTGCATTTAAGTGAGATCCGTATGTTTTACGATTTAACGAAATTGGAAAATTTCCATTCTGCATTGAATTTGACATCAATATTTAAATTATTTCTAAACTTGCTTAAAGTTTTTGTGTTAATTATTTTGCTAACGCAAACATGTATGCCGAATGGCTTAAAGCCTCTCCAAGACGACGTGGTCATCGTACCGAGATTCTGATTGAGCGATACCTCTGATTTACGAAGGCAAGGTTCCTTTCCATGGGCGGAGACCACCGGAGCGCCTGGGGCGGCACAAGCTGTAGCTACGCCACTACAAGGCCCGCAATTCGTATCCGCGCCGGAGGGGCTTTTCTTTGCTCAGCGCAAGCGGCCGATAATCGGATGTTCCCCGGCCGCACTCACAGAATGGAGGAAGATTGATCACGGGCGACGGCTCGGGGCCGCGGGGGCGGGGGCGGCGCGGACCGGCCGGAGGGACGCGGGCGAGGCGTACGCGGCAGCAAAACCGTGCGGTCGCCCACGCAGCGTCGGCGGCGACACGAGCGCTGGAACCCGGGAGCTGGGAAGACGGTCACGGGAAGGCCGATGGGGGTGACGGCCACGGAAACACAAAGTGCGATGGAAATAGTAGATCAGCGATTGCACAATTGACAAGACGGATGCAGCATTACTGAAAACTGTGCATGTTAAATAATATTGAGGAGGAATTTTGATTCGAGTACAGGAAACGATTATCGATTGATCAACTGAGTGAACATCGTGATACAACAGTTCACTTTTAGGATGAAAATGGATATCAGGTGCAAGTGAAATCCAGAGACCTCTGGATACAGATGACATTCAACTCGTACGCCACATCTGACTACCAGACACAAGATCAAGCACTACATTTTCACAACTTACATCTACAAAATGACTTTTTGTGCCCTGAAAAATTGGATTTTCAATACTCTAATGAGACCCTTAAGGGTTCATTCTAATGACTGAATATTTTTGCTCCCAATCAGTCTACAAAGAACATACAATTCCGCGGAATCGCAAATGAAAATCTGGCCCAATTGTGTTCGTAGCGTACATAATACTTTGTGCGAGCACAACACAAAATAAAAATTTTCGGAGGCTCACCTATACATAGGTCAGCGAAAGTGATCGAACCCTGGAGAGGAGAGCAAGAGTCGGAGTAACCTCAGTTTCCGGATATTCACGTCCTGTCAGAATACCACCCTGGTGGCGTCGCCGTCAGCGATCGCTGTAATTAGAAAGTCCACAGGGCTGACGAAAGCGGTGAGGCTCTCAAAGCCGCGGAGTTGGCGGGGCCATGGCGGCTGTGGTGGACCGGCCGCGCGACCGCGGAGCCGCCGCCGCCGCCGCCAGCGAGCCCCGACTCTGGGAAGGCGTGGCCTTGACCCCCGCGCGCGGGCTGCCGGAGGCGGCGGAAGGCCCGCCCGCGCCCGCCACGGCCGCTGCTGCTGCTGCCGCCGCCACCCCCACCGTATCGACCGCCCCCGGAGCGAGGGAGAGCGCCGCGCAGCCGTGGAAGCGGGGGCGCCTGTCAGGCGGTGGAGACGCGCTCCTGGTGATGTACGGGGAATCGCAGGCCGCGGCGAGCGGCTGGCGATGCTGGAGCGGGAACAGGGGCGGCAAGAGATTGTGACACTGATGGGATGTCGGAATGTACACGAGCGCACAAAGGGATAGCTTTCATACAATGCAAGGGACGACGCGGGGTAAAGGCGAGCTCGGCTTTCGTAGCATCGGCGTGGCGGGACAGTGAGGGTAGATCGAGGAGGGGAGATAGGTGTAATGACACGGAGCAATTTCTACGTGACAAATACAAAAGCTGCTAGGAAGAGCCTGCATAATGGAGATTACTAAAAATTACCCATAAAAAAAGCATTTAATCCGAAGTTTCCACAAGAACACTAAAATATAACTTGCTGGATTTGGTGGCTATTTAATACACAGTGAATGTATACCATAAAGTGAATGTATTACGTACTAAATAAAATCTTCCACTGGCAGTCAGATGCCAACCAGTGACAAAAGAAGGGTACATCCCAGTACTGTTCGAGTAAACTGTAAACACCCACAAATTTTCTTCTAAGAACGAAGGAAATACAACGCGAAAATGTCCTGACAAGTGCGTTAACAAGAATACGTAGACATTAAGAAGGGCCATCGAGAACTGCATGGAAAAAGTTGTCCAACAACGACGAACCCTCGGCTGAAAGGCGTCTGAGCTGAAGGCGTTTGAACCGCCAACGAGCTGCTGCGGTGGCGGCGGCGGCAGTGGCGCGCGAGGCAGCGCAACGTGCGGGGAAAGGCCGGGGAAAAGACGTCACACAGCGCTGGATGGTGACGGGGCGCTTGCGGATGGGGTTTGGCATGAGGACGAGGGCGGGGGGGGGGCTGCGGCTGGCTACGCGAGAGCAGCGGCAACCAACGCTCCCTCCCCCTTCGTTTTGTTTGGCCGGGCCCTTCAAGCGGCGGAGGAAGCCTTTCCGGAAGCATCGCCGGGATTCGTCACAACGCCCGCCTCCCTCCCCCGCCAGACCTCGCCACGCCCACCCTCTCTCCCTTGCTCTCCGCTGCCGACACCGCCGCCGGCGGTGGCGGTGGCTCCATGGCTCTCCACAGTCGCGCGGTCCAGGGCCTCGTAATTAACGACGCCCTCGTTGTGGGAAGTCAATTACGCAAATGGAGAATGCGTCTGTTATTTATTTGCGCGCGTCCCGGCAGTGGGTAACGTCAATTGAAGCGTTTGCGGGCGGGAGGAAGCGGGGAAGGGAGAACTGCCCCCGACGCTCTCCGAATCTAATTCTACCTCCCCTCCCTCGGCAGGTAACAACAACACAACAAACAGGAACGTGCACCGGGTCAATTGGATTCCCACGCCGGTAACACGTCTGCAAGAGAGAAACTCGAATTAGATCTACTGAGAACTCAATTCCTCCTTTCCGCTCTGCGACGTGAGAAGGACTCGCGCGTCCCAAGTTGCCAGAGTTCTTTAATAGTGGTCAATTTTGGTCTGTCGTCTCTAGAAAACGAACTCTCGGTTATCCCATTCACACTGCACCCCTAGTCATTCTATTTTGACTTCCGTCATTTCTACATTTAAGATAATGGCATATGATTAACTCAACATTTAGACAAATATATAGAAATGAAATGATTTAAACACAATATTTTTGTACATTTTAAATTTTCAAATATGAAATAGTCTTTCCTAATTCTAATGTTTTTGTTGTACATACGAAAATTAGGCTTATAGATGGAAAATAGTAAATAATAGTCTGAAATATAAATACAAGCTGTTTTCTTGAAGCATTTTTACAGTGAAAGATATATTGCAATGTAGAAAATATTAATATAGAATTAATTAATGCAGCTTACGTGATGTAAGTTTTTTTCTCCTTTGAAATGTCCCTGTGACGCATCAAATATTCATCACGCAATGGAAGATAATTCAGATGTTTTATCATAAGTAATATCACGAGAAGTGCTGTGCTAGCCGGTAAATTCACGACTCGCGTAGCGAGGAGTGAATTTACCGGCTAGCACAGCACTTCGAGTGATATTTAGTGTGACTATTTCACGAATAAACACATTATATGATTTGAAAGGATAATTTAAATCACAGGAATTACGAAAAAGGGAAATATTATTCAAAATTACAACCGAAAAATGAAAACCTTTCATTCAGTTCCGACTTATCACTGCCTCCTGGAATAACTTATAATCAAGTAACATTTGAATAACAGTTTAATGCAGAAAATGATTTCAAATATGTTTCAATTTTATGGTAATAAAACTTTCGGAAAACAATTATAACAAGGCTACTGACAAGAACATTTATTAAAAGCACAATTATTAAAGTTGTAGGAAGTTGGTTTCCAAGTCTTGGTCTTCCGTAGAAGTATTTAAAATGGAAGATGTACAAGATGAGTTACCAGCGGAATTCGTCAATTTCGAATGGATTGAACACACGTGTGTACTCATTAAAATATTTTCCTGAATAATTTTGGTTGTAACGTTCCACATAGTTTTGATGACATATTCTTTGTACTCTTCACAATCTAATCTTCGTATATTAATTGCCTAAAACATGTGCAATTTCTTCATTTGTAGCTTGTGCTGTCCATTTGTATTTTCTGTCTTGACAAAATTCTTGAAATTTCTTTTACACACTTTTTCTGTTCCTTTTGCTGTTTTTCGGCACTGAATCTTTAATAATAGATTCTATTTCAGTTTTAAACATTACCAAAACCACACATTTTAATATTATATTGATGCACAAGAGCTATTTTGGAGGTGAAACAATTGCTATCGTTATCTTAAAAAGGTAAACAAAGGTTTTACAGCGATAAAAAAAGGTAAAGAAGCTGATGGCGATAAACATCTGGGATTGGTTTAATTTGAATATATTCAGGCTTACCATTGGCTACTTACGACGCGGACAGACATGAGTGAAATAGTCAATTAAAATTTTAGTTCCCTGCACGTCTGGTAAAAAGTTCAATTAAAAATTAATTTTCTGCATTTAAACGGGACGTATTTGCTTCCACAAAACAGCGCAAACTAATATATGATTGTGATAAAAATGCAATACTCGTTTTCTTAAGCTAAGCTTATTAAGGGGAGTAACAAAACAGTGTGGTATCGAAGGCTTCCGCGGCCAGAGTCATGATTTAAGCTGTCCGGGTGACGCCGCGTCGAAGGCTGAGGTGCCAAGGCACCCGGACAGCCTAGATCACAACAAAACAGTGTACCGTCCATATTAATTTACATTATTTTGTATCCCATTTTCTCAGAAACCACCAATTAAAGGAATCTGAAAGTTTTACAAATGCTCTATAATTTTATTGAACATTTACTTATCTAGAATAATTCACATTAACTTAATATTTTTATTTAAAAGAGAAAATTTAGTAAGAATACATTCTTAATAAATTACTCATTTTTTCTATTATAGTTTTATTTTAAAAAATATTCGCTTCAATGTGATAATTCTAGTTCAGTAGCTGTCCCAACTGTAATCGGAAAATTTCATCAATGTAGCTTTATTAGTTTCTAAGATTTGGGGACAAATGTAGCAAGATATAGTGTGCAGAAACTTACTTTAAAGTTAAAATTTACAGAAACATACTTTTAAAAAACTGTTATTACGTATTTTCGTTAACAATACATCCAATCTTTTCCTTCATTCTCTTGCACATTTTGTTCTTTCTTTGTTATGTTACCTCCTTCATTGAGAAATCTGGCGCTCGTTGGCCTTTATCAATTCAACTATTATCCACCTCTAGCAATTCCTTCTCTGCGTCGTCTTCTGACTCAATAATTATTCACTGAAGTTCTTTAGTTAGTTAACACTTGCAATTATTATGATACAACTGAACCGCAAACACCCAATTTAAGTTCATTAATATATACTATATTTTTAGGAAGTCTTTCCTAAATTAAATTGTTAATCGACTTGTTAGAATTTTGAGTTCCGTCTACTAAACACTTTTCTTAGCACTGAATAAACTATAAGCTCAACTACTACTTTCACCACTTTCTAGTTTGAGAACTTTTTTTTACTTCCTTTGAACTTTGTACTAGTCACTCCCTTACAGTCAATATAGGAGGCTCGGAATCAGTCTTCACTGTACAAACGGATGAACTCGCGTTGTTAATATAACAGACATTTGTATATCTGTTTCCTCCAAATTTGTGTCCACACTACGGTACCGATGGCGTATCAGCGACTCGTTCTGGAGTCTCCTGGTCAGAAGCACTCGAGAATTGAAGCATCAATTGTTGCCCTGTGCCACCTTAGTCGGCACACATATTCGATCCTTAAGTGTTCCAAAAAGGTTTGACTAAGTTTTTCAAAGAAGAGACATTTCCTGTTTCTGCCAGGAGGGATCAACCGAAGGTCAAGTCTTCAGATGACACACTGAAATACGAGAAAGGTTTTACCCAAAGTGAAGAAGCGTTTACATTTTTGACCCATTTTTCACCCTTTGCGCGTACGCAAACATCAAACTCCTAAGTAATCACTCTAAAGTGATGACAGAAAACGATAATCCACTAGAATTAAAGAGTGTTATCACGTATCTTGTAGCATAACATGAAACTGAAACAGTCACATGATCATGCTATTTGGGATGCAAACT
The DNA here is from genome assembly GCA_031308135.1 of Acheta domesticus. NCBI lineage: Eukaryota > Metazoa > Arthropoda > Insecta > Orthoptera > Gryllidae > Acheta > Acheta domesticus. Next base: position 114,407,533 of record JAHLJT010000631.1, on the reverse strand, counting down.
ATGCAGTCCATTACGCAACGTGGTATTGATGTAACTAATATTTATATAGAACTCGTGGACCCAGCAATTATTTTCTATTGCAAGGTATTACACCTCACATGCCACTGGTCACGTGATTTTTAATCTCGTTATATGTTCCGTTCTGCAAAACGTTTAATAGACAAAAGACATTCTCGCGAGTTTGGGTTTGTTCTATGTCCTGGTTTGGACACGGTTGTCAAGAATCTTATTGTTAAAAAGTCTCCCTCCAGTTCGGGTATGCTTTCACTAAGGTACAGTCTTGAAGAAATTTGATTTACGTGTCCGAGATAACGTTTAGGTAATAATTTTGTCCGACATTTCACAATCGCAAAGGCAGAATATGGAGCAAAGACGAGCCTAATATTTGAGCGTGCAGCGGGTTGCGTTTCTGGTCACGGGCGCTTCAGTCAACATTAACGCATTAAATCATCATCGACGAGTGTCTACGTGCGACAGACATACGCACATTCCAATTGTACAAACGCCTATATTCTTCGCGCAAGTGCAAAAGTTAAGTTGAAGTTTTATTGCAATCACATGAACGCTTAAAATACGAACAAACAAACATGGATTTTTATGTATTCGATTATCTGTACATACAGTAATTCTATTTATTTAATAATATAAAAACTAAATTATAATGCAGTGCAATATCATGCAGATCAGTGACCGACGGGGAGCTACAGTCGAACATCCACGAATCAAGAGGATGTTGCATTACGGGGAGTTAAAAGCACTATCTACCACCACCGTTGAGAACTACTTCCATTTAGAATGAAACGTGCAAAACCTATTTTTGCCTTTCGCACACTACTCGTAGCTATTAAGGCAACACTTTGCAAAAAATATTAACATATTGCAAATTTAAAATTTGTAACACTAAAGGAATTTCCTTTTATAATATCTAAGATTGAAAACTACTTTGATATCAATACAAAAGTATTTTCTACAGTTCTGATGTGTTACCATTAAACTACCGTTGATTTAATTTGATTGCAATTGACCCTCTCTTCCGCAACAAGGGCGGCTCTCATATACACAAACGTTCGATGTCTGCTGTGTAAATGTTTGTAACGCGGAAATCTACCGTTGGCAAACAGCGAGGCCGACGTTTACTGCTCGCGGTCGGAAGCAGAAGAGGCGGTAGACGCAGCGGTGGAGGGGGGCGAGGGGAGGGCATGCGAGCGCATTTCTTATGAGCGAGCGCGGGCGCTTCGATCCGCCCGGGGCGGGAGAGCGGGCGGGAGGTGCGCTCCCACCAGCCCGCGGGCCCGGGTTCGTTACTTATTCAGCCCAGATGCCCACGGGAGCGCGGGTGAGGGGGCGAGTGGGCGGGCGAGTTGCCTGCGGCTACACCGCTGCCCGTGTACCCCTGAGTCGCCGCCGCCACTGCCTCCAACTGCTGGAGCAAAACGTCTCCCTTTCCGAGCTCGAGACGGGAATGTTGGTTCATTCCGTGGACCGACTGTAACATGAGGGATGGTAACGTGCAGCCTGAAGAACACGTTCGGTTTTGACCACATCAAAGTAAAAACCTCTGCTAACAAACGAAAGCGCTCTATGCAAGAATTAAGACACCAATGCACTGAAAATATTAATTGTTTAAGAAATTCAAATTATCTCATTTTTTAATCTAACGAAGAGAAATGTAGTTGTCTTCATTTTAATATTAAAAAGACATTCTTACTATTTATATAACATCTTAAAACCTCTCGTGTAAAGTCGAATTATTCCATTTCAAAAGAATAGAAATTAGTACAAGCTTCATTTTATAGCATCTCTACTTTCTAGTATGCCTAAACTATTAACTATCTTATTTAGAAACACAGAATTTGAAAGAGATCAGATTACACATTTCATACTACTCAGAGGCGTAGATTTGGATTCACTCCCCAAACATTTTCGAACCAACATTTTTCATTTGAAAAACAATTTGGTTGAAATAGTTAAAAGCAATTTAATTTAAAATATTTACATATGAGAAAAATAATTGTTTGCAATTGTTATTATATGGTTTATTATTATTTAAATATCTTATAACATAATTTGTGTTTCAAGTACACTTTTGTCAGTTTGCACATAACTTACTGTGTACACCGATACTGAAATTAGGTCTAGCAAAGTTCTTTTAATCTTCCAAGCACCGGACGGAGCCAAGTTGACCCAAAGGCACCCTTTTAAGTAATTGTATAAAAAAGGGAAAAATTGCCCTCTAACTGTTTGTAATTATTGTAAAAATTCGTAGAATTAATGCTTTTAGTGCACAAAAATCTTAATATTGCTTCTAAATAGTTTTTCTGACTGGCATAGTACTTTGTTTTTGTTAATTCTTATCGTGAAATGGTTGTTTTTTCTCTCGCGTTGGCAGAAATGTGCAACGTCATTATTCGAATTATACAGAATTGTCTCCATGTTAGCTCAGAATTGTCTGCGTGTTAGCTCTATTTAGTGACGTACGTAGGGAGTGATTTGGGGGATCCCTTCCCCAAAATTTTCAAACTTATTTCTAAATGAAGTACCTTGCATTGCGCGGTTGTGAACTAAACACAATAATTTATTAGACACAAAAATAAATTATTTTTTTCTGTGATGTATCCCCAACCTACCCGATCCTGCCACGCTCTGATCCACCGTGGTTCTTATCCTTTCCGTTCCATTCACCCCCTCTGGCCCGTCCTGTTATTTCCTGTCACCCCTCATTCCTCCCTCTTTCCCTGACACCTTTCTCTGTCACGCTCTCCGTCAGCTATGTCGTGTTTACTACAACTTGCGGTGCTATGGGAAGCTATAACAAAGATACAGTGTTACATAATCCCAGCAAACTTCCAGCAACAATTTTACCTTCAATTACTCAAAGTCTAATTGCACTATAGAAATTCCTCAAATTGCTTTCAGAAGGAAATTTTGTGAGCTTTCAGACGTTACTGATTTACTTTTGTGGATTTAAACACCGATTTCGAGATATTTGCGAAAAATGAAAATGTGTGCATACATTTAAATTTTGTTTTAATGGGCAGGAAAGGGAGTTTAGTAGTTTTCTATAACCTTAGGTAAATAGCAATTTTTCTCATTCCGCCCGACAAAATCATCACATTGAAATCGTTTTATCCTATCCCGAGATTAACCCGGACAAACAATCGGACAGACCGGTACTCGGACAGACCAACAAACATGCGGCTAAAAATTTTAAAATCATAGAATTAAATAACAGAATAATATTTTTTGTGTCACGAAAATAAATCGGATGCGATTATAAAAAAGCAGTTATTTTGAAGTCATAGACACTCCAATTATATTTACAGAAATCCGAAATGCAATTCAATGTAATGTACTTAGTGTTAGGCATTGTGATGATTTGATATTACGTAAGGTTCGATTAAAAGAAGTAGATGAGTCTGTGGCGTAAGGACATCTCTGCAGTTTTCATTGAACGTGACAATTAGAACATTGTCGCAGAATTAACACTAACAAACTGGAAACAAATATAATGCAAACGTTTGTTATATATATTTCTTTTTTTTATTTCGGTAATGTAGGAATTTATGTATTATCGCCACGGCACTCCTTTAGATATTTTGTCAATTTTATGCCCACAGGCTTCATTAGATTCTTCACTTCCCATCCGGAAAGTTCTACTAGCTTCAGTGGTAGTTTAATGGCAACACCTGTGATCATTGAATTTTAAATGCCAACGACATTTCACCACAAAACCAATATTCAGTGGTAGTAACGAAGATATCTGTGTATCATATATGAGCGAGCAGTGTATTTTATCATAAGTAATATCACGAGAAGTGCTGTGCTAGCCGGTAAATTCACGACTCGCGTAGCGAGGAGTGAATTTACCGGCTAGCACAGCACTTCGAGTGATATTTAGTGTGACTATTTCACGAATAAACACATTATATGATTTGAAAGGATAATTTAAATCACAGGAATTACGAAAAAGGGAAATATTACTCAAAATTACAACCGAAAAATGAAAACCTTTCATTCAGTTCCGACTTATCACTGCCTCCTGGAATAACTTATAATCAAGTAACATTTGAATAACAGTTTAATGCAGAAAATGATTTCAAATATGTTTCAATTTTATGGTAATAAAACTTTCGGAAAACAATTATAACAAGGCTACTGACAAGAACATTTATTAAAAGCACAATTATTAAAGTTGTAGGAAGTTGGTTTCCAAGTCTTGGTCTTCCGTAGAAGTATTTGAAATGGAAGATGTACAAGATGAGTTACCAGCGGAATTCGTCAATTTAGAATGGATTGAACACACGTGTGTACTCATTAAAATATTTTCCTGAATAATTTTGGTTGTAACGTTCCACATAGTTTTGATGGCATACTCTTTGTACTCTTCACAATCTAATCTTCGTATATTAATTGCCTAAAACATGTGTAATTTCTTCATTTGTAGTTTGTGCTGTCCATTTGTATTTTCTGCCTTGACAAAATTCTTGAAATTTCTTTTACACACTTTTTCTGCTCCTTTTGCTGCTTTTCGGCACTGAATCTTTAATAATAGATTCTATTTCAGAGTTTTAAACATTACCAAAACCACACATTTTAATATTATATTGATGCACAGGAGCTGTTTTGGAGGTGAAACAATTGCTATCATTATCTTAAAAAGGTAAACAAAGGTTTTACAGCGATAAAAAAAAGGTAAACAAGCTGATGGCGATAAACATCTGGGATTGGTTTAATTTGAATATATCCAGGCTTACCATTGGCTACTTACGACGTGGACAGACATGAGTGAAATAGTCACCTAAACAAATGAAACGAATGTTTCCCACATAAATTAATGTATGAGTGTAAATGTAGTGTTATATATTTTATTAAACTCAATGAAGTTTGTAGTTACTCCAAACCGAGCGGCTACTCATATGTTTCTTTCACTCTTTTATTCAGATACTTATATATATATACTATTCTGCTATTCGGGGCGGAGATGAATCCAACAAAACAAAGCTAATTAAAAGGGCCAGCCGTTCTTGAGTTGTAAATGATATAAGTAACCCGACTTTTTTATATATACACACACACACACACACATATATATATATAATTACTAGCTGACCGGGCAAACGTTATTTTGCCATATAAATTATTCCTAAGATTAATTTAGTAGAAAAAATGACAAACGTATTGTCAGTGTTTGAGGATGTGGTATATATGAGTTGAAGAGGCATGGAGCGCTGTGAACGATGATGGAATATACAAATAGCACAATGCCAAACATTTATATTTTTAATTTACTGTAAATTACTTTTAAAATGATATACAAATGGATTAGTCACCAATAAATGGCAGGAGATTGCAAAGAAATTAAAACTAACTAAAAAGGATTTGCGGATAATTAAAAAAAAAGTATTATTGGGAACAGTTTAGTCCGTAAATTCTTAAGACCGAATTGGCAGAATCAAACCATGTTCTTGTTCCACTTTACGTCCAAACCATTGTTGCCTTGGGTGATTTTGAGAACCCCGGCATCAGTGGAGATCCACGGGAAACTGGGAAATAATAATAATACATACATACTGCATACTTACTTACAAAATTGTATAAATAATCGAAATAATAATACAAAGTTGTTAATGTTGCAATGCCATACGATTAGAACGTGGCAACCACGGAATGAGAGAAAGATTTTAAATTGAAGCGAGTGAAAACCTGGATCAGCCGCATCAGGACGAAAAACTCAGGTTGTACCAATACTGTCTGTTGGAGCGCTGTTATTTTATTTTATTTTTTGCAAAATATCTGTTAGAGTTTGTCCAAATTGTCAGGTTGGGAAGAGCGGGTCACCGCGTTACTGGGAACAGTCCATATTTTTTAAGTATTTTAGAGGCATAGATTCACCAGATGTGCTACTGAAGAGGCTGGTTGGAACCTGAAGTAGACTACAATTAGCCTAGATGGCAATGAGAATAAGGATTGGACTCGACATCAAGTTATTAACTGCTATGAAGGAAAATTATTTCGCACATTAATATGGTAAAGATTGAAGTAACGTCCTCCAAAACGTTTCTTTAATAAATGCCCATTTGTAATTAGGGAGATTAGCGTAATTAAAAATAACCTAGCTTTTATAGGTTACTGTGGTAGCTTTCTATTTTTTGAGTTACTCTGTTATATATATACAAAGTTTTGACGAAGTACGTCAAATAATTTTGTTCGTAAATTGCGTTTATATCATATTATGACCTGGATCTTCAAGTTGTTTTCGTTTTACGATATGTAAAAGTTTGTGAAATCTAATTTTTTCAATGCAATTATAATATATCAAGTGAGTCCCCTTAGAAACCATAAAATAAAGAAAATATATAAAAGAGAGTTTAAAAGTGTAAAATCATAAAAAACACGAAAGAGATTTTCTTATTAACATCTCATTTTTCCTAATTAACAGCCGATATCATTCTATATTTATCATCCTTGTCGATGTGAATTTGTGTCTTGCCAACTTCAGAAATCATCAGATGTATATAAAATCAAGTGAAGAAAGATTCCATTACCCATGCTTTCATGAGTTGTTTTAGTATAGCTGTTGGTACACTTTTGTGAAATATGTTTTGATGCAAACATTTTCTATTTTCAGTTTTAAATCCTTGTTTTCCTCCAAATATGGTTCACTAGTAACTCTCACAAATTTACTTATTTAGAAAGCAGGTCCATTTTGTATACAAAATGTTTTCTTAAGATCCACTTTTGTGATAATTCAGATAAATTAAGCAAAATATTCAAAACAAAAACAAGAGAAAAATCTACAAAATTTTGCTGTTCATATTCAGTAATAAAAATTGTATACAGGTATATTATAATCTATTGGGGATTGTTTAAATAATATACACCCTTTTCTCTCATTAACGGAGTAACACACGTGACATTTCTGACATAACGCCTCTAATGGGGGTTGATTAAATAATTATTGAGGTATATACTATTAATGAGATATCCGACCACATATTCATCGGCAAAAATTTATCATCTTCTATCCCCCTAATGTCTTAGACATGTGTAACATTTATTCTAAAATACCCTGAAAAAATGTATGAAATTTTACAATAACTGTCCTATAAGGAATAGGATAAATATGAAATGTTAATCAGAAATAAGGCTGTCTCTCAAACTGACAACACATATGTTTTCTAGTCAAGATTTGATAACTTCAATTTTAGCAACAGGTGAATGAAAATATAGTGGAAGCTTAAGATACACAAATCAAGTGAGAGAAAATTGAAAACTGAGAAATACACATGAAACAAGATGATGGCATAAAGTCGTGGAGAAATACTCTAAAGCACCAAACTGATAATTTAATAAGCAGGAAACATATTAGTAGTTTTGGGTAGAATTATGTTATCAAGCAACGACACGATAGTGTTTAATATTACACCGTATCCAGTTTCTAATATACTGCCAACTGAAACAATATTAACACAATCCGTGCAAATAGCAAGTGTAAAAGATCATTATTTCTATTATACACACAAAAACTTCAAAGAGAAACTTTTTACTCGAGTAAAAATTCCACGGCTTTCTATCCAAGAATAAACATTAAATAACCCTCTTGTGTGATTGGTTTTGATAACTTTAAAAACAAATAGTAAGGCGCAAATTGTAATATGCTTTGCTTAACGTCGTTACGTCGTCGTGACGTGACCGCCACCATGTAGAAAATGCCGCTATCAAAACGGACCATGATCACTTGTTCACGTGTTATACACTCCTGCTCCGTTGTGACCGAACACGGAACTACCAGCGTTTCCTAGAGTTCGTGCGCGAGCGCTGCAAGGCGCGACGCTGCGCCACGGCGAACCGTACTGGAACTACCAATGCTCTCCACATGTTGCCGCAAACCGCCGCTGGAGGTCCTACGTAAGTCCGTATACCACAACTCCATTGCGGCGTTACGTAGAACTAACTCGACCTCTCCCTTGATTCCACCAATGACCGCTGGAGGCCCTTGTATGTTACCATCCCTTGAAAAGCTTTCAACGACATCTAGGTTTCACCCGGCAAACTAGCGCTAGGTTACACAGCTTCCGCGGTATCGCACATTGCGATAACGCGTTGCGACCCGAGACCTTGTTCGTATGGATCGTGTACTTAATTCTACTTGAAAATATGTCCGACCTTTAGAGTATTTTACTGCACAGGTATTCGAAGTGATACACACGAGGTGAAAATAGAGTTACTTTGTATAACTGCAAATGTGAATTAGCACTATAACTAGAAGTAGAAATCAAAGAATCTGTCACTATTGTTCGTCCACTCTTATGATTTATGTGTATTAACTTTTATTAAATAAATAAGAGTAGAAGGAAACGAATGAACACTTAACTACAGAAAAATACTATGTAAACTAGTTTTCTACATATGAGAACTCTGGGTTCAATAAATAAATTAACAATATTTGACTGTTGTCTTCACATTCCAGCACCGCCTTTACCAAGATAACGTTTCAAATAAGAAGCAATTCTTTGTACCAGGACAAACAATTTCGGAAAGTCAAGGAGCATTTTCAATGCACATTTTTATTGCCAAACATGTGAGGAATGCAATATTACCTTTCGTGCATAATTCGTGTTCAAACACTTACCATCAACGACAAACAAATGGAAGCAAATTCGAATAGAAATTCAGATGCATGTGGAATGCGTACGTTACGGTGGAAGAGACATGCATTCCTTATTAGGCCTACATATTTTGAAATCGTTCTGACTCCGGATGTAGTGGTGAAGCGGGAGCGTCCTCGGTCAACCACAGGATGGGATAACATATGGCGAGGAAACTTTCTCATTAATAATGGAAAAGAAAAGCTTTAGGGAAACATGTTTTTAGCAGTATTTTGCGGGGAAAATGTTAGCTGGTTCTTTGCGAGAAATGGAGATTCATACCTTCAGGACTAACAATACAATGAAGTTGACATCACTAGGACAGAAGCAAGTTTGTTCACTTAATACTTTCAAAAGAAAATTAATATTCACTTCAAAGGTTAAATCAATGATTTCTCAGAACATTCACAACAACAATAAGTTGTAAAGGTGTAATTGTACAAAACGGTTTCAAAATTGAAGAAAATCTATATAGTATTAAGACATGAAGAGAAACCTTTTACCCTTTTTAAACACACGACCTTCAAGAGTGTGAGATTTGGCGTAGTTAAAGTTTCTATGGAGAAGGATTGCAGAAAACTAAAATTTAAATATATTTTTTACACATGCATTAAATTAAATATATAGCGTGCAGACGCAACCCGCAACACGCCTCATGCATAACTCGAATACTGTTTTAGTCTTAAAACCAGATTTTCGTGTCCCGAGGAGGTACAGGTTTTGTTTTTCTATCCTCTAATCTACAAAGTGTGGTATTTTAGACTTTTATTCCAATCTTAGCGTTTAAGAGAAACTCCACTCGACGTACATTTGAAAAGAAAGTGAAAAGCATAATGTTAACAATACATTTGAATTCTGGAACGATTTGCTATGTTAATGGATGACATCACGAAACCCGTTTCCTGCACGTTTCTCGCCCATACGGAAGAGGAGAATCCAAATGATCGTTTGTCACTGGTGTTAATTCAAAATAATGTGCTATGATAATTCAAAAAATCAATTATTGTGTTGAAGTTGATGATGCTCAAAATACTTCGTTTAAAACTTTAATTTACCATTTAATAATTGAATGCAGGTATAAAAATTATAGTATTTCGGTATCCTTTACGTGCGCAAATTTGCGAAATTTTTTGCACGGATTCGCAAAATTTTTCAAGCTCACATACGAACTTTTCCTTTCCAGCACAGCTTTATTGGTGCAGAATAGAAGAAACAAAGCAAGACGAGTAACTATTAAATTATTTGATTGCTAGGATATTAACATCCTAGCTTAGGCTTTTAGCAGGATCAACTTAAAGGTTCCCAAATCGAATACAATATAATATTATCTAATACAATATCATTATTCCAAAGGCAAGCGAAATATAAAAATAAGGAATTTTTTCTTGTTCACGTTTTTCGTAAACTCAACTCTCCGACGAGAAATAATAGAACCAAAAGTGTTCGCCCTTCAGAGGCGGCACCGCCTGCTTATCTTACCTGTACCAGCTGATTCCGATTGCGATAATGCCAACTACCGCCGCAGCGCAGCAACCCGCCACAATCGCTGAAACAGGAAACAGTCACGTCACTTCCGACGTTTTTCACAAACAGCGCGACAAGAGTTTTTCGAGGGAACTCAATGACAGGAACATCAACATTTTACATCCGCTCGCCAGGAGTCTCATGCTTATATCGAAAACAGTACATTGGAAACTGAAGTTTTCCCTCGCACAATCGCATACAACACTGCATCAAAGAAAAAATATTCCCAGAGTTAGAAATGAAATCTTTTTCTAAAAATATATCTTATTTGATTAATTGAGGTTGATGATATGTTACATTAACACAACTGCACTTTCTTGTCGAATTATGGAAATGTACTCAAGAACAATAAATAATTTGAAATCATTTAATATTTTATATCATCATTGAAATCAAATTTTTAATTACAAAATGGATCCATCAATTGTACTAATGTAGAAACTAGTAGAAAAAAGTGAATCTTCAAATTCGGCTTCTTGCAGTTACTGGATGAAACAAGTTCCTGTAACTCTTAGAAGTAAATACTGAACTTCAACGAAAATTATTAACTTCATTATATTCACATATATTGTCACTCCTGCAAACGGTAAAACAGCAGTTATTCGATTGCGCACAGAAACGGTCAGCTACACATTATGAGTAACTTCAGAAAATTGATCACGTTAACACTGTGGTAGTGACTTGGAAATGATATATTTTCTTGATAACCTGTGACTTACACCTGTTCAGAGCACTCATGACCTTTAAATCGATAGGGGAAATAGGCCTTCATGAAAGAGCAGTAACGCCACGGCATACAATACCTTCCTGGTCTGCTGCCACACATTTACCTCGCGGGCAGATTAACAATAACAGTCAGTATTGTTATTCCATGACAAGAATGTTAGAAAGATATGAAAAAATTAAGTCAACACGTTTTCCAATTTTGCATTATTTAATATTCAAATGTGCGATAGTTTGTACCAAAATTAAAGTAAAATATCTGGAAACAACGATTTGTTAGACAAGTTAATTTCAGATCAATATCTATGTCAGTGCACACTTGACTGTTCTCGCACGCAAGGTTACTGGCAAAGTAAATAGAAGTAATAGGATTCACAGGTGTTTGCAGCCTAAAACAAGAGGGGCAACTGCGCCCACAATCTCCTTTTCCATAGAACTTTTTTAAAAAAATAACATGTTTTACTAGTAAAAGAATAAAACATACTGTAGGAGAATTAAATTATAACTCTAATTATACAATTAATAAATGTAATTTATTTTATTTTAAAGTATTTACACATTTGTCAGTGGCTAGTAAAGGCTCTTCCCCAATGTTACTGGGGAAGGCTCTTCCCCAATTTCCTGAATAGGTAAGTTAACAAAAGGGGAAAATTAGGAAGTGAACGTATTTAAGAGAATAAAATGTTTTAATTTGTAAGGCTGAGACTCCCCTTCAAAATTTTCAGTGAGCCACTGCTCCCCTCTATGCACACACCTATGAGAGTAATCGATGTGTTAACGCATTTCAAAATCATTAACGTTTCGGGAATGGCTGAATGGGTCGTTTATTACATTTTATTTCCTTACTGTTCAAAAAAAATTTTTATATATTTATTGCTCTTTACCCGCATTTTCTTAACTATGAGGCAAAATAGCCAGAAAACAAAGAATAGACAAAATGAGACCTTCTATAATTGTTGGATACCTGGATTCGCACTGCCGGTAATTATGTCAATTTGAAAATGCAATCTTCAAAATAAATGAAGACGAAGTACATCTCGATTACTTATTACAGATTACCTTATTTTCAAATCAAGTTCGAATTACTCATGGAACCTTACACTACAAGAGAGCTTTGCTATTGCATTTATCTATGCTTTCTTGCACTATATATCTCGGGTCTCTAGACAGAGCCACAAAAGTCTAGACAGTAGAATAAATAAAACAATCTAAGAACAGTGAAGTTTAAAGTAAACAAGTTCAATACATCAGAGTCCAAAATTCGTATACATTGGGCATTTCACAAAATAATACCCAAATTCATTACCCATTCTCCTAAAATGTGACTTAAGACTTCAGTTGCAATGTTTACAGACTTACATGCTGCCTTCCCCCATTCAGTCTGAAACAGTAGCTATCCGTTCACTGTAGTCATAGTATGCCGACCTCGCAAGGGTCAATCGCGTTTTTGACAATTTAGTGCCGAACCACGTTTTTGACAATTTAGTGCCGGTTCTCCACACCAAGGATTCATTAACGTAAAATGCTTCTACTTGTCTGCGTTTGTGAATTTTTCTTTATCTTCTGGATATTAGGTCTAAGGAAATTAGGTCCAAAAGTTACTGCCAATTCAAGAATTGTTCTTAATGGGAATGTTTCTGTGACGCACCTACTTATTATTAATTATAATTACAGTATAGAAACTTTACATAAAAAGTTAAAGGGAAAAGTTATGTTATTTGACAATGTTGATTATCATTTTAGAATAAAAAGTAAGCATGGTCGAAATTTGTACTTCCGCACGGTATTTCAATAGCTTGGGCAGAAATAGGGAAATCAAGAAGCACAGAAACAAAAAGAAAAAACTGTTTAATATTTGTTTTCGGTTCCTTTTTCTTGTCTTTAAGACTTGCATAAATATTGTAAACAAAAACCATCAGACATAGATTATCAAACGTACGTACAAATTAGACAAAAAGGAATTAGACTTTTTTCCTTGGACAACAATAGCCATTTACTCGATTTCTTAAGACCTCCTGCCAGTGGATCGTCACAAGCTCGTAAATGATATAAACGTTTAGTCTCGAAAGGATTCAATAGGCTGACGAAGGAGTGTAATGTATCATTATTGCAGGGACAACTGTTTGGAGAAACGCCATTCAGAACATGTTACTATAACAATAAGACTATTGTAGCCATATTTTGAGATGAAACATGTCATCTCAATGAACTGTATTTTTAAGAAATGAGTGTAGAAGTCGTAATGGAATATGTTTTCATATAAATTAATGCATGAAAGCGACAATACGGATGATAAGGATTTGGAAAACGTGACTGTTTGACAAAATAACGACGATGCACCGAAAAGACAATCGAACAGTAGACGATCGCATAAAAAGGTTTTATTGCCAGGAACAAAAGGGAGATGGCAGAGAGAGAACAAAAGGGAGATGTCGTACAAGTCGGTCGTGCAGATAGTGACGTTAGTAAGTTGCCATAAGGGACGGTCACGCTTCGCAGAAAATGAGTTTTCTGATGAAAGAAATTGGAACTTCAAAAACTTTCCAGTATGTAACAAAAAATCTATGCGGTAAAATGAAGAGAGAAGTGTTCACAAGCACTAATTTGGTGTTACTATTTTAATAATAAGTCTCCATCGGTCCCAAATTCCCCAGAGCAAATATTCTATTAGCCGAGAACTCGTAATGGACGGTCAATTTGCAGGCCCACTCTAATTAGATAAATAAAACCCTGAGATATATGAGTATTGCGAGTACGAGTTTAAAAAGATTTTTGCTTGATATAAAGAAAAAAACGAGCTAAGGTCCGATTAATGTCAGTTGGTGATTATTATTTGTGTGTGACGTAAGAATGCTTCTCCCGTTTCCAAGGAACTGGCCAACGAGAAAGAGACAACGTGTCGAGTCAGGTCGATGAGTAGCCACAGACGAACTGGAATCATATGAGCATCGTGCAGAGAATGTCCCTCCATCCACCGGCGTTTCTGCATTTGCTGCACGCGCATTCTGTTTTGTGCTGTATTTTAACTGAAGTGGAAAAGCTTCTGAATGAGGCAGTAAACAATACAACAGCGGTAGATTGGCGAAATGTTGTTGACCATATCAAGAAAGTGATTACAGGTTCTTGAGAGAAAGAAGTCATGATAGAAAACATCATTGAAGAGCTTATTATTAATTTAGAGTTTAAGTAGCACAAGTGGTAATCCTAAAGACATAGCACGTGACAGTAACTTAGACATGCGAGATATACTTCCAATCGCCGTATAAATTATTATAATTAAGTTTAAGTAAGTGTTGATATTTGATATCTATTTGATATTTTTGGTCAAATAACAGTAAAAACTGTTGACCTATGGGTGAGGAGATTATCTGCTCACATTTTCTTGAGGTCCAGAATTAAGAAAAGAAATTAAAAAAGCGCGAAATTAGCAACATTATTGAATAACTAGACATTTTCGTTCCCGAGTTATAGAAAACATGCTTGCAACGGTAAACAAACTGCATATGTGATTTTTCTGCATTGCTAACAATTGTTGTAAGGAAGAGAGCCCGTAACATTTATTAAATTTGGGAAAGAATGTAATGTATAGTCGTTACAGAACAAGCTGTTGCTTCATACAATGTGAGTTTATGATTGGTTACTATTATAAGCATTTATTTCAAGTCTTTATTTTCGTGTCCCGGGATCACGTGCTTAGTGATATGCAACTTGGCAACGTCTCTCCCCTCCGTTTGCAACTGTCAATCACCAATGTCATTTAATCGGACTCTAGCCAATATAGGTAGACATTAGGAGAAATAGAAAGAAGGTACGAGGAGAAAGAATTTAGTATTTCAATATAAACAAAGAAAGAAAAGAAATCTGATACATTGATTTTCCATAGTTAGCTTAGAATATTACGGAATGTTGATGTCTCATTTTTATGGATCTACGTAAGAAATAGCCGCAATCAAGGCAATGTATAATGTGGCATCTGCTTAAGTAACGCAGTTAAACAAGATACAAGCCCCAGAAAGTTCTTGTTAATGAGTTTCTTCAAAAATAAGAAATTTTCAGTCTTCTAAAAATAAAAAGGGCCATTGAAATATACTAAATAACATTTAAATAATCATAATGAACAGATCATTAAGATTACTTATTAATTAGCACTGAAGAAAGAAATCGAACCGGCTGGAACCGAATTGAGGTGATACATGACTAAAAATCAACGTATTGAGCAACGCCTATGACATGGAGGAAAACAGCTTTTAAGCATTACTAACAGATGGTATTCTGCAATAAAGAATTTGATGTAAACGAATGCGGTTCTTTGTAAATTACTGTAAAAATATTTTTTTTAAATGTGCTTATGCTAACCGACTGCCACTTCTTTCAGAGTAATAATCAGGGTATTATTAATGTCGAAGAACTGACAACTACGAGATCCAATAATATTTACTGGATTGTAGGAATTATTCTTATAGCTGTTAGAAATATTAGTTCTTACACTTTATCTTAACGGTCAAATAGTAGATTGGTGGACAACCAAGCACTTATCATGAAGGTGCTTTAAAATGCACACACAGTAATTCATTAAATAAACATCAATTATTTGAAAATCGCACAAATATCATTCTTATATGGTTCATTTCATGTTTCATACGAAATTAAAGTTTTTACTGAAGTGTTGAAGAAGAGCAAGGAAGTAACATACGACCCACACCGTGTTTTCTCTTTCAGTATCACAACATAACATACGCATTGCAAATGTTTATTCTGATATTGTTATAAGGTGTCGGTGTGTTTTTGTGGCGCATGCGAATCGCTTGCGAGTGAGGAGCGAGCGGAAGAAGGGCGGGGAAGGCGCGGGCGAGGAGGCGCGTACCGATGAAGTAGAGGTCGGAGTTGTCCGGGGGCAGGAGGACGGGCTTCTGCTGCACGGCGCTGCTGCGCTGGGGCTTGGCGGCCTGCGGCACCAGCACTTCGGCGGCGGGGCCCTCCGCCGCCTCCTCGTCCTCGTCCTCGAACGGGTTGGCGACGGCGGCGGGGCGCACGTGCCCCACGCCGACCCCGCTCCCGCCGCCGCGCAGCTCGGCCACGGGCGGGGCGGCCATGTCCGCCTGCGGGCCCGCCGCCACCGCCGCCGCCTGCACCGCCGCCTGCGCCGCCGCCTCCGCCTCGCCCTCGGCGCTCGACGCCGCCTCCTGGCCCGCCTTCTTCTGGGTGTCGGGCGGCGGCGCCTCCTGCTGGGCCGGCGTGGGCGCCGACGCCACTGCCGCCTGCTGTTGTTGCGGCGGTGGCGGCGGCTGCTGTTGCGCCTGGCGGAAGTTCAGCCGCAGGCGCCACGCCTCCTCGTCGGCGTCGCGCGCGGCCGGGGGCGCTGCGGCGGCGGGCGGCGCCTGCTCCAGAGCGCCCTGCGCGGCGTCGGGGCGCGGCCGCGGCGGCGCCTCTTCGGCAGGCGGCACGCGGAAGCCGAAATCGCCCGCTCGATACGCGCCGCCCCCGCCATCGAGCTCTGGAACATACACAACCCCGTCAATCACTCGCTTACACGAAGTTCACGTGGAAACAAACAGAAGCATGCAGAAACGCTGCCTTCGCTCAATGTATCAATTCATCAATTATCTAAATAAATAAAATCTATAAAAATCTATCAATTAAAATTCACGAGCCGGAAAATGTATATGAACAACTTTGTTAGCAGGCTGCACGTGGATTGCATTTCATACTAAGGCCCTCATTTTCTGCCATTTTGTATGCCCCGTTATATACACATTCTTTGCTTGACTCCTATCCCGTCTCAGTCTCATCTCTAATACTGTAGCGTGCGACACCGCTCCTGTCAGACGCATTTGTCGTTCTTATCACCCAACAATGAATTTCTCATTTCTATCTCAACTCGTTGCGATTACGAAAAAATGATGACTCAGACGGAATATAATACACCAACTAACTTATATTTTTTCTGAAAATAGTTTGTATAATTTATCTATAGAGCGTCCAAGCATTTGATTGCAGTACAGAGCTTATGGAGAACAGTGTTGTCACTTCTCAGCGGCGCTTATACGCAACACTCGCCGTGCTGAATACTTGGATTGACATGAATTTTTGCCAGCTTGTTCAGCACCTTGAATACCACTTGAACGGAAATAATTTCAAAACATGTTAAATAGATTGCTTAATATTAGAAATTAAAGATTTTTGATAAAAAAAGATGTATTATTTTTATTAGAATTATTATTTAAAAAACAGGCCTTTAAATGAGAGTTAAAACTGAAATATCAATAGCAAAACAAGTCCAAATCCAGTTGGAACATTGTTAATTCATCACATACTGACGAGGCTTGAATTGTTTTGCGCGAATGACATCGATAGCAAGGTCAATATTGCTAATTTTTAGTCCCAAGTCATTTTATACGCCCAATACATCCACTTTTTTATGTAAAATAAAGGGAAAATTCATTCACAAAGGTGAGATGACATGGATGGTATCAAATACTGCAAGGGTTTGTGCGGACAATGCGTAATATTCTTTTCGAACACCCAGCTATTAATTCGTCACCTATTTGCATTTGAAAGCACATTTTACGACAACTACTGGTTGAATGTCTTTGGCATTAATATTATTAACAGTAAAATTTATAATTCATTTTTATATATGTTTAAATGCATTTCACTGTTTTTAATAAGTGAAATTCAAAAATAAATACTCTATTTTTCCTTTCACATCGCCTCTTGAGAATCGCTGAGAAGTATTTAAGATCACTTAACGATATGAAATGTTCGTTCGGAGCGCACGAAATATTGTTTTTATTACCGTCTAACTCAAGAACCATGATTCATACAGAAATGTGGTTGGTCTCATATCAAAATTTGGACTTCCCTTGTCATTTCATTTGCTGGGTGTTTATGCTTTTCTGCAATAATAAAAAAGTTTCTCGCATAGTGAAAATTTAAGATCGTCAAAATGTAGAAATAAGCATTTGTCTATCATTTATAATTAATTTCATGGAAATTAAATCATAAAACTAAATTACAAAATAACCATCACATTCATAAGAGTTCTGGAAATAACTGGTAAAAAATTCAATTGTCTAAGATCAACACAACAGAAGCTATCGTTGAATGAACTTGTTAAGTATTTGCGCGTGAAACAAAATGGACGTGTCGAATAACCCCGAGCCTCCTGAATCGGCAACACAGCTTGCGGTAGAAAGAGAGAGTCTTATGTAAAATTGTATTGGATAGAAAGAGAGAACAATACTCCATAAGGCGCCGTACTGCAATCAAATGTTTGGATGCACAATAGCTTTTGCATTAAATCCTCGTCATACTAATGTTTGGAATTACAACAAAATAGACTTTCCTTTGCAATTGTAATAAGACGCTTTCTATTTAACGCATTAACAGTCAGTCGTTGCGTAAAGTTTCGTAGCGAACGATTAAGGGCATAATATCTTAGTCAATAACATTGGAAGAAATAATTCCATATGTAAAAAAATACTATCAACGAAAACTCAAATCCATAAATCATAATCCAATATTCAATAACACGCATTGACGTCACTGTGATTCATATTGATTCGCATTCGTTTCAGTACGCCGCAGCACAGCTGAAATGAAATATGGACGTCAGATTTATGGAGCTATCCCTTCAAATATGTATGTGTGTGTTACGACTCCCCAGGGCGTTTTTGATCTTTCAATGGTAGGTTGAAGGACAAAGGTCACCCAAATGGAAAATAACATAAACAGCACACAAAAAAGAAATGACAATGGACACACACAATTTAGAAAGTAATATAATGCCAAACGTTTTCTAGTATAGTGTGTGTTTTTCATGAATGCTGTAATATACACTTGTCAATCAACAAAATTAAATCGCATGACACTCGTGACAAACCGCTAAATTACTAAATGGTTATACTTTCCTCAGTGTTCTCGTGAAAATTAAATCAATTACTTACTATTTCATCGTATCCTAAATGTATAGTTTAATACAAAATATTCCCGTAGAGTTTCTACCACATCACCTTCTATTCTACCAGACTAATGTATATGACAATTGAATCTATGACCGAAGTAATTGTATTGAATTTCTTATTGCACATAAAAAAAACTGAATGAAAAAGTAAGTTTTTTTGAAAATACTTCGAAAACATGATACGACTCTGATACAATCGAATTTAGTGAATCATTCAAAACTAACATAAGTCAAGCAAACTCGTGGAGCAGCAACTTAATAAAAATTAGCTAAAACGCGAGTTGGAGTGTTGATTTGTAAGTATATATATTTCCAAAATCGATTTTCCAATATTCTTACAATAAAAACGTGTCCAAATGAAAAACAAATGTTTAAGAGTTAATTTCAAAAATTAAGCTTCATTCGTTTGCCATTGACACAGCAACTAATAACTGTAAATCTTCAGAAAACAAGATATGAAGATTTTCTGAGGATTTTACTTATGTTTCTTTCTTCTGATAAGGCAAGACATTAGCCATTATAATCACAGTGTACATATGGCTGCAATCCAATTTTATCTTAATTATTTTATTAGTAAAATCATTAGAGCTAATAATTTTGTTTCAGTTATCGAAAAGTGTTTAGCATGTCCACTGTCAGATATTTGCGCCGCATTGTTCAACTTTACACACAGCACAAACAGAAGTATTTTAGTGCATTTCGTAAAATTATTTCACTTTTATTGTCTTTCTTTTTCAAAGAGAGTCAAAATTATGTTTATTTCTCTGACGTATCATGTAAGTATAAATAAATAAATTATCTACCGTTTGAATTTTGGAAAAGCCAATGTCATTCAATCAAAGATGAGATAGAAAGATACTTTCCCAAACCAACAAGATTTTCGTATGGAACTAGTGTGAACAGTTCAGACTTCGTAATCAATGTTGTGAACTTTGGAGGCGACGGAAATTGTGACTAGAAGTTGGGGCAAGCAATAGCAAAGTTCAAATGAGTTTAGTAACATGGAAACTTTCATGCAGGGGATTTTGTTCATGCTTCATACACATTTGGCTCGTAAATAAACATTCAATATTAATACATATATAAATATATAACAATATTTTGAGGCAATATTTTGATCCAGATGCAAAAAAGTCTGTTTCAAATTCATTTTCAGCTTCAAATTATTTCGCTTTTTAAGCCAGAAACCTACATGAAAATAATTTTTTGTCTACTTTTATTTCTAATGTGTAAACAAGGGAAGTGTTAATAATGAACTTCATCACGACTAATTTAAATGCAGTCTAATAAAGTCTCTAGTAGTCTATTAGTCTTTATTTAAATTCTTCGTTAAGTTGGGATCTGATACTTCAGTATACAGTAACTACTTCTGTATACTACAGTATACACAAAACCAAACAAAGATCACATTTGAATATTGAAACGATTTGGATGAAATGTAATAATTAAAATACTAATTATTTCAATTGTTTCATTAATGCGTATAACAGATATTCATGAACTGTGCGGTAGCCTTGGTAGCAACTCACGAACGTTTCAGTAAAATTCGGTAAAATTTCTTCAGCGACTGCACCCAAGTAAATCATATGTCAGTGGCAATTGATAAGGTGGAGAACACGAGGTGGATTGATGAGGTAGTCAGTAGGACCGACCTCAGAGCCGATCTTACTGATCCCGCATCCGTACGTTAGGTAAGGCGTTTTGGTCACTCATCTACACTTACATTTGAAGAGTTTTTTTACAAAAACGACCATAGTCCAAAATTCAAACTTTTCAGGAGAAGCAAAAAACTCTCTCGTTGTTAGTACTATTAAAAATGGTGTGGAATTTGAAACATAGATAAATTGAAGTTTGTGGATAATTATTAGATGCTAGTCCTTACATTACTGGTGTAGAGACTACATAAATTAAGTTTTCAAAATAGAGTGAGTGTGGACTTTTGTGTTTTCTGCCAAAAATGGTTAGTACTTATGCAATTTGAACATCTACAGGTAATAATTTTAAACACATTAAAATTGCATGTGCAAACTAGGTAATGTTTCATTCTCATAGCTATTTTACAAACAATTTCAGGAACTGAATAAAAGGCTTCACAGATCTACTGCTCCACTACTATTTTCATCATAAGATATTTCCCCATTTTCTTCAATGATGTTCTTACTTCTATCATATGTGTCTGCAAGTAATTTGTTATAGAAGAGTTTGTTTTCAGGGTTCTTCAAATTATGAGAAAGTCTACGACTATTTGCAAGTTTCTTTGGTTTCAGCAGAAGAGGTTTCTTGTATAGTGTCTGAAAAGTAATTTCACCAGGTAGCTGTTTCTTGCTTCTTATATTTATCTTACTCAAAGCGTGGTATGTATATTTAACAAGACATGAGCTCTTCTTGCATTACTTTAATAATTCTAACTTTTCAACATCAAAATTTACCTTTTTCAACTGTAACACGCCTAAATCACCTGTTATTGTCACGGAAACGTAATCAACACGCAACTGTATAGCCGATCTTATATGGAAAAACAACCGTAGTCCATTCCTGTTAATGGACAATGGCTGTGTTTGCTGAAAACTGAGTGGACATTGGTTGTTCTTGCAAAACTAGTGATTCTTCAAAGCACCATATTTCCCGGACCATGGCCCAATTTTCCTACATTATTTAGTACAATGAAGCCCAACTAGAGCAGCAGAGAATACTGTAGAGACTCAAAATCATCGTTTTTGGACTATGATCGTTTTTGTAAAAAGCTCTTCAATTCATTTCCGCACACACTGTCCCCACCTACGATCTATGTCCACGAATTCTGAATGGAGAGAAACAGAGGGACCGCCATAATATCTTGTTCTCGAACTGAGAGGAGAATGCTGTAAATTAACAAGTGCATAATGTAATAAACATATTGTACCCGCCTTTGTCTATAATTAAAGGATACAACGTATGTATGTATGTTACTTGGCGCAACACCCCGCGTGCGGGCTCGGGCCTACCAGTGACGTCCCGGCCTCGCGGCCTCATGGGTTAAGGGGGCTCGAGTGGTTAGCAAAAAGACATCCCCACGCCGTAATCTGGTCTTCTCAACCTGAGACGTGAGTTTTCTCATCGTCACACAGCAACATATACTGGTACATTACAAGGAAAACGCACACTATACTTTTGCCCGGACCGGGAAACGAACCCGGGGTCGCGTCACAGAAAGCGAACACGCTAACCAATGAGCCTTGCGCCAGGGCAAAGGATACAATAACCCATTAAATTAAATTCAATGTTCAAAATCAACTTGAGGTTGAACCTTGTTCCGTTGCCCCAGCTCCCGTACTTAGACGTAAGTGGCAATTTTTACGATTTTTGCAGTGTTTTTTCTCTTTCTTTACAAAAATGTGTGTATCGCCTTGCCACCTCTACGAATCTTAAACACCGGAACAGCACAACTACCGGAACATATTCCTGACATGTGTACCAATCTCAAAACGAAGTTTACCAACAAAATCTCACCCTCAAATAATTGGACCGAATCCTGTACAGTTCATCTATACTTTACATATGTTTGGACATGTAAAAAGGAAGAAAAAAAGAATGGCAAGAAGGGAAGGAAAGTAGAAAGAAGAAAAGTAAACACGGCGTGAAAGAGCAAAAAGAGGCCAAGGTGAAAATGAGGAAGAGCGCGGACCTGGGCTCTGCGCTCGCGGCTCCTCGTAGAAGCGGGGGTCCTCGGGGCTGACGGCGAAGGGCGCGGGCTGGCCGTCGGCGGCCTGGCCCGCGGGCTCGCGGTAGCTGAAGGCCGGCTGGCGGCGGGGCGCGTACTGCGGGGCGGCGTCCGCGCCCACCGCCTCGGCGTCGGGGGCCGGCGGCGCCAGGCGAAGGCGCGCCAGCGGCGACGCGTCGCGCGGGTACTCGCGCCGGCTTGCTGCCGCCGCCGCGGCCGCCGCCGCCGCCTCGGCGGCCGCCTCCGCCTCCGCTTCCGCCTCCGCCGCCGCCGCCGCCGCGAGCTGCTCCCGCGTCACGAAAAGCTCCGGCTTCTCCCGCAAGATCACCGACAGCTCCTCCAGCGGGTAGTCGTCCGGCGTCCCCACTGCGAACAAGAGGCGCGCCAGGAGCGCGTTACAAACACGTACGCACCACTTCAAAGCGCGCGGCGGTCATCGGGCGGAACAAGGTAAAGGTCGCACATGAGAGGGAGTCGTAAAGGGGAGCGCTGCCCCCTGCGCCACTGCCGCTAGCCTCCCATTCCAGCACTATTGACATTCGGAGGAACTTTCCGGAAACAGTATAATAGGCAGAGGATTTTACTGTCATTGACCTAAGAATGTGAATGGTCTCATTTCCATCTACAATATTTTCCCTTCGTTTTACGTAGAACGTATTCAGCAAAATGGTCAATACACGAACTTTGACAGACATACAAATTTGGCCCTCCTTAGCAAAGGAGTGAATGTTTTTCATAAACTTACGAGAACTCGAAATGAACTAACGTTATGGTGATTCCTTAATATCGAAAAGAAAAGAGGCAGAAATTGTAAAAAATAGAAAACTTCATCTTATTCAATATCTAATTTGCCATTAACAATATTGTAATAATGTTCTATCGTTCATTTGAAGATACACAGTGAAAACTAATGTTTCAAGTATGCTGCGAAAATGCTTCATTGCGTACAGAACATGGGTATATCTTCGTAAATACATTTAGAGCGAGTCTAGGACTCGCAAGATATGTGACTCCGCAAATATTAGCTCTCAGCTCCATGATAAATTTATTCTAGCTTTTCCTTCCATCCGTTCTGGACTTCACGCCGAGGAATTAAACTTTTAAAGGAAAAACAAAGGGTAGGATTACAACGACATTATAGGATATCTAACCTCGATGAGGTGAAGAGCGTAAAATGGGTCACATCATCCGCTAATTCTGTTATACCCTTGGGCGGATAAACGGAATTTAATGTGTTGGGAATTTAGTGAGATTACATGTGTTGAAAGTTAATACATAAATTACAAGTAACGTCAACAGACGCTTCTGATATCTGAGCTATGTTTAAAACCAATTTATTTCTACTCTTCCCTACATAAATGTGAAATAAAACAAAACGAAATATCCTCATCACTCACGTACTCACTTTATCGTATAACAATTACTTCAACCCCGTGATAATAGTCAATTACGACATAAGTATCACAAGATGCCTTATTACAATAAGAGAGTACATAATTATGAAACTAGGACGTTAGGCCGAGTTTGGTAGGTAGCCGAGTTGGCATAACGTTATATCCACTTTTAAAAAAATCCAATGTTCTGTAATTTTTGTTGTAAGAGTTGACGGTAGTTATTTAATTTGCAGTGCACATGATATTTACACTAGTTTTCTTAGATTCTAGCGTAAAATCTAGGGTTGCCTAAACCTAAGTTGCTTAATGCTATTGGTATAATATGTAATTTACATGCAGTATTTGTACTTGCGCCTTATACTGTGATTACATACTGCTATGTACACTTGCACTTTCTCCGTCTTCCTCTCGCCATCGCAACACTCCACATTTACGACTCTCGCGTCACTACCTTGTCACCATGATTTTCTCATGCACGCAATACGGTTGCTTGTGTTTTTCTTCCTTTCCGACGAGTATTTTCCGATTCACCGCAATAACGTATGCCATCCTTACATTATTAAAAAACTTGTGTTAAAGTAATAGTTTTGAGTCTCAATCGGCTAATAGCCTGCACTATGTTGGTTATTCATTATTTTCTTTTCGCGAATATTTCATTTACAAATAATCTATAGTTAAACAATATCGTACGACGTAAATCAAATGGAATCTTCTTGCTGCTAAGGTAATATCATTTAAAAGGCCTCAACAGGTATTTTGTTAGAGCTACGGTCACATTGTGCTTGATGTAATTCAACCATCAATAAATAAAGACATTGCCAATTTTACAGTGATAATTAATTTCAGGAAATTATATGAAGAGTACTGGGAATGGGGATTAGAAATAAACCTTAACAAGACATAGTATATGGTTGTAGAAGGAAGAGCTAACCTGGATGATGATTCGGAAGTAAAACCCTGCCACAAGTTAAGATATAAGACTGTCGTAGAGCAGCCCTTTACGGGTCTCAGATATGGGAAGTAACAAAAAAGGACGAAAAAGTGACAGCAATGGAAATGGACTTCTGGCGCCGACGTTGCGGTCTGAATTTCATGAATAAAGTTAAGAATGAAGAAATTAAACGTAAAGCGGGAGTAATTTTTAATACAATTGAAGTGAAAATACTAGAATCTATTGTTAGATAATTTCGACACTGTAAATAAAATGGACTCTTCTTGTTTCTAAGGTAGTATCGTTCAAAAGGCTTCAACAGGTATTTTGTTAGAGCTAAGGTCACATTGTTCCTGGTGTAATTCAACTATCAACAAATAAAGGCATTGCCAATTTTACAGTACCAATTTCAGGAAATTATATGAGGAGTACTCGGAATGGGAATTAGAAATAAACTTTAACAAAACATAGTATATGGCTGTAGGAGGAAGAGCTAAGGTCTGAAATTGGATGATGATTTGGAAGTAAAACTCTGCCAAAAATTAACATCTACGACTAGAGAATTTTGCCCTTCATGGATCTGAAGGTATGGGAAGTAACAAAAAATAACGAAAAAAAATGACAGCAATGGAAATGGACTTCTGGCGCCGACGTTGCGAACTTATTTTCATGCAGGAAGTTAAGAACGAAGAATGGTAAACTAAAATTGATAAATGATATAAATCAAATGGTACAAATACATGCAAAGAATGAATAAAGTTGGCCGAAAATATTGTGGAAATGACAACCAGTTACCCATCGAGGAAGGGGAAGACCTAGAATTTCATGGAGTGAAGGAGTAGAAGAGACAATAGTGAAAAGAGGACTGAATAATGAAGACCACCGATAGAGAGAAATGGAGGCTGGGGTACGAGAGACACACTAAGGTGTAATATAACTCGCCATACAACTATTATAACTAATTTTAGTGTGGTTCAAAGCCTGGCGGGATTTACCCGCACTTTTTTCTCAAATGACTACGTCCTAAGCCGCACAAATATACTAAAGCAGCTATGAACAAGTCCTGTACTATTCTTAAATGGTACAATGAAGATGAAATCATTGTATATTGACGCTAGTAAGTATACAACTCTTAAGTAAAGAAAGCTGCCAAGTTATAAAAGTATTCCGCGTACAGTATGAGGGTAACAAAAACATAAGCAAAAACTAGCTGTGAGCGCCTGAAAATAACACCGTTGTAGATAGCGTCATTGATGAAGAAAGTTACAGTGATGGAATATTTTATTGACCAGTAAGATAGACTACAAAAGCGCATGTAGGTAGAATGTTTGGATAGTTGAAAAAGGCTTCCCTAAGGAACGTTGTGCCAGGCAGTCTATAACGTGGGTAAAATTTTTAATTTCCAGTAAATTTGCAAATACTTCCTGTCGTGAACACTCCTTTCATCCTTTCCCCTTAAATCAATTCAATATTGACGTCACACGAATTAAATGTATTTTTGAATGACAGTATACGTGGAAATGAACAACAGAGAAATAAAACAAAAATGAAAGTGAGGTAAAATAAACCACTATAAAAATAAATTCTATCTTTGTACTTCATTGAAATCAAACCTTTGTTCTATTTTTATACTGTACGGTGTCATCCTTTTCACAGCACAGAACATCAAAGTGGTCCATACGCACCACGATAACTGAATGCAGATAAACTTACGCAATATTCGAATTAGAAAAAAGTTGCAAACACTTAGTAAATCGAATACTAATAAAATTGTCCTACACTAGTTTGCTTACCTGTCAACAAATATATTGTAATACTAATAATATATTTGAAAAACGTGAAATTTGATCATTTTCACATGCAGACGAGTCAACTGTAAAATTGACTACCCTGCAATTAGAATAACATTGGAAGTGCACTTTCAGACTTATACCCTCATTTAAGGTCAAGTCATTTCCACAAATAGCGTCAAGAGAGGAAGAGAGAAGCATAAGAAAATGGTCCTCTAAAATTCTCTCGCGTGAGCAGTTAATGACTCATTCTCTAAAACAGAGTTGCTTAATCAAAGGTAACGCATTACGTGGCCAGCTTACTCTTCGCCGAGTCCAGCGAGTAATGGGCAATAGAAATCTAATTCCTTCACCGGCTGCGAATGAGAAGCGGGCCAAGAGCGCTAAATTTTCATAATCCTAGGAAATGTGCTCCATCACGATGTTGGTAAAGGCCAAATGTTTTGTTCCTTCGTCACTCTATCCAGAAATAGCTGCCATGATGGATGTACAACTTTTACACCGCACACGCATGGGGAAAGTTTAGTACAAGACTGGTTCTATTCGCCCGCTTCACTGTCGCTTTGGATTAAAATCTATTTAACCACCCAGAAGAGGTAGGTGGTGGATTCAGACCTTCTTGGATAAAATGTTTATAATTATTTTGTTTTTCTTTCAACATTTTTGTGTTAAATCTACTCAAGGATGAGCATTCGTTACAGAGACATATCC
The DNA here is from genome assembly GCA_031308135.1 of Acheta domesticus. Taxonomy (NCBI): domain Eukaryota; kingdom Metazoa; phylum Arthropoda; class Insecta; order Orthoptera; family Gryllidae; genus Acheta; species Acheta domesticus. The sequence continues at coordinate 114,380,149 of JAHLJT010000631.1, read as the reverse complement.
TCCAAACCTCTGTCTTGAGTTCACCCTCTTCTCTTCATAATTCAATTGTGTTTCGAAAAATACATCATTTTAGAGATACGTTTGTTCTGAATTCCTGTACTTCCTGTATTCATTCCGAATTCCCGGACAGCCGGACGGACGGACGTTTTGAAAAAAAACGCTTTTTTTGTATCAGGGGACCCCAAAACGTGTATTTCCGTTAAGATCTCGAAATCGATTTCCCGCAACATTACATAACTTTTCCTATACCACGTATATTACTCCGTATATACATACGAATACGGGAAAGTAAAACGAATCACAAACATAAGATTTCGAAAATAATAAATTGACATCTTGACACTTGAAAGCGTTTAAATTTTGAGGACTGGTTTTCAAGGTCAATGTCCACACAAATTTAGGCAATGTACTATAGGTTTCAAAAATTTCATCTCTACTACTTTGAAATGTCATAAATTACTTCAGGATCTACACGACGACGCACGAAGCACTTATTTACGCCTTTGCTTTGTGAACTTCTGATTGATTTATTAGTCCCACAAAGTGAATTTCCAGACACATCCGAAACCATCTTGCTTGATGACGTAAGCACACGAACATGCAAGTTCAACAAGACAGGCAGACGCCGATGGTCGTTTCTAGAAAATATTCGCTTTTCGGCACGGCAGCCTTTGAGCCATGACAGTTGCTCATTTTCAACACAGTAAAGAAATGTTACAATATCGATTAAAAAGTTTTTTTTAAATTCAACTTTCATTTGCTAAAAATTAATTTTACGGGACTATCTATTCCAAAGATCATTAAAATTGGTCGAATCATTTGCAATTATACTGGTAGGGGATTTGTAATCTCTCCTTATTAATACACAGATGGCTCAACGGTTGCATCTGTAGGGGAGTACAGGCGAAATTAAATTCCACTTAAATCAGTGTTATCAAGGTCGATAGCACGAGTGGCCAATCCGTGGCACGAGTGCCACGACGAAATCGCCCCTCTATGCTGTTCATTACCCCGCCACCAGAGACAACGCCATCCCTATTGTAAAACGGCGGGGTTACTAAAAAGTTTCCTTTCCCGACGCTAGTTGCGCAGAGAAACTCGTGGCATGCTACGGTGCCACTACGCGTGCCACTGTCACCAGTAGAAGATCTTGACAGCACTGAGTTAAATCTTCATATACTTCCCTACAATAATTATCATAGACAATTCGAGGTCAACACAACATCCTAAAATATTGGGCGTCACAAAGAGACAAGGAAATTTAAAATGAACTCGTGGTATTCAATATGTCTATTCTACAAATGCAATTATGTCTAACAGTTTCAGAATGTGCTTAATATTAATTATATTAATGAAGATCGCTCTTTCAGTACTTATCGCTTTTTATGAGTGAAATGGTAGGATAGTAAAGAAAATGGTAACAAAAAAACGAAAGAAAAGGCTATATACTATTTTAAATATACAGCCCTGATTGAGATACGGCAGATGTATTGTAAAAACGTTATTGGTCTCATTTTTTGAGTTGGAATAGTCATCGAAAATTCGTAACTGGCCAATAAAGTGATGTGATAAGATCTTAAGTTGGGTCAAATACGCCTCAAAAATCATTAAATAAACTGAACGATCTGGGAGTGATTCTCCCCCAACATCGTCACTTTCAACTTAAAGGCGTTGTCTTTGCCAACAATATTCTCTAATTACTTTGTTTGAAATGCCAACGATCTTTTCCCAAAAAATGGACGAAATCTTGATTCTCTCTAGCGAGTATACACGGATGTTCCATTTAAAATTATTCATTAAAATTGTCACATTGTGGCAGAGATATTCCCCCAAACCAGTTTTAAATGAAACACTGTATATTCAATAGCGACAATGACAAAAGAAAAAGTATCAGAGTTAGGTATTGTCCATTTCAACATTCTATGACATCAGCGCATTATAAATGGAAAAAGCAAACACTTATACTATATTTTAATGTATCCGTAAATATTTAAAATAAATTATATATCCCTTGGTAGGAAAAATACACCAAACAGATTGTATATTACAAAAAGGATCTCCGCCGCAATGTGAGGTTATAGGAGTTTTGCACGGCAATCGGTTTAACACGTAGACTTTCGCATTATTTCCACGAAGAAATGGAGGGCAAGGGTGCTCTGAGGCACCATAAAACGCTAAGGCGCCGAGCGAACGACAGGTTCCCGGGAGAGAATACGACTATACGCAGCTGAGAACGGTGTTGCAGTGACGAAGGAAGCTGTGACTGAGGTAGGGGGCCGCACGTGCCGCATGCAGACCACGAACGTGGAGATGGTTGAGGTTCGAGCAACGTGATTCTGGGATTTGGAGACAGTTTGGATGTTTGTGATGTGTACATTGAAAAAACGCTAATGGTATAAGATGTTATAATGATCAAAAAATACATTTGCTGATAACACTGCAGTAAGAATGCAGAAGGAATGAATTAAAGCACACAAATTGTTACAACCTGCAAAGTTCTAGCAATAACAGCAGCTCATGAATGTCGCATTTATGAGTAGTTCAGTTAGCAACATGAAGGTCTCTTGAGCCATGAGTATAATGTTGAGGTGAAACGCAAACGCGTTGCAGTTGTGACGATAAAGAAGGCGACGCACAGCAAAATTGGTGCGCCGGGAGAGGAGGCAAAGGGGAAGAAGTTGGCGCTGCCCACAGTAGAAGCGGCGGTGGCCGAGCATTGCCCGCTCCCGTTCTCAATTACTATAGCTTCCTCCCGCGAGTGTAACGAGAGACGTGCGTCGTGTGCCAACAGGGGCCGGCGCGCCGCGCCGTGGCACGGCGGGTGGCGGCGGGGGACGCGGGCGGGGCGGGTGCTCCCTGCGTGACCCCACCGAGGGATATTGCGGAGGCCGTCGGGGCGGGGCGAACAAGTCGAGAGCTTAAGCCCGAAGCCCGGCACGCCGGGAGGCGGGAGACCGAAAGGGGTGAGAGCGAGATCCCGGGTGACTTTCAGAGCAGTGGGCGTCGTAGCGCTACCTCCGTGAGCAAATCGCCTTAAAAAATCTGAACGATGGAATACTGTGAAGGGAAATAATCCACAGTTCTCAAAATGTACGGCTTGAGGGCTCTAATCAGGAATGTGTCTCGCACTGCCTACGAGTTTAACTCATGGCAGGTCGAAAGGTGAAACAGGTTGAGTTTATCTCAGAGCCTGCATTGCCATGGTCTTTGCCGCGGCTCTGACCGGGAGTCGTAGTGTCCTGACAGTTCTGACGGTAGTGAATTTTCAACCTAGGTACATAGCTAGATCGAATTCAGCCGTTGTCTGGAGGAGAATTCTAGCAGACGGCTGCTCCTATCAGTAGTTTTACGGGATTTCTCCGATCGATTGCCAGAGCCAGAGCAGTATCCTAACAAACGGGCTAAAGACCGGGCGCGACCTTTCCTTCATCGTTACCTTTCCTTCATCCTCTCCATTAAAACACACGCACTACACTTCCACACATGTTGGAGGCCCAGTGGGGAGCTTTAGAGCGTGTCTCGTCGAAAGCGAAATTTTCATACTAAATATTCCGGTTAATATTTCGTGTTGCTGCATTATTCACCTACTGTCAAAGCAACCTGTTGTGATCGTACTTATCCATGCTCAAGAAGACGTTGCATGTGAAGGAAAATACTGATATTTCACATTACCACACCCAAGACAGGTGGGATAACCTTTTCCAATTTAATATATTATAATCCAAATTAATAACTAAGTTGTAGTAGTAGCTGTAATTAATTTCATAAATGCTCAATTTTTTAATAAATGTTCAATTTCGTCATAAACGTTTCAGATTACTGTTCTACGTAATCTCTTACGTGTATTTTTTTGCTTGTGTCCATGTAACTTACACGATTTTGACTATTTTCCTGATTAGTAAATGAATTGTCACATCCGTGCAATTAATGTAGTGATAACCATTTTCCGTGAAATTACCTAGTATATTTAATTTACAAACAAAAAAGCAATAAACTACTTAAATGCATTAGCGTCGCGTTCACCTTCGACTTATGGTGTAAAAAGAGTGGGCTCCATCTACTGCGCGTTAAAGTCAAGATTTTAATTTCTTTCGGAGAGCTTCAGAAACAAAAAAAAATACACGTCTATAAAAATCATTTCTATTTTGAATAGTGTATTTTATTTACCATTAAATTAAGATTATTAATACAAGAAATAACGTAATATTTTACTTTCCAAAATATAGTTCAAATTTCACATTCGCTTCTGTATTGATTTGCGGTTTCAGTTAAAATATTTTCCAATAACAAAAAAAAACACACAAAAAAACTAAAAACAACAAAAACAACAACAAACAACAACTTGTTTTTCTCGAATATACTGAAATTCCGAGTACAATATTTGTATAAAGTTACTAAATTATGGTTCAGAATCAGTATTTTCTTGCTATTGCGGGGACCCTAATCAACAAAAAACAGCAACTCGGAATATTATTGCAATAATGAAACCAGTTATTTCAAGATACCCCAAGGACAAATTACACCCGCCATAAATGCTTCAATAAGAATGCAAATTGAATATTAAAAAAATTATTAAACTTACAGACATAACATTGAACAATAGAATGCCAGAAATTCAAATATTTTTTAATCCTAACACTAAATTATGGAAACGAAACAAGGTGAGAGGGAGCTTCGACTAAATGAACTTCCCGCCTGCCTATGCCCTCACCCACTTCTAGTATTAAGTAATGCAAATATCTAAAATCAGTGGATTGAACAGATAGAAAATAAAGCTGTTAAAAGAAGCACTTGTAGACCATAGGAAAACGTTAAGTTAATGTTTTCACTACACGCGTGAGAAACAATCATCGGTGTCAAGCAACTATTAATAATACTTCTAGTTGTTGCTGCGAGAGCGAATTTTTGAATTAACGATTATGCAAATCAACCTAATCGGTCTGCGCAAATCACGGTGTATACAGAAAGCGTAAATATAAGATTGAGGAATCTAAGCCTTCTAAGCGTGTCGTCACAAAGATGGCCAACAGCTACAAGGGCTGAAGGTAGTATCGATAAGCGCCAAACTGGCAAAAATTTAATTGAATGTCGAAGAATACATCATCTTGTAGATTACGGTGTGAGAAAGTTTTCTTTAAAGCCTTCAGCATCAAAATGTTATTTTTTAAGGCCCTAGAACGCTTCGTTTAGGAGTTATTTAACGATATAGATTAAAAAAATGTTGACGTGTGTTGCGGGGTGCATTTACCATTAACCCTACAGCGCATGGCGTTGCCAAATGGCAACGGCTTCTTCTTGCATCTCTTTTTTATGTATATTGTGTCCAAGTGTGAACTTTATGCACTGACGTTTCTCGTTAGGCACTGTAGTTCACATTATCTTTAATAGATGTCGCTGTTATTATCTCATGGACATCTGTAAGGAGATTGTTACAGCGGCGTCCTTGGTCTTATGAAACCCAATTATTATTATTATTTTTTGTTGATGAATATTCAGAAAATGTCAATATTTGGATCCTTCCAAACATTTGTGAAGATAATTTGGAGTTTTGAGATTTATATAAATCACTTTTCAACAGAATTAGACATCATATTGTTGTTATTTTTCCAAAAACATACCGGTTGCCAATTGGCCTCTTCATGCATTCGTGTGTTACAAACTCCTGCCTCATCCTCATGTTCGGTTGTGGTTTACAGTAGTTCTCAGGTTTGCTTTTGTGCATTTAAAGGCGTGTTGGCTTGTCCACTTGTCTACGTGTTCTTCTTTTGTGAGATTTTACAATTCGGAAATGGCAAGTAACAACGAGCAAACATATATATTTGATGATAATTGTACATTACGGCCATTGACTGATGACATTATTTTAGAAAACCCTAGTGGAAGTGAATGGGATTTTGATAGTGATCATAGTGACGATGATCCAACTCTAGATCCAAATGCACTATTTCGGGATCTTGATGATGCCCATCAGATGTCAGGCTTGATAAAGTGGATCACTGGCCTGAACATGAAGAAAAGAAACAACGATGCAAAATTTCTGAGTGCAAAGGCTACTCAAGAATCAAATGCTCAAAGTGTTGCGTTCATTTATGCTTGAATAAAGGAAACAATTGTTTCTTTAAATACCACAACTCAAAACATGTGTAAACTGACATGAAACATATTCTTGTTGAATTCCCATAAGTATTTTAGCAGGTCATTTAAAGGTTCAAAGGGAATTAACAAAAGTATTTTTTTGGTTAATTGTATGTTGTGAGTAATTTTATGTTAATTTCCACACAATTTCTTTTGTTTGTCTGAAAATTAATTAGTTAATCATGAAGTTTTAATGGATTTTTATATTGATTAATACAGCGTTCTCTTTCATGATATATCATTGGTTCAAGTACGAATACATGGTGTTGCCATTTGGCACCAAAAATAAAAACCTTTGTTATGTGGACAAAATTTGCAAAATATTTTTTTAAATATTTTTCCCGCATCCTACACATTACATTTAGTAAGGAGAAAAATTTTCATTTATATTTAAAAATTCATGCACTGTAGGGATAATATTTTGCTGTTTTCCAAAAAAATTCTTCATATTTTTAAATCAAAGTGTAATTTGTCACGTCTCCGTGAAATTATCTTTCTCTTGAGATCTCATTTATAAAGACTGGTTGCGTGAGAAAGTCGCAAAAGGTATGTATACTACTGAAATAATATAGGAGAGGATGAAAGAGTCCAAGTTAATTTCGGAAACATATCATAAGTAAAGTTTTATCGTTGGCAACAAGAGTGTCGGCCTTTTGATATCACGCGTATCTGACAGCCCAGGACCGATTCACGAGAACATCTGAAAGCAGTGGCGGCTGGTGCCCCAACAGACTAGAGGTTGCACCATTGGTTTCAAAATGATTTCATATACATCGATATTGCTGCAATATCTTGAATATTGAATGCCATTAAATGGAAAATGGATATTCTTAAGATACGATGATATCTTATTTGATTATCTAGGGGTCGTGCATCCATGCAACCTAAGCACGAGCGCCACTTTATAAAACATTCATTCGTTGCTGTTAGAAATTTTGGAAGGATCCGCGAAGGCAGAAGTATATATCTAAAAACCCGAATAGATCGTATAAGGAAGAAAACTATAAAGTTTAGAAATTGATTGGAAGCAAAGAACGTTAATATTATAAGCGAGACAATTGTTCTGGCAATTCCAGAGTCTTTTTGAATTTGAAAAGTAAGTTGTGAAGTAACTATGGCGTGTGCCATGACATAACTCTTTGTGCCATAAACGGTTAATACGTCCTAATAAATGCTGTAAATGACATTTTATGAACGAGTTCTCGCAAAGTATAAAGTAATTTACAATGCTGATATAAAAGAAAAGTAATTATGCGCTGTTTTACATTTCCTTTTACTTATTTATTGTGCACAAGAGAACCGTGTTTTGAAGCTGTAATTGTTATAACAGTACGTCTATTAAAATCATAATTATATTTCGCATAGAATACATGAAATAGTGAATACTGTTATAGTAGTTTCATAGAAGGTTCCAGAATCAAAACAAAGTATTTTACACATGTCCTGAAAATTCTAACAGAGAACCTCCTGATCAAGTGAATTCTTTAGTTGGAAAGTATTTCAAAGAAACAGAAGCCAAGCGCGTTCTCTCTTTGCCATTAACTACAGACCATATTGCCTGTAGGCTTGCAGAAGAAAGACGAAAGCAAGGCGCCAAACGACTTCGTTATAGCCATCACTCGGCACTCACGGACGGCCCAGGGCGGACGAATAATGACAAAAGAAAGCGGTAACGACGGCGACACGTGTGCGCGCTCCCGGAAAAAGGCGAGCGGTGAACGGCGAGCGTCGCTGGCTGACGTCACGCGACAAAAGGGCGAACGCGCCGGCGGTATTCGCGGATCGTTCCGCCGCGCCTCGGCCGGCCGCCGTTGCCCTGGCGACGCTGACCGGACGCTCGTTCGCCCGCCCGCCGGCACTCACGCCTACCATATTGAAGATGTGTTTACGACATCGATGCTCAGTGCTCAGTGTTTAATTTTTGAAAGAACTAGTGGTGCAACAGAATGGCACAGACTTTCCCGTATTAGTTTTCTATTTCCTTGGGTCTTCGCTAGCTATTTGGAATTGCCACACACACTTTCTTGCCAGCTGCCATCTATCACCGCCAAACGTACTTTTTTTGTCATTTTCTTGATTTTTTGGTTTCCTATTGATAGATTGGAAATATTAATTTTAGAATATTAAAGAACACAAAAACCTAGTCCTAAATGGAAATTTTCTTTTAAAAATTATGTGCCGTTTTAAAAAAAATTGCGAAGAAATTTTAGCGCTACTAAAAATGCGAAATTTGAAGCTCTTTTTCACAGAAAATGTTTGAGTTTTCAAAATACTTTAATTGAAGTTATTTGAAGCACGTACACTCTCAAATATAATAATCTTTACAAATTGCTAGTAATGTGCATATTAAAGATGTGAAAGATCATTTAAAAAAAATCACATTTGTATAATTTTGGAAAAAAAAGTCAAAATAAACTTTACATTATATTAAAGAGTAATTAGCACCATCCGTTACAAAAGTTTCAAGAAATAATTTGCAACCATATATGCGAAAATGACGTTTGAGCGTTTCTGAAAATGCGGAATTTTGAGCTAGTTTTCACAGAAAACGGTTGTGTTTTCGAGAAACTTTACTTGACATTATTTAACGCTCATGTACTCCTTAATATAATAATGTCAACAAATCAAGGCTAATGTAAATATTAACGATGTGAGAGACAAGTAAAAAAAATACATTTTTGTAATTTTTGAAAAAACAAAAGAATAGAACAATATGGCGATTTTGTCATCTCATAAAATACATTAGGCATTATGCCTACCAAATGTTTAAAGAAAAAAATTGGAGCAGTTTTTGAGAAAATCTTGTTTTTGTAATTTTTTAAAACTGCACATAGTTTACGCAATGTTGCGCGAAAACTACTAAACTTTTCAAAAACATGTATATGACCTTTAAGAAAGAACTCTCTTTGGACAACAAATTTTATTTAAAAGAAAAATCTCTATCTTCAATTTTGTAGTTCCAGAAAGACGCCGTAAAAGTTTTAAACTTTAGCAAATTTTCGAAAATTTAGTTATCCGTGAAAATCGGACCAATGCCCCCTTAATAAAGGTATTTTACTCTATTCTTAGAAGAAATTTAAAGAAAAAATTTGGAGCGGTTTTTGAGAAATTTTTGAAAAATTTCCGGGGGGCTTCATGTAAAGTATCCCCAAATTTTACAGAATCTTTTTCAAAATCTCAAAGCTTTGACTAGAACCAGATCGACCGAGGAATATCCATTTTAGAAGAAATCGTGGCGCTAGCAGTGTTCACAGACGGACGGACGGACGGACGGACGGAGGGGAGGGACGGACGTTTTCCTTTGAATTGTATTTTCGGTATCAAGGACCCACAAAACAGAGTTTCTAGCTACACCACGTGTTAGGAGATTTTTTTTCTTAATTTAGCAACTAGTTTTATCCACTTTTTCGTTATCACGGCCCGGAAATTAATTTTTTTCCGCCGAAAATTCACCATTTTTTCGAGCAGCATTACATAACGTACCCTATACGACGTATATCACTCCGTGTTATGTGGTACTTTTTACTTTCCGTGGTTATGGTACTTTTTACTATCCGTGGTTATGGTACTTTTTACTTTCCCATATCCGGGAAAGTAAAAAGTACCATAACCAAATATGTCATAATTTTCATATATCAGGTAGTCTAACTTCCTTTCATACAAAAATTAACAAAATAGGTGGGGCCTGAAAAGAAGGCGAGAAGTCTACGGTCTGGATGTCTCAGTTACGGATAAAAGGGGGCGGTGTTGTTCCCAGCTAGACATGTTGCAAACCAACAGATCCCTTGGTACACTATTTCTTTTCTTTTCATTTTTAGTGCCGAACGGTGGTGAGGGATGGTTTTGAGAAATGTGTTCGGAGTCGAAGTTAGGGAGGATGGAATAAATGAATTTCCCTTTCCTTCAAATAACTTCAAAACCCGGTTTTGAAAGCATCAATATTTCAAAATACGTATCGCTACTTTTTGGACGGTGAATGATTAACATCGATGTTTTGATGACGATGCCGCATTAATACTTACCAGCTTGTCAACTTGCTCTTGCATTCTCGCTTTTGTGCAAACCATCCCGTCAGCTCAACCGATCGTGCGCCCGCTCATCCGTCCACCAGCGCGCGTGCCCGTTTGTCAACATCCTAGTCCGCCCGTTATTTCACTCATCCGACCGTCCAGGTGCGCACTCCTGTAACGCTTTAGCCGTTCGCCCTCTCATTTGCAATTCAGCCCCCCTCCCCTCTTGACCCTTCTACCCTGTCCCCTCGCCAAAGCCATACTTGCTTTTAGCACCCGACTGTGCTCTCATCCTCTCGCCTCTCGCACCTCGCTCACGATGCATATTCCTCGCCCTACTCATTACCTCGCAGCGAACGGCCGCAACTAGCTCCTTGTATGTCAACAGACTCTGTTCATTGAACTGATGCTACGAGGCAGTAACTTTATTCGTAGCTGGTGCGCCGGTCGTATTTCGCGCAAGAACCGAGTGCTTTTGACGAACTCTTTTCAGCAGCTTGATATTAATCAAGGCATCTAAACACACGTTTCAATATTACAGAACATCTCTGTTCTTGCGTTGATATTTTACTCTGATTGCTTTCTGTTCCGCAGATTTTTCTTTTGTGTTAACTTCCCGAGGTCATATTTTCTATTAAGATTGTCATTTACTAGAACCTTCTGGCTACATTACCTACGCTCGACACTAACGTGTTCTTTGTCATTTATATATTATCTCTCTCTGAATAAGAGGTATTTCATTTTACGAGTAACGTTCAATGGTAAGTCTCATTCCCAGCATATAATTTTATTCTTCATTTTATCTCCACTCACAATGTAATGCATCTTTTACTTTCGGAATTGTAATGAAAAGAAGAAAATCAAAGCAAATGAATATATACAAATGAACAATGGCAAACACAATATTAACGACAGTGCCATTCATATCACAAATATCAATAACAACTTGCGCTTTTCGGTGTGTTGCCTGATTTACGCAGATCTAAGCCTATCACAGGCGCATGCATCTTATGTAGTTATCTGACTATGTATCTCTCGTACACATTCCTGTACCTTCCACCACGGACATCCAGCCACATTTGGGGTGCTTTTGTCTGTGCTAGTCTTGAGGTTATTACTTGAGGCCATTGAAGTTATTACTTGACGCAATTCCCTCTTCCTCAACAATCGGTATCAAATGGTACTCCAATTTTGCAAATGGTTACCAATTTTTTCCACTCGTTCCATCCACAAATCGTCATCCACACATCCTTATTCGATAAGCACAAGGCCCCTTTTTTACAAGTAAGAACTACACTTCATCCGAATTTGGTGACGAAGTAAATCGCTTCTCCATAACCTTCCTATTTTACTACATTTCCAGTGTTGACATTTCCAGTGAATCACTGCGCCATCACAAACGCCAAGTAATCACAATTATATTATAACATCGCAAATGTTAAAATAGCACTTCAAACTAGCACGCGCCTCCATAGCAAACTTCTGGTCTAGAGTGAAATATGGTGGAATAAGATTGCTCTTCGCTCTCCATAGAGGAGCTCCGTGTGAAACATCACACAAAACATCATCAGTCATCAGTCCCTAAGCGGATCCCCATTGACACCCTATTGAAAGACTTCTTTAGTTAATGTTTCTATAATAAAGCTTTATCAAACGATCTCGAGTGTTCTCTGAAGAAATGTGAAAGTTAAAAGATCAACTGGAATTTCTGAAGTATGTGAAAATATTATTTCGCATTTCAAATACACCGGCATACCGCATACCTAGGCCGCGAGTCACAGCTTGAGCGTAGCTATTTTAAACAGAAAGCAATTATCTCAGAAGATAGGGATTTTCTGTGGTTTTATTGTCGCGTTCTCTTTAAGACTCTACAAATACTGATGTAATCGCTAAGGCATGCACGTCAAATAAATTGCTGTCTTTCCGAACACATAGAGAAACATCCCATCTCCGGAACATTCGGTCTCGTAGCAACAATTTCATTAGCTGCTCTCTTTTTAACCCCGCCCGTCCCGACCCCTTCGAATCGTTCTCTCCGCGCATCGCTCTGACGCTGTGCCGCCCTTTCTCCCGCCCCGCCCCGCCCCGCCCCGTCGCGTCGCCCACGCGCGGCCGCTCGCAGATCGATGCGCCGGGAGGGGGCGGGGCGCCGCCCCACGCGACCGCCATATGCGCCGCATATTTCCGCGGACGCGCGACACGTAGGTCGTCGACGTGACCTATCCCTAGTATGCTCGGCATGCGACGTTCCCAACTTTCCGGAAATAATACCCTACCTTGTTGAATTACGTGCAGCGCGTGGAAACGTCTACGAGATCGGTGGAGGGCTCTTCGAGGACTCAAAATAAAAGTAAAGTTAATTTATTTTCCACGATTTAGATCGTATATCTTCGTCAGAGGGTTATTATTGAAATACAATTTATACATTTGGAACAAACACACGGATAACACAGGCACACAAAAGAAAATTGTCAGGCCCAAAGACTTGACACGTGCTTCTCTACATATTTCAACGCGCTGAATCCGAGTCTGAAGCCAGAAATGCGCCATCACCCTCCATTTTTTTCTCGCTAAAAACTATCGAGACTTTTATTTTATTTTTTTTTGTTTTCGGGAATGCATGCAAGTGTAAGTGTGTGTTAGCAAGGGATAGGACAAGTAATGTGAAGGAAGGTTAGCGCAATCCGTAGCCCGTTTGTTAGGGTACTGCTCCAGCATTCGCCTGGTGTTGATCGGAGAAACCACGAAAAACTACCGATCAGAGCAGCCGGCCGCTAGAATTCTCCTCCAGACAGCGGCAGAACTCGACCTAACTATTTAGCTAGTGTCGAAAAGCCTGCCGCCGCGACTCGAACCCCAGAACCTGCAGTGCAGTAACATCAGTTGATGCCCAGAGCCACCTCTCCCGATCCAACTGCTTCTCTAATGCAAATTGAACAAAAATAAATCTTCGTTTTCACTTCACAAGTAAAACTAGATTTATTTCTCGAAAATAATCATTTTAGTAAATTAAATGCCAAAGTAAGAAATTTCAAAGAGTCAAAATAGTCACAGGCTTCGAACTGAATTTCACCAGCTGCACCAGCTTTTATTACATGATTACAGAAATTAAAATTCATTACAATCTTATTTTCAACTGAATAAAATTGGAAAACATATGTGTCATAGAATACATTCTGTAACGAATTATTTGGATGGCATATTTTTCTTTGCTATCTTATTAACATTGCGCGTAAATACGTTGGTCACGCAAGGTTGTGCGACTATTCGAAAACTGTCAAATAGCAGCAAAATGAGTTGATGATAACTACTAAAACTGACTAAAACATCTGAAATCTTTTCTTTGCTCTCCCCGTGATAAAGCTCTAGACCTGTAAAAAACATTGTGATCTGCGAAACTTAGAGACGAAAATGGTGACATCATAATACAGGCACGTACTACAAAGTACACAATGATCCATTGAACGTCTTCAATACTTTGAATGAATAGTTTATTTATTGAATATTTTCTTTGGCTGTGTTATCTTTCATTTACCATTACATTTCCCTTATACATATAAAGATAGAAGTGATAACGACCTGAGGGATTAACGCTTCCCCCAAACTTTCTTCATGAAACGAAGATCTCAACGAAGTTTTACAAACAGAGCCTTGCTCCCTTCAAGGGTTAAGCCTTGGCAAAGGATTCAATTTCATCGAGTAAATATTGGAGCGGAGGCCCGCGAAATAGCGTACATCCCTTGTATCTAAATCTTTCTCCAAAAATAAATAAAAGGAACGTGATAACAGGTTCCAACGTGAAACTTCCATAAAACTTCTAAACGGAAAATATTTTTACAACGAAAAAAGTATGTATTTGATATAACTAAGAACTTCTAAGAAAATAGAAAACGTATAGATCCGCCTCAATTTTTAAATAATCTCGATTATAAAATGCCCTCTAATTCAAAAATTGTTACGGTAATACGTTGCTTTGTAATAAATTTAAAAAAATAATAACAAACAAGTGAGGCTAAAAAAGCACGTACTTTCTCGATAGTATTTTCACCCAAAATTACATGAAAAGTACTCAAATTTTTGAAAAATTTAATTATTTAGTTGTAGGAAGACTCCGAAAAAATTTTGAACTTTTGCAATTTTTTGAAAAATCTGAGTTTTCAATGAAAATGAGGGCTGCAACATTCTAATGTCCTTCACACTATCCAATAAAAAAGTAATCAGAAACGATAGAGCCATCTTTTTAAAAAATTTGATAATGTCCCAGGGGCTTCGTGTAAAGTACCCCCCAAAAAATTAAAATATCGGTTTCAAATTCAAGAGACCCCGACATAAGCCAAATAGATTGAGGAAAATAAATTTTGGAGAAAATCGGCTGAATGTTTTAGCCGCTAGCGTTGTTATAGACGGTCAGACGGACTGATGAACAGATGTTTTCGACGTTTTGCCGTCATTCGACTCCAATAAAATTGAATTTTTCCAATTTTGAAAAATCAGAGTTTACTACGAACATGAGACCTGCACTATTCTCTTAAACGCCCTTCACACTACTAAAATATAAAATTTAATGAAAACCGATGGAGTCATTTTTTTCGAAAATTGAAAATGTCCCAGGGGCTTTATCTAAAGTACCCTCCAAAATTAAAATATCGATTTCAAATTCAAGGAGCTGCGACAGCAGCTAGACTGATTGCGGTGTATCAATTTTGGAGGAAATCGGCTGAACGGTTTAGCCTGTAGCGTTGTTCACAGAAGGATGAATAGATAGACGGAAGTTTGCCGTTATTCGATGTTTCGGTATCAAGGACCCACAAAACACTGATTCTGGTTACAGGACGTGATAGAGGATGATTTTCTAATTTAGAAACTGGGTTTAACTTTTTCGTTATCAGGGCCCTGTAATAAGACTTTTTCTGCGGAAAAGTCGCCGATATTTCGCGCAGCATTACATACTTTTCTCTCTACTTTGCAGCAACAAAGTAAAAAGAAGATTACAATAATGTCATAGGCATGTTTCAGTGTTTTAATGCCCCAGACATTCTAAGTGTGAATTTCCAAGTCTCTCAACTTTTAAATCCACAATAAGTTCCTCTCTGTAAATTACTCGTCCAGTTCAACGTGTTCTGTATTTAGTGGCTATGCCCTGAATGAATTGCAGAGATATACTCCGACCATGATAGTAGTACATTCCAGTAGAAGCCATTAGTCAAGGCGTGAAATATCGCAGAACGCCTTAATGAATAAACTGGTTCTTTGGGAATAGTCCCTAACGGTGGTACTTCATTAAAAACACTACACATTCCCTCAATTTTATTAATCTTATCGAGCCTCAAAGAGTATTGGCGGATAAATCTCCAACGCATAACGTTAATCATAATCAAAAATATTTTAAACTTTTTGTTATGAGAATCCTTTGTTTTAAATTTCTACCGCTTTAGTACTTTCTAAATGTTTATTCTGTACAATGTTCCATGCAGATATCATTTATCTCTATTCTCTTCATTATTCATTATTTGGAATACTGCACAATTAAAGAAAATGGATTACTAGTGGTTAGAATAATCTAGAGATTAGTGTACATTCGTTCAAGTGTCAGGAGAATTAATTATTCCCGATTTACTCATAACATTTACTGCTTCACATAAATGAATTTCATTTAGCAATAGCATTGTAGAGAGAAATAAGGAAATCAATGATTCGTAATAAAACTTACAATAAAGATGTCAAAGTTAGATTGTCACTTGAGTAATAAATAAGACCCACGTGAACAGCGTGGGAGCTACTTATGTTCCCAATCATTTTTTAATGATTTTACAATAATAATTAAGAAATATTCAGTTAAAAGAAATACTGACTATATGCTTTTTCAACTGACCATCAATCACCATTGGGATACAACTTATTCACAACGAAATGAAAAGAAACAGAAAAAATCATAAACATTCAAATAATAATTGATTTAAAAATATCTGTATGGATTAAAGAAGATTATAATTTGTAGAGTCTCTTAATTTAAGTTTTAATGCTCATGACTTGCAATACTGTTTTCTTAAGCTCAATACGGCTCGAAGAACTTTTCGAACGATAAAAAAAACAAAATACCTAATCGGGCCGTCAAGAATCTAAAAATACTCAACATCTGAGAGCGGGATGCTTGTTTGAAATGTTTTATTTCGAAAATATTTCACAAACAACCAACCCGTCAAACAATATCCCCGACGGACAAAAGAAATATTCCAGAGGACACCCGAGTAAAGACCCAGACGCTGCCCACAGACAGATCCGCGTCTGGGCACCCAACTATGCGATTAAAATAAGTTGGTGATTGACAATTGTGCTTCTGAAGCTGTAGCTTCGTACAATATGAGTGTATGAAGCGGTTACTTCAATAAGAGTTTATTTCAAATGTTTATTTTCGGGTCCCGGGAGCACCTGGTCAGTAGTATGCAAACTGTCAACGTCCCTCCCTTCCATTTGCAACTGTCAATCACCAACTTATTTTAATCGGACCAAACTGCTTGTTCCGCCGCACGACCTTACAGCTTCAGTGGTCCGCCAGAGATGACTCGCTGAGCGGCGAGAGCCAGCGCCCTTCGCCCGCTGCAAGTGAGTGCGAAGAGATTTGCGTCAGCGGCTAACGAGGGCTGGCGGGTTGCGCAACTTCCGCCCCTCCCCAACCCCCTAGTCGCGCTCCGGCGGAACGACTGGGCGGTGCTGCAGGCACCAGCGACGCACCGTTGGGAATCGGGAGGAACGTTACATAAATGATGTTACGAAATTATGATAACATAGGACACTGCGTGGTTTCCCTTTACCTTCCAAGACACAATCACAAGGTGAAAACTCGAGGTGATGTCTCCGCTTCCGCTAGTACTAATCGCGCCGAAAAAAAACAATGTTGAAGAAGAATGTAAATTTAGACATTTTATCAATAACAGAAAAAACATGCGCTATATATCCTTAGAAATGAACTTTACAATTCTGCCTTCCATTTACTTCATATCATCATCCATCCCTTTACCATCCCCCCTTTTACATCTTCTTGGATCTTCTTTACTTCATAAGTTTGAACGTTTAAGCGAATCACTTCATTTAATGCAATCCGATTGAAATAAAACACGTGCAGTGCTAGTGAACGATAAATAAATATTTAACTTTCAATTAGCATATGTTACGTCATAGCATTTTGCTCTGCCCGACATGCACAAGGCCGGCGAAGGGAAGAGGTTGGTCCACTGGCGCCAGGCTGGCGGCAGACAGAGTTCCGAGGCCTCTTGGAGGGTGCGGGTCGGGGCCATGTTCTTGGAACGCGGGTGTCAGAGTAGGAGGGATGATGTGTAATGATAGTCCTGCCATGCAGCTGGCCGGCGGTCCCTATTTTGCCCTCCTCGGCCCCAAAACTCGGTAACGAGATGAGGCGGTCCGCGAGGCTAGAGAGTGGGGAACACTGTCACGTGATCCCTTGCGATATAGACTAGCGGAGGAAACTGCCGGGGCTATTGGAGTTGGAGACGAATTTCGGGGACATGCACTTGTCACATGTGAGGGGGTAATTGCATGCCATGGCTTGCGAGGTGTGGCTTTTCGCCACAGGAGAAGAGGTCACGGGCGGCATTATTATTGGCACGCTGGGGGTCTCTGGGTGAGACTGGAGCAGTTTGCCCGATGGGTTAGAGTGCAGCGGAAAAAAAGTGTTCCTTAGGAGTGTAAATACTGCATAGTAAATGACTATAAATAAATCTGGACATACAAACTCCGTGTCTGTGCTTTTACGTAAATCACGACTTCGTCACACAGAAGTATAAAGTAATTTTTTTAAAACAATATCTCCTAGAAATTATTTTTACTCATTTGTAACAATCTATATTCCGGTCACAAAACATTTTGACCGATAAAGTGTTTCTATAAATCAGTTTCCGATTTATCGAGTCACCAATATCGACGATGCACAACGTAAGTCACACTTATCAGGCGTCACGTTTGGATTAAGTGAAGAAACATGGTTCTCATTCCTTAACGAGAGATTAGAAAACAAAGAATTTTGGCATAAAATGGTTTGAAAATTAAGTAGAGCACACAATAACGCTTTAATCACGACTGCCGAAGCCGGATCAGTTGGTTCAAATAGGTTAAAATAACATAACACGTTCTGGTATTAGCTTAGAAGTCACAATTTCGTTTTTCGCATTAATGAGTTGATTCCTCCACGTGGAGATATTATAGCGGATAACAGCTAAATATATTTACAAGCAAGTTTTGTTGCAAAATTTCATAAATATAAATCACAATACAGCCAGTATATACTGATGTGCAGAATTACACACATCAAATTGGAACTAGAGGTTGTGTCGTGCAAGAATACCGACCTCACCACATTCTGTAAAATTCCATTCGTTAGATGAGAAATTATACAATTTTTACTATTGCTCGTACGTAAGGTAAAGGCTTCCACGCACACTCGTATAAAAGCATTTCGCAAGACGCAATTACCTGCCGTTCATCATCCCTTTCTTTTGATAACTTTCGACCGTTCATGAACTAGAAGCAGACCAGTGGTCTGCAGCAGGGAAAATTCTGGTGAACAAAACCATGCAAAATAGTTTTCCAAAATGTAGTACGCATACTGCTCACAAACTGCAAATAAAATATTCTCGCAAACCATTGCAGTAAATTAAAAATTTAAAAAAACAGTCTTCGTGAATACTGCAACAATATAGCACAGTATGTGTCTGTAAGAATTCAAAAAAGTTGATATTCCATAACACAACACATGAATAGCAACTATTTAGTGGCGGAAGGACTCTCCTTGCAGTCGTATGACGTCAGCTGTGTCGCAAGAAGTGACGAAGTGCGTATGAGAATTCAGTCGGTAGGTGCAGTAAGACATGTGAATAAATGGTTTAACACAATTAGATATTTCCATCCTTCAGACCAAATTGAAACCAGTTGTATTTCACTCTTTGGCATTTTCCCAGTTGCTGTCTACCAGACGATTAAATGTCCGCCTTTTCTTTTGTTGATGGTATTAGTACCGCAACAGTGGCATTTGGGCTGGCTCGGCTGAGGCAACGAGAAGCTCGACTGTGAGCAAAGGTCGCAGTTGCACAGCCGAGCCAGCCCCCGGACCTTACCTGGCTAGTGGGTATCTGGCAACAAGAATGACAGGGATAAATCATTGAGGAAAAATAATTCATATATATATATATATATATATATATATATATATATATATATCAGAAATCCAAACACAGTCTTTCAACAGTTACTAAAATTAGACATTAAATAAATAATAAATTAAATTAAATTAAATAATAATGATAAAATGAACTCAAAAGATACTTTCACTAACGTTTCCTTGACAAAAATGGATTAGTATTTTAACTTATAATTATTGAATTGTGTAGATAGAATAAAGCATCCCAAAAATATCTGTAATAGTATTTGTATAACTGAATAACGTTCAATCAAGAGAAATATATCAATTTAAAACTTCACAAGTGTTTAGGTAAAAAAACGTTACGTAAAACTGTTTAAAATAGCCCTTCATAAGAAAAGGCAGGACCGCAATGGCACTGTTAATTCGCCTCAATGTGCCTGTGCTCAAATGACCCAGACCCACACGTCCTTCACAGCGCCGCACACCTGCTCGTTAACATAACAATTAAAGAAACACTCAAAAGGTGTCATCCTGGTTAATGAGCAGCAACGAACCATGCTACACTTCGGCACAAAAACACGGACCTCCTGGAACACATGCGTTAGGCGAGGCGTAGATACGCGGTGATACAGATTCGGGTCGAGATAGTAGCAAGTTTCAGGACGGTGTTGGTCCGCCAAGTATCAAATATTAGGTAATTCTCGCCGTATTTCAATGCGCACACGGGTCAATTACCAACTTTCGAAAAGACGGCTTCTTTGCCACAAAGCTCCGTAAAACTGCACAGTGACTTCGACGATAAGGAGCAATCTACGACCGGCCGTGAACCTGTGGGAATTACCATATAAAATTCGTGTACGATAGTACTGGATAAATATTCTGCGTACAATTTCCATGAATAAATTCGTCCTTTCTGCGTTACTACTACATTTTCGAGAAAAATTCTTAATATACATTACTGTTTGTCATTATAAGGCATACATGGAACTATCACTTCGTTCGGGTAATTCTAGACCATATGTAGAATAAAAAACTTTGTCTTTGCCATCGAAATAAATCACTAGGCTCAATATAAAACAGTGCTCCTCCTGCAAAATGCCAATTTTTTAGTTGTGTCACTTCTCTTACACACAGCCGTTATATGAACAAGGGCTTGTGCCATTCCTACTGGAGGCCTGGGTCGCGGTTAATGCGCTGCAGTTGCCGTGACGCCAGCGGCGGCTGCCAGTGATTGCCGTCGTGATGCAAGGCCGAGCGAGCGGCGCGGGGAGGAGAGGCGAGGCGAGGCCGGACGCAATGCCCGCAACGCTCCATCACGGATCTCGGACTGCGGTCTGCGGAAGATAACTAGCTCTCCAGAGCACTACCGATAAAGTGCATATCGGGTCTTTCCTCCTTCCTTCCAGATTCACTCAAGAATTATGTAAAAATATGATATAAAAAGAAAGCTACCCCTGGTGGGGTAATTCATTACAATTTTGTAATGAATTTTGTAATTTTACTTTTAAGTAAAATTATTCACCCCAAATTATATTAATTCAGTCCGTCTCCTTATTTTGGAAATAATTTATTACCTTGTTCTTTTGTTTATGAAATTTTAGTATGTGCAAATCATCTACTCATTTTGCTGTAATATTAAATATGGAAGGCGTTCGAATTTCGTTGTAAGAGTTTGATGGACTGTGTTGTGTGTACGTCAAGTTGACAGTTGACGGGACAAGTGAATGAGAGCCAAACAGAAGAGAGCGCATACTGGCCGGCAATTCGCAATAAAATTCAGTTTTCTTTCTCTAAATTAAACTCATTTTCGAAATTAGAAACGATTGCACCTAGCCTAGGTTTCTACCCTGACATTATAGAGCAATTTTGCCTACATCCGATCTTAAACGGTCAGATATCGTCAGCTTTGCGTGGATGCGAACGATACACGGTTCAACCACTTCACCAACGGAATAAAGTCCACCAGAAAACATAGGCATAATATCCATTCCCTCTTTAAATAAGGGTCCCGATTACTTCTACAAATAACATTCACTTCAGTATGAGTAAATCCATGATGTGAACTATATTAAAATGAGGTTGCCTCATATGGGGCACGCTGACAAAATTAATCTTCACAAAATTAATATTTTCTACAACATCAAATATCGTAAGAGCATGTGAGAAGTAAATGATTTTTAAAACACGTAAAACTTTCCACAAAAATCGGCATATTTTAGTTGAAGAACCGTTTGAAATATTGTCATTTTCACTAGAAAACATTTAAAAAATAGTTCAAGACAAACGACCAATTGAATTTTCACCTCCAGTTATTGTTCCAACGAGAAAAAATGTTTCCAAGGATTTACAAAGAATTTAAAATACAAACACCTCTGAAACAAGTTTTGAGACAGTTCAACAGTTCTGAGACGCTTATGTCATGAGTCATATCATTTACGCAAATAATTCAAGACTACAATATAATATAATTCTGGTTTTCTAAATGACTAATTTGGACCAGTGTTATATTACGTATATATTTGGCCTTTTACATCATATTACCAGTTCAGAATCCAAAATATCAAATGAACGTTCTGAATTTAAATCATAATTAGATATCGGATTTTTAAGTAATTACATATTTTTTGCCTTTCTACTTACCGTTCCCAAAATTGTAATCTTGGCTAATCATCGCCTTCCTAACACAATATCCAATATTTTCGTTACATATTTAGTACTATAGTACATATTTTACATACTTTGCTGTTTTTACAATATATTGTCTTATTCTATCAATTTTCTTCAAGTTTATTACATTTTTTCCGAAAAGTATTTTTAAAAAAAAATCAGCATTTTCCCCACTTCCATTGGTGAAATCTAGGTGTCAAAAGTATCATTGACATGGCGTTTTATGACCTGTAACCTTAATTTCCGAGAAAAATTTGCAAAGTGCTGGGTAACAATAGATGAAGCTTTTACTACTGACGAGAAAGTTATATGATGCAAGATATGTATCAACTTGTGCTCTCCAAAATGTTTTTAAAACGTTTGTATTAATTTAAAAAATTTATTTGGGACATTTTTCTTAAAGTAATTTCGTTCCATGTAAATGTTTCTTTTAATTCGAGAATTTTAGTATTACATATAATATTCGATTTTACACATTTATTACATATTCTTACTGTTTTCTTTACTATTATGTACATATTTTGGCGTTTAATATTACAAATGTTTCCGGTCTCTAATCATAATATATGACATAACTTGCGACATAATTTATGCTGAATAAGTCGTTCGAACTTTCTAGTCAGCGTAAAAAAGAAATGCAGAATAAACAAGAGGGGTTCGATGCTGACTATCCTCAACGGACTACATATAGAACAAAACGATCGTGTTACGAACGCCATCCTGCATACGAAACATTAGCCACTGAATAACATAAAAGTTGAGACCTTAAATATTCCAAACGAGCGCTGCGTGAGACGAAATGTTGATGACTATCGTGGAGTGTGCTGAGAAAGCAAAGAACGCAAAGGAAGGGCGTGTGTGAGAGGAAGTAACTACACCACAATTACTTACTTTGCTACTGCTGATAAAAGAACTATAATACAATTTAAATTTTTATTATGTCTGATAGACATGACCGACATGTATTTATTATTCATATATCTCAAATCTGTCACACGATACATATTTCATATTCAATAGCTTAGAAATTAACACAAAAGCTACAATATTCTTGTATATCAACATACGTTAAAAACGTTGAGGACAAAGGTGATGACACCTTAACTTCACTAATGTTCTAATTAAGAGCATAGAGAATTACGAAACCCCTACATAGATTATAATTTTTCGCACTTCTTGCCATCCAGAAGATACTCTAAATCGAAATACTAATTTATATTATAAACAATAAAAATTAATATAAATATTATAATATAAACTACAAATAATAATAATAATAATAATAAATATCGTAACCAAGGATGCAGAGAAACGTCTTAAATACAAGAGTTTGGAAATTGAGATCAGCCGAAAGCACAGGTCGTACCGATAGTTATCGGAGCTCTGGGATTTGTTCCGCAAAATTTGTGTAAGAACTTGGCTAAACTTCCAGGTCATTCGAAGGACTGGGAAGTGCAAGAAATTGCTTTATTTTGCACAGCTCACATTTTGCGCAAAGTATTGTAGAGGCACCGACAGTCCCTAGATCAGCTCCTTAGGTAGCTGGTTTCAACCTGGAGTAGATTTTACACTCAGCCGACTCATAACATCTGTAGTCGTGGTATGGAGCAGCAATAATAATAATAATAATAATAATAATAATAATAATAATAATAATAATAATGATGATGATGATAATAGGTATTATGTACAATAATCCTACAATCGTAGGATATGTTAAGTTGGGTCCGCAAATCACAATCGACATCCAATGTGGGATATTCGCACTGGTTCAGCTGTAGAATTTTATTTTATAAGGGTTTCAAATAATTCCAGAAACTGAACCATTAGCACGTCCCTTTCCTTTTTTCTTAAAGTGTAGAATGATATTAGTTTCTCGCAGTTTTCACAATACTAGTTAGATAAGGTTTTTGAATTTACGATATTTTAATATTACGATAAGGTTTTTGAGTTAACGATATGTGCATGAATGAATTCTTTCGAAAGATTCTTGATTGTCCATAACTCTATTTATATAAGCTTCTCTACTACCATTTAATGTTTTCCCATTCACCATTGTATGACCTGTAAAATGGAACGCATAATGCTTATCTAAATGCAAAAAAAAAAAAACATTTTCAATGAATATTTTATTATTCTGACTGATATCCACAAAACAGGAAAAGAAATGCAGCACATACCTAGCAAAAACTAATTCGAATTTTCGTAATTAACGCCTTCTCCAAAAGCTTAGTTAAAAGTACAATAGGATGTTATTAAACGGACACTATTTTATTAAATATGAATGGAAATTAAATGTAATGTATATTTACAGTGCGTAAATAGGAGTTGCTTGTTAAAAATTTTAAAATATTGCTAAAAATTACTTTTTATTCAGACTCATGGAAGTTTTAACTACATTGCGTTGTTATAACTTTCTATTTGTCATATACAGATATTTCCAATAATTAAAATCGATTACACTTTATGAAACGCATTAAGTGAAATAAAATGGCATGCTATCAAAAGACTCATTATATGACGACATTTAAATTAATTTTCCAAATAATCTAACTCTCATTATTTCTCTACTACACTATTTTCATGACAAAACGTCCAATGAAAATTACCATTAAATGAGAAATAACGAAAGAGCCAACAATGAAGTAATAAATATTTGCCACACTTTTACATATTCCTGTGTTTTGCCCGTTTACAAATTAATTTTACGAATGAAATTCCATAATGAAAATCACTTTAATCTCTCAGCAAAAATAATTTTTTACGTGACATGATACAACGTTCTCAGAATATAATTGTACCATGTTGTCATATAATCCTGATCAAGCAGGGTTAGTTTCACTTATTGAAATAGTTACATAACATTACTGACTTTACTTTCAACGGATACTAAAATTGAATTTATCTTCATGAAAGTTCACCAATAACTTACGGTATATTCACTCAATGTTTTTATTTGAAATATCGGAGATGTGCCCTGCTGCTGACATGCTACTTTTTACACACAGTAAACACAAGGGTTGTAAATAAAGTGAATGCAATGTCAGGATGTTGTTACTCTATACGATTTTAAGGGAAAGGCGAACAGCAGTTGGTGATGTATCTCATAAATGGAACGATAAGTGTGCTTATATTTTCCGTGCGAGAGGCAGGCAAAATATTCTCTAACTATGGGTGAGGGCACAGAACGGCCAGGGGGTCATCGGCCCCCCCCCCAGAAAATTTTGAAAGGGAGCATCGAACCCTACGTACTACCATTCATTCTATAAATAGAACAATTCTTAAATTTTCCCTTTTTCCCTTGGGGAATTGATACATGGATTTTGAGGAAAAAGCTCTCCAAACCATATGAAAACCTGTATAAAATAATTTTTATTTAGTAATTAGGTCATTAAACCTATAATTTTGATTTCCTTGTGGTATGTTTTATTTACAAGTAAAATACGCCATACGTTAATAGACACGTTTAATGAAAAAGGGTCCTAGATGGTCCCAAAAATAAAGTTGGTTTCCATTCTTGGTTACACCTGTGTCTCAGCCACAGGAAAAAAGGAACAAAGGAGTTTATAAAGGAACAGCGATCGTGGATCCAAACAGAGTGCTCGTACGTAGCAACAACGTCCTAGAATGTAATCTGCGGCAACGATTCATTGTCATATCGAACAGTAGCACTGTCGATACGTGCGTTCCGTGTCGGTCACGTCAACTAAGATCATGATTGTCAATTTCTAATGGGCTGATAGGCCGAGATACTATTTCTAGAAAACACCGATAGACCTATCCTATTACGCTCTTCTAATTTGGCGTTATTCATTAATCTGTTGCGAAGCACGTTATGTACGTTCTGAACCTAATGAACATTATTTCGAATGATTTTGCAGCCTCCCATAGATGTACTCAAAAAGCATGCAGTAAACATAAATACTGTAGCAGGTTTTATTTTGGGAAAACGCTGCAATAAATTTGGCTCATTTATTGGGCCTATTGCGGCCTACTTGTCGAATTTTGGGTACGGACGTAAAAACGCGAACTGAAGATGCATGAAGCTTCCCAAGTTTCCGCAACTGACATATTTCACCCAAAAGGAAAGACCTTCTAGAATCGTCAGTTTTTCCGATATTCTATCTATTGAACTTCGCTCCATCATCGCTATATCGAACTTTGCCTGCGATAATGGTGTGCAATAGAATTTTGCCGATGGCCTCGATGAAATTCTTCACATAACTTCATTGCTACTACTTCATTTACAGCACTTATTTAATAAACAAGCAGCACCAGATAAAGATCATCAGGTATTTCCATTAGTGTTTGAAAACAGAGTTAATTGAAGACCAAAGTTGTTTAATTTAGTTTTTGTAAGTTTAGTAAATACTGCGAATTTTTCGAGCTAAATATTACCGGAACGGCACAGCATGGCAATTCAAAACAAATTGTACTATTGTACCAGGAAACTACGTGAAAAAGCCTCATAGGAACCTCGATTACTACCAAACTTCCTCTTGTTCTAAGCCTTTTGAATGAGTATCCAATAGAAATCGGTCACTCACAGTCCACATTTCGGGGGAAATACCACAATGTATCATTCTATGTTCTTTGTATACTGATAGGAAAATAACGATTTTTTCCGGATCCTTCAAAAACATTATAAAGATAATTATTGCAAGAAGTGTTTCGAATGATTTTAGGCACAAAAATGCATTTGGAGGAATTTTAAGACACCTTCTGAGGGAATCAAGTGCTCATTCAAATGTTCTTGACAAGAAAATTCGATTGGAACTATTTTTATCGCTATATTTTTGGAATACTTTGGAGCAATAGTAGAAATACTATGTTTTAGGGGGTTTCAAAAATCTATAGTAGAGAAAAACTGTGAAATATCACTCTGCCTTTCCGGCATTACATGAAGCCTAAGACATTATTCATAAAATTGACGTTCGGTAATTCCAATTACGTACAGATACATACAATTTTTAAAAAACTTCTATAGATACTTTTTTCGGGTAACATTTTTGCCCAAGGATGACGATCCAGGTAAGTGTATTGTGTTTACAATTCTTTTGGTTATGGGCTTGGAAAGCAAAAAAAAATGTAAAAACATGAAAGAACCCGCGGGAGGTGCACGCTAAGCTAGTCCTGTTAACATTTTATATCCCTAATAATTTACTCTAATATAGCCCGATACATATGATACCGTCAACATTTTCATTGTTTTATTTGAAATTCCATTACCATTTCTTTATCTCTGAGTTGCCGGACCCTGCAATTCTTCAAATGTCGCATCCTTTGGGATGACTTAAAATAAATCACGACGCAGGCCTCGAGGCATTTTGTTCGAGTTCAAGAGTTACTTCGCAATAAAGGCGGGTTTTGTTCCACAATCACGGCTATTCGACGTATCGCATCGGCTCCTCTAAAACGCCAATAGGCGTCGTTATAATAGGTCGATCCTACGTCAAAGGCAAAAGGCTTTGAAAGGCCCTCAGCGGCTCTGAAAGGAGTGAAGAGAATACATGGGAAAATTAAAGAGCTTCCTTTTATTTGGCACTATATATGGGGAAAGGCAAATAACGCTTCAATAAATGGGCAACGAGAAACGGTACAGTGAACTCCAAACGAGCGCTTTTTCATTTTATCACGTATAAAAGTTTTAATAGGCAGATGTTATTAAATTTTCTTTTTATTTCACAATTATTTTCATACATCCGAAGAGTCGCTTGTTCAAGTCCCGCCTTAGGCATGCTTGTCTGTCCCTTGTCTCTCAAGTACAATATGTGTTGTCGCGGAGGGACTCATGGTTCTGCTGACCCCAGATCAGAGACCCTCAGTTGTGTTGGTGTCTAGTGTATGGTCACATAGGCGTCCCATCGGAACGTTAAGAATAATCGTCTGTCGGCTCCATAAAAATCTTAGAAAAAAAACAAGTGCATTCAATAAAACTTACGAAATATATAAAAACTGTAAATAACAGCAAAAAACAATAATACTAATCGTAACCCCTTTTACACTATAAAACTATAGATACATCAAAACATAGTTTACAGCTATTGACAAGATTAAAGTAATACATAAATGTTAATATTATGCTTAGAAAAATGCTTACAAAAGTTATTACATTTTTATGAAGTTTGGAATGTAACTGAAAAAGTTAAAAATTGTCAGCGTATAATTAGTCCCTAAAATTTAGGGACGAATTATACACTGACAATTAATGTATATGTTGCTTATCGTTTACGTCTCGCCAATAATATCTCCAGACGTTTGGATGACACAGCACTAGAATAAATCTTTTCGGCCTGAGCAAACTTCCCTAATTTCCCATGTGAGTTGACAAAACTCTCCCCACCGATACTTCTCTCTCTCTCCATATCTCACGCGCAGAATAAATAACGTCTTCATTGCAGAGAATAATACTAGAAAAAATATGAAATTTTGTGTCTTGTTTCCTATTACACATGTTTGGATCATCTGCCGAGTGGCATTGAATATCGGTTTTGTTTGATTTTCAATTACACGCATGCCACTATTCGGTTCCCTCATGAGAACCTTGTGGTGCTACATCACATGTATTCTCGCAAGATTTGCAATTTTTGAAATTTTCAAATACTTTTAGAAGTTCAGAAGAATTTTAAAAAATGGAATCTGCACCACCTTTATAAGCGTAATTTGCTTGCCCTGAGAAGAAAAGTAAGAAAGAAATTAGAGCCTTTTTGAGAAAATACATATTTTAACTTCCGTTCACTTCAAAGTAAAAACTATTTATATTTTTTTAATTACTGGTGGTCCAGAATGGCACAGACTCTCTCGTATTAGTTTTCTTTTTCCTTTGGTCTGGATTAGCGTTTCGGTCTCGACATATACCTTTGCCAGATGTCATTTGTAATTTGTAGTACGTTTGTAGTACTTTTGTAGCCAATGTATTTTTTTTCTCAAATTTTTGGTTTCCTAATGGCAGAACCGAAATATTATTTTAAGAATACTATACAAGAGTAAAACCTCGTTCTACAAGGAAATTTTCGGTGAACAATTTGGAGCAGTTTTTAAGAAAATGTCTTTTAAGTGTTATTACAAATGCGAAATTTGAAGCTCTTTTACACAGAAAAATTTTGAGTTTTCGAGAAACTTCATTGGAAGTCAATTGAAACATGTCCACTCACAAATGCAATAAATATATAAATATAAAAATCGGTAAAAAAGTGCATATTAAACGCGAGAGAGAGGTATTTCAAGCAAGCGGTGCTACAGAATGGCACAGACTTTCTCGAAGTGAAGTTACTCGTATCAGTCTTTCTCGTAGCTAATTTCCTTGGGGCTAGACTTGTCAACTTCTTCCAACTGCCATTAATCGCCCCCAAAAATTCATTTTTCAAAGTTTTCTCAATTTTTTTCCTTTCCTAAACGTAGATTCGAAATATTACATTTACGATATTAAAGAAGAGTTCTCATCCTATATGGAAATTTTCGTTGAAAAATTCGGAGACATTTTTAAGAAAAAATTATTTAAGCTCTAAAGTAAATGCAAAATTTGAAGATCTTTTTCACAGGAATATTTTGAGTTATCGAAAAACTTTATTTGAAGCTCTAACGACTCACTAATGAAATAATGTATACAAATCGCTAGAAATATGCATATTACCGGCATGATAAATATTTGAAAACATTATATTTGATTCAATTTTTGAAAAAACGAAAGAATACAGCAAAATGAACTTTATGTCATTTTGAACAGTGCAATCAGCACTATACGTTGGAAAAAACTCAAGAAAAAATTTGCAGCCATTTTTTAGAAAATAGCGTTTGGGCGTTTCTGAATTTTGTCGTCTGAGAAAATGGCGTCGGATTTGAATTTTGAGCTCGTTTTCACAGAAAGGTTTTGAGTTTTCGAAAACTTTTATACGACACAATTTAATGCACACGTATTTCTAATTGCAATAATGTGATCAAATTGCAAATAATGTAAATGTTAATGACGTGAGAGGCTAGTCAAAAATTACATTTTTGTAATTTTTGAAAAAACAAAAGAATAGAGCAAAATGGGTTTATTGTCATGCTAATTAGCAAACCTCGTAACTCCGCATTTCCTCCTCTACTTTTTGTTTACTTCATGATAAAATATAATTATGAAAGAAGAGTAATAAATAAAAGTACATTATAAATCGAGTACCTTAAATAACTGAGTTTCCCATTATTTTGAAGTTAAACGAGAAAGCAAACTAACATTCTATTCTTGGCTGTCCGGGATGAGCCGCGTCTCAGTAGGTTTTACTGACGTTTCGGCCATCTTGCTGTGGCCTTCTTCAGAGCTAAACTGCTGCCGAGAGGCTAGCGTGTCGCATAGATATAGGACGGGGTGCAGGAGCTGATAGGTCGCAGCGGCGACCAATGGGAGGAGGGCAGGTGGCCCGCGATTGGCGGAGAGGGAAAGGAGCGATACTGGGAGACCTGATAATGTGGGGGGAGGGAGGGTGGTTGGAAAGGGAAGAGGATAGAAAAATGAACAGGGTAGACACCTGGAAATTGCAACTGCGTGGTCGGAGACGGGAGAAAAGGCCGAAAGAAACCGGGCGAATAAGCAGCCACGTCATTGGTCGACCGCGGGGGTGTGCGGGGGTATCAGCTCCTGCACCCCGTCCTATATCTATGCGACACGCTAGCCTCTCGGCAGCAGTTTAGCTCTGAAGAAGGCCACAGCAAGATGGCCGAAACGTCAGTAAAACCTACTGAGACGCGGCTCATCCCGGACAGCCAAGAATATAATGACTCCGGCCGCGGAAGCCTACGAATCTACCAAACTAACATTCTGTTTACCGGCTATATTTATTCTTTCCAATGCGAAACCGTCCAATCTGGAGGTACGAAGTGTGCTAATTAGCATGACGCTATCTCATTTAATAGAGTACATTTATTACTATCCCTACAAAAAGTTTTAAAAAATTGGACCCGTTTTCGAGAAAATCTTGATTTGTTATTTTTTAAAATTGCATATATTGCACGGAATATAGCGCGAAAACTGTTTCGAAAAAATGTAAATGACCTTAATGAAAGAACTAATATGGGGACAAAAAATTTTATTTGGAGGAAAAATGTCTATCTTTAATTTGCTAGTTGTAAGAAGACGCCGAAAAAATTCAAACTTTTACAATTTTCGAAAATTCAGAGTTAACAGTTAAAAACGGACCTATGCCATCTTTATAAGTTCCATATCTATTCTTCCAAAATATTTTAAAGAAAATATTTTGAGTCATTTTTGAGAACATTTTGAAAATGCCCCACGGGCTTTATATATTATTATAAAGAATGTTGTTTAAAGAATGTTCTTCAGAATCTCCCCCTTATTTTAAAGCATGTTCTTCAGAATCTCAAAGCTTCGAGTCGAGTCAGATTGACCGGGGAATATCTCGTTTGAAACAAATCCTACATAACGTTTAGACGCTAGTGATGTTCACAGATGGACAGAGAGACGTTTGAAACTAGTGGTGCTAACACAGCACATACTTTTTCGCCTATATTTTCACGCAAAATTTCACAAAAAGTACTCAAATTTTCGAAAAATTATACACGACCTTATTTCAAAATCTATCTTTAACTAACTTATTTTATTAAGGGAAAAATCTCTTTGTTCATAATTGTAGTTGCAGGAAGACGCTGAAACAATTTTGAATTTTTGCAATTTTCGAAAAATCAGAATATTCAACGAAAATGGGACCAGCAACATTTTCTTAAATGTCCTTCATACTATCTATAAAAACATTTAATGAGACACAATTGAGTCTTTTTCGAAAAATTTTAAAACGTCTCTGAGGCTTCATGTGAAGTAAAAATTAAAATATAGGTTTTAAATTCAAGGAGCCGTGACATGAACCACATTGATTGGGGAATATCAATTTTGGAGAAAATCGGCTAAATGGTATATCCGCTAGCGTTGTTTACAGACGGACAGACGGACGGACGCTTCGCCGTCATTCGATTTTTTTGATTTCAACATCCCACAAAACATTGATTCTGGCTACACTATGTGTTAGAGAATTTTTTTCTAAATTTATCAACTGGATTTATTCACTTTTTTGTTACCAGGGCTCCGTAATAAGAGTTTTTCTGCCGAAAATTTTCCCCTTTTTTCGTGCTGCATTGCATAACTTTCTTTCTACTTTGTAAGCGGCAGTGAGAAAGCTAAAAACATTTTTTCGGTATCAGAGGACCCCAAAACGTGCATTTCCGTTGAAATTTCGAAATCGACTTTCCGCAGTATTACACATTACACTACTTTCTCTACGTGTTTATTACTCCATATGTACGTACGTATACAATAAAGTAAAAAATGTACATGACCTATTTAAAAATATATTTTTTGGATAGATTTCATTACGGAAAAAATCCATTCATCATTATTGTTGTTTTGTAATGTGAATGGTTTGCAAATTTTGACAATACAGAGTTCATCGAAAATGGTACCTTCCTCATTTTTATACGCGTACTTTGCTCTATTAGAGAAGAATAAAAATAAAATAGGAGCTATCTTTGAGAAAAATTTGAAAATGTTAATATTGCTTTATGTTAAGTACCCAAAATAAAAATATCCGTTTTCAATTCGCAAGACTTTGATTTCGCCCAGATAGGTCGAGGAATATGAATTTGGGAGAAAATCTGAATGGTTCAGACATTAATGTTGACCATAAACGGATGGACGCACAGACAGAAAGACAGACAGAAAGGCAAGACGTTTCGCTGTAAGCAATTTTTCAATATCAAGGACGAAACATATGTAGATTCTGTGAACACAACGTGTTACATGTAGTATTTTACTGCTTATGGGAACAAGATTTACCCACTTTTTCAATAACAGGGCTCCCCAATTTTTTCTGACGAAAACATTTACTTTCCTCTGCGGCATTAAATAATTTCTCTTTAATACGTAGGTACGTAGTAGATAAGGACGTAATAAAAATAAAACATTTTGACATTTCATAAACACTGAAATTCATAGGTTTTAATGGCGCATTGAACTGATTTAATGCCAAATTATTTTAGAATAATCTGAATGTGTATGACCATCTAAAATGTTTTATGTGTTTTGTAATTGATTGTATGAGTTGGAAGTGCTGAGATATGACGCTGAATATCCCCGGAAAGAAATTGCAGAGCAAGTTCTGTAAATTGCAGGGTCAGTTTGGTATGTTGCGTGGAATCCTTACCAACCGGCCGCTCCCTTACGTAGACGTTCGCTTCTAATATAATCATCCTTCCATTCTACTAACTAAAAGGGGTGAAGATAGACCCGATGAAGATTGTCACTAATATTACGATACCTTAGGAGTTGTCAATATCAAGATACAGCAATATTGAAGATACTTCCAATCATATTCAGAATAATTTCAGCTCAGCATAATAGCATACCTCCTTATTGCACTGCATTTTAATAGTGACAAAGAAAGCGAGCGTTAAACACTTTGCGAAGCCATGAAATTTGCCATTGCTTCTGAACAATAGATACATTCGAAATGACCCATCTGCAGTAGTCCGTTTCACTGGTTGCAAATTTAATGGAGGAAGTCGCCGGAGAAAGTGCTCGTCGAAACGAATTCGGTTTTATTGAATAACCTAGTTAATACCTGTGGTTACTTCCCGTGCATTGGGAAGACCAGTCAGTAAAAAAATTGATTTTAATCATGTATTTCTATTTTACGACTGCGAACATTTCGATACCTAAAAGACTTTCCTTCGATTGAGATTGGTTATTCCAGATCCATCCACCGAGGCACTTGCGAATCTCGTCACCCTTTGCGGCGAGCGATGTGGCTTCTGAGTCACTGAGGCAGGCCAGGAAAGGAAAGAAGAGGGTTGAAAGGTGACATATGGTGGTTGAGAGAGCACCTTAATGTCACAACAAGGAAACATTCATGTCCCAGGTGTGTTTCGACCCTTCGAAACGAGACTACTAAGTCGAATTCATCACAACAATCTCGGCAATCCACGTCGTCTTTATTGTGACTTCGGAAGTACAGGGCAAATTTTTATAATGCTCTTGTATCTTTCCCATCTCATCCAGAATTTAATACTGACAATAAACATATCTGAAAGACTGCGGAATTAAAAAAGAATTGAGAGGCGGCTCGTATACGTTTCGGACGTGGAAGAAAGAAGATAATTGTACGAACTATTTCCAATACAAAAAATACAAAAAAATGAGATTATATTTGCGTCGCTAAAACATGCGTGCGTACATTAAATCTTGATCAAGGTCATTTTTCTCATAGCTATCAACTAAAATAATATACAATCTTTTGTTTATTAATACACACTATTTTGTCTAGTAATTGCATTCAAAATAATAAAATATGTGATCAAGATTTTCCCCTGAGAAACTGTCTATCAAAGGATCAGTAATTGTTATTATTGAATCTTTATTTCAAAACTTCTAACGATCAATACGGTTATGGTATAAAATGTCAATCGTAACATTTACAAACGTAATCTCGATATTTTACTGAAATAGAGTCAGTGCAAAATAGATTAGGAAAGAGAGACTGCAGGAGAATATTGGGAGCTTTCAAACCGGTATTTACTGCTGTCCCATCTTTTTACTCAAGTCTCTGTAGTAGAAGTGGTTGAAAGAAGATGAAATAATCTATATTATTTCTAATTTCCAATGCACTCACAAACTGAAAAAAAAGGTAGTCTACTACATGAGAAAGGTGTCTATGATGTTCTTATGCCATTGAACACTGGGAAAATTAAAAAAAAGTTTCGAATTGGACTGAAAAAGCAAATATTTGATTATGTTAGTCCGCTAATTCTCTTATTGCCCGTATTGGCTGAAATCTTATTCTTAGTGCGCCACTACATACATTAGAGTTCACGTAATATGACAGCAAGGCTTCAAGGAAAATACCGCCCGCGAAGATTGCTATTTACTTGTTACTATGTGAAACATCGACTTTTTTGGTAACATTGGAATTTAAAAAGAACTGTTACACTATATGACGCTACACTGTGTTACACTATATGACACTACACTGTGTTATTGCACTGAAGTGTAAGTACTTTATTATTGTATTGAGACATTTGTATGTTAAAATATTTTAATGCAATGTTATACGACAGTATTTAATTTGTTTCTCTTGAGCAGTGTGCGTGCTACTTTTTGGAAAACCATTTTGTGAGGTTTTGTTCAATAGTATTATGTTGCTACAGGCCACCATTATTATTAAATAATATCATCATGAACAAATGAAGATTGAGTATTTTAGTTCAAAATTCAGCAAATGTATCACGCCCACACAAACAACGTAATTAAATGTTTTAGAATATGCTCTTCCTTTGTGCTACGTTTATCGCTCTGTCCGTCTATGTAAATACTCAACGCTGTTTCAGCTTCCTTGATGTGGCAACACCCACTTTTCTTCCATTCCGTCTCTCCGCTCTTCCTCCATGGAGCACAATCTGGCAATTTCTCGGGCCGTCTCCGCTGCTCATTAACGCAGCAGTTTGTATAGGAAAAACTAAAAGCTTAATGCGCAATTAATTGAGTGGGGTTGAGGGCCGTGGCGGGGATTTCCCGGAGAGCGCCTTCAGCCGCCTCCGGCGTCCGCCGCCTGGAAGCGACGGCTTTGGCCGGCGGGCGTGGCGCCGAGCAACGCACGCCGTCGCTCTGCCAACGACGACGAAGGGAGGGGCCGACGAGCAAAGACGTCACAAGCAAGGCCCAGATGGACGAGGGGGCGGCGACGGTGACCGAGACGGTGGAAATTAAAGAGTTGCAGAAGAAAGGAAAACGGAGAGAGGCGAGACGGAGCAAGCATTGATGGCCCCGGAAACATGCAGTCTGCAGTCTGCACGGTGTCGAAGTTGGGTTAGGACAATACATACAGAAAGCTTCCATGTAGTTGAAAATTATGATGCCAAAAGCGATGTTGAAGACGTCATTGCCATAAGGTTGCAAAGGAAAGAAGGGAGAAGCGAAAGGAAGAAGAGGAGGGAAGAAGGTGAGGGAAATGCAAAGGCAACGACACGAGCAATGAAAGTAATCCATACCAACAAACTGCGAAGAGAGTAAGTAGGAGTCGGAAGTTGCGAAAGCAAATCCAAGGCGAAGCCTCACGAACGAACTGTTCAAGCAGAGCGTAGGAGAAGCGAGGCAGACTGATGCGCAAAGAAGAAAAGCAGAGAGGGGGATACAGGCGGGTGGCGTCTCGGAATTAAACGGCGGGATTACTTCACTTCTCGCGAGTAATCTGTTTCACACGCAATTAGACCGCCTCTCTGCCTCGCAAAGCTCGACGAGTGATAAAGGGTCTCGCGAAGTAGCCGAAGATATTCCTGTTCCGCCTTCAAGAAGGCAGGGTGGAGGGTGCTTTCTTTCTGACGCGCCGCAGCTACGAAGAGGTAAACATTACGAGATAGCATGTAACTTCATACCGGATGATGGTGAACATAAGTCGAAAGCAAAGACATTGATTTAAATAAGACAAGTTAGTCACAAATTGCAAAATTCCAATTACATAGAAAAGAATTATTCAACCTCACCATGTATCAGCACATCGCACTAGTGACCGACGTAATACCAGTTTTCGGCTTCTTTCAACAATTACAAATTATTGCTAATCGCACTGATGTATGTTCAAATCAATCAACAATTGTTGTAAAAGGGATCATGCGAAATTTTCCTTACAGCATGCGTCTAAGTATAAAACATTAAACATTGGCAAGCAATGAAGTTTCATCATAACCGAAAAGTATGTACACACGGAGTTAACCTACATCAAGTACTTTTATATCATCCGAACACGTCAACAATTTCTGTACTAGGCAACGTTTACTATTTTCTAGTCTGATATTGCTCAGAGTGCAAGTTGTACGATAGTGATCGTGGCAATATTCACCACTAGGGTGAGCACGCGAACATTCCACCGGGAAAGAGACTGCACGAGCATATTTTGCAAAGTAGAGGGACAGATCAGAAATATGCAGAAAGATCGTATCAAGGATAATGCAGCATAGTTTGCAACCTTAACAAAAAACAAAGTAATGATAATTATTAAAATACAGATATCGCATTCACTTCACTTTTATTCGAAGCGAATTCCTTGGGATAATTCCTTACATCCCTTCAATATAAGTATAATACTCGTACGCTAAGGAAACTTAACAACATCGCGCCATTTATAAAAGAACCATCGTCACGAATCCACGCGTGCTACTGTTGGATAGCGAATTACTTCTCACTCCTTGATCAAACAGAAGTAAGACGAAAAAATAGAATTTCCCAGTTTATGATATAAAAAGAACAGCGGATTAATATGCAACTCGCGTTATGCTACCATATAGTTTACCATCATCGTGCATAACACGGAAAATGACGCGGCCTACGCTTTTAAAAATGAGCGTTTGTGTCTCTACGAGCAAGACCCGATTTACACGGGTTATACATTTACCTCCAGTTATCTTTGCGGGCGGGGCACCGCCCCAGCCAGGACAAGCTCTTAGCTGCCCACAGGCTTCTCTTCATACGTGATAGAGTAGTGCATGTAAATATAAGTGTGTGTGTGTGTGTGTGTGTGTTAGTGTTTATAAAGGAAGAGGAGGGGAGACGAATTAGGAATAACAGACAGGTCGCGCGCAATCCTTGGACCGTTAATTGCGGTACTGCTCAGGCCAATAAGCAGTCACTCATTGCCCACTCATATGAGAACAAGGGCTGTTTGTAAATAAGAATAGGTCAGTTAAGAAAGACTAATTTTATGCGCTTACAATGAATTAGGAACTAAATGACGCGCTTCGTGACAACTTCTCATTTTCGAATTAATTTGTCAATTATATACCTTTCAAAACAATCCACCGTAATCCCAAAGCTTTTTTTATTTTACAGGTGTAATAAAATAAAAACGACGTACCTAGTCTTCAAGATTGCATGCGAGTATTTTCAACTATCGCAACTTGTGACGACATTTTTATACATACTCCAAATTATCCTCATAAATATTCATATCAAGAACTTTCATTTATCTTAACTGTTAATCTCTCACACAGCCTTGCATGCGATGGTTTTGT
Organism: Acheta domesticus; assembly: GCA_031308135.1. Taxonomy (NCBI): domain Eukaryota; kingdom Metazoa; phylum Arthropoda; class Insecta; order Orthoptera; family Gryllidae; genus Acheta; species Acheta domesticus. The sequence continues at coordinate 114,342,139 of JAHLJT010000631.1, read as the reverse complement.
TTTGCGTGATAAAGTGACAATGAAAATGTCAAAACTTTTAGCCATATGGTTACATGAGCAATACGCAATGCACATGTATCCGGAGTGGAAAGTAGCTTACTCACAACTGATTTCGATCAAAAATTTTGTAAAATAGCTTTGATAATACAAAACATACAAAATAAATACAACATAATTATTTTCACCCATGTACTTTACTTAGTATTTGAGTAACTGCGAGCGGCCGTCCATGCAGCCGTCACTCACGGTTAGACCACTTTCCCGTCCACCTATTCAGACAAATGAGGTGTCATTCGACACGTCTGCATTTCCAGGTGAGTGATAATTTACGTCCGGCCAAAAGATTCTAAGAAATTTTAAAAAAACGTGTTTTTACATGTTTTGGGTTGATTTAATTAAATGAACTAACGCCATCTAAATATGAGGGTGAGTCAACTGAAAACCGTAAAAGTATAATAAAAAATCCATATGTGGCGCTAGTGTCCTGTAAGTTGATAGGCATGTTTGCAATAGTGAGTTGGATGTTTCCTAAGTGGAATCATTGGGAAGAAACACAAACTCCAGCGCAGGGACAGTGTAAAAATGGCTGCCTCACTAGCAACGTGAACCAGAGAGGAACAGCGTTCTATGGTTCGTTTTTTGTGAAGTGAAGGTGTGAAATCTATTGACTTTCTTCGACGAATGAAGGTTCAGTATGGTGACGCCTGTTTGTTACAGCGCAAGTGCACGAATAGTATCGGAAGCTCGCAAATGGTGTGACATCCGTGGCCAACGCTCCGCACTCAGGCCAGGCACATCGCGTTGTGATTCCAGAGACCACTGCAGCCGTTGAACAATCGTGATGGACAACCGCCGAGTGACATTAGACGACAATGCAAACGCTGACACATTATTCATGGTTCAGCACATCACATTGTGCATGATGTGCTCTAATTTCATAAGGGTTCTGCAAGAAGGGTGCCCCGACAACTGATCTCGAAACTGAAACAGCGACGGGTCGATGTATGTGACGAATTCTGCGGCGCGTTGAACGTGATGGTGATGCCTTCCTTGGACGAATCGTCACCGGGAACGAAACCTGGGTCTGACCTGAATTTGAATGCCTCCCACATCCACCTGATGTCGCCTGATCTCGACTCGAGCGATTTCCACATGTTTCGGCTTCTTAAAGAATTAATGGGCGGGAAGAGGATCCCTTCGGATGATGCGGTAGGCCAGGCGGTGCACGAATGGTCGCGGCGTCTCCCAGAAACATTTTTTCTACGGGAATTCAGGCACGGAAGCGCTGGCAGGCATGTATTAAGCGTGGGGGAGTCTATGTCAAAGAGTGATCTAGTTTTATATCACGTGTGTTCAATAAATAATATTTTAAAAATAATTACGGTTTTCATTTGACTCACCCTCGTAGATATATTTGGGTGACGTCGACAAAACACCAGTACCCAGATACAATTTTCGCTCCACGACATCATTATTGTCTTCCACGCGGATGGCAACACTGATTGTTGTCATCTCTATTGTAACAAGTGAATCGTGCGGTAATGGTGAAGCTTTGAAATTAATTATAAGAAGTGAAGTGTTTCACTCGTATTTTTAATAATAAATCGGCAAATACCTACGTACAGTATTACCTTGCCTATTTCAGTGTTAGATTACTTATTAAATTTGAAGAACATAAAGTGAATATAGAAAAACCCAGAAGTGTGAGTAATATTAGAGAATGAAAGCAGATCCGCATTCGAATTTTCACATTTACGTTCTTAAGTGTGCATAAACCGATTTTCAAAGAAATGTGACTAACAACTTCTTATTATTATTACACTTAATCAACAGTATTTACAAAATCATATCAAACAGCAGCCTTTTAAGGTTTATATAAATTCGCTTCAAAATGATTAATAGAGCTAAAACCGTAGGAGCGAACACAAACCGGACTGTGAATAATCTGAGACAAATCTTAAAAAAATACGGGACAATTGAGAAAACTGTTATATTAGCATAAGAGAATAACGTTCCATAACTTCTTACAGGTGACTGTCTATGTGCATCTTTGTGCATATTAGCCAGAAAAGCGTAAAAATGAAGCTGTACTAAATTCTAACAATTTGCTTCATCCATACCTGTATTTTTTACTGTGATTAAAATTTTGAAAATGCAATATTACCTGGTCATATCCCGTATGGGGGTAACATGCAAGGTCATTCGATTCCCGATTCGCCGATTGTGTGTGTGTGTGTGTGTGTGTGTGTGTGTGTGTGTGTGTGACTTGTGTGAAATGTGAAAGGCCGATTCGAGGGTTTGATTCCCGGTCGGGCAAGGTTGTAGTGTGCGTTTCCTTGCATTGTCCCAGTATATGTTGCTGCGTGTCGATGAGAAAACTCGCTTCTCAGGTTGAGAAGACAAGATTACGGTGTAGGGATGTCTTCGTGCTAACCACACGTACCCTTAACCCATGGCCGTGAGGCCGGGATGCTGCTGGTAGGCCATGGCCCGTTCGTGAGACAGACGAATCAATGCCATATATTGAAAGAACTTATTTAAACAATGTAAATGATATTATTCATAGAATGAAATTAATCCATGAATTCAAGAATGTTACAGAAATGTCATGGCTATTAACTGTGGAATTTCATGTTGCATTGAATGCAGAATAATAGTTTTTAAGGGACAATAATACTCTTACTGCCTGATTTTGCAATTGAAGAAGAATATAATCGATATTCTCAAAGATTATCGAGAATAATATAATATTTATATGATGAGAAATCAGGATAAGCCAAGTGATCTAGAGGTAGCAACAGGTAAATGCATGTTTGCCGGCAACACCGAGTAGGTTTCCAAATATATTTTAAAAATACATACTAAGACTCATTGTTGTACTACGCAAGTTCTCTTCGTGTGTTCGTCCCTCCTTCACTCACGGTTAGACCACTTTTCCGTCCACGAATCGAGACATATGACATTCGACGCTTCTCGGTCTCTGGTGCGGAACTGATGATTTCTTTACGGATCCGTGTAGAAGATTCTAAGAAATTTCAAAAAAACGTGTTTTTGCGCTTCGATCTAGCGGTGGCCGCGCGAAGCACGTGCCCCGCCGCGGGACTCAGCCCACATACATCGCCTCGAAAGACGCCACAACCACCTGTGATGAGTGATTACAGCGAAATGTGGCACCAAAGAGGCGGTGAATGGCAGGTCGCTATCGCTGTATTGCTCGGTTTCCGCTATTTACAGAATACGGTTTGGGACTTGGAACACCCGGAAGGAAAATGTTCATCGCCAGGTTACCACCCCGTAAGATAATTATTTTTTTTTTGGATAATTTAGTTTTGCTTAACGAATACGATAGTGCTAATGGGAAACTTCCTTTTCGTAGGATAATTTCGACTAGAATTCAGAATAACTTTTCTGAGAGCATTCGGATTAGACTTCCCAACACTGATTCTTGGGTGTAGCGGGCGTAGCTCGAAAGAACAATTTCATAAGAAGAGTTGCGTCTCACAATTTTTGTTTGTTTTTGTTATTTTCTTTTAATGCTAAATTAATATTTCACCTGTTATTTCCGAGGATGAAAAAGACAACATGAATAAAGTATATTTTTATTTAGAATTTTTGCTTAGTAGATTTTTTAATATTTGAAAATATTTTTAAAACAGTTTAAAGAATCAGCGACGCCATATTCAGCTGGTAATAGATATTTGGATACTAATACAATTGCATTTGAATCATTTGAAGCTGGGCCAATGGATTTCAGTGGGCGTAGTGGATGTCGATTTTAACGTGCTATTATGACCACAGTTAGAAATCTCTCCGAATTTAATACTTCTGATTTGGAAATATGGAAATGAAGGCCTAATGAAACAGTAATGGGATACGCATGCTTACCAAACTACGCACATAAAAAGAACTCTTAACGGCCGGTTGCTCTGCCCGGTAGTTTTCCGTGGTTTCTCCGATCAACACCAGGCGAATGCCAGAGCAGCACCCTAACAAACGGGCCACGGACCGCGCGCGATCTTTCCTTCCTCTTCCTTGTCCTATTCTCACCCCCCACACACACAATTACACTAACATGCACTACACTACCACACATGCCGGGAGACCAGTCGGGAACTCAGAGCTTGTCCCGGCTGGGGCGGTGCCCCGCTGGTGGGAGATACCTGGTTGAAGGGAAAACCAGTCGACGGTAGGGCCCGGTTGCGCTGGATCTTGCCATCCAGCGAGAAAAAGATCACCGCCATCTCGCGAGGGGGGGAAAACTACACTAACGGGACTAATGACTTCTTTAGTTGACGCGCCGAATCACGAACAATCAATCCAAGCACTTGAGAAACAGTGTACACAATATACGGATATTAGATCCGAAATTGTAAAGAAAATTTTTAATTTTCAACTTAATTCAAAGTTATAAACGACTTATTTCTCGATAGCGAGTGACACATATGGGATTACTTTGTAGCACTAGGCAAAACAGTTCACTGTTGCAATTCGACAAAAAAAGGTAAGAAATTAAATATATTTCGGACTCCAATTTCTTTGTTTCGCGAAATACTTTTTCAGAATCTTCTCTCTCTCTATATGATACGCTAAGGATGATGCCTAAAATGATTACAAACTATTAATGATGGCTTAAGATTCATTCTTCTTCAGGTTAAAATCAGTGTTTACCGATTAACCTCCCTATTATAATACGCGACGAATGGATGACGATTTTTTGTAAGAAATCATTGATAGAACCCTAAAAGTGTGCTGCCGCTGAATACAAAATTATTCTCCAGTACTGCATCAACTAGTTTTAAGACCAAACAAACGAAGTTTGCAGATTATGCTGCAGTGAATAGAATTCACATTATAATCCTACATAACTCGGAAACGATTCTTAAAATCGTTTCCTCACGTTCTTCACCCTCAAAACCCGGTTTTCGTCTCCCAAAGGAACACGAGTTTTGACACATGTAATTTTTGTGGGGATATGAATTTTAGGGACATGTGAGGGAGTAAAGGAATTGCGGTGGTCAGTTGGTGCAAAGTGGTACCGGGAGAAGAGCAAGACATCTGGGGTCCGATACATGTTTCTTAAGCAGTATTCTACACAGTGAGACCTTTTTGAATCTATTACATTTTTGGTTATACATGAGTAGCCCTTTTGAGGACCCCTACTCCGTTGCATGGGTGATCAAATACGAGAAGTAACTCAAAATGTAGGTAAAATTGAAGGAAGAGAGATAGACAAAAATATTCCACGATAAAAATTAAATTATTACTTGATTTTGTGTGAAGTTTAATCTCAACGCTTCGCAACACGATTGCACACACAATACCGGGCGTATAATGATACAACGCAGAGTTCGGAGATAACTGTTCAAAGGTAGGATCCAGTACGAAGCTATTTTCACTTTTAAGACAATGATTTACAAAGTTCGGAACTTTTGCATGGGTCCTGCAAGTGCAGGATATATTGCAGTATACGAAATTCAACAAAATATTTCTACTGCAAATTTTGGAGCTAATATTTTCCTATACATGCAAAATTTACACTAACTGTAACAGTATTAATGAAAGAAACGAATGTTTTATAATTGAATCAAAAGAAATAAGAAGGTAATGCGGCAGTTTGGAAGACAAGAAGCATCAGAGGAAACATTATTGATGTCTCATATTAGGACTACCTGTAGAGAAATAAAATTCGTTGTTACGATAGATTCACTCGACCTACACAAATTTGTATAAATTATGTCAAAAGTATTGTGCATCAACGCACTTTTATAATTCAACATTCATCTCGAGTCCACCGATATCCAGAAGTGTAACGAGTTCATTCCCGAAACATTCACATTAACATTTCTTCAGAGATCTTAACTAAGCAACTTCATCCAAGGCATTAAACGGAAACCGAAGCCGGTAATAACTGTTTCAGTAGTGAAGGCGAAACCGAAACAATGATTCATTAAGTTTGTAGATGGACTTTTTTTACCATTCGCCACTGACATGATCATTTTCGTGCTGTTGTATTTTATAACCGAAATTATAACTACACCACCGACACTACATCACCTACAACATCGATCAAATGATTGTTTTCGAAATCAAACGACAACTATATCGCCACTTTCCATATTCTCTTATTTGACAAGAACAGAGTCAGACTTGGTCATGTTTGCTTTTTTTCTTGAAAGGTGTTTGGGCTAATTAGCTTTTTGTGGAAACTCAACTTTCGAACATTAATTTGAACGAGATAACATCGGTTTTTGTAAAATGAAAATAGATGTAGCTAATATAGGAGACAAAGTTGTATTCGTACCTGAATGTGAAATTTGGGACATGTCATGTGTTTTCTACGAACTCTTTAATTATATTTTCATGTCAGCAAACATTTGTTTAATTTGGGCTCGAAAAAATTTACAAAATAATATAATTTATAATGGACTAATATGTCTTTGCACGATTGAATTTTTTTTTCCGAATTCATTGGCAAATCTTTATTCAGATATTTATCATGCAAGATTTGCGTACTCATGTTGATTTAAGCCCATGATTTTTATTCTCAAGTGACAAGACATATTGTCTCGGGGAAGAAACTCGTAAGGAGAATCAGATAAATTTGTTGGCGTATATACATCGGTATTCAAATTTTCATGACTTTTTGCAAAAACATGGACAGAATAAAAGTCCAATAAAAAAATTTCGATATTTTAATACCTTAAACGAATATAACATCTTATATTCCACCTCCTCTAAAATTTTTATTGTAACATTACATTAATGTCTTCCACGCTTTCCTCGTCAAATTTAGTGAAGGAGAATTTTAGCATAAACAGATTTCTACACCTTAAACCAGGCAAGTCAAACCGCGCCCACACGAGCTACGTGCCCGCCTGGGAAGCCCGGCACTCCTGCGAGCACGAGCAACTTCCTCTCCAAACAACAGTTTTACCTTGGGGCGGGACTATGTTTTAATGTCGTATTTTTTGTTTCTTTTCATTCTTGTGTTTTTTAAAACATTCAGTTACTTGTTGTACTCATAAAAAATGTGAAATAAATGAATACAACTATTAGTTAACAGTAGTCGCTTTCGGAAGGGCCTTATTTTAACAGACAAGAATCTTAGTTTAACAGACTCCTCCAAAAGGACGTTAATGCAATTATTTCACCCTTAAGTAAACAAGATAATAAAACGAAGATATATTCGATTCATAGTGTGTAATTTTACTGTCAATTCATAATTTGAAATATTACTTATATATTGTTACATTTTAGTTAATCATTTATTTGCTTTAGTATAGAAAATGATAACTAATGTCATGAAATTTGGGACAGCTGTCAACGGACTTTTCCAAAAGATTGTCAAGGGTCGGGCATCCAGTGATGGACTGTGATTCTGGATCAATTTGTACAGCTCTCACTTTAAATCTCGTGCCAGATGCTCTGGACGCAATGCCCGCGAACGCTAGTAAGTTAGTTATTTTCTCGCGATCTTGACACGCCTGGTTTAGTGGTTCATTCATCTTAGATATACAACATCGTGAGCAAAGCCTGCTTTAGAGTCATGGGAAATCAAATAAAAAGCGTTGTTCTGTTTCTTATAAAGTGAATAATCACAAAGAACTGATTACACTAATATTTTATGAAAGCCCTTACTTTCGAGGCGAAATTAAATCGCATAAAACAAGATGCCGTCGTAACCGCATTCCTCCGGGATTCCGCAAACGCATTCCGTTTTCTCGGCAACTTCCGGGATGAAAAATTCCGGAAGCCCTTGTGGCGACAAGAGCGCTTTGCAACTCCCTCGTGGCGGTGCCCTGTCCTTTGAGTGACAGGCACTCCCGCTGTGCTGGTGGAGGCGGCGGCAGGCCCACCCCGGAAGAGACTGCGTCGGCGGCGGCGCCGCGAGGTCAGCGACCAGACGGCCAATGGGGGGTGCGAAGCGCGCCCTCCACCTTTGTTCGGCGCGCCGCGTTCCCGCCAATCCGATTGGCATTCGCGGACGACGATACAAAGGGAATCGAACCCGCCGAGAGCCCTCTCGTGATGCCTATTGTCTGCTCGTCGCGATTGTGTAAACGTCCGCAACATGTTATGTGTGATTCGGTGGGCCAGAAACTTCGGAGATTTTCGTATGAGAGAGGAATTTAATATCACGATATTAACCCACATTAAATATGAACATATTAATATTGTCTCTCTAATGAGATCCATTATTATATTGACAATTAATGTAACTTGTAGCCGTTGCGCCAGTATATAAACAATATTAGAGGAAATCAAACGAAGGCAAAATAACACAATTGATAGAAACAAAAATGTATTCCATACTTCAGTAGCTCTTGATTCATCTTTCGAAACATTATTCCCCCCAAGTTAAATTATATTTATTAGTGTAATTTTGTGATTGCAGTTGATTCGCTTTCATTTTCTAACGTTCAGAAGTATCACAAAACTCAAGATATGAACACAGTTATGTTTATTATAATCTGCATTGAGTATTAAGAAATTATCCTGCAACAACACATTTTGGAACACGTCGGCACACAACTTTACGAAAACACGTTTAATTAAAGAAAACGTAACGATAAAAACACTACTAGAAAATCAGTGAGCAAAAACACTGCTAGAAAATCACAATAGATAAAATTTAACCAATACCGACATCTTGTAAGTACGATTGCGAGTGATAAAGCAAATCTACGAAAACATCAGAAACAACCCCACTTACACAACAAAAAACATCACACTTAATAATGTCACGCACGTGAGCACACAGTCAGGACAACACCAAACCGCCCGCACGTGGTTCACAACGTGTTGAACGCGGTAATCGCCACCGGGCACGCAAGGCGCGCCCAGAGTCCGCAGCCTTGTCGTACTCACCGTAGTCGTCGAAGTCCGCCCGCGAGGGGCGGAGGAGCGCGAGGAGCACGAGGAGCGCGAGCGCGCGGAGGCGCGGGGCGGGGGGCGCGGGCGACATGGCCGGGCGGGCGCTAATGCCCTCGTCAACGACGACGCCTTCGATTCCCACGCCGCGACGCGCGCGCGTCGTCCGCGGGAGGCGCGGGCGAGTCGAGTGTTTGCGCCGCGTACGACGCGCCGCCGTCGACGGCCGCTCGCTCGGCGAGCGAGGCACGGACGCGAGCACGCGCTGCCGCCACCGCCGCCGCCGCCGTCCACGTCGCCGCTCCTCCCGCTGACGTCAGCTCGCACTTGTTGCTGCGCCGCGACTGAACGAGAACGACGCGCGCCGCCGCCGCCGTAAACGCCACCGTCGCCGCGACGTCGGCTCAGCCGCTTCTGCCGCCGCCACGTTACCAACGCTGTTACTGTTTCTGTCCCGTCCTTCAGCGAAACCTTCTCTTCGCATCGTCCATGTCACCGTCCCCGTCGCTTCGCAGCTGACACCAATATCCGTCCCGTCCAATAACCACCTATATCCCTCCCGTCAACACAGTCCCGTCTTTCCTACGTCAACCGTAGCAGCTGAGTCCACAATGCTGCTCTTTTCAACTTGGCGTCCCTTGCCTTCTACAGTCGTAACCATATCGTAGTTGCCACACTAGACTCTCAAAGCATCATTCTTTCCTTCACATATACGGTTTCGCTCTTCTCTTTCTAGCGTCTACATTCCTCGAATAACAACTGAATTGTAGTCAAGGCAGCGATCCGGTATTTAATCACCATTAGTATACCAATAATACCTAGAGCACCATCACATCGAAATTGCTTTTACTATATTTTTTATCAATTCCCAACTAACACATTTGACCGTTGAAATCATTTTCAACATTATTGCAACAGTGCTTATAGAGCATTATTTCACACAAATTACTTCCTATGTACATTGCTAAACAACATTCATTATTTACACCCACTATTTCATCATTACGTCTATTCACTCTTCACACCATTACCAGCCCTTGTTTTCACACCTCTGTCCACGTGCACGCAGGCGCACATTCATTGTTCCTTCCTCCAAGAATAGCTTTGACAGAGAGTTCTCTTGCTCTCTTCAATGCCACCGTCACGCCCAAATCCACAAGCGCTCCGCCTCCTCATTCATCCCTCCTTCCTACCCTCCCGAATCCATATCTTCCGTCACTTACGCAACAGCTGTTAATTCTCTCTTCTCCCATCTCTAAACCTAAAGCCGCCTCCTCCTCATTCACTCTCAAACGGCGCCTCCCCCACGCCCCTCTCCCTCCCCCTCTCACTACATTTAACCCCTTCTCCGCGTCGCCAACGTCATCGGCGAGGGCGGGGCCCGAGGGGGGGGGGAAGGTGTGGCGGTGTGAGGCGGTTGCGCGTGAGAAGCCCGCGGGAACGTGCGGTGAGGCAGGGCGGGCGCGCGGTGGGCCACAGACGCGCGTCGCCGCCCCTGCGGTATCGATCCATCCGGCCCGCCCGCCTGCCTTCCCGCTCGTTGCCGCCCGTGCGCCCATCCCGCCCGCTGGCCGCCCACGCGGTGAGCGCCGCGCGCCCGGCGGCTCGCCGCGCCGCAACGCGCCGCGCCGCGCCGCGCCGCACCGCGCCGCGCCGCGCCGCGCCGCACCGCGCCGTCACGCCGCCGCACCGTTGACGCGGGCGATGACGACGTTCGACGCGCGGGTCGCCCGCGGTCGAGACCACGCCCGCTCGCCCCCGCGCCGCTTCCCTGCTGTTGTGTGGACGCCTTACGACGTGTGAGGATATCCATGTAATCGATGTGAATGACGTCCAAACAATCAACCTGAGCAACAATTTTAGGAGATACGAAAGCTGGTTCGACTAATCGTTCTCTCCGCAAAATTAACACCATTCCAGGAACACAAAATCTCTGCGGCAAAAAGAGTTGGAAGAAAAATGTTGACATCAAAATTCCATATGTTCAAATTACATTCGATAATTAGCTGAGTATGGTTAGCATTCCAGTTAGCGACCACCCCAAATATATGATTCTTCCCAGTTCCCCAAATATCTATTTATTCTTCCCAGTTCCATCATCTATTAGTTTTTTTCCAGTTCACCATGGTATCATCCTTACTTTGTATTCAATAGTACTGACGTTTTGCATTCTGCAATTAATATTCTGAGTATTCTGACTACAATTAATATTCTACTCGTAGATGTATTGCTGATATTTCCATTGGCATTATAACGTTCGCGGTTCTATGGCACTTCCTTCCGTTCTATCTAAAAGTGATATGAATTAAACAAATCACGAGGCTTTCACTGCTTGTAGAGCGTAATGTATTCATTGCCTTCTGAAATTGGGACATTTAAAAATGATAACTGTAGTAAGGAACTGATTATGTTCAAATGGCCATTACCTGATAGCATTTACTTTGGCTGTGTGATAGTTCACTCCACAATTCGTCTTTGACTTTTGACATTTCTTACATGGTTTTCCGTGTTCCTATTACTTTACATTAATACTTCAGAAATACAAACTTTATAAGAATTCACATGGATAGTGCAAAAGCTATTCAAATCCTTCTTTAATACTCTTCTACATCGTCATTTGTTGGATTTATGAAACAAGCAAGATATTCGAGTATAACTCTTTGAAAGAAATATCCTTCGCGAAAAACAGTATAATTATTTGGAATTGTAAAGAAGAGCAACCTCGATGTTAGCAATAAATTTGGCATTTCACAAGAACAGTCAAATTCTAGTAAATATTTTGGCTATTCAAGGACGAAAAATGCCTTGGGCTATCTTGACTCTGCCGAAAAATCTTCCATTTTTTCATATTAATTCAATTATTTTAATTTCTCTCGAGGCAATCAGTCTTGTTTCATATAACCATGAGTAAAAATTGTTAACACGGAATAGCAACTAATTAAAATTTATTCAATGATTTCTTTCCAAGCTAAACCTTTATGTCATAACAAAGGCTACTGAGACACAGTATGAAATATTTTAGGATAAAATAATCGTTCGTTGGAAGCTTCGTCGAGCTAGAGCGCACCACGCAAGAAGAATAGAATAGTTTCAAAATCTCTCCACTAAACTTCACTCCGGTCTTGTCCTTGCTCAATTTACTCAACTGTCTGACAAAATCAACTGACCTTTTCTTGGTGAATTTATTAAATGCACGATAATAAAACGAATGTGTGAATGTTAATTGGACAATTTTACCATTCCATAGCAGGAAATGGTTATCCTTTTTCCTTAATTCAGGAGGCCATTGCCCTTAACGAGATGTAAAGGGTTAAATAAATTTTTAAAAAATAAAACGAGTTCTCAAAAGATAATTGTGTGTCTAATATTTTTGAGAATTGTAAAACGCGTTTTCACTGCTAGATTGTAATTGACACATACACTTTTGGAAATTATGTACACAAAGTAGGCATACATGATTAAATGAAAAACGACAACACAAATTGGAGTAAAATTTCTTTTAAAATATCTTACTTCACTTATATACAAATATTTAAGAGGACGGTGATGTACGCAAAAAGCCAGAGTAGGGAAGTTGGCTGTATAAAAGAGAATCGATCAGAACAGATAATCGCGCCTCCCGCTCACGATCCTCATGTGTGACGTACGAGAGTAAACAAGGGGCTGACAGATACGGTTCGTACAACGCAGCCTACGTGAAAGAATCGAGAGGAACGCCGATAATGATAGCACCAGGGATCTTCTTCTTTTGCCTTTTCCCGCTACAATAGGGTCAGCGCTAATGGGTGCGGGCGATTATTTTTATTAATTTTCGCACAGTTCATTTTTAAACAGATCTGACGAATGTTTTACCGACGAATGCCCTTCCTGACGCCAGCCACAGGAGACACAAGCACATTACACATAGATAACACACAATCACGAAACACACAACCATGCCCAAGGTGGGATTCGAACCCTCGGTCCTTCGGTCCAAGATCGCCACGGCGCTATTGCTTCAGCGATCTCGGTCACCAGGATCGGCATAATGATAGCAACAGGGATAATTCGGAGAAATGGCAAGACAAGGTGATGACACAGAGACGGCAATTGCAACACTCAAGTGCCTGAACGGTGAAAAATAGTGAGATTGGGTGGAACATGGGCAGACGTGCGGTGAGGGTGAGAGCAAGTGCGACTTGAACGACAGTAACAAGAGCTATCAGAACAAAAGGATAGCTGTGGGACGAGGGCGACGAAGAGGTGCCAGCATTAAAATCAGTTGTTGCTTATTCTGGAGGCTGGACATCACCATCATCACTCACTCACATCATCACTCAAAAATTTCACTTACTGAAGTTCCCTTAGGCACAAAGATATTAGGCTTTACGCCCATATCCGCAGCCATATGATGAAGCGCTGATAATGCTGGTGGAATGAATTACGTCAGGGACTTGGAATGATAGCTAAAAGAAGACAATAGGAATCGACCCGATTAAAGCTGCCATAATTCCCTTTTGTCCTCTAAAATTTTGACAGAGTCCCTAATTCCGCATGCCCCTAGGAATTCTACATCGCCAGGAAATTAAACTGGGTCCCCAAGACCTTGCCTGCGAAGGCTAGGGCGCTGGCCTCTACGAACGGGTCACCGGCGGAGGTGGGGGCCAGGGCGTGGGCAGGGGGCGAGCCCGATAACGAGGGAAAGTCGGCCTGCGATAAGATTCATCGGTTCCCACAGAATACTTACACGACCGGCGCGGGCGGCGCCGGCCGCGCGCCGCTTTCTTCCTCCATATGGTAGCAGCGCGCAGGGGGCAGGGCGGCGCAGCGCTTCCTTCGGCGCAGCATCGCGGGTGAGGAGGGGGGACGGGGCGGGGCGGGGCGCGGCGCCGGGGGCCCCGGGACCGAAACGCGGCGTCCGATCGATCTGAGTGGAGTGCCTGGGGCAACGGCGGCGGCGGCGCCGCGACGCCGGCGACGCGACGCGCCGGTCCTCCCGAAATTCCTCCGAGGGCCCTTGCGCGGCCCAACTTTGCAAAGAGGGCGGGGCGGCCCGCCCACCTGGTAGTTTGGCGCGTACGATCTACATTCATAGCTTGTCGTTTCGGCGCACGTTGGCGGTGGGGAGCGGGTCACGTGGCTGGCGAAAATAGCACACGTTAGCTTTTAATCGCTGTTATCGCACTTGTACACATCTTGACTCGAAAGTGTAACAAAGTATGTTACTTAAGATACATCGGATGCATTAGGTTGAACGCTTATTTAATAAAACTTGATAAATTAATTTAATGAAAAGATTTCTCGAAACTGCTTTACAATGAACCTTATAGTTTCTTGCCCTTTCAAATGCGCTCTAAAAAGTACTATTATTCTGTCTGTATATTGTGTCGCATAATACTTTATTTTTGTGACACTTTCAGTATCTACGAAAGAATAGGCGGAGAAGGAAATTAATAATTCCATCTTCTTCTTCCTCCTCTAGCACAACATTTCATACAAAATAATGTTGAAGAGGAAAACCGCAATATTTTCCATTTCACCGGGTGACTTCTCTTGCCTACTCAAATCGAAAGAGAGACACCCTTCCGAACTGAGCAACCAGCAGAGGGATCCTTTGTTCGTTGCAGGGGTTGCGATGATAATGGATTCAGCTATGCTACGTAGGCACAAAGGGGAAGCTCTTCAGCCACAGGCGCCTGAGAACGACGTGCAAGTATGGCTTCACCCTGAGCGAGCCGTCGTCGGTAGTAGATATGGAAAGGCTCATCATTCAATCCAGTTTTTTTTTCAGGGCTAGTCATGAAACTGCCACCTTGCGAAGAGTCATTTGCGACAGATTTTTCAATTGTATTTCGTACAAAGGGATTTGCGTGCTTCATTTTGATACAATAATTGTCATTCACTTTTACTTATTCAGAAGGCAGTCTAACTGCAACAAAAAAGCACTCAGTCCTTCTACTGCATATGAATATAAAAAAGAAAAGGAAGCAAAAAGAATTTCATTTAAGACCATCTCAATTATACTGGGTACAAAATATTCAACTCATCAGCGTAGTATCTTCGAAAAGGAAAACAAAGAGTACTTAAAAAGGAAAAAATGTACATCAAATATTCTCGAAATTTGTTTGTCGAAAATGTAATTATTTCATAAATAAATTATAAGAAAATATGGGTATTTAAATATTGTTATTGTCCCATACTTAATCTGTAAAATAATTTCCTGCATGTTAGTAAGTATATCGTGAAGTTTGAACAATTGGAGCAAGATAGAAAATTGAAGTGTTTTGTATATTATTACTTAAGTTTTAGGACATGACGTTTTTCGTAAGTAATAAAAAACTCGAACTAATTGCTATAAAATCACGGCAGAATCTGGTGCAAATGGGACGACATCTGGCGCTACATTTCAGTTGTTTTCGAGGCGCGCAATTTGGTAGCTTGAGTGAGTTGGGGATTGGAACGTTAGTCATGGAAATTGAATTTGCAAAAAATTGCAACACCAGGTAAGCTTCCGTAAATTGATTTCGATTGGTGGTCCTCCCTTGATTTTGTGTTATGGCTCGGGGACGTACATTATAATAACCAGTGCTCCTGTTTTCTCTTTAAATTTCATGATCACTTTAAATTATAACTGATTTATCAATATAGACTGTAAAAATGAATCCGTATCTTATTGTTTTGTCCTTTTATTTGCTCTAGAGCAGTTTCAGAAAAATAAATTTTTCATTCTTAAAAAAATCTAATTAGTCAAACAAAGATTTCGTGAATAAATTAAAGAAATAGTAGTTTGCAACCCTTATTCTTAAAACTTATCACATCAAGAC
This sequence comes from Acheta domesticus, assembly GCA_031308135.1. Lineage (NCBI taxonomy): Eukaryota > Metazoa > Arthropoda > Insecta > Orthoptera > Gryllidae > Acheta > Acheta domesticus. The sequence goes on along the minus strand of JAHLJT010000631.1, from coordinate 114,326,465 downwards.
GAGATCGTCCAGGATCACCAGTCCATTTTTTAATTATTGTTGTAAAATATAGTAAATGGAGTTACATGTTTTTTCTACGCTTTGCTTAGCGTTTTCCAGATTAAATAAGAGTTTTTCTGTCGAAAATTCGCATTTTTCCGGCGCATGATTACGTAAATTTCTCTTCTTACAAAGAACTTCGTAAGGCAGGAATGTAAAAAAGGTTTGGTGAATGAGAATAGACTTCTCGTTAGAGCACTTTGACAGAAGACATGCGTAAGAAAACTTTTAAAAAAATAGAAAAAACTTTCGCTGTATTTTGTATTTAAGAATTAATAATTGTGTTATCTTATTCAATGTTAAAGTGAGAGTTCTCTTAATCAAAATTAATTTTCGTCGAATTGCCTCTAGTTTTTTACCAAATATATCTATGAAAAGCGAAGGAAAAGCACGAGCAAGTCAAGAGGACACATTTCAACGAATAAAACATAATGTTTACATTGTTTTGTTTTGTTTTTACTTTCCCGAACTGAGAAACAACCGAGTTTGTCGCGCTTTCATTACTGGAGTCAGTCATGGACGTATCGTGTATTTGCTCGGCATTTAAATGAATATGTCATCGTTCTTACATCCAAAACTGTAGTGTCGAAACAAGCATAAGAGTAATAGCAATAGTTTCTACAAACTGCAAGAATGAATTAAATCCACACTCAAGACTTACAACAGCCCTGCATTGAACAAATCTATATTAGTAATATATTACAAACGGTTTTAAAAAGATTATTAACATTGAAAATATTCTAAATTATTGTATGATCTGAAAAATAAATAATAAATTATGGCACCGACAAGAATAACGAATATAATAATCAATGAACAATCAGTATTTTTGTACTGTTAATAGAAATTCTTAAACATTTTATTTATTATTTTCATGACTTATGACCGTTTAGTTAATTTCACACTTTTATGAGTTCAAATTCTCCTAATACCTAACAAGAGTAGTATTCGGCTTCTAAAATTCAGTATAATCAGACAAGTCGTACTTCGTTTCATCTTCAAATAGTTTAATACGAGTAGTGTCTCTGTTATTCTTGTATTCTCAACGGAGAACTAAACATAGCGGAGGCGCGCTAGTGCGGAATTGGAATCCGGGCAATCAATGACGCCTTCAGTAAAAGACAATTCGAGGAGTTGTTTGTCTTAAAAAACGACGTTCCTTGTTTCAACGTGAGCAAAGGAAAAGAGAGGAAACAGTGAAAGTAAAGGCGCCCAGGTAAGGCCACGAGCGAGTCGCATCGTCAATCTGACGCGGAAAACAGAAAGCAATTAGCCCCAGAATGACCGCCCAACGTCACCCTCCGCGCATCCCGCCCACGCCCAGGCCGCCACTCGGGTGCCCTCTTTGCCCCTCCTCGCCGCCGACTCTCTTCGCGGTAAGCCCCAGACACATTTCCAATTTCGTGCAACTCTTGTGTGTTGCACACATACGAACCTAGTCCCACTACTTTCTTTAACAAATGTTGGTTGACAATCAGCATGAGGACAAATTAGTAGAAAAAAATTCCATTAAAATTATAGAATTAAAAACAATTAGCTAAGCACCTCATAACAGCAAGTAACAGCAGTACGAATGTTTAATTACGAGTAATCCTAACCAATTTATTGAACCGTTCTCCAACTACTCTCTCCAACATGGGAAGAATAAATGTTTCAAAACCAAATCAATCATTTCAAAAGCAGTAAAGAACTAATTAAAAGTCGTTTCTTACCCCAAAAAATTTCAAATTGTTTTTCCGATAATCATTAATATTTTCTATAATTAAATATTTTCTCATTTTTATTAAATAATTTAATTTAATATATTAAATCCTTTCCAGCGGTATTAGGTGCTTTCTGCGGTGCTTCCAGCGGTACTAGGTGCTACTCATTTCAGAATTCTGGATTCACCTCTTATGAAGCCGCTCCAAAACCCCTGCTGAATTAAATCTTCACAATTCATATATTCCGTGGCCCCCCTCACCGATACAATACTTAGGAGTGTTGCTTGACAAAAGACTAACTTGGGAACCCCACATAAATGCAATAGCCAACGAAGTATCTGCGAAGTATTAAAACTCTTCCCTCTGGCTAATGCATGTTCTTTATTGAAAGTTGAATGTCGGTTGTTAATACTTAAATCCTTAATTCTAGCAACCATGATTTATGCACGTCCAGTTTGGGGATGAGCTGCGACTAGCAATCTCCAAAAATTAACATCCATTCAGAATATATTTTTAAGAACTATAAATGCTCCCTGGTTCATTCCAAATATCCATATTCGAAGAGAATTAAAAGTGCCTTCATTAAGCGACAACATTACACAAATAACCCAAAATTTTTATCAAAACCTTCACACTTCAAGCTTCATGCTTCTTAATCTTCAGTCTAGGTCGCAATGCTGCATACCCACGTATTAAATCTAGGTATCCCAAAGACCGATTCAAACCACCGAAACACCCCATAACTGCCAACTGATCAAAACTAAAACAGTATACGACCTCGTTTCATTTACTTCCCACAATGTTTACGTTCTTCCGAGTAATAGAAGCCACTGCTTATGGATGGACATTTCCAAAAAATCAAAAAACAATGTACTTCATAATTAACCTCCTCAAAAAACAAGTATGTCGAATGAGAAGAAATACATTTAAAAAAAAAGCTCTTATCATCGCCTCGTCCCGAAACATTACATTCGTACGCCAAAAACACTACAGTTATGTAAATAATAACTGAGTTACGTACTTCATTTTATTTCTTGGTATACTTGTACCTAGAAAGTTAAGTAATAATGGAGAAAGGATCCACGTATATTTTGACAGAAATCACTCCATAAGACCCTGATACCAAACACTTGTTGTTTTCAGTTTCCTATAAATAGTTTATCACTCGTAGAAGTAGTAGAGTAAAAATACATTCGAGGGTCCTTGATAAGGAACAGTTTTTTTTCTCTTAAAACTTCTAGTCAGTCCGCCTGTTCCGCTCGTTCCTCCGTCCTACCGTTCATCCGTCCGTCTCTCCGACTGAGTGTCCATTGCACTGTTTGTCCATCTGAAAGTCCGTTCGTCTTTCTATGTGGCCGACCGCCTGTCCGTCCGTCTGTGAACTACACCGGTGAATTAAACCGCATGAAGGGCATTCACCAGAATAGATATTCCCCGGCCGATCTGGCGGGCATCATGGCCCCTCGAATTTGAAATAACTTCTAGTTTTATTCTTACGACATGTTCCAGCTTTGCTCAAAAATACCATAACACTTTTTCTTTAAATACTTTTCACGAATCCCAGAACCTCGAAGCACGCTATCAACAAAGGAAATTTCGATTTCCTTAGTTACGTTCGATTTTCGAACGTCTGAAATTTCGAAAATTGTAAAAGTTAAAAATTGGTTTGATGCCCTCCTACGACATTATTGAAGATCTTTTGCTTAATGAAATCAGTTCAGCAGAACGCGATCTCTGCTGACAATCTGACAATAATGTCAAGTAAATTTTTTAAAAATTATTAGTAGTTTTCACATATTTTTTTGTGAAATCATAACAATTAAAAGAGTAGGTTTTCTCAAAAATGACTCCAAATTATTTTTAACATTTTTTCCTCGAATGGAGAAGAATTCTTTTAATAATTCGACACATGATCAATTACAAAAGTTCAACATTTTTTACGCGCCGGTACTGTTTAAATAACTAAACAGTGCGATGGTGTCAAGGAAAAGAGCCCTGATCGCGGCACCTATGCACTTAAGTTCAAATTACAACCCCGATAATTTTTTTGTGGGTAGGAAACACTCCCAAAAATATGAGCCGGAACAATGAAGTAATCCATTAGTGATGTTAGCCGTCACTAGACCACGACATATTCACAATTGCGTTTATATATGCGAAATTTTCTCACGGGTTCAACTAAAATTATAATATTAGCTAACTGTTACAAATAATAAGAGAATGTATGGGCCGTTGCAGCTTCACTAGTTAGTAAAGGGACGGAAACCTTTTCATTAGTACTTGGATGATAACTGGCAGTCTAAAAGTTAATTTTGTGGTTTTCTTTCTTATGAAATTCTTTTTCACTTTGATATTTGAGATAGTATTTCCTTGTATGACGAAGAGGCTTCCGCGCAACCGGAGAGTTTAAAACCTCACGCAACCCCATCGCATGAGCATGTTCAGAGTCAATCATTCATCCTGTCGCCAACGATAATAAATTACGATCCTATTCAATTGTTTTCAGAGCTTATTTTTTCAATTACATTGAGTTCGTCTTTGTCCACCGAACTTTTAATTACTCCAAAACAGATTACCAGCTGAGGATCGCGTAAAAGCGCATATCACGCGGATTTCGACACTTCATTGCAACATTGTTCACTTCGTAGACGTGCGCCTCCCTTTTTCAACGTCGCGGCATGTTCAAGGTAGATAAACCTGAGCAACCTGCATTATATTATCTCGCATGAACGTAGGACTGTGTCACGGCAGAGGAATGACCCACATACCCCGGAGTCCATTTTGTAGGTTAGCTTCTTCAAGCAATGGTTGCATCATGTTAAAGAAAATTGTTTTACGAATACGCGTAAGTAAGCGTAATCGAATCGCTCTGACAAGATAGACATTATGCAGTGAATTAGAAATGCCAACATAAGCACAACGTAATGTTAACAAAATGGGTCAAATTGCAAAAAGAAACGTGGATTATGGCAACATAATGCAGTCCTCCACGGAAAGCTGTTTACACATCGCTAACTCTGTAAAAACATTATGAAACATTCATGAGAAGAAAATCCCTGCATTAAACCGCTGATGCAATCAAACAAAAACTGCATTATTTATATTTTATAGGAGAAACGGCATCGTAAAAGTAGCTGCTGTTTATTAGAAACATTAAAATTATAATTAGGGCGAATCATGCATTACTAATGATAAGTTTCAGGAAATGTCCAATTTCATGATGAATTTGTTAACCTTATCTCAAAGAGGCTAAATAATGTTCGTCAATGCTGTTCTTGTAGCTGCCTCATTTTTTTATAAAATCGTTCTGTAAAATAATAATAATAATAATAATAATAATAATAATAATAATAACAACAACAACAACAGAATATTCAAGCATGGGATCAACGCATCGGTCGTTACAAACGTAGTGTAGATTTCTGTGTATAGAGTCAGTTGTTTGAAACAGACGCGAAGAGATCCTATCGCAATCTGAATCAAAAACCCTAGGACAACGCAGTTTCTCCTACAAAATATGACATTGAAATATTCTGGGCAGGAATCTGGGAAGAAAGCACAGGCTGTTAATAACATTTCAGAAAACCCAAAGGAACTCCCGGAATGGCTTACACGCGGCATCACGTATCTGCTACTCAGAACGGGAGACAGTTCTCTGGTGGAAATCACAAGCCAATCATTTGTCTGCGAGTAATGCATTTGTATTATGCATTTGTATATATTTGTCTGTGAGTAATCATTGTCTGCAGTTATACATTTATAACTGCAGACATAGCAAACACATTATACAGACACCTCGAGAAGAACCATCTGTTGCCAATTGAACTGAGAGGATGTCAAAGGTTACTAGAACAGCAAGGAATTCTTGCTTCTAAATAAGGTCACCTTGAATGATGTAAGGAGATGAAAACGTAATGTAAGAATTGAATTGAATTGAATTGAATAGCCTTAGTTTACGTGGTGAGACTCAGGCCATGCTTTTCCGTCTGACCATGCAAATTTTGCTACGCTCCTTTCACTAACTAGCGGAGAGTTTTGCAATGCTAGTATGTACTCGTGGGGTACCAGGTTACTAATACACAGCGGTACGTTGAACGTTGTGTTGGCACAGGTTTGTTCTCCATGCGCTAGTTTTCATGCATCAGAAAGTTTTGAATTCCACACATTGCAACGATATTAAATTATACTCTAGTATTCTTTTCATCAATTTGATCTACTATGCAGTGGCGTAGCGTGACTCACACGTTTGGGGATGCTCAACAATAACACACAAAATGTCACTATCAACTACTTCGTCTAACAGGCGAACGCAACACAAGGCAGATACACTGGGACTACTTCCACGATCTCGATTGCTTACGACGGTGTAGGCGCTTCCCACAAAATCCTCACAGCAGTCAGGGCTGCCGATGTCTTGAAAGCAAATTATACAATGGCTCAGCTTTAATTCTTATACGCGAATGGCAATAAGACCATTTGTTAATTTATACATTGCAGACTTAAATAATATGTAATCTATTTAAGAGATAATACAATTTCTTGGATATTAATTAAGAAATAGTAGTCAGGCACTATTTCTACAGTTTGTACCCATGACCCCGACCATGACTCCCAAGTGAGAGAAAGATAATTTACTGAACGCCTGAAGTGTGCTGCGCTCTCGTGCACAAACGAGCTTCTTTCCGCAGTAGACGCTAGCGTAAAGCAGTCGGGTTTCTCTGGGCCAAGGGTGAAGAGGGGAGAGGGGGACCTCGCCATCTGCGCATGCGTCATTGCTCGTTGCAATCTGGCGGCAGACGCTGAAGTATTTTAGCATCCAAGCAATCAGAGGCCAGCTTCAACAGCCCGCCGAATTCAATCATAGGAAATCAATTTTAAATTAATACAAAACGTGTTTAGCTCAACAGACCACTTGTAAGATTATCAATACAGTATTTAAGGTTCTTATATACGGGGATGCTCAGCATCTCAGCGTCCCCTGACGCTACGCCACTGGTACTATGGCTCTTCAATTCTTATCAATTGCAGGTTTTGAATATTTTGTTTCAACTGATGATGACAAAAGCGACAAAAAGCCGGATACAGGTTTTTAAACTGAACAACTACTTTATATTCAAAACTGGAAATGAGCATTTTTCTAGCACATCACAAGCCACAACAATGAGGCCAGTTAAGCTGAATGACTATGCGTGATTTGAGTCTCTCCAGACTTGCAGTTGAAGTGAAGGTCTCTTGATTGAAAAAAAGGGTCTAATGAACCACACCGAAAAGTTTTATACGTCCCAAAACGGAAGGTGAATGTTTTATATTTTACAAAGCACACTCCATTTGATTATTGTCACTATGTCATAGTCCTTCTCCAGGACTAGGAATTGTATTGTTCAGTCGAAATGATCAGTCCATCTGATTACTTAATTATTTACTGGTTACTTAATGTCTGTACATCAGAAGTCATTCAGTACTTACGATAGCCTAATAAGAATAAAAATGCGAGTGACCTACTGAAATATCACGAACTCAGTTGGACAATATGTGGGGATCTAACATGAAAAGTCCATTATTTCTTCCACTCCACATCAAGCTGTCTTTTTTTTATTTAAGGTCGCATCAACTACTAGGTCATTAGCGACCACTATTGGATTTAACGTTATGGTATGAGGATGAAACGATATGGTGATGATAGGAGAGGACGTACTCACACAACCATGCCCCAGGTGGGAATCGAACCCGCGTCCAGTCGGTCCGAGATCAATACGGCACTATTGATTTAGCGATCTCGGCCACGGGTCCAAAACTGTCTTTGATGGCACATTTGTTTAAGATATTAACTACAGATGATGAACATTATCAAGGCTGTACCTGCTTCGTCACTTGATGCATTAAAGGCAGGAGTGTTTAATGGACCCCAGACCTGTGCAATTGAACGCTATTGAGACGTCAGGAGAAAGATGAACAAGAAGGAAGAGTGCGTTATTCTATATCAGTAACGGAAAACCTGCAATAAAGAAGTTACTAACCAGTAAAGCCACCTAGCTAATATTTTGTCCGTATTTCATGATCGGGGATGAAATATGATTGTTAAAAACTCCATTTCCTCCACGATTTTGGAAGATTTCTGGAGAACGTAGCAGAAAAAAGAGCGGTTTCATTAAGACCTGAAGTAGTGGAAGAGCGCTATCAACCGAGATAGAACAAGCGTAATCACAATAAGATTTCTTTTGGAGCATTCAAAAAAGGTGCCTTGATAGAGTCCTCAAAATAAAGAACTTGATATGCATACTTATGAATTTATAGAATACATCTGATATTTGCTTAGTAACAAATATAATAATAGCTTTCATACACACTGAAACGTTGATTTACGACGGTATATGTTTCAGTTTTAGCTACAAAATTTATTTAGATGTTGCAATTTAAGTTCAATTTCTGCAACAATATAAACAGAATTCTATGAAATAATTCTCTACACACACTCTTAGGCTAACAAGAAGATAAAATGTTGAAAATCTGACATGGAGACTGAAAAAACAAACGAACCCCGTTTTAAAACTCTCTTGCAGATTAGTTAATGGTAATTATGAATGGCAAAGCAACAAAAATATGTTTAGAAATGTAAGTCATGGATGTCAAAAATTACATATCTGTGTTTACACAACGCTCCACTAAAACTAATTTCTTAAATTTAAATTACATTTTTGGCCTACTACGGCTCATTCACTTCAGCTAATGCGTTTCTCACAAGAAATGCCTATTCATTTGGCCATTGATTTATTAATTTAAATTATGAAAGAAAATATGGTTATATATGTTCTATTTCCGGAATGCGAATGGAGATAAAGATTTATATTTAAAGTTGATAATGATTCCAATCTGTATGTCGAATTCCATCAAAACATTAAACCAAGCGCTATTGTGTGGCCAATTCTATATAATCTGTTGAATTTATATTGAACAAACATTTACACTCAGGATGATTAAATTTTCTGTATACAAGGATGTACTCGCTTCACGCCAAATAACAAACAATTGCTTTCAGACTATCCAAACCGTAAATGTTAATTCTGCGAAATAATATAACATTACCGAAGTAGAAACTGACATTCAGTTCTCTTTATTTACATTTATTTTTCAAAACTTAGTACAAAATTATTAAATAAGTTGATTGAAAAAATGGAACAAAATCACAGAAAAAAATTCCAAAAACAAGAAATCACACATAAATATGTATCTTGCCTTAGGTGTAAAAATTATTTTTTTAATTATTTAAAGTACAGTAGAGAATTATAGAACTAAACGTAAAAAAGCGGAGAAAACCAGAAAAACTATACCAAATTTCTCGAGACTTTTTTGCTTTCATTCTCCCGTCCCGGTGTCTTTTTGCACACACACACACACACAAATCAATGGCGTCGCCTCACGGAAAGCGTGCCATATGTTGAAGCAACTTGTTGACTGTGGGCCGGCGGCGGGGCCCACAGGTGCTTCGAGGCGCGCATAAATCTAGAGCCGGGCTGCGCGTGTGCGCCGGGGGCGGGCAGCGCTGGAGCGACGCGGCAGCAGCCAAGCCGAGGGCGGGCGACCGTCAGGGCGCAGGCGAGCGTCACGCCGCCCGCCAGCGGCGCCCGGCGCAGCCTCCGCCCGCCACGCAGCCCTGCCGGCGCGCCCGGCGCCCGGCGCCGCAAGAAGAGGGACACAAGGGAGCGAGAGTGGGCGCACAGGAGAATGAGGGAGGAGGGGAGCTGGAAATGAGTGCAGAGTGGAAGCAACCGAAGAAAAAATAGCGGGAGAAAGGTCTTTGGTGCTAGAATGGGGAGTCCGGCAGAACTATGCGTGGGCACGGAGAAGACGTCGAGGGTGCTTAGGCGGGGCGGAAAGGATAATACAGCGGGTTGACAAGGGTGCAGGATGGACTATAAGAGAAGATGAAAAAAAAGTATTGAAGTTGTGGGGAGTGAGAGGATAAGAAGGCGGGGCGCAAGTGGCGGGAATGTGCGAGGAGGAGGAGGGAAACGAGCTCAGCGGGGCGCGGACGGCAATAAAAGCAGGTTGGCCGCGTATGCGCAAAGAGACGATAGCGGGGATGAGAAACGGGCGGAGCGAGGTGGGTGTGGTGAGTGGAGCGGGGGGGGGGGCGGAGGCAAAGGCGGGGCGCATGACTCGCGTATCGACCTCCCGCCGCTGCCGCTGCCGCCGCCGCCGGCGTCGGCGCCGATTCACGTGTGTCGGAAGGTCAGAGGTTGCGCTCCCGCGGCCCCGGGCGCGTGCGTGGCCGCGCCACGCGGAGGCGGCGCGGGGGGAGGGGACTGTCTCAAGGGGGGAGGGGCGGGGGCGGCGTGGGTGACCCGCCGCGCCGCGCGCAGCGCACGCGGGGATCCGGCACAGACCAGGCGCAGACCAGTGGACAACACATGAAAATCAAATGCGCTCCTTTCATCAAAAGGAATATGATCAAAAGCTCCCATATGAAAAATTATTACGACTAGAAAAAAAAGAAATCAAAATGAGACGGTTTTAGGTGATACAGTTCTCTTTTCACTTTTCGTTTCTTTCTTTATTGTGATACGAGATTCCCATATGCATTATCTAATAGGCGTCACGGCGTGCCTTTTCTTAAGAATGTAGAAAGTCACATGAAAATATTAATTACACATTGGTTGTATAAAGAAGAAAAGAAACCAAACCAAAAGAACAATGACGGGGAGGTGAAAACAAGGAACGTCCTGGCCAAAGAAGCGAGAGTTAATAGGAAAGAAGGGACAAAACACGCACGCAACAAAAGATAAACTCAACAACTTTAGGTGAATGGAGGGCGGCGGTGTGTGTTTCTGAATAGGGCAGCAAGTGATGAAGTGGAAACGTTGCGCTGCAAATGAGGTGAGGAGCATTTGCGGGAGTTCGCGGCAGAGGCGTCAGCAAAGTTGACGATGGAAGGGGAGGAGCGGGGATGCAAGGAAATTGCGTGGGGGGGGGGGCGAGACGCGAGCAACCGGAGAGAGGGGGAGAAAGAGAGAGTAGGGGAAGGAGAAGGAGAGAGTGGTGACTGCGACAGCAGGAGCAGCATATGGAGAGCCCGACACACGCAGAGGCGGGGGCGACCGGTCTATGACAGAAGAAACAAGAGCAGCGACCTTTCATCGACAAACGAGAGAAGGCCTGGAGATGCTCCGAAGTGAGTCAATCCCAAATGTGGCTCCATGAAAAATTGCCAATTGTAAATGTAATAATTAGACGATTTGTTGATGGTTTAAATATTAAATCTTTTTGAAAACTGTTACATTCAATTAAATTATCATCGCTAAATCGGTGTGACTGGCAGTGTAATAACTAATATTCGTATATTATCATTTATTAAGTAATTTAGGGAGAGACTGATCTACATGAGACTAGAAATCTTTAGTATTGTCTAGGCATCTTCATGTTCATTTCCCAATCTGTATGTTCATTTCCAGTTGGGGACGTTGTTTCCCCGCCAAGTGGTTGCTAGCCAGTCGCGAAGTATATACTTCTCTGCCATTCACAATACCGCTTCTTAAGGAATAATTATGCGACATTTAGTATTCTAATGTATCAAACCAAATTATTTTGCAATACAAATCGTACTGTTTTCAATTCCGAATAATAATCTAGATTAAAATGTAGAAATGCTTGACCAATGATTGTGAGCTGAAAAATGACGCCATATTGTGTTAACCATCGTAATCATTAATAACCATTCTCTAAATCTTAATAACAATACTGAATGAGCAGTGGTTTACAATTTCATTTCCTGAGAGATTGATCGATCCCGAGGTTGTTGGGCGACGTGATGGCGGGAAATGAGTGGGCGGCACGGAGACTGCGGTTCGGCTGCTCGTGGCGGCGACAGCCCTCGCCGGAGAATAGCTCGGCAGGTGGTCCCGGCGGCCGCAGCGAAGCCGGATGCGGCGGGGGCGTTATATCACAGGCAGCCGTTTAGTGAGCAAACGCGACGCGGTCGATTGGGAAGGGTCGGGTGCGATGTGAAGGTGAAGGGCGGGAGCTGAAGGTTTGAAGAGACCCAGAGGCGAGGAAACAGGGGACTGTGGAGACAACGACGAACTTAACTGTTTTGTGACTCACAATAGCATGACGAACAATTGCATTAATTGGTTGTGATATTGCCCCGGAGACAAGAGAGACTTTACTCATCAGGAAGAAAAGGCGTTATCGAACTGATTGCTGGTTTCTGATTAATAGTTTCTGGAATATGGTTTCTGATCAATGCGTTTTTCGTTTCAACATGTTTAATTAAAATGTCCTTTTAAAGTAAATTTGGACTGAAAACCTGAAAACAAATGAATGATAAATATCTTAGAAGACGTTACAGTCATTATAATGAAAATTAATTGTATGCATTCAGGATAACCATTATCCATTAATATGTTTTAGTTAGCTTGTACCAAGAGCATACCACTTAGGTTTGGGTTCTTCGCCAATACTTCAAATACATTAATACACATTCCAGTGATCTGGCGTGATAGTTCCGTATCGATATTGATTCAGACCTTCCTCGGGGCTTGTAAATTTCTCTTCGTTAAAACATGCGTCATGTTGTACTCGTACATGTAAACTCGTCTTCAAATACGTGCGACATTACTCAAAACACGTGGGAAAATATTGGTCTTGAGATCCTGAGTTTGCATTTTCATAGCTTATTTGATCAAAGTAGTACAAAGCTGAAGTTTTTAATAAAAAGGCAATCAACTGATTGTAAAAAGAATTTGTTGAAGTCAGTGTTGAGTGTATTGAAAGTGCCTAATTAACAGAGGAGAAATTACAAAAGACGACGATTCAAGCATCATTATTTTTCATAAGTGTTTTATTTTAATTTAATTGATATTTATAAAATGTGATGAATCAAATAACCGTACCAGCAAAATACGCCGAAGCCTCCCATGATATTAAAGAGATAATGTTTTAAAATTGAGACACTTCGGTTTATGGTATGAACTCCGGAGGATTTGCAAGATACATACAACTAGCAATAAAGGCACGCTGAGTGACACGTCAAATACACTGTCAGATGTCCATTTCTCAAACATGAACGCCATTAAAACGAGAAGTTACATTAAATGATCACAGGTGTTGTCATTGCCAACAATGTGAGTAGTTACAGTTGTCCTAAAACTCCATTCTATGACAATCCCTATTCTCACAATACGCACAATATGTTTTCAAAACAAGAAATAAGATTATGTCAAACGCTGGTATTAGTTGTTAAATATTAATGCAATGCACTGGGTCCGCCGGTACAGATCATTATGCAGCTCTTATTTTCTTCTTCTAATCACCTGCAGTTCGTAATACAACAATACTCCATTCTATAATTTGCGACTACTGTGATGCATTGTAATTTCATAATCCATCACGAAACGACTCAGTTTGTTGACGCTCTTGATTATTGAGCATGAGGCATCGCATTGTCTACACAGCCTCTGTAGGAATGATGTTCAGTTTTAAACCGCAAACACAAAAGGAACTGCATTCGTTGCTCAATGGCAGCATCCTGCCGGTCTCGCAGCCCGTCCTCGCCCTCAACCCCACAGCCCCGCCGGGAAATAATGGCGTCAGCCTTCCCGGATCAGCGCGTAGTACGTGCGGAGGTCGGCTGTTCAGCCACTACGGCACGACCCACTCGTAAAGAGCCAATAGCCGCTTTATTGCGTAAATGATGCGGCGGCTGTTTCGAGCCCAGTCATTTGCACGCAGAGAGTACACCGTGCTGGAGCGGCAATTTGCCGACACGTGTTCGGGCGGCGTGCCGCGCGGTTTCCAAACGCCCTGCGTCATTCTCGGCGACGCAACCGCAGTTCAGTATGAAGGGCGTATTCAAAACGCCCGAGGCGAACCGTGTCAATGGCCATCGTCGCAACTTCACGCTCCGCAATTTACATCAGGCTTCTTTCCGGACAATGCCACTCGTTACCCCGAAAAGCACAATTAACGAAATAAAATTCCGAGTGTTTTCTCAAACTACCTCGCGCAACCACATCCGTACATTTTCCTCTTCTAGGATGATAATGCAATAAATTGTATTTAAATACGTTTAATAGCTTTCAGCGCAGTTCATCTCAAAATAGAGGAATATAAACTTAGAAAAAAATTCATACAAATTTGAATGTCTGAATTGCATTAATTCATTACAAAATACAGTACGAAACAAAACCACCTGACCCTTCCAGGATGAAAGTTCTTTTTCGAACCCACAAATCTCGAGCTTCTTGATTAGCTCAAGGCAATGAAATAAAACAATACCGACACTAATTAGAATACAGCTGTAACAAGCATCCGAGCAGATTATTAAAAATTTAAAAGAAACTAAGTTACCTACAAACTATTACAATTAGGTCGATTGCAATAAGTACTTTCTTGTGGTTCTACATTTGCCAGAAATCTAATACACAATATTGTGAATTATGTAGCAAGTACTATTTCTTCATTAATTCTGTATATAGATTGCACGGTCGCGAAAATTAGGTCACGTAAAGTGTGTATTATCCGCTGTTATAAATAATCAAAAATAAACGAAACAATTGAAGGGTTTGACACTAGATAGTCCTGTACCACATCAATTTATTCCGAGAAATGAGATAAAAGTATCAATACGACCTTCCTCGTCACAGAATAAAGAAGAAAGTCTCCGTAGTACAGTGCCATTTGTATCACTGTAAAATTTGCTCAAAAGACAGTAATCCATATGGCGAGTATATTATTAGAACCTTCTTTTCGAATGGCACATGTCTATCCGAGCGGAGCCCTTCGTATGAAACAAAATAAAAGTAAACGAGAAAAGAGCAACAAATCGAGCACATCGAGAGTCATTCAATATTACGTGCAACAAACTGAGCATCTTTCACTATTACGTCTGAACACTTCTCCTTCAGAGTTTTATTAGTTCATCTCCAAAATCACTTAAGGCGCAACCGTACACTACCAAGCGCCAATCCATGTCAACATACGACGATGGTGGGTCGTCCCGTGCATGCCAGCAATGTATCCGGAGACAGACGCCGATGAAGAGGTTAAAGCTGTATCGGAGAAACGTGAAACGCCAACGAGTGCTCGACCGATAGCAGGAAGCTGAGGGGCGGGGTTGGGCGGGGTGGCTGGGGCTCCTTTCAGAGCGGCAGTAAGGAATCTAACAGGCCTGGAGCGCTCGCTCGGGAACCCCCGAGAGGCCACTAGAGCGCGGCGCGGGCGCGGGCGCGGGCTGCGAGGGCGGGAGGTTCTTTATCGCCTGCGGCAGATGCGGCAGGGGCAGCGAAGGAGACGACGGGGATGGAAATGGAGAAGAGGATTAGAGTTGGAAAGGAAATGGCATAACCGTAATGTCGGGTATTTATATGCGACTTAGCGCATTGTGAAAAAAAACAACAAAAAAACATAAACGTTTCAGATATCCAATGTCAATTTCAGCTAAACAGGTCATCTCGATCAACCATACAATTTGTTAAAACCGTGTTGAATGCCTGAGAATGCATTCAACGGTATAGTATGTTTTGCTTCATTTGAACAATTAATCTACTTTGGGCACTGATGTGATTTATTTCTCCTTGCATTAGGAGAATTTGGTACCGGATATTGGAAATATGAATGTTTCTCTGCACCATACGCTACGACACTGCCCGTAACTCCGCATACTCATGGAATTTCCTTGTAACGAACAAGAGTAGTTCTCATGGTAGAGGAGAAACCAAGGGCTGATACTCGTAGAGTTGTAGAAAATAACTTGACAGTAATGGTGATGGAAACGATAACTAGTGAAGGCATCGTGGATGGAGCTATTACGGTTGAGTGAACGCGCCGTTTACTTTATGGAAATTGTTTTTTCCCCTTTGAAAACTTCAGGTTGCAATGGAAAGTCGACAAACTGCGATTGCCGCATTTAGTTACCCGAATTCGTGTGCAAGATGGTACAGAAGTTATTAACGCCTCTATAATTAGTATTGACATTCTCTCTAGAAGTCATTTTTTGATAAGCTGATCAAAAGAAAAAAAGACCGATACGTGTCATATTGCAGTAAATTAGTGTGCGGACGACAGATACCTTGCAGCGTCTACTCATTGCGTTCCAGACCATTACAGTGGTCTACAAAAATAACATTTTGTTTCTTTCACAAGAATGAAAGTATCGGATTCTAGAAGTATTTTTCATACTGAATTCAAATATAATTTCAGTTTTTCCCCATCAGGCAGGAGTTTTGTGTGATATTAATTTGAACTTTTTTATTAATTTTTAATAAATCCATTAACTACCTATCCAACTTGAAATTGTATACTACTAGTCCTGACTTACATTCTGATTACTCATTCTGTAACTAGAAAGTGGTAATGACGACTTTTCGAGCATATTCTGTACTTGAAACGTATCTCTCCTTGGTTCAACGCTACATAGTCAGCCAACGTACTAGTGTTGCGTTAGTACATGTTTTCCAGTTGTAGAAATTTACTGATGAAAACGCTCACCGTACTCATCACAGACAGACCCAAAATATTCCGAGTGAAAGTGATTCAGAGCTAAGAAGCGAATTTTCGAGGACATGTTACATCCCATAGATTTATAAAATGCAGAAGATCAGCCTCTATATCCGATAGTTTTCTGCTTTATGGTTTCCAAGGATATTGCAATATAAATTTTTGAAAGACCGCCAGGCTGCTTTTTCCAGTAGATTTAACAGTTATTCAAAATGTTTATTAGCCATTAATCACCACATTTGTGGTACTAAAAAGTCCTTTCTTTCAATTGCGCAGCAATTACTTTGGGAAATTTCGATTTCAAGTACGAATCTATCAGAAAGTTTATCCATAGCTTTTCCAACATTTTTCATTCCTCAGGTAAGTATATTTTTGCTGAATTCACTAAATGGACATGTGACACACTTCTTGTGAAATAACAATCTTAGACGATCCTTCGGTTGCCATCCAAATCATAGGAGTAGCAAATGGCATATGATGTGTAACATTTTTCCATCCAGTCAACAGTCTTAACATACAAAACACATATTTGAAGGCCTAGTTCTATTCTAACTCACCAACTTGACAGCCAAAATACTAGCCATCTAGAGATCCTAATGTCCATAACACTTTTTCGCAGGTGGCGTTCAATTTCGCCTCTGAGTCTTTCAAGTCAGCTCTTCACAAATGCAGCAAAATTATCTGTACGATTTACACACTTTGTTGGCATGATGAAAATACAAAACACTAAAACACAGATTACACAGTACACTTCTAAACACAAAGGAAGGATGTATATCACTAGTGATATTCGCGCTAAGAAGCTTATAAGCACCTCAATATTGACACATCACAATACCAGATTAATTGGTCTGAGTATGTCAAAACATGAATGAACCTGCATAGTATTGCTTGTTGGTGTTTCAGCATGATATTACAGTATAATTTTCTTAAATACAGCTTGAATAAAATCGCTACATGTAAGGTGACAAGTCAAAGATAATGTTAAAATCCGATTTTATAAAGAAGCTGTCACAAAAAAAACTGTGCCTGATGGAAAAATTCTGAATACATAACTGAATTCAGTGAGAACTAGATTCACTAATATTTCTTGTGAAAAAAACATTGTCGACCAGTGTTATTAGCGTGAAGTAATGAAATTCGAAGCTATTTCTTTCTTTTGTAAAAAAGTCTGTACCCTAGCAGAAACGTACCGCGGACGCCAATGACGTTCTTATACTCATTTTTGTAACACTATAATCGCCTAAAAATTCCTTCTGATATTTTAGTTTTCAGAATGCTCTTTGTAACTAATGCAGGCAACTAGACATCAAGATATCAAATCAATATTTATTTTATTTTGATAATGGTTTCAAGTAGCTGATCCTGAGATCTACCACTAAAGAGAGTCACTACGCAATGTCTTATATAGAACGATATAATGAAATTAGAGAAAGAGAAAACTGGAGAAGCTCCAAGAAATCTATCGTGAATTCACCACTACAAATCACAACAAAGTTCCGGGATACGATACGGTGTTCAAAAATGGAAACAAAACTAAACTCTTCAAGAAAAATCCTTAGTCTTGAATCACGTTTCTCCCCGTTTCAAATTAAATTTCGTACCCATTGATATCAAAAGCGAAACATTTTATTAAGTTTTAAATAAATTATTTTCAGGAATCAAATATGTCAGTAGAAGGGAGATGATATCTCCTTTAACTGAAAGCCAATAAACAAGACGTTCTAATCCGTTATGAATAGAAGTTGTACAGCAAGCAAGTACGGCATTAAAAATGCAAATCTCTTAGTATCAAAAGAAAATGTATGTTAGCAAGAGTACTGAGATCGCTAAAGGGTTGAAACACCTTTATGAAAAACTACAGACGCCATTCATCCTATTTAGACAATCTTAGAAATTCACAGCAGAAGACGGCCACACTTTACAGCATTCTAACTAAGCATAAGATACATGCGCTCTAATTTTCTTCTATACACCTCAAGGGGCTTGTAAAAATTCCTTTACGACTGAAAGCAGCGAGAGGGCCCTTGCGGGTCCTCAGTGAGTGGAGCGCAGTGCTCTCAAAAGAGGTGGCGACAGAACAGAAGCCGTTGCGCGCTCCCCGCCCAACCGGCTGCCGCAACTCTTTGTCACATCAACTTCCGCCACCTTCGTCACCTCCACATCCATCGCAACCTCCAGCTGTCCGTCCATCACCTACTTCCACATGGGTGTCTCCATCTCTACGGCACCTCTTCATTCACATTATAAGCTTCACCGCTGTTTACCTCTAGCATTCCTTGTCTCGGAGTTCGCTTGCCATTTGTATCGGCCACCGTCACCGTCCCCGCCACTGTCGTCACTGCCGGCGCCGCCGAAACCACCACTTCCCGACCCACGGTCTTTGGCACGCCTCTGTTGATTCTATTACGCGTGAAAGACGGGGCGTGGAAAATGTTATAAACCCTTACTCTGTAAATCAAATGAACACTAAGATGCCTACGGAAAGAGAATTAAGTTACCACCCTTGATCAAAACGTCTGCTTTTTGCTCTAAAGCATTTGTTCGAGGAGACGAAAGAACATTCCTTCAAAATTTTAACGTAAAGAGTATAATTATCTGCTTTATTTATAGTACACGGTTCTGGCTTTAGCATGTTGTTTGAATATGCAGTAAGAGTTTTATTAAGTCAGCGGAACTTTCTCATAAAATTTCTTCCCTTCAACGCCACACAATTCTTCGTAAATATTTTCATGAAAGAGTCGTGGTTGGGAGACACGAACATGACGCACTTGCCAAATAAGTAATTTGCAGATGCATCAGGGGTGAGGGGGAAAATGTAACAAAAAGAATGTATCTGTTGAAAGTGACTACTTTTGTACACTTTTGTAGACAATGGTGACGAAGGAGATACAGTAATAATGGAAAGAGAAATTGGAACTACAGATACATTCTACGAATTACCGTGAGATTCATTTTTCACGCTTTTGACAATTTGGCACGTTTCCAAAGAAAATTGAAATTTTGTTCAAATTCTAAAAATACTTGTAAGAACCGGGTGACGCTGTGTACAGTAACTAACAAAATAATTTTTAATAGTAGAATTACATATTTGCAAAGTTCTTTTTCAGTGAGAAAGCACGCCATCACCTTTTTTATGAAATGAATGACAATATAAATGATTATACATTAATTCTCGATTTTTTTTTGTAAGATTCGAACAAATCCAAATAAAAATTATAAAAAACATGCATTATATAAACTGATACAGTCTTCTCCGTGAAATAAAATACTAAACAAGTAATGCTACAAAATGGCACAGACTTTTCCGTATTAGTTTTCTATCTCCTTTGGTCTCGGCAAACTATTCGGACTTGCCACATACTCTTGCCAGCTGCCATCTGTCGCCGCCAAAAGTACATTTTTTTGACATATTAAGTTGGCTGTCCGGGTGACGCCGCGTCCATGGCAAAGGTGCCGACGTTTCGGTCGCCATTCTGCGACCTTCCTCAGGGCGTAATGCACGGAGCTGTACTGTGCACGGGTTAATATAGGGCTACGTTTCCCCTTCTACCTGTGTACCGGTTTGCCTTTTTACTGTGGTTACAAAGGTGACTGTGTACCTTTGCCATGGACGCGGCGTCACCCGGACAGCCAACTTAATATTGACTCCGGCCGCGGAAGCCTACGCTCTCATTTTTTTGACAGTTTCGTAATTGTTCGGTTTCCTAATGGTAGAACGGAAATATTATTTTAAGAATATTAAAGAACAGTAAACCCTGGGCCTAAATGGCAATTTTCTTTCATAAATTTAGAGCGGTTTTTAAGAAAATGGCGTTTAGCGTTACTAAAAATTCGAAATTTAAAGCTCTTTTTCACAGATAATTTTTGAGTTTTGAAAAAACTTCATTTGAAGTTATTTTAACAACATAAACTCATAAATACAATAGGTCTACAAATGCTGAAAATGTGGATATTAACGGCGTGAGAGTTCTTTCAAAAAAATTATATTTGTGTAATTTTTGGAAAAAACAAAAATATACCCCGAATTCAACTTTACATCATATTTAAGAGTTCAATTAACACTATCCGTTTGAAAAGATTTGAAGAAAAAATTTGGAGCCGTTTCTGAGAAAATGGCGTTTGAGCGTTTCTGAAAATGCAGAATTTTGAGATAGTTTTCACAGAAAACTGTTGACTTTTTATGACATTATTTAAATTGCAAATACTTGATTCAACCAAGTGATCACATTGCCGATAATGTAAATATTAACGATGTAATAGACAAGTAAAAAAATATATTTTTGTAATTATTGAAAAAAACAACAAAGAATAGATCAAAATGACGTGTACGTCATCTCAAAGAGTACATTTATTGAATTGAATTGCCATATTTTACGTGGCGAGACTCAGGCGATGAGGCCTGGTCTTCCTTCTGACCACGCAAATTTCGCTGCACTCCCTTTCCCCGGATACAGTGGAGAGAAGGCATTACCGAGGCGACGAAACCGGCGATTTGAATTAAGCTCAGAGGCGTCATTTAGGCTTGAGGATCTTTTACATGCAAGTAAATCTACTAACATGGGACAACCGGCTTTACTTCCCCTCCGAAGGAAGGCATACGAAAGACTTTTTTCGCCCCTAAAAATCCACGGCTTCGATCGGGTTTGAACCCGCGAACTTGGATAAAGCAGTCCGTTACGCTAACCGCTACACCATCGCCGCCGCTAAAGCACCATCCCTACCAAAAGTTTAAAGAAAAAATTTGGAATCGTTTTTGAGAAAATCTTGTTTTTTTAAATATTTTAAAATTGAAAGTATTGCACGCATTACTGCGCGAAAACTACTAAAGGGTCCCCCCGGATAAGATGGTAAAAAGTTCCCCTCAACCAAATTAAATATGAGTGGTTACACTGTAAATCTAACATGAAAATAATATTTTTGAAAGGTTTCTTAGCCTCCGTTTCACGACCCACACCCCTATACAGCCAAAAACGTGTTTTTTTATTTCAATTTTTTCGACAACTTAACACTATTTTATCTGACTGAAAAAAATATGATAAATAAGAACAACTTGGACTATCAGAAAAACATTTTTCAATATTTTTTCAGGCCCAAATTCAAACACAAAAAATATTTTCGAAAAAAAATATCAAGAAATATTTGTTTGTGTTTGAATTTGAGCCTGAGAAAATATTGAAAAATGTTTTTCTGATAGTCCAAGTTGTGTTTTTATTTATCATATTTTTTTCAGTCTGATAAAATAGTGTTAAGTTGTCGAAAAAAATTGAAATTAAAAAAACACATTTTGACTGTATAGGGGTATGGGTGGTGGGACGGAGGCTAAGAAACCTTTCAAAAATATTATTTTTATGTTAGAATTATAGTGTATTCACTCATATGTAATTTGGTTGAGGGGAACTTTTTACCATCTTATCGAAAGGGGACCCTTTTCGCAAAATGTTCATGACCTTAATGAAACAACTTACTACAGAAAACAAATTTTATTTGACGGAAAAATCTCTATCATAAATTTTTTACTTGAAGGATGACGCCGAAAAAAAATTCAAACTTTTGCAATTTTCAAAAATTCAGAATTAACGCAAAAATAGGACTTATGGAATCGTTATAACTGTATTTTACTCTATTCTTTCAAGAAATTTAAATAAATAATTTGAAGCCTTTTTGAGGAACTTCGAAAATGTCCGCGGGCTTCATGTAATGTACCCCAAAAAAATAATGAATGTTTTTCAAAATCGCAGAGCTTGGACTCAGACCAGATGGACAGGGATGCCTTCAATTAAAAAAAAATACTACGCATGGTTTAGGCGCTACTGTTGTTCACATACACCGGACGAACAGACGGATGTTTTGCTGACAATTGGTTTTTTCGGTACCAAGGACCCTCCGAAACAAGAATGCTGGCTATACCACTGTGTTAGATGATTGTTTTCTTAATTTAGCAACTGGATTTATCCACTTTTTCGTTTTCAGGGCCCGGCAATGATTTTTTTCTGCCGAAAATCTGACATTTTTTCGCGCAGCATTACATAACTTTCCCTATACTACGTATGTTTCTCCGTATATACGTATGTATACGGGAAAGCAAAACGTTCGTCATCAGATGTGATTTCGCGACCTTAAAGTAAAAAGGTTCTATCTAACATGTTTTCCAAAAATGACTTTATGTTATATTTGTAATGGTAGTGATGAGATTTACATAACCTCTAAGTTACATTGATCTACGAAGCTTAGTTTCTAAGATACAGATAAGGTAAAATGGTTCTATCTGCAAAACGTATGTTCAAGTTCGGGAAAAAATGGTTCTATCTGCTTCACCGCGCAAACCAATCTGTTTACATGTATGTGGACATTATCTTGTTGGCTGCACAAAGTGTCCAGGTATTGTAAGATCTTTTGAGAAGCAGATTTAATAGCAATGTTGTGTAAAAGTGAAATTGAAAATACTGTTTTTGAGCATTCTTGTTCTGAATACGATCCTAATGTGGCAAGCAGTATTGAAGAAGACGAGACATCGAGGCAAAACAGTGCTGTAAGCACTGTTTGCTGTTAAAGCAAAACAGTTCTGCAAGAAGGTAAACATTTTTTTAAAAATATCAAACTATTTATTCTTTATCGGGTTTAATTGGTAACCATCCAGAATTTATAATAGTTCGGCAAAATTGGGCATTTGGATATTCCTTACGACGCCTGAATGAATG
Source organism: Acheta domesticus (assembly GCA_031308135.1). Taxonomy (NCBI): domain Eukaryota; kingdom Metazoa; phylum Arthropoda; class Insecta; order Orthoptera; family Gryllidae; genus Acheta; species Acheta domesticus. Next base: position 114,303,529 of record JAHLJT010000631.1, on the reverse strand, counting down.
TTTTGCTAAATCAACGAATTTATAGGTTATGCGACACAAACTATTTGTACTCCACTTCACATGTTGATATAATATAAAATTGGTTACCTGTAAATCCTGTTTACAACCCGGATTATTACAATTTTACTTCGTTTCGGTTAATATGTAAATGTATTGTTAACCCTTCGTTAGGAGCGCATGTATCTAGTACACCCAATCCGTTTAAAGAACTCAATATTTCGCTGTGTTGTGGCTGTAAGTTTTCGCATTCTGGTGGCATCGTGTAATAAGAAGGATTGGAAAAAAGTACAAGGGTCGAAGAAACATCAAGCTGGCTTAGAACATTTAAATTACAGAGGCAAGGTCATCAAGCTTAACAATTTAACAAAACTACAATACAAATTGTGGAAATTTTTGTCGTCACAACTGCACTCTAAATGTCACTCCAGAAGAGCAAGAGAGATGATTTATTTCGTTTTATAAATTGGAAATTCATTCTGAAAAGATCAGCTACATACTGAGGACATCAGATCCTGTCCAGAAAAAAAGAAATCCGACAGAAAATAATCTAAACCTTCGAAAGAAGAATACATTCGTTTACAAGTTTTATGTTTCAAATAAAGAAATTATTGTGTGTAAGAAGTTCTACCTCAACACACTTTCTATAAGCCAGATGATGATAAATAATGCACATTTACACAAAGATAAAATAACAGGAACACCAAAATTATACGATCAAGGTAGCAAAACTAAGGATACAATACCAAAAGACGTGAAAGACTGTGAGGCCACACATTAAATCTTTCCCTAAAACAGAGAGTCACTATTGTAGACCTAGCACTACTAAGGAGTGCCTCGCCTCCAACTTAAATATCACGAAAACGTACGACCTCTGCAAGGAATGTTGTGTAAACGGAAGATGTCAATTTGTAAAATTATCTATATATCGGAATATTTTTAATGAAGAATTTAATTTGGATTTCTTTCAGCCAAAAGCGGACAGATGCGTATACAGAATTAATGAGTTGGAAAATTATATTTCTAACGATTTAAAATTAAAATACACTGAAAACGTAGATAACAAGGAAAACAGGAGAAAGGAAAGAGAGGAAGATTATAAGATCAAAGATGAACCTACAATTGTAGTGCCCTTTCATTTAGAAAATGTGATAGGAATTCCGAGAACAAACAAGTATTTTTTTCTATAGGAGAAAATTAAATTTATTTAATATGACAGTTCATGTTTTCCCAACCAAAGATGTATATTGCGCAATTTGAACAGAAATTGACACAGGCCATTCTGGAAATGACATTGCAAATGCCGTTTCCCTAATTTTGGAAAAAATTATTCAAAACTCACCTAAGGTAAAACATATTATAATGTGGAGCAACAGCTGTGTACCCCAAAAAAACAATCAGATGATGTCTCTGGCAATGAAGGACTTTCTAAAAAAACACCCACAAATCGATGACATAGTTTTGAAATACTCTACTGCTGGTCACTTGTGTATTCAGGAAGTACACAATGTTCATTACCAGATAGAGAAAGCTCTGAGAGCTAGTGAATTCTGGTCACCAATTTCTTTCATGCGGATACATTTGGCAGTAAATAGAAAAAAAGCCTCGTAATATTATTCAGATGAAAACAATGCATTTTAAGGATTTCCATAAAAGCAGCAAACATCTTCATTTTAATAAATACCTTTCTCTCAAGTTTCGCAATTACAATTCACTCAAAGACAAGCTGAAGTAGAGTATAAACGTTCTAATTCACAATTTTCCACCGTAAATGTGCGACCATACATTTCTACAAGATGGGTGGCGAAAAGTTCTTCTCCCATCTATTCGCCTGTGCAAATGTAGGTGGCGAAAGCGAAGTTTTTAAAGAAGGAAAAGGTAGCCGATTTAGATAATGGAGAAATGGATGCCAACTCTGGATCAAACCTACTTCATAGAATTGCTTAAAAAACAAAAATAATATTATGGCTACGCGACATTTTACTTTAATGTGTTTGTAATATATCATTTCAAATTTAAGTGTAATTCAGTAATTTACCATAGGTTACTTTTTTCCACTTCTAGTTGGCTAAGTCTAAGTAATGACATGAAATTGAAATTGAGTTCTCTAAATAAGATTTTTACTAAAATGTAAGCACATTTCTTTGAATTCTTTAAAATGTAATAAATGATACAGTTACATGTATATTTGCAATTATTTAAGTAATATACCAGTCAAATTTTCCTACCAACAAAGATAGAACCTTTTTGCTCGAACTTGAAAATGCATATTGAGAGTAAAAAGGTTCTATCTGTAAAAACAAAGTCTTGGTTTCTACCAAAGTAAGGTAGTTTTTAGAATAATTATCAGTCTACAGTTTTGTGCTTGGATGTCAAGTACACTGACAAAATTTCAATACATTTAATAAAATAGTTTTTGTTTTAGAGAGGGACAAAACTTTGAAATGCTCTCCTGTAAAATTTACTGCGGTGCAGATAGAACCTTTTTACTTTAGGGTCGCGATTTTGCAAGAAACGAACTTTCTCGGACGTCCCATCTTACACTTACAAAAGAAATCCTGAAGTTCAAAGTCAGTTCATTAGTCTTCTACAGTTTCAATTAAAGATTGTTTTAAACATATTTACAATCTAATAATTGTTTTGAAACACCAATTATATGGTAATTCAATTATTAATATTACGATCACTATTATTATTATTATTATTATTATTGAAAAAAATAAGTAAATTGATAAAATATTCAGCACTGCTAAAATATGCATTATTACTAAAAGTTTCTTAATACTCTTTTTACTAATACCCAAGGGATGTCTGCGCCTTGATTATTAACCATTACAACAGAATGATACAACGCTCGATTTAAGATATAAGTACTGGAAGACATCATCCAGCTCCACTTTAAAAGTGGAGCTATAAAAATCTGCACTCGACAGTTACAACAGATGGATTCTAAAATAGATGGTGACGGAACTCCAGAACATACTTGTGTGATAAAGAGTTATTTTTATCGAGAAACCAGCCCCTCGACTGACGAATTTACTAGCAGACAGAGTGTACTCTCAATTTAGTGCTGATAGAAAGTACGTCAATCAGCTTCTCTATTTTTGAGAACTACTTAATGAAAACATTCGTTTTTTGGCAATTTTTTACTTCATTTTTGAACAAACAACAATACAACATCAATAATGTATCTTTGCTCTGCCCTACACAGAATATCTAAGTTTACAATACAAAAACGTGCAATATGAGACATTTATAACAGATTTGTAATATAATATCAGTATATTTCAAATATTTTTATTGCTATCTTCTCTTGGAATTATCATTTCCACACACAAAAAGAAAATTAAAAATAGTTTGTCAAGTGAATGTTGCTGAATTGAAAAGAAGAGAGGTGCGAAAATGTCAAGGTCAGAAATGTCATTTGAAGCGCTGCCAAAAGCCTGCAAACTTTTCGCAAAGGCTCTTAGGTCAATTGCTCCATCCTCCTCTAATCAATATTATTTTTTAAATCACAGATTTTCAAACGTTTACCAACCCTTTTTCGAAAAAAAACTCAATTTCCCTACTCTACAACGTATCATCTAACAGCATTATTGTATTCCGCTTTTATCTATATTTCTTCTTACCCACAAGAGCTAAATAAAAAATACTGTTTAAACCTCAAAAATATATAAATTTGTAGATAACAAATTCGCCTTAAGAAACCAAACTTGTGTTTTTTCTTCCATTATAATCCATTTTTAAGCGCCTAGTACGCAATGTTTCCAACTTACGCTCGAAGAAAAGTGTGCTGCAACTAAACGTGTGTTGTGGGTTGCATGTGTGGTTTCACCTCTTTACCACAATCTGCAAAATTCTATTCTTTTTCGTCTTAAATCTGAAGCAGGACCGATGGGTCATTTCCTATCCAGCAATAACACGCAACGTTTTGTGTCGATTATTTCTTTAAAAAATGGTATAAATCTGTTATCGGCGTACGCTTGACGGAGTATATACAGAGAGAGGATAAAGGAAATGGAACATGGTTATCTAGGACGAACCTCCAGGCGAAAGTATTTCATCAAAAAACATGTCAAAATATTTTCACCCGTTTATTACTGCTTTTTTTCATATAATCATCTAAGTATTATTAGTAATCAATACAGGAGTGAACTCTTCAAATAATCATTTAGCACCCTGAAATTAGTTTTAAGCACTTCTTAAAAAGTATCAAATATATTACATAATATTGAAGATTAATCCAGAGGATTTCCAGATTTAATTAATTCTAACTTTTCTCAGAATACACTAATCGCGGAGAGAGTCAAACAATGTCTTCCCATTTTTTTTTAACATTCCATAAAAATTCAAGAAACTTGATCGAGTCCTTGAACCTCTCCCCGATGTTCGCCGCGCGTTCGAGCAGCACGATCGCAGGCGACGCTACGCAAATCGCGTTCTGCCCTGTTCCCAGGGCCTTGGCGCCGCAACCCGAGCAGAAGGCGCCCATGGGCGCTTCCTAGTGACGGCAGGCGTGGCGGGGGAGGAGAGGCGGAGGCGGAGGCGTCGATCGGGTGCGCCGGGCGATCGGGTGGAGAGCTGGCTATGAATAGCAGCTCCGGCGCCACATGAGACCCTCGGGGGGGGGGGGCGGTGCCCCATCCGCGTCTCGACCCAGGCAACCCGCTGCCGCGGAGGGGGAGGGGGATGGGACGTCCAACTGGAAACGAACCGCTCTCGGGCGACCCCGGGGAAATGCGCCGTTCGACGAAAGGAACGTCTCGAGGCCAGTTCGAGCAGTACTGCCGATATTCCTAACCATTTAAGCACCTAGCGCCACGTGCGAAAAGGTGTCTCACTGATACATTCAGCACAATAGTGGAATAACTAACCTTTGCTCTGAGAGTGACCTAACAGCACAGACTAGTTGATGGCAGATTGGTCACTATTTCACTCACTTCTTCAATGTTATTTTCGATTTCTTCTCACACATGGTGATCGAGATATGATTGAAATGCTCCTCATACAGATCCTGCATTTAGAATCTCTTCAGTCTTCAATTGTAGATAAACGGTACAAGAATGGTACACTCAAAAATTAAATTTCATAAAGAAGAACTATGTTGTACAAAAAGGCAATAACTTCGATTGTATTGGTTCTTTGGGACAAGCAATACCCTCAAAGTAATATAAATTTTGAATGATCAAGTAGTAAATTTCAGGCAAGAGTACTTAACTATTTTAAGCGTTTACAACATTATTTTCTGAGAACAATCGACATCAAACAACAAAATGCGCAAACCTAGAAGGAGTAACCGAGGATCGATGCTCGGCGCGGAACACGCGAACAGCCCTTGGCGGCGGCCATCGACCTCCGAATCCCGTGTTCTGATCAAAGCGATGACGCTAGCGCCCTCCACACGACAATTATAAATACACGCAGTCGACGCTAATGCACCTATCTGCTGCAGATGACGGAGCTGCTCACTCTTGTAATCTATATTTTTCACTTAAACTCTTAGCGCTGACTGACGTACTTGGAAAGCCAGGAAAGTGTTCGTATTGGCATGCACAAACCAGATTTTGAGAAGGAAAACTCCACTCTGCATAACTAGACTTCCCATAAATACTGTTACAAAATGACAATATCTGGAGTTCAGTTAGGAGTAAAGAAACACACATTTTGGATATGAAAAAGGTGCTTTTTTTCACGACTTATTGATTGATTAGTGATTCCGGGCACGACTAAGGTCATTAGTCCCGTAAGTGTAGTGCATGCTTTTCCTCGTCAGGTGGTGGTGATCTTCCCCTGCTGGACTGTGAGATCCGGCGCCGACTTACCTATCGGCTAGCGCGGTTTCCCCAACCAAGTATCTCCTACCAGCGAAACGCCGCACCAGCCGAAACACGTTCAGAGCTCCCGATCGGTCTCCCAGCATGTATAATATTGCTGAGCACGTGTGTGTGTCAGGGGTGAGGATTGGACAGGGAAGGGGAAGGAAAGATCGCGATCCGTGGCCCGTTTGTTATGGTACTGCCCTGGCATTCGCCTGGTACTGATCGGAGAAACCACGGGAAAGTACCGATCAGAGCAGCCGACCGCTAGAATTCTTCTCCAGACAGCGAGTGAATTCGACCCAGCTGTCTAGCTAGTGTCGAAAATGCTGCCCCCGCCGGGACTCGAACTTACGAACTTAGAGATTGCATTGACATCAGTTGATGCCTTGAGACACCTTTCCCGGTACGACTAATCTTATATATACAATTCACAATGACCGTTAATGTAAACACAATCCATTTGCTCTGCCCGGCAACGTTTTGACTGGATAACGGAGTGAATTAAAGAAATTAGCAATTTCATTCACCAACTATCTTTGTAATCTGTGCATTGCGATATGTCTTTTTCAGACTATTTCCCCAAGATACTTACCTATCGGCTAGTGCGGTTTTCTCCAACGTCTTGAGGAACAAGTTTTATAAAACAGAATTTGTTTTGGAAATTATATGTCCAATAAACAACACAAACAAAGCAATAGATCTTGAGTGGTCTTGGCCTTATTCGTTGAAACGTAATTTTGGGAACTCATGAGGCAGCATTGGAGTCCAATGCGTTTGAGGAGAATCCTGCGGGAAACTCCATTTCTAGAAGTATAAAATTAACTGAGATTGAAGTTCGGAATATGAAACATTTTACTTGGTGAATCTCGGAAATAATACAGCGTCGAACTACAAAATCGTTTCTTTTATTAGATCTCCCCTCCAGCAAGGGAAATGTCGTTTCTGAGGTGTATTTGATGTTGAAAAATTATCTTTATAACGAGAACATAGAGTAGTAACACGTTCGAAACGAAATATCCTCTAATCAAATTTAGTTTTACTACAAAGTAAAAATACCGGGGTCATTCAGTAGGTCCTCCAAATGCCGATTAGTGATAAAATCGAAGCTGAAAATAGCCACATTTATTGCAGATTTACCAGAAAAGATCGCTGCAAATATACATTCAATCAGGAACAGTCTCCATAAAAATAGAATAAGTCAATGGAAGCCTGGTAAAAAGGCAGAGGTGTCTGAGCATGAAACCAACGAATTCCTTTAAGCACAATCGTAACTACGCACAGCCAATAAGCTAAATAATAAAGGTTCATAGTCAATCGTGCTCTTTCCCAGCGAGTAAGACTGATGATTGTTTGCGTAAAGTTCTTATTTAGATGATACAGAAGCCTTTACAGCATTTTATTGAAGATACTAACGTGAATCACGAAATATAAAATTTATTTTTTGTTGTCAAAGAATGAGAAGCATGCGGCTTCACAAAATGTTGTCTTGAATAATAAATAATGCACTAGATACAGAAACCAAGTTTCACCATTTTAAATGTATTTTTAATTCTATTAATGTTCTTCGTCACAATGTGCAGACCATCACCTGAGATAAGGTTGGAAGACGCATATTATGAGATATCTAAATAATGATATCAAGTGTTCATGAGGACAAGTGTGATAAACCGGAAATTCCCCTCCCCAATTTTATTAATATGATTGGTACTGGTATATTTATATATAGTACGTCAATTACGTGTAATTTAGGCATACAAAATGCTTTCAGAATGAGGACAAAGTCAAGGTGTCCCGGTCTTCAGGGCGACTAGTAAATAAACTAAGCCTCGAGGAGGCGAACAAACATGGTAACATGTCAGAACGGGAACGAGCATGGCCGGGTGAAATAAAAGAAACGAGATATGTAGGAGGAGGTATAGTCATGTGAAATTATTAGTTTTCAATATGTTTCAATCGCCAGCAGTGGACCGAGATACATCAGTTGTTACGGTACGATCGCCATAGGCTGGAAAGCGCAAGTTTAGAATTGTGACTATTATTTCAGACAGAGGGAAGTGTGTAGTACGAAGTGTGTAGTACCAGTGTGTAGTGGGGTTCGATATTTTCAGAGTTTTAATATCAGAAACTTAAATATGTTTAAAGTATTTTAATACTAATTGGAATTTGAAATAGATTCGGAACGAAATCATAATAGGGAAGAATCCTAGGTGTTTCTCGCATTTAGAGATTCCTGTTGAACATTCGCTAAAAGATACCCACACATGGCGTAAAACAGAGAAAGTTTGCGGACGCCTGATAAATTTAAATAATTGTTTGACGGATTGGAAATAAACTAACAATATTACGGGTGTCAATTTTAATTAGAATTTGACATTGTGAGATATTACAGTAGGCGGACAATAAAATTGACATCAATATGCGGTATTAAGAATGAAGATGTGATGGACATTCCAACCGGAGTGCAACCGAGAAGTCTTCAATGCGCGCGGATATCTCAATAAGCCATGAACTTTGATTTGATCTGTACAGGAAGGATAATTCTTTTATAAAAAACAAATTAAGAATTTCAATACGATGAGCTCATTTAGGATTGTAAACTAAATTGTTAATAAATATTATTTTATTTTCTTGAAACAAGGTTGATAATTTGTAGTTAGTTGCCATCAACTGAAAATATTATTAAAATAACATAAATTCCAGAAATCGCGGATCTGTCCAGACAGCACGTCCGCATACAACAAGGTAAGATCTAGCATGTTCTATGCCAACACCCACAAATAAATAGTAATAAAATCAACCTAAGAAACATTCAGTAAAAAGTAAATGTTTGAGCGGAGCAGGGCAAATCAATTACGCAAATATTTAAAAAATATTTAAGCTGGTGTAAATATTCATAAATAAATACCAAGTGAGTTTCAATAGCATACTCAGGTGGGAAATGATAATCAAAACTAATAGATTTATCAGGAATATTACACAAGAGTGTGTTTAAATACTCTCTAGAAAAATGTAATATAAAATGCAGATACTATGTTACTACAAAATCTCCTTCTAGAAGTAAGGTGGGTATATCTTGACTCACTTGAAGTTGGAAACAACTGATGTTAAATGTTACATTTAATTTAGAAACATGAAAGCAAATCTGAGTTAAGTGAGTTAATTCATCTAGAATGTAAAATTTTCAAACTAAAAAGTATTCTAAAACCAAATTTCTGTATCTTTATCCTAAGATTGTTTCTGATCAATAAATAAACTTTTTATTTCTGTATTATAAACGATCTTTTTCGTTACAAGAAATCTTTCACAAAATGATATCTTATGGCACAGATTATGACGCATTTGCTGTTTTTGGAACAAATAACTACGTCATCACGCATTCAGTCAATGACAGCGAGAGAATCGTGGGGTGGTAGCGGTAAACCGAACTGCCGACTACCGTTTCTTTCGAACAGATGTCCAATACCTGTGAAGTCACAATGTTCTCTCCAAAAATTAAGTTTATATATTTTATAAATTTATAATGCTGATATACAAAAAAAATAATACATGTAGCTCGTTTGTAATGTTGAACCTATTAGTGCCCAGAATGATTTTGTTCGAATAGCGCTCACCCACTGTTGTCGCGGTCGTGCGCGCTCAGGAGCCGTTGGGCCATCTGGCAGCATGTTTTTGCAACATTTAGTAAAACCGAATTCTTGTGTTGCTAATTTATTTACTACTATATCACTCCAAAGTGCAAACCGTTGGCTATATGAGCATTTTTTTCTATAAGAAGCAAAACCTTAAACCTTAGCTGCATACACCCCGTCAAATTCGGTGCGGACCAACCACCGTTTGCTTTACACCGGCCTCTCCCCTCCGACTTAACAACAGGCATATAGCAGCTAAGCACGGTTTTAGACGAAGATTCGAACAGACGCAAGGCATATGTACACCCTAGCCACGAGAGTACAATGACGAGAGTACATAGCGATCACGGCTAAATCGACATTTAACATTCAGGAATGAAAAAACTTGCTTATGTGTTTCTTTTATGATCTCTACGTCTATTGAAGAAATATAATTTACAAATTATTTTCCACACATTGAAACAATGATAAATTGAAACAATGTGTAACGTTGCCGGAATTTTTGTTACCTAGATGGTAACGCTGGGCACTAATGGGAAATTTGAAAACTCGCTCCTGACATCGCTCGTTTTCAAAACATGTACTGATGCAATAAAGGTTAACATTATAAACCAGCTGCATAACGTACTATTATAAATTATAAATTAAAAACTAAAAATAATTTGGTACTAATATAGCACAACTTAGATCACATTGAAGTATACTTTATATTAATTTTCTAACATCAACAATTAAGAGTTGAAGAACAAAACCACTGTTACCAAAAATCTTAACTCTCACTTTTTCCATCGAAAATAAACAATATTCTACCTATGGGGGCTGAGTAGTCCGTCAAATGTGATCCCTACCCCAGGCGAGGCTGCCATGACGCGCCACGGCACAGGGTGGAGTGGCGTGGCGTGGCGTGGCGTGGAGCGGAGTGGAAGCGCATTGCTCGTTAATGAACGCCTGTAACCTCGTTAGCGGAAGGGCCGCGTGGCTGGGCGCGGGCTCATCACGCCTCGCGGCACGTGCATGGCGCCGCCCGCGCGCCCAACAAACCGGTGCCGCATCTGATTACGGCGCCGGGATCGCCACCGGCCGGCGCGCCGGCGCACTGGCGCGGCCCAACTCGGCTGGATACGGCGGCGCCGAGCGACACGGCGCCGAGCGACACGGCGCCGAGCGACACGGCGCCGAGCGACACGGCGCCGAGCGACACGGCGCCGAGCGACACGGCGCCGAGCGACACGGCGCCGAGCGACACGGCGCCGAGCGACACGGCGCCGAGCGACACGGCGCCGAGCGACACGGCGCCGAGCGACACGGCGCCGAGCGACACGGCGCCGAGCGACACGGCGCCGAGCGACACGGCGCCGAGCGACACGGCGCCGAGCGACACGGCGCCGAGCGACACGGCGCCGAGCGACACGGCGCCGAGCGACACGGCGCCGAGCGACACGGCGCCGAGCGACACGGCGCGGGGCGGCGCAGCTCAGGCCATGCCGCCGCCGCGACGTCGCCCGAGGTAGCCTGTGTGGCCCTGTACACAGGGCCCAGTTATTTCGTGGCAGTGAGGTGTCGATTTTCCTTTCAACGTCCAATATTGTACTGTCACCCGAAGCTATTAGTCGATATCGAACAGTTCACACACGCTATTATCATACACAAATATTTTTAACACATTCGTTTAATTTTCTACCTTGAATGAATTTTACTATAGATCTCGATTCAGATAAAAAATCACGAATGAAAAACAAAAAAAATACAACTTAAAAACAAAAGATCATCTAAAAAGTACTTTTAATGAAGATAGAAAGACTTTAAAACAATAACACAGTATGCCTTAACTCTTCAACCATATTCTTCATAATACATTAATGTCGTCGTATTTACAGGAAATCTAAAGAATGGTTACAAATGGAGAACCTAGTACATCAAAACTGCTAGCTTGAAATAAATCTTAATAGAAAATGTAGGTTTAATCTGATTAGATTTACCACGGCTTTGTACTTTATTCGATTTAGAATTCCTCATATTTATATTGCTAATTTCCAATGCGTGCAGAATTTGAAACAAAACTATGCAGCCAAAAGCCAAGTGAGAGATGTTTATGGTTTTGTTAGGTACCCAGGAACATGGGACGTCACGGCTTCCGAAGAACATCAAAGTAATCGATGATATGAGGCATGGGCTGTTTGTTACTTTTCCCAATCATTTACAGCATACCCTAAATGCCCTAACAGATACGTACATTTCAGAAAATTAGGAACGCAAGAAACCTAGAGCAGTAGACAGTGACAATGTAAGTACCTGATTTGAAGTGGTAGGGACAATTAAAAAATAAAATTGAAGTAGTTTCCTAGTTTTCACAGTTTTAAGTTCTAAATCAACTTTCTTTTAAAACCAATTTGCTCAGGAAAACAATGTTTTTTCTACATATCACTTCGTTACAAAAGAAAACTTGAGAACAAGAAATACAAATATTATGCAAGGAAGGTTCTACCCAAACGTGTTGATGTCAAAACCCGAAAGGCGACTTTTGGAATCTGTATGAAAGAAAAAAAAATAAAAATGCGTTTGTTTCTATTGGTTTAACAGAAAATGTAAATAGCACTGATCTGGATTAGATGTTGCCTCTCTAAGCGAAGTTAATAACGAGAATGACCCTTAAAAATTATAAAAATTTGAAGAAATATCAAATGAATTTCCTGGCCATAGCAACATTTCAAGTTCAGAAATATCCAATGGCTTAGAAAATGGACACAGTACCTAAAATATGGGCGATAATCATAAACTCACGTAATAATGCAAACGGCTCTAATCCACCACATTATAAGGTTTCCAGAAGTTTCTCAACGTCCAGTTACCTGGAGATGTGACTACTTCGTACATTTTTTAAAATCAGAAAACAATTCTCGGAAATAGTATAAAAACGTCAGAATCCATCGTAGTAGGTTCGTTGATTGTTGTTAAAAGAGATGTAGAAGTATGTTTCAGAAGCACTACACAAAAATTAACTGGGCTCCAGTATAATAGTTTCTCCCACCGAAAAAAAGCCTAAAAGAGTATAAAATTTCACCTTACACTTTTTTATACCAGCTAAGTAAAAACTTAAATAGGCCACTTCCTAAACTTGTTATCATTATTAAAAAATTAAGACCGTAAATGTGCTGTGTACACAACATCACACCTGCGCTTGCGTCATTCCCGCCCACATCTCGGCTTGTCCGCTCCGCAATTGCATAGAAGCCTGGCAACGCCGATAAACACAGCTGCCCGAGAGCGAGCGCTGGCGTCGCAGACAAGCTTCTAGTTCATCACAAAAGCAACACCAACCTCAAAACGCATTTAAGATAGACTTCAAAAGTGCACTCAAAGCAAATAACACACCTACACACACAATTATTAATAGACTCCAACTCAGCACCAAATTACAATGCCCCACAAAAAATAAAATGTATTTCATCGTCAGAAGACAATAACCTAATCAAACTAGTGATTGCTACAACAGCATATACTTTCTGGCATTATTTCTACGTGCTCCGCTATATCACACTACATAAACACGCAAAAGTGTTTTCAGATAGCAGAAATTGTTTTCCGCTCCGAGACACAAACTCGGGCCCTCCGAGTTAACTCGTCGTCAGCGATACCACTACGCTGTGGAAACGACGTAAATGTTATAATTCGGATCGACGCTTAAAAATGTAATTGTCTCAACCCAATATTAACATCATGCAGTTTTCGAAAATACGGAGAGCTTTCGTGGGACTAGCACCATTGCCACTGTCCGTTGTTACATATGACGAGACAATTTAATGAAAAAATTTGATGCGGTGTTTAGGAAAATAATTTTTTAGGAATTGCATAAATTTCAGACACAAATTGCGCGAAATTTACTCGCTTTTTCAAAAAAGTGTACATTACCTTTTTTAAAGAACTGATTTTTTACAACAGACTTTAAAGCAAATGTTACAATCTTCAATTTTGTAGGTTTGAAATGTTTGTTTGTTTGTTTGTTTTTTTGAAATACGGAAAGTTCGCCGAAAATGGGACTAGCATCATATTTTTTATCGTCCCATGATACATATGAGGAGTCCCAGAATACAAAAGATTTGGAGCGATTTTGAGAAAAGAAATGTTTAAAAAAATGCTTGTATTTCGCGCAAAATCACCTGAAGACTGCACATATTTTCAAAAGATTAAACAGGACCTTAATTCAAGCTCTCTCTTTAAAGAACAGATTTCATTAACGAAAATATCTCTATCTTCAATATTATATTTGTAGGAATACAGACGTTTTGCTGACAATCAATTTTTCGGTATGAAGGACCCTCAAAACGTGAATTCTCAGTACAGATCGTTTTACAGGAAGTAATTAGCAACATATTGGAACACGAATTATCCACTTTTTCGGTGTCAAGGATTAACGAAAAGCAGATTTTCGACGCAGCATTAAATTATTTCCTATATACCACATGTAGTTTGAGAAAAAAAATGTAAAATCAAATTCGAGATTTTCTTCGCTTTAACACTTATCTGAAGAACTGCTTAATATCTGGAAGAATGAGAACGAGATAGCACTTGCCGATTATACTGTAGGTAGAGTATAGTAGTAGGTATTGTAGGACTGTGAATTGAGAGCACTACTATGGATGGAGATCAAAGAAAAATCAAGAACTCCGAAAAATAAAATACTTTTTTACTGGTCAAAATGTGTTAATATGTTAATAAAATATGTTGAAAGTGCTATATTCTGTGTTTCATAGTACATATTGAATAACTGAATGCACAGTAACTGAAATGTTGGCACACATTCAGTTATTCACATCAATTTAAAACATTTCTGATATTTTTTGTTTCTATTTATTATTTGCGATCTTCTGTTCAAAATAATTAAGCAAAATCAAAGATCCATAAAATATGGATTGTGGCTGCATCATGTGTTAGAGGAATTTGTTTCTATATTTAGCAACAGAATTTATACACTTACCCCTATTTATACATTTACACCCATACCATCTTTATAAAAGTATTTCACTTTATTCTTACAACAAATTTAAAGAAAAAATTTGGGGCCATTTTGGAGAAAACTGAAAATTTCCCAGGGGCTTTGCATAAAGTACCCCCAAAATTTGAAGAATGTTGTTTAAAATCACAGAGCTTCGAGTCGAGTCAGATCGACCTGGGAATATTAATTTTGGAAAAAACCATACTAGTAGAGGTGCTAACGTTGTTCACAGACAGAAAGACGGACGTTTCGCCGTACACCAATTTTTCGGTATCAGGGACCCACATATCGCGAATTTTTACACAATATGTTAGAGGGAACAAGGTTTATCCACTTTTTCTGTAGCAAGGCCCCACACAAACGCGTTTTTCTGTCGAAAAATTGTTTCTTTGCCGCAGCATTACCTAACTTTCTCTACACAACGTATATTACTTCGAATATACGTAGGTATACGAGAAATTAAAAAGCCTAAATAATGTAAATAAATCTTACAGTTAATATATTTACAACGTATCAAAATTTAATCTGAAAATATTGATTTTTTAGAAAAAAAATACATGTGGTGCTGATAAAAGACAAGTAAGTGTGTGCTACTCAATTAACGTCGAAATAAACGTAAATAATAGATGGTCTCAATGTAAACTTCTACTACTTTCTTGTGGTAAAAGAGAGTTCAAACAATTTTTACCATGAAAATGACTCTCTTGGTTGAAAACAAATAGGGTTTGAAAATCGTCTATCGGTCTGGGAGAGCGGCAGACTTTTTGGTAACTTTATTCATTAGTTCAGTACGCTATTTATGTCACCATTTTTGTTCATCATGTAGTTTCTCTCTGATCACTTTCAAATATTTTGTAACAACTTCTCGGAACTGAATTGTAGATCTCATCACATGCAATGAAACACTAAAAATGAAAAACAGACAGACGACAGCCCGGGCAATTTAGCTAACTCAGAGAGAACCATAAATAAACTTGTGCTTCCTCACAATAAGCACAGTCGCCGCATCCTGCAAGGAGTTTAAAACGCATTCAGCAGACGTCCTCAAGTATCACCTCAAGAGTGCGGGTAACCAGGGCAGAATCACAACAACGGCAGCGGCGGGGAAAAGGCTATTTCCTCTGGCTCAGCCAATATGCAGTCGTTTCCGCCCCATTTCCTGCTGCCGGAGGAGAGGCGGCGCGGCGGAGAGCACAAGGCGGAGCGATGGGCCGTGGAGTGCGCGCCAGGGGCCAGGGAAAGAGCGGATCTCCTCTCAACCCGTCCGGGGCCGACCGCCCGGGCCCACTCCGGCCCCGCCAGCCTCCGGGCGGAGAACAGAAGCAGAGAAAGAGGCCTCGAAGAACAGAACGCGAAAAGGGAATCGATTCAGATTTCCTCCTCCGACAACGCAGAAACAACGCGAGCCCAAAATATTCGATATCCAGCGGTCCGTGCGGTTAGTTACTTCCTCTAAGCGGAGTATCCGGAAACCTCTTTAGGATCGGTTCCTAGGGTGGACCACAGATTCTCCTCTCCGTTGGAGATAAAGAAATACTACACTGTATTAATAATACTACAATATATCTACATTAGACTACATATACTGTACTCTAAAACAGTGTAATAATAATAATAATAATAATAACAATAATAATAACAATAACAATAATAATAACAATAACAATAATAATAACAACAACAACTTAACTTCATCCAAACTCATTAGTAAGAAGATTGTATCTACCCCGAACCGAAGAATCTCATGAAACGCTGACTGCTTTTGATAGACCATGTACAGCTCGCACAACAAAAAGTCCAAGACCAACTACATTCCAGCTTCTCAAGTGTAACTGGTCTTAAAAAAACGTGATAAATGACGGCCTTTTAGCATTAATTCTATTAATTTTAAGATATTATTGAAATTTAGGGTTTGTGTGATAAAACCGGCTAATAACAGTTACTTTTAACACATCTATAGAATTCACCAAGTTTCTTTTAAAGCAAAAATCACGATATTTGGTGTGTAGAAAACACAAATGTATTTTTGAACAAAAACCCGTAGTGTTTTAAAAATATTGATTTCAAAACCAATTTAAAACGTCTGAAACCATACTATTTATTGTTCCTTTTTTGCAAAGAACGTTCGTGACAACAGTATACAGAACTATTCTTCCATTTATAACGGACCAGGACATCTCGTTTACATACACAAGAAAGAGGAAAGGGCCTAAGATCGAATCTTTCGGGACAATTGACAAAGTGCTCAATTGACAAAGAATTGGTCAGATGAGTAAATAATGATTTCGTTTCAGAATTGTATTTCTGGTTTTTGCGATCGACGTTTAGGGTACCAGGGCATCCTATCTAGGGCAATTGCTTGAATGCTGCTAGCTTGAATTCCATATGAAAGTAGTTCTGAAAGCAAAATGTTAAAGTCAATGTCTTAAAAAGCTTTCAAAAGATCTAAAAGTATTCCAAAGGTGCTTTATTTTGATCCACTGATAACGCAGCATCTCTGTGAAAAGAAAAAATGTCCATTTCCGTAGATTTTTACTTTCCCGGGTACGTACGTATATACGGAGTATATACGTAGTGTAGGGAAAGTTATGTAATGCTGCGCGCGAAAAAACAGCGGATTTTTCGCAGAAAAAAATAATCGCCAGGTCCTGATAACAAAAAAGTGGATAAATCCAGTTGCTAAATTAAGAAAAACAAATCCCCTAACACGTGGTGCAGCCAGAATCCATGTTTTGTGGTTTCTTGGTATCGAAAAACTAATTGAAAGCAAAACGTCTGTCTGTCTGTCCGTCCGTCCGTCCGTCCGTCCGTCCGTCCGTCCGTCCGTCCTTCTGTCTGTGAACAACGCTAGCTACTAAATCGTTCTGCCGATTTTCTCCAAAATTGATATTCCCGATCGATCTGACTGATCTCGTGACCCCTAGCATTTGAAACCAATATTTTAATTTTGGGGGTACTTTACATGAAGACCCTGGGACAATTTCCAAATTTTCAAAAAAATGGCGCCAACAATTTTGACTATTTTTTTTGTTGGATAGCCTGGAGGTTATTTAAGAGAATGACGCAGGTCTCGTGTCGGTAGAAAACTCTGATTTTTTGAAAAAAGGATTTTGAAAAAAATGTTTGGAAAAATTCAAAATTTTTTCGGCGTTTTCCTACACCTACAATTATAAATATACTTTTTTTCTTAATGAAATGTGTTCATAAAAAGCAGATCTTCAAATGAGGTCATGTTCAATTTTTCAAAAACATGAGTATTTTTTTGCGAAATTTTGTGTCAAACACGCAAAGTTATTATTTTCTTTAAACTATTTTTTTCTTTAAATAATTTTCGAAAATTGCAAAAGCTGGAATTTTTGTCGGCATGTTCCAACAACTACAAAATTGAAGATAGACATTTTTCCTCCCAATAAAATTTGTCCTCTAAAGTGAGTTCTTTCATTAAGTTCATGTACATTGTTTTGAAAATTTTAGTAGTTTTCTCGCAATATTGCGTGCAATATGTGCAATTTTAAAAAATTACAAAAACAACATTCTCAACAACACAACATTCTCTTAAATAACCTCCAGGCTATCCAACAAAAAAAATAGTCAAAATTGTTGGCGCCATTTTTTTGAAAATTTGGAAATTGTCCCAGGGTCTTCATGTAAAGTACCCCCAAAATTAAAATATTGGTTTCAAATGCTAGGGGTCACGAGATCAGTCAGATCGATCGGGAATATCAATTTTGGAGAAAATCGGCAGAACGATTTAGTAGCTAGCGTTGTTCACAGACAGAAGGACGGACGGACGGACGGACGGACAGACAGACAGACAGACGTTTTGCTTTCAATTAGTTTTTCGATACCAAGAAACCACAAAACATGGATTCTGGCTGCACCACGTGTTAGGGGATTTGTTTTTCTTAATTTAGCAACTGGATTTATCCACTTTTTTGTTATCAGGACCTGGCGATTATTTTTTTCTGCGAAAAATCCGCTGTTTTTTCGCGCGCAGCATTACATAACTTTCCCTACACTACGTATATACTCCGTATATACGTACGTACCCGGGAAAGTAAAAATCTACGGAAATGGACATTTTTTCTTTTCACAGAGATGCTGCGTTATCAGTGGATCAAAATAAAGCACCTTTGGAATACTTTTAGATCTTTTGAAAGCTTTTTAAGACATTGACTTTAACATTTTGCTTTCAGAACTACTTTCATATGGAATTCAAGCTAGCAGCATTCAAGCAATTGCCCTAGATAGGATGCCCTGGTACCCTAAACGTCGATCGCAAAAACCAGAAATACAATTCTGAAACGAAATCATTATTTACTCATCTGACCAATTCTTTGTCAATTGAGCACTTTGTCAATTGTCCCGAAAGATTCGATCTTAGGCCCTTTCCTCTTTCTTGTGTATGTAAACGAGATGTCCTGGTCCGTTATAAATGGAAGAATAGTTCTGTATACTGTTGTCACGAACGTTCTTTGCAAAAAAGGAACAATAAATAGTATGGTTTCAGACGTTTTAAATTGGTTTTGAAATCAATATTTTTAAAACACTACGGGTTTTTGTTCAAAAATACATTTGTGTTTTCTACACACCAAATATCGTGATTTTTGCTTTAAAAGAAACTTGGTGAATTCTATAGATGTGTTAAAAGTAACTGTTATTAGCCGGTTTTATCACACAAACCCTAAATTTCAATAATATCTTAAAATTAATAGAATTAATGCTAAAAGGCCGTCATTTATCACGTTTTTTTAAGACCAGTTACCCTTGAGAAGCTGGAATGTAGTTGGTCTTGGACATTTTGTTGTGCGAGCTGTACATGGTCTATCAAAAGCAGTCAGCGTTTCATGAGATTGTATTTAGGAAAGTGAAGGTACAAAAATTACAAGAGAAATGTAATTTCTATTGCAATATTTGTACAATTCTTTTATGCGATGTAATTGCAGGGGTTCAGCTAGTATAAAATTAATAGTAAACGAAGGAAAAAGATTTCAATGCAGCTTTGCATTTCAAATAGGTAATCTCATTCACTATTGAAAATAAACAATACAGAATTGGATGATATGAAGATAACAAAATTTCTAGGTTTTCTGCCCCCAAATTTTGAAGAAAGTTTTTCAAAATCGCGGCGCCTCGAGTAGGTGCAGATCGACCGGGGAATATCCGTTTTGGAAGAAATCGCACGTATGGTTTAGGCGCTAGTTCACAGATCGATGGACGGACAGACGGAAGGACGGACGGATGTTTTGAAAAAAACACTTTTTCGGTATCAGTAGCGTGTATTTCTCAAAACGAGTATTTCCGTTAAAATCTCAAAATCGATTTTCCGCAGCATTACATAACTTTCCCTATACTACTTTTATTACTACGTATATACATACGTATACGGGAAAGTAAAAATGCATTGTCTACATATGAACTAAAATGCTAAATGCTAAAATGCTAATGCTTGTTGGATTGAACATTTCAAGATGTCTTAAATCTGCAAAGACACAATTCACAAATTTAATATTATTTAAACGAATGTATAGAAATGGAATTATTTAAGAAAACTAATAAAAAGGGAGAAAGCCAATAGAGACAGTGATGAAAATGAGCGTGAGTAAAAATCCCTATATAGTATTTGAGTAAACTTGTATAGCGTGCGTGTGTGGAGATTTTCGTGTCTCACGGCTAGACCACTTCCCGTGCACCAATCGAGACATATGAAGTGTCATTGAACGCGTCTCGGTCCCCTCTTGGGGAACTGATAATTTGTATTTCAATCCGTCCATAAGATTCCAAGAAATTACCAAAAACGTGTTTTTCGTGTTTTGGATCTATGATCCCTGTGAGTATGATGGGAATTAAAACAACGCTACCTAAATAGATCTATGCAGCTTGCGTTGATTAAACCCTATTATTCCGGGATTATTTGCAGTCCACGAAACCATAATTTTGTTGCAAGAGAACGACAACACTGATTTTTGGCAAACGAGAAAAAACTAAATGAATATCTCCCGGCAGAATCTGCGGTAAATTCTGAAGTATTTTAGTTGTAGTGAAGTGTTTCATGTGTATTTTGTATAAAGAATTTGCAACTTTGGTGGAACATTAAATTTGAAGAACGTGAAGTGAATACGAAGGAAACAAGAACTGTAAATACTAAACAATACATTTCTAAAGCGTGTAAAAGTCGATTTTCAGTTTAATGTGATTTACAACTTATACACATAAACATACAAAATAGTAACCTTTAAATGCTTATTCGCCTTCAGAACAAAAATCAGACCGAGTTTGTGGAGTTTTAAAATCTTACAATAGGGGACAAAAATATGGAAGAATTAAGCAACTCAGGGGAATCAAATGTAGTTGTTGAAGATTTTGCGTCTGAAATTTCCGAACTAATGGAGAATTATATTATATTAGCATTAGAGAATAACGCAGAACAACAAACCTACAGGTGATCATTTGTGTTCATATTAGAAAACCAACCGTAAAAAATACAACTGGGCTGTCGCATCATTCATATTCCTGTAAATATTTTTTTACAGCGATTATAATTTTGAAATTGCAATATGACCAGTTAATTTCCCCTTTGGAGTTAATATATAAGGCCATTGAGTGTTGGGAATTTTTGAACTGGAGTATAACATTAACAGATACTACGATTCATTGGTAAGTCCAATGCCAGATACTCTAAGAACATATTTGAACAAAGCTACGTATGAAAGAAATAAAGTACGAAATACATTTTCACCACATGAATATACTTTTAAATTAGTTTACAGCGTCGGCGACGCCACATTCAACTAGTAAGAAGTAATGATTGAAGCGGAGTATTATCTCTTTCCTTTGACCAATACCTCTTAGCTTGCACATGTTGACATTAATTCTGATGCCCGTCAAATCCCGTTAAATTTCTGTTGCCCCGCAGATAAAGGGCAACTGCAGCTAAAAGATGCACGTGCGATGAGCAATGAAATTTGAATTTCAAGAAGCGGAAGCTGAACGATTATATCCCAATGAAGAAAAACTTGGCGTGGCAGGGATTAGATGGCCGTGATACGTGGGTGTGCAGCGGATTGCATACCCAGCAAGCGTGCCTACTCTTCGGGTAAATTTTAATGAAGACTTCGTGCTGGGCGCTCCGTTCGCTCATCGATCGCCCCATGCAGAAGGCTCGCTGTCTATTCTCGATGACATTGACGTCCGCTCACAAGGGCTCATGCAAATCTCTGCATTGCTTAACTGAGGCGATTGCCTACGGCCATTTGAAAACGGTGAACAATTGCAATGATGATCGCTGAACTACAGTTACTGGACAGATAGTTAAAGAATTTGACTGACCCAAATGTTTACAAGTTCTATTAAACTAGTTATAGTTCTATTAAACTATAAATACATAAATATATATTATAATTGTCAGAATAGTGGCATCTTCCTTCGCCCACAGATATTTCCGAAAGTCCATTTATCAAATTTGAGAAATTCGACTTTTTTACATTCAGTCTATCAACAAAAAAATCGTTCAATTGAGTCAATCTATTGAAATTTAAGACATTATTACATTTAAATTAATAATGCATAAGTTTTTCAGTCACTAATGACCTTAATGTTACTGTGACTCAAATAAAATTAATTTAAAACTAGTGGTGCTACAGAATGGCACAGACTTTCCGGTATTAGTTTTCTATTTCCTTGGATCTCGGCTACCTATTCGGACTCGACACGTACTCTTGCCACCTGCCATCTATAGCCGCCCAAACTACATTTTCTTGACATTTTCTTAATTTTACGCTTTCTTAATAGTAGAACGGAAATATTATTTTAATAATATTAAAGAACAGTGAAACCTCGTCCTAAATAGCAATTTTCTTTGAAAAATTTGGAGCAGTTTTTAAGGAAACGGCGTTTAAGCGCTACTGTAAAAGCAAAACTTGAAGCTCATTTTCATAGGAATCTTTTGTGATTTAGAAAACCTTCACCAGAAGTTATTTGAAGCACATACACTCACAAATACGATAGTGTTTACAAATTGCTGAAAATGCGCATATTAACGGTGTGTGGGAGAGAGCTTTCAAAATATTACATTTGTACAATTTTGGAAAAAAACAAAAAATACCCCAAAAGTAACTTAACGTAATATTCAATAATGCAATTTCCACTATCCGTTTGAAAAGTTTGAAAAAAAATGGTGCCAATTTTGAGAAAATGGCGTTTGGGCGTTTCTGAAAATGCGGAATTTTCAGCTAATTTTCACAGAAAATGGTAGAGTTTTCGAGAATCTTTACTTGACATTATTTAAAGCACATGTACTTATAAATCTAATAATGAGAACAAATCGTCGCTAATGTAAATATTAGCGACGTGAGACACACGTCAAAAAATTTCATTTTAGTAATTTTTGCAGAAACAAAAGAAAAGAGCAATATTGCGTTTATGTCATCTCACAGAGTGATTAGGATATTTTTTCTTAATTTAGCAACTGGTTTTAGCCACTTTTTCGTTATCAGGGCCCGGCAATGAATTTTTTTGCCCAAAATGCGCAGTTGTTTTTCACGCAGCGTTACATAACTTTCTCTATGCTACGTGTATTACTCCGTACATACATACGTATACGGGAAAGTAAAAATAGATTGTAACAATCGTCATCATTTGGAAAAGTGTCTAAAGGATGCACTTTGCAATAACTATACCTAAAATAAACGTATCATTTTAAACGAATCCTGAAATCATTTGATAATTTTCTAATGAAAGTCAGAGATTTTCTTTAAAAGTATGTCAACAAATTTAACGTAATTGTTGGACACATCAATGTCGTTCACAGCCAATAAAATTACGTTCGAAAATGCTGTGAGAGACGAGAAAGAAAACTCTGCCTCGACCATATGTTTCCACTCGCATACCTAGGCTCGCAACATCTACCTCCGCACCTCGGCGCATAAACCGCTCCCGCCCTGCAGCCCGGAAAGCACAAAACACCTGTTCGTGTCGGCGCGCCGGCGCGCGCCCGAACGCAGCTCGGGGAGTCGGCGGGGCGGTCACCCACGTGTCACGCGTGGGGCAGCGCAGGACGGGCCGGCGCACCGGCAACGCCGACGCGACCTCACCGGGGGAAGCGGCGCGCGGCGAAGAGCGGAGCGGAGCGCGGGCGACCTTGACCCGGGCCGCCGACGAGGCGGTGGCGGTGATGGCGGTGGAGGTGGTGGCGGCGATGGCGGCGGCGCGGAGCGGCTCGGCTCACGGTTGGTCGCGGCGCCTCTATTGATTGAGAGCGAGCGGGGCCCCGCGTGAAGCGCGCCGCTCCTCGTCCTCCTCTTCCTCCTCCTCCTCCTCCCCCGATCACCCACCCCTCCCACCTCCCACCCGGTCGCCCTCTCGCCGCCGCCGGCCTGTCCGCTTGACGCTATGACGTCAGCAACCGAGATTTGAACGCGGTCAACGCGATCGAGGGCGCTGCGCGGGACGCGTCCCTCCCAGGCCGGCGGCGGCAGGCGGGCGTTTCGCACTCTCCTCGCGGGCGGCAGTGTGCGGCGGGCGGCGGGCGGCGGGCGCCGAGAGCTCGCAACGGGTGGTGCGCGCCGGGAGCCCCGCAGAGGGAGACTGTTGACAACGGGTGGATGGGGAGGGGCCGCAGAGGGAGACCAAGAGGGAACCACAATCTGAGAGGGACGAGCGGGACGGCGTAAGTGGGGCAGATGCGAGATGACGGGATGACGGGGCAGGTCAGGGTGCGACGGCAGAAAAGCTCAAGAGCGCTTGAATGGCGCGTGCGGCGACAATGACGGAGGGTTGTGAAAAGGCGCAGTTGCGGTGGCGCTAGAGTGAAGTCCATGGTGAAATAACTTGCTTGAAAATTACGCTTATGTTGCTTTGGAAAAGGGATATGAAACAGTATTTCCTTTCGTTTTCCTAAACATCCACTGATTAAGCTTCGCATTGGTGTCAACATTCTTTGCAAGTACAGCGGCGTGTATCATCCGAAATTCGGTAACGGGTCCAGTTAACAATTTTCGCTGCTGTGCAAAAATGTTGATGAATTTAGCACGAATTAATTGCAGATGGCAAAATAAAAACAAGCAAGCATTTAAATAAAGAATATATTAATATCATCTTGGCAAATAAATAAGATCTCTGGGATTCTCCCTAATTTTTCCCTTGAGGGAGAACTTCGAGATGGCCACAGCACATAAGTATTCGGAAGATTTCATTCAATTGACTATTAATCGCACTCGCTGGTATTCACATATGTGTAATGCTATTAGGCACGGCGAACTGACAGTGAAGGAAAACAATTCCTGAGTGGAAATGGTACTCTTATCCATTGAGCACATCATTGGAAAGGCACAATGAGTACACATGAATGCGCCATAATTCGTTACAGTGCGTGATAGCACTGGCTCACAATAGAGCACTTTATCACAAGCGGTTAGTCCAGAATGTAAGAGTGTATGTTCTTATCACGTCAATTTTCCAGTCAGCGAGCTCTCACACTATACCATGGTTACGGATCTGTTCAAATGCATCAGCGGAATTTGAACAGCATAGAAAGTGGCATACACGTGTTTCAGAATCTGCATACCGGAAATAGTTCATTATACGAGATGTTGAAACTCATAGTTTTATACGAAAATGAAATACATTCTCTGAATAGGAGGGTCACCGTGCATATTGCAACATATGCGCAATATGTATTCCTTCCCTTCCGCGCAACATTTTCTGACATGTGTCACCACTTTTTAAACTCGCCCTACATAGTAGCAGTGCACAAATTTGAATACCCATTAGCTCCTCTGTCATGAACAAAGGGAATGAAATCTTCCGGATAATTGCCTGATGTGCATTGATTAGCTTAATAGTTCGGTCATAAAAGAAAGGTTAAGGATGAAACATTATGCGTACGGTCACATACTCTGTCATGATTCTCGCATTACTTACCTATAACCAAACCTTTAATCACTTTCTAGGTAGAATACTTAGTATATTAAAAATTGTGCTTCTCCGTTGTTCGACACACAGAGCATGTTCTACGTAATTGGTAAGAATACCTTAATTAGACCTCTGTGTAACCAATGGGATTTACGTTTAAATTCATCTAGATGTTAAAATAAGTACAATACTTCTTTCTCTGAAACACCAGTTAAGAGGAAAATCTATTTTTTTCCAAAGATGCGATCAAGGATATATTTAAAATCTGAATTCGCACAAATGTAAATGTAGGCCCTTTATTGTTTTACTTATGAAGCACCAATATTCGTAAACTATCAGTAATTTTCACAATATTGTTTTCAATAGTCAATCTACTCTTAGATGTGGAAAAAAAATCTTGAAATTATGTTGAAATAATACCATCAATTCTATAAAATTTCAATTCTGTTCGTCTGTAAAATACTTGCAAATTGACGACACTGTAATACTTGTAAACTGACGAGGCTGAAACAGTTAGGTTCTTATTAAAATTTGAAAATGATGACTGCAATAAAAAACTAGACGACTCGAATATAAGTTGGTATCAACGAAGCCCGTCAATTATGTTTGACGAGACAAAGGACATTCTACATCAATTATAAAAAAGCCAGGAATTTTATGAATGAAACCACATTCTCGAAACATAAAATACTCTGAAATACAATTTTTAATCCTTGAAAATTTACATTTAATAAAGACTATTATAGGAAGGACCACTAATATTTATGGAAGGAAAAAACACATTTCATGTACCACGTTCTATAAAGTACAATCAAAAGAAAGGCAATAATATCAATGAGTTTCGATGTTATCCATACGAACAAAAAATACTGAAATTTACGTTACGACTAGCTATTTCGCAAATTCGACCTTTAATGTTAACATCCAAAATGGGCGGATAAACTCTGAAATAGGAACAGCTTCGAAGTATATAGCGGAATGTAGCTGAAAAAAGTTAACATTAGCCAACACGAAGTGAAGTACATTACGATGACGAGAAATAACAGATAATGTATGATAAACATGAATAAGACTGCTGGCAAGAAGTTTCTATAACAACAGAGAGACCAAGTGCGTAGTTTCGAGTTCTCCTGAATTAGTCGTAAATTTCTATGTAAAAGATACCAACTAACCATTTACCTCAGTTGAGGCTTCGTTACGCATTTCTGAATTGCGTCGAGGCTCAGACGACGCTCCAGCCTTCGGCTTTTGCGATCTGCATACATAAAACAACCTTGAGTTTGCGCAATGCATTATTTCCAAAGCATTTTTATGTCAAAATACTTCTCGCAAATACACAAGACGCATCACCCTCGGACAATCTCTTTACTTGTTTTTGCAGAATTATTCTGCATTCATGTTTAACTCAGCACATTATTTAATGCGTTTTTCAAAACTTACATACCCTATATACCTCACCTTGAATTTTCAGTTTTTAAAAATAAATATGTTTCTCTCTATAGGTATATAGCGAAAAGAGCTGCAGAGTCGAAGTCTGACCGACTAGGTCACGTAACAGTTCTTCTGAGATATTTCCATTATTAAATTCAAAACTAAACATAATGGATTGTATTTCGCATAAAAAATTGATCCTAGATGAAAAAGGTGGTCCATTTAACTCTTTGATATGAAAGTAAGTTTTTGGGACAGATCTGTGGGTAATACCAACTTTAGCGAATGGCATCCGAAATGATTCATTCGTTGTCATTCACACGGCTTTATCAAAACCGTCCGGCTAATCCTAACATTCGCCATATTTCATACTTAAGCCGTAACATATGCACATATCGCTTCTGTTGAAAAGAACTGCAAAAAAAATAAAATAGATTCCAGGTACGCTAAAAATGTTTCCTTTTTACAGCACAAATTATTTTTGAAACTCGTCTGCAGTATTGAAATCAAGTATTTGATAGTTCTTTCGTGGTTTTTCTCTGAGATTTGCTGTTTTGGCCTTTAACATCACTTGACCTTTTTTACTTTTGAAGTAAAACTATATTTCAACATTTTGATAAAATAAGATGAGAAATGTAATATACTGAATGTTGAACCATGAAATTGGAATGTTTTTCCAAATTCGTTATAAAATAAAATTGTAGTCAGTGCTTTTATTTTCAAGATATGACTTACTTTCATAAAAAAGGGTCATTTGAACCTTTTACATCTAGTATTATTTTTTTATGCGGATTACAATCCATTGGTTTTAAACGTAAAAATGGGAAAACTTCGGAACAACTGATATGTGACACAATATTTTTGGCGTTTGATCTTCATTAGAGTCTGCAGCTCTTTTCGCTTTTTATCCACAAAGAGCAACGTATTTATTTTCCAAAACTGAAAATTCAAAGTGAGGTATGTAGGGTATGTACGTCTTGAAATTGCGCACGAAATAATGTGCAGAGCGAAATGTCAGTGCACAATTATTTCAAATAAATTAAATCATTAACTTCTTTGCTTTGTTACTTTTGAAGGCTATATGCGTACCTGATTTTTTTGCAAACGCAGTCCGATAACACAGATCCACCTATTTGGCCCCACGATGAAGACTTTCCTGATTCGGTCGCTATACTGTAATAGATATATCAAAATTTCCTGGCATTTTATCGCAAACTTAACTAATTAATCATATTTTTACGGAAATATTTTTATTGAAATAAACATTGAAGTTATAATATTTTGAATTTGTATATTTTAACGATCCAACAATTACATTAACATCTAAACAACATTTTAATCATCATTCTGTAAGTATTACTCTTATTAACCTATTTATATTTATATCTGTCCCTTTCGGGTTGCAATCGCGCCTTCCGGCTGAAGGCAGAGCATTCTCTCTAGCGGCTCTCCCGGCACTAGCCTAATTCCCTTTCCTCACATGGATGCAGGCCGCTGGCAGCTGTTATCGAGTATACTCGTCATGTGTGTCTAGCAAAGCCCGCGGGACCATCCTTGCTATAATTCGGTTTTTATAACGCAACACATCAGAACCTCTCTTCACGATGGAATATCTCACGGCATTTCGCGTCTTTCTCGACCTGCCGCTAGATGTCGCATAATCAAGACCCGTATCAAGCAGTGCGATGTGTCTAGCGGTATCTAGCAGCATGACCGAGAAATATAATGTACTCGTAGATATAATAATGTGAACAAATCGCGGCTAATGTAAATATTAACGACGTGAGAGGAGTCAAAATATGTTTGTAATTTTTGAAAAAAAGAATACAGCAATACAGCGTTTATGACATATCATCATCTTATAGAGTACATTAGGCACTATCCTCACCAAAAGTTTAAAGAAAATATATGGAGCCATTTTTGAAAAAATCCTATTTTTGTTATTTTTTTAATTGCACATATTGTATGTAATATTGCGCGAAGTAACTAAAATTTTCAAAAAAATGTACATGACTTCAATGGAAGAACTCACCATGGAGAATATATTTTATTTGAAGGAAAAAATCACTAATCTTCAAGTTTGTAGTTGTAGGAAGAGGCCGGAAAATTCAAACTTTTGCAATTTTCGAAAATTCAGAGTTAACCGTGAAATTAGGACCTATGCCACCTTAAAAAGTGTATTTTATATTATTCTTACAAGAAATTTAAAGAAAAAATTTGGAGCAGTTTTTGAGCAAATTTTGAAAATGTTCGAGGGGCTTCATGTAAAGTACCCCAAATTTTGAAGAAAGTTTTTCAAAATCTCAAAGCTTCGACAAAAGTCAGATCGGCAGGGGTTTCTTCAATTTGATGTACGTATGGTTTAGGTGCTAGTGGTGTTCACGGACGGTCGGACAGACGGACGTTATGCTTTCAATTGTTTTTTCGGTATCAAGAACCCAAAAAACAGGAATTCAGGCTACACCACGTGTTAGGGGATTTTCCCCCTTAATTTAGCAACTTTATTTATTCATTTTTTCCTTATTAGGGCCCGGCAAATGAATTTTTTCTGGCGAAAATTCGCCGTTTTTTCGCGCAGCATTACGTAACTTTCCCTATATTACGTATTATTACGTATATTACTTCGTATATACGCATCTATACGGGAAAGTAAAAATACTGAATAGTGTATCTTGAACCTTTAGACACATGAAATTACGTTTATTTATAATAGCATTGTTTAATATGTTTGTTCTTTGTTCCAATTCGTTTGTGCTTTGTTCATCATCCTTGAATTTATCAAATGAATATACAAGGTGCATTCCGAAAGTAATGCAATTATTATTTTTTTGATTAATTTATTGAACACTTAAAATTCTTAAAAGCATTGCCCTTGGGCTTCCACACATTTTTTTCAGCGACTCTGCCATGAACGGTACGCGCCCTGGAAAGCGTCTTCGGGGACCTCTTGCAAGGTCTTCGTCACGGTTGATTCGATCTCTTCTATGGACGAAAAACGGGTTCCTTTCATGGCTACCTTAATCCGAAGAAACAAAAACAAGTCTGCTGGAGCGATGTGAGGACTATAGGGGGTGGTGTTTGACCAGAAACTCGCGGACTCGTAGTGCGTCGTGAGACAACACCTCGGGCATGAGCTTGGCGCACTTTCCCCATCGCCAAATCTTCAATAACAATGAGAAACACAACAGTAGACGACAAGTTTAGTTCATTGGCAACCATCTTGATACTCAATCGACGGTCAGAGACCAACAATTGTCGAACATGAGCCACAATGTTCTCGGTTTTGCTGGTTGACGGCCGCCCAGAGCGTTGTTCGTCGTGAACCTCTTCCCGGCCCTCCTTAAAGGCCCTTAACCACCTCGAAACTTGTGATTAGGACAGAGCAGAGTTCCCGGAAGCCTCACGAATCATTTTGTTAATCTGCTCAAGAGATTTTTTCAGTTTAGCACAAAATTTAATTTCATAATGTTGCTCGATCGTAGATTCCATTTTTTTTTCGTGACACGGTCGGCGCGCATAGGTTGACAATAACTGATGTCTTGCCGCTTTCCACAGCTTGGAGAGCACTGAGGCCGGTTTCGTGGCAAAGCTTAGCGTCCCCCTCACCTACTCCAAGTGGTCCAATCCCACTTTGACCAATAGGAACGACGCAGCAAATTCAATTGCATTACTTTCGGAATGCACCCTGTAGCTAAGTCTCTGCTAAGAAGGTTAGATTAGGTTTGGCATCTCCAACCATAACTGCATCTTCGCGCTACTCGGTCCCAGCATGAGTGTCTCTCTCCGCAGGAGGGACGCCCCCTCCCATAAATATTTGGTGTATAAGGTACATTGGAGGGGACTTCCCGATAATCTATACTTTAATGAATCGCCTCCCGTCTACCAATAAGTTGATGGTAGTGACGCCCATGAGGCCTACGCTGGCCCAACCTTCACCGTTTTATCATTGAATTCTGAAAGCCCTATTTAACCTTACTCCTTTCTCTCATGGCTGAAACCGATAAAATTTAGTCTAAACTTCCTCTATTGTTCTCGATAAAATAATGTCCTACAGGTGAATTTGTTCGAGAGATCTGTAGTAATTGTTGTTGTAATAATTTCAATATCGATTTATGTTGTATTCAAATAGACATCTAATAGACGTTTGTTCGTGTGAAAATATATGGCAAATCTAAGTCGTTACATTCTTGCAAAATACACGTTTCTAGTAAGTCTACGAAAAATAAGTGGCTGCATTTGTAATATATTGAATGCTTTTATACGTGTGATCTTTCAGACTAGCTGGTGTGCGTGTTGAATGAATGATTGAGTGATGAGAGTCTCCGGGCGCGTCAACTGATAAGGCCATTAGTTCCGTAAGTTTAGTGCATGTCTTTTCACGGGAGATGGTGCTCTTCCCCCGCTGGATGGCAAGAACCGGCGCTGACCTATGCGTCGACTTGCGGGGTTTTCCGCAAAACCAGATATCTCCTATCAGCGGGGCACCGTCCCGGCTGGGCAAGCTCTAAGCTCCCGACGTGTGTAATTGTGTAGTGCATGTGCATGGAAAAGATAAGGAAGAGGAAGGAAAGATGGCACGCGCACCGTGGCCCGTTTGTTAGAGTTCTGCTCTGGCATTCGCCTGGTGTTGTTCGGAGAAACCGCGGAAAATTCCCGATCAGAGCAGCGGCCCGCTAGAATTTTCTTCCGAGACAACGGCCGAATTCGACCTTTGTAGCTAGTATCGCAAATCCTGCCACCGACATAACTTGAACCTTTGGACCTCCCCAGTCAGAGGCACTGCAGTGACATCGATTTATGGTCTGAGACACCTAAACCGGTGAGATGCGCCTTACTTTGCGTTGTATTATTTCCAAGTAATAGAGTCTTTTGTGAAGTACGGATTCCATTTCCAAACTCCAAATTCCACAACATGGGAGCACGAATGTTTTTGAGCGATTTGAAGCGTCTTCAGAGAATCATTCTTAAGCAATTTAAATGCTTTGCGGATAAGAAATAATGATTTATTTGCTTATTTTGACAATGGAATTGATATGACATTCCTATTTCTTATCATGATTCCCGGGACCTTGGTTTGTGATGTTTTAATTTTACCCCACCAATAAAGTATTCGGAATGAATAATTTGGATAAATTTGCGACAGCAGCTGAATACCATAGAGGAATTTCTGCTCCGAGCATTTATTGGATAATGCTAGATAAAACATCTAATATTTACGCTGCATGTCGCAATAAATTATTACATCGCGTGTTTAAGTCAGAACACAGAATCAAAAAATTGATCGACGTCCATGTTTTGATAAAGAATTTTGCTGTGAAATAGAAGATCGAGCAGTTCCTGGGCTCACCATACTCGACCTACGCAGACCAGTATGTATCATCAAAAACCCCCAAAACCTCACAATGTCCGTATCGTTTCAGCACAGAAATCAGTATTGTGATCACGCGTTCTTCAACAGAACTGTATTCCTATGTTGATTCCGCGCCAGAAATCAAATGTCTCCACACGTACCCCAGAGCTTTGCGACCAACTTTAAGATCAGAACAGGTCTGAACAGGTCGGGGCAGGAAATTACGTGAAAATGACGATGAGAGGGACAGCAAGTGCTTATTCAATAAGCAATCGTAAGAGGAACAATTAGGGAAATTCGCATTCATCTGAAGCTATTGTCAGAGAAAGGCCACGCAGAGGGAAATACCCAAAAACGATGGCTACAGTCCACAGGAATCAAAGTACAGTTCATCATACGGTTCAAGAGGTTTAGCTCACCGAAAGAGGAAATTAAGAAAGAACTAAAGATTTGGAAATACACACAGTATAAATAGTATTATTTCGGAGAACGATATATGAAGATTTGGGTAACCATGAGTTTAGAAAAAAATGCCGTTGAATTGTTTACAAGGTGAATGTAAATTGTTTCTTACAGCTTGGTTTTATGGTTTGATGGATGGTCTTATGGTCAAATACTGATTTGATGATTATTTCTACATCGTGAGTTTGAACCTCTAAGGTGCATTTCTTTCAACACACGTATTCCGGGGTGAGGAGAACGAATCTAGGGATAAAAAGGGGTGTGTGAGGCACTTCGTATCACAAGAACCAACAAAGCAGGGACTACCGCAGAGAAAATACAGCAGCATTCTGAATATACCGCCAGGAAAACACATCCCTATAGGTGCGTAAAAGTTATTTCCAAGACCAATGTGCAGCGCCTAACATAAGATTTATCCTTTAAGATTTAAAAATACTTCTTGCGATCCATTACACCATCAATAATATGCAGGCGACTCATCCTTGACGCATTTATACACCTCCAGACTACCAAGGAACGGCCACTATCTTTCATTAACCGAATACAAATTCGAGAGTTTGGACCCTGAAATACTACGTACCACGCGATTTCCCTCTGATCAAAAATGTAACATTTTCTTCTGTCTCACAGAATCATCGTGTTTCAAAACTCTGATACTTTATTTCAGTTCTTTTGCAAAACTTAATCGGTATAAGAGATTTTCTATTTTTGATGAGGTTACTGGAGGATATTTATGGTTATTGTTGCGTAACCACTGGCACAATTTTTAATATGGAGTTTACGTTTCTGCAATGCTGCCCGTTCTTTAGCCGTTAACAAGCCATACATTATGTGTCGCAGTACAGTAGAAATACACCTTTTCTCTGACATCCATATATATATGCTCACATCATACAATGAATTTTCAGCTGGGATGTTTCAGGATTTGTCTAAAACGATTTCTGGCACATATGATACCAATGTACATACAATATTTGGTATACGTATTCTGTATATTCTGTATATGTATATACATATTCTGGCACATACAAACAAATTGGCAACAATACGCACGACTAATATGTACCTATTTTGGAACGCCTCTTGTGAGCCATCCAAGTATTGTTCCAAGAACCAGCAGCTAACAGCTACGGAAAGTTATTTCTTTGAACACTAACAGACATCCGTTGCTCTGTACTCTATATAAGAACAACGAAAATAAATATCCAACAATATAGTCAATATGGATTATAATAAAGCAAGTAGTACAGAAACGTATTAAATATTTCTTTCTTACATGCGAATAATAGAACAAAAACAAATTAAGAAAAAATCAACTAAAGCTTTTGATTCGCCGTCTCGAGTTCTACCAAGGTACAATACTATAAGAATAAAACATAGAATGGAATTTTTTGCTTTAATGTAAAAACTCACCTCCCCCCTACAAAACTATCGCATTCTTGCATTCTTCACATGAGTAGGCTTCTTCGATACTACCTTCCAGGAATCTGAACACAAAGGTCGTGGAGGAAGAGAGATTTTTTATTTCCGACCTCGGTCGGAATCCGACTAAAACTGCTATATTAACCTTAACCTTAATGAAAAAATTAAAGAGTTAACATGTATTCACATTCCTTTTCGATATTTAAAAAAATATATTACTATTCATTCTCGAGCCTAACAGTCAATTCAAATTTATCGTACACGTGATTTCTGTTGCGTTTTGAAATCAATGTTACAAAAAAATTAAAGGAACGATACTTAATGAATCCTCGACTGTTAAATCTATCCTAATTTTTTTAGAGAAGAAAATCATGGCACAACTTACTTTCGAAACAAAATTAAACTTTAATAAAAGTAATAGACTTTTAAATAAAAACTAGAGTGACCTGCAGCAACACAAATGCCGTAAAATGCCGTAAAAAACGTGTCACAGAAACGTAATTTCTATACCTAAAACCACACATTTGTGCCAATCTCAAGAGTAAAAATTAGATCTACTACAATGACACTTATGGACGTAATTGACAATATTGGTATAACAAACTGAAACGGTCCCTTGCAGTGTGAGAATTGAAAGGAAGATGCCGGGTATCATTTCTCCTACAGAGCTGGATGTCTCCTAATGGACAAGTTTTAATTTTTCCCAGCCAGAGAACAATTACCGTAATCTATTTCTAGGGGTCTCGTCTATGATTCCCAATCTTTGAAATGTTCAAGCCCAGAACATTAAAACGAAAACTGGGATTGATAAATGTGGAAATGGTTATTGGCGTAAATGTTTCGGGCAATGAGACTTCCAGGTAATAGTGACATAGTCACCCATTATTCATCATATTCACAGTTAGTAAAACAAATAAAAACGCTTGTTTCATCACCTCTAATTGTTCACTATTGTTTTCTGAACGAAAAGTTATCATTCGCGCCCTGTTCCTTTCCAAAACGATCCACCACTCCTGACTACTACCAATATGCCAACCGGCCGTATTGACTAAAACTGTGATACATTGTAACTCGTCAAGCCACAGAACCGGCGCAGGCGGTTGAATTTTCTTCCCCTGAGACGGCATTACCACTCCCCGCACCTGTGCTAACATGAATAATAATCAAGCGGCAGCTGTGAACATCGCCATGCGGGTGGACTGGCGCTCGCAGCGTGCGTTCCCCTCTGCGAGCCAAGCGCAAGCCACACTGATCCGAAATGGTCAAGATGGGTGTAGCAAAACAGGACGAAAAAATAAACACCAATAAAAAAAAGTGTAACCGGCTTAGACACAAATTGCAAACCTTAAAATAAAGGATGATAAAATGGAGGAACTTACTGCAGCTATTTTCATGAAACGATGTTAGTCCGCAAAAGTAAATATTCAATTGAGGGGTTTCTCACAAGCACCAAATAAGACCAAAGTTCCATATTTTGAGATATTTCACAAAGTTATGCCCGACAACAGACGCCTTCTTTTGGTACATTTCCTTTCGGCAAGTGCGAAAAACATTGAACGATACAAGGCGGGGGGAAATCATAAATTCGTTACTATGCACGTCTACGCTATGAAGTTATTCGTGCCTCCTGAAAAATCTTGAATTTGGATTAGTTTGGTTCTTGTAAGAGAGCCTTCAAATACATATGTGCAAGGAATACATGTCTTTCGATGTTTAGAAGAAGAAATATTATTTCGAATAGCTTAAAATTTCTGGATGTGAAAGGAAAGTCATCAAAAAAGAACTGAAAAATGATTTTTTGTGCATAAATGAAACTAGTCGTGCTACAGAATAGCACAGACTTTCCCGCATTCGTTTTCTATTTCCTTTGGTCTCGGCTAACTATTCGGACTTGCCACATACACTTGCCAGCTGCCATGTATCGCCGCCCAAAGAACATTTTCTTAATTTGCCGTTTTCGCAATAGTAGAACGAAAATATTATTTTAAGAATATTAAAGAGCAGGAAAATCTCGTCCTAAATGCCAATTTTCTTTAAAAAAATTTGGACCCGTTTTTAACGAAAATGGCGTTCATGCGCTACTGCAAATTCCAAGTTTGAAGCTCTTTTTCACTGAATACTTTTGAGTTCTCGAAAATTTTCATTAGAAGTCATTTTAAGCACTAACTCACAAAGATTTTAATTGTTTTTGACGTTAAATACATTAATTAATAAAAGGAACAATAAACATTAGCATACTATTTACTAATCTTCGTGAAACAAATGTAAATTTTTCAAAGAAAACTTATGTCAGCTCAAACTAGTGCATTGCTTACAAGATATCTAGACACATTTATTAGCAATTGAACTAGTTTTATTTAAAAGATTTTGATAAAATGAATCCACCATTTACCTAATCAATATAAATTGAAATGATTTCTGTGCATAATTTTTACTTTCCCGTATACGTACGTATACACGGAGTGATATACGTAGTATAGGGAAAGTTATGTAATGCTGCGCGAAAAAATGCCAATTTTCGGCGGAAAAAAATTAATTGCCGGGCCGTGAAAACGAATAAGTGGATAAAACCAGTTGCTACATTAAGAAAAAAAAATCCTCTATCTCGTGGTGTGGTCAAAATCCATGATTTGTTGCTTCTTTATACTTAAAAATCGATTGACGGCATTCCGTCCGTCTAGTCCGTCTGTGGTCAACGCTAGCGCCTAAACCGTTCGGTCGATTTTCTTCAAAATTGATATTCCCCAGTCGATCTGATTCTAGTCGAAGCTTTGTGATTTTGAAAAAGATTCTTTAAAATTTGGGGGTACTTTATATGAAGCCCCCCGGGGATTTTCAACATTTTCTCAAAAACGGATCCAAATTTTTTCTTTAAATTTCTTGTATGAATAGAGGAAAATACACTTTTTAACATGGCATAGGTCCGATTTTCACGTACAGCTCTGAATTTTCGAAAATTGTGAAAGTTTGAATTTTTTTCGGCGTCTTTCTCCAACTACAAAATATAAGATAGAGATTTTTTCTTCAAATAAAATTTGTTCTGCATATTGAGTTCTTTAATAACGGTCATGTAAATGTTTTTCACAATTTTGGTAGTTTTCGTGCAATATTGCGTGCAATATGTGCAATTTTAAAAAATTACAAAAACAAAATTTTCTCAAAAACGGATCTAAATTTTTTCTTTAAACTTTTGGTAGGGATATTGGTAAATGTAGTCTATCAATGACATAAAAGCCATTTTGGCCTATCGGTTGATTTTTTCAAAAATTACCAAAATGTAAATTTTTTTACTTGTCTCTCACGTCGTTAATATTTACATTATCAGCGATTTTTTTACATTATTATATTTACGAGTATATATGCTTTAAATAATGTCAAGTAAAGTTTCTCGAAAACACTACCGTTTTCTGTGAAAAGTAGCTCAAATTTCGGCATTTTCAGAAATGCTCAAACGTCATTTTCTCGTATATGGCTGCAATTTTTTTCTTGAAACTTTTGTAACGGATAGTGCTAATTACACTCATTAGTATAGCGTGAAGTTTATTTTGAGTTTTTTTTGTTTTTTTCAAAAATTATATAAATGTAAATTTTTTGAAAGATCTCTCACATCTTTAATATGCACATTATCCGCAATTTGTAAAGATGATTATATTTGTGAGTGTAAGTGCTTCAAATAACTTCAAATAAAGTATTTTGAAAACTCAAAAATTTTCTGTGAAAATGAGCTTCAAATTTCGCATTTTTAGTAGTGCTAAAACGCCATTTTCTCTTAAACGGCACATAATTTTTAAAAGAAAATTGCCATTTACGGCTAGGTTTTTGTGTTCTTTAATATTCTAAAATTAATGTTTCTGTTCTACCAATAGGAAACCGAAAAATTAAGAAAATGACAAAAAAATGTACTTTTGGCGATGATAGATGGTAGCTGGCAAGAAAGAGTATGTGGCAATTCCGAATAGCTAGCGAAGACCCAGGAAAATAGAAAACTAATACGGGAAAGTCTGTGCCATTCTGTAGCACCACTAGTTTTATATGAGCTACCTAAATGTAAGATGCAATTTCATGACATTTAATTACACAGCTATTTACACATATTCAGTTTCGTGGTGTATGGATACGAATAGTGAATATTTGTTTGTTGTATATCTCGCAACACGGACAAAAATAATGATTATCGAATAGGTTTTGAATAATTTCTAAAAGTCTCATTTGTAAACACAAGCCCTACTAAATAAAACATCTTTATCTTATCACTGACACCATCTCGTAGTTCACCAACAATGTAATTTTAAAAAATCCCTTGCGGCATTGTTGCGCAAATTTCAACAAAGCTTCGTTGATAGCTTGAAAGAAATACACCAACACATCATACAAATTGTAAATTGTAAATTTAACAAACATTTTTTATAAATTATTATAAAATACTAATTTTGTTCGATGTATTAATCTCGTAGTATCCTTTTTCTTTATAACCGTCCTAAATATATGGAATAACACTCGGTGACTAATTTTGACGCCCAATTACTCCACAAATACGCATATTTTTGAAAAATTCAACATTACCTATTTGAAGATCTGTTTTTGATGAGTATATTTCATTAAGAAAATAATTGTATCTTCAGAATTGTAGTTGTAAGAAGAGGAACAATTTTTAATTTCTGCAAAATCAGGCATTTCAACGAACATGAAACCTGCACCATTCTGTAGTTTCCTTTATGCTATCTAAGGTCCCAATTTAAAAAAAAAAGTGCTGTTTTTATGAAAACATTGTTTACAGAAAATAAAAAATTGCCTATGTTTGACACAAAATTTCGCAAAAAATATTCATGTTTTTGAAAAATTGAATATGACCTAATTTGAAAAGCTGTTTTTTATGAATACATTTCATTAAGAAAAAACAGCTGCCATCTATTGCCACCCAAAATACATATTTTTTAAAAGTTTCTTAATTTATCGGTTTCCTAACGGTAGAACGAAAATATTAATTTTAGAATATTAAAGAACAAGAAAACCTGGTCCGTAAAGGCAAATTTCTTTGAAGAATTAGGAGCCGTTTTTAAGAAAATGGCGTTTACGCTGTACTGCATATCCGAAATTTGAATATCTTTTTCACAGAAAATTTTCGAGTTTTCGAAAAAATTTATTTCAAGTCTTTTTAACAAATTCAACTCACGAATACCATACTATTTAGAAATTGTAGTAAATGTGCATATTAATGGTGTGAGAGATCTTTAAAAAAATTACGTTTGTGTAATTTTGGGAAAAATCACAAATATACCCCAAATTGAACTTTACGTCATATTAGAAAGAGCAATTAGCACTATCCGTTCGAAAACTTTAAAGAAACAATTTGGAGACATTTACGAGAAAATGGCGTTTGGGCGTTTCTGAAAAGGTGGTATTTTGAGCTATTTTCACAGAAAACAATTGAGTTTTCGAGAAACTTGTCTGAAATTATTTAAAGCATATGTACTCCTAAATATAATAATGTGAAAAAAATCGTCGCTAATGTAAATATTAACGACTTTTATCTTATCTTTGTTGCCTGGAACAATTTACCTGGAGAAGTGCTGGTAACTTTTCCCAGGATCATGCAAGTTATACGTTGGATTGCCAAGGACCTTCGATTGTCATCAAGAGACATATTTCAGGGGAAGGATTGGCCGATAAAATTGAGGACGTATGTATATTAATATTTTTGTGCTTAACTGCCACCGAAAGTATGTTCATTTACAGCAAAAAATATTATTTCCAAATCGCGGAAAGTGTGGTCAGAGACATGTGGACTCTCGGATTCTACGTGAAATTAAACTATTGAACGCGTTTTAATAACGGGGATGTGCGTTTGTTAATAATAAATGTAATTTTCAAGATAATTATAATCTAAATGTTTGTTTGAGAAAAAACAACATATTTCTTCGAAATATTTGTAATGTGTCTGAGTTTTTTTATACAATGAAGTAGTCAATTGAAAATGATGTGTATATATTTAGTTTTATGAAAAAAGCTAAGGTTTTCCTGCACACGAATGTGGGAGGAAAGAGGAGGTATTTAGTTTAGTTTACTTCGTGATTTGACTTCCCCAAATGCTCTAATTTCTGCTGCAGAAATCTTGAAGACTTACCACTTATCTTATTCTATATGATTATGATTCTATTTTTGTAAAGACATTCGGATTAGAAAAAAGAAAAAATCTATATTACTAAATTTCTAATGCTAAAAAAAATTTGAAAACTATCCTAAGTGTATCCCCATGTAGAGGTGTCTATGGTAATTTTATTTTCTTCAGGGAGTCGACAAAAAAACTCAATTGTATTAATATTTCCACGCGCGGAAATTAAATTGACTTTATTAATTTATGTTATTTTTCGGTTAATTCATGGACTTCATTTACATATTTTGTGGCAATCTTTGCATTTGATCTGGCTTTTGCGCCCATTTTAATTCAAAAGTAATTCATTGAATTAGCTTTATCTCTTTCTTGACCATTATTTTTTAGTTTTAGGGATTCACTCCATTTTTGTACACAACTTTCTTATATCATTGCTGAAGTTAATTGTCCATGACGCAGTTGGAGTGTTACTATTGTGTTTTTCAGTTGAAAGAAGTTTGTGTTTGTTTTTCCGCGAATAAATCAAGAAAAAATTGCTTATTGTAAATTTTCTATATTAAATCCCAATCGTTTTGCCTGGAAAGAAGTGTTGTTTTTTTGTCGCATACTTCCAAAATTTGGACAATACTCATTTGTACAATTTGTACTATGGAATTTCACTAATTATCGCGCTTCTCTTATGTAATTTTATTAATTTTATCTAGAAAATACAGGTGTCATTTCGTTCTTAGTATTTAATTAATCTTTTTCACTTCTATTTAATTTTTTCTATATTGTTTTTCTTCTTATGCCATTTTCCTTATCATATAAATAGATCTTATATTGTAATTTCTTTTATTAAATTTCTTGTATACTTATAACAATTTTCATGTTTTTTAATTACAGTTATAAAGACTTTCTTCGCTAAAATATAACTTTTAATATGATTCTTACCATAGCCTGATGATATAATAAGGAATTTAAATTATTGTCATTTTACTGCTTCTGATGACGCTATGAACTTTTCCTTTATGTCCCTTTTATCGCTATATCTCACTAGAAGTAAAAAATAACATTTTGCACCTGTATCATTTCTGCTCTAACCATGTTATTTAATTGATATTTGCCGCTTCAATTTTTTATTTTTCATCGCGTTTCATTAAATGTCCAAATAAAACTTTTATTGAAACAACAACGTTATTACTTGCGAGTAACTCTTCACCTTTTTTTATCTTGAAAATTTTTTAATTTTCTATTGCATCTATTGCCCCCCCCCAAAACCAAGGGACCGTATTACTTTTTATAAACTTACAGACATCATTAAAAATTTAATAATTGTTATTTCCCTTCCTTTAGGATACAACTATTTTGTACATTATATAAATTTTGTATGCGTTACTCTTGATCTTACACAAAATATCTTAAAGAAAATTTTGCCGCACTTCCATTTTAATTTGAATTATTTTCTAGGCATTATTGGAAAGAATTTTTTTACTTCTTTCTAACAACTTATTTTAAAATATTGAAATCTTCTTTCAATTTAGGTGTTTAGAAATTTAAATAAAGATTTGGATCTAAGCCTTCTAAGCCTGTCGCCCCTTAAATTTGCTCCAGCAAGCTGAAATATTGAAGTCTTTGTAGTCTTTTACGTGGAATGGAAAAGTTTGAATGGATTGAAAATGTGCTCATCTTATAGATGATGGTTAACAATATTTCTTTGAGCCTTTCCTCAAAATTTTACATTTTGCCTTATATAAATGGCTTTTTAATGATGTTATTTGATATCCTTTTATTGTTCTTTTTTTTTTTGAATTTTCAGATGCTTTCTTTTTCATTCATTTTTGGACTCTAAGGAATTCTCTATTGTATCAAACTTTTGAAAAATAAAAAAAGGAGGTGTAAAACATTTTGTATTTTAGCTTCTATATTATGTTTTTTGGGGGAGTCGATTTTTGCTGCATACATTGTAATTTTTTTATTAATAATACAAACTAGTGCACATAATATGCTATAGTATATTAAAAACTTTTTAATAATAATTATAATTTAATTTATATCCCTTTTTTTTAAAATTAAACATAACTTATCAACAAATGTAAGGTTTTTATAAAACCTCTTTACGAGATTTTAGGGCAGTAAACATATTTATAATTTCATTAAAATCTATACTTATTGCAATGTCATTTTCTATTGACAATAGAGCCAAATCGGATAGTCTTGATTAATATATACAATTTTTAAGTAATGATTCAAATTGAATAATTCCAACTATCAAATATTTTAATTGGTGTCACCCCTAGAATGGTGTCACCCGGGGCGCGCCGCCCCCCTTGCCCCCCCCTAGCTACGCCACTGGTAAGGGCACTTGATTTCCAATAATTAAAATCCTTGCCCGTTCTTAATTATCCCATCAGGACTGCAGGCTAACTATGGCTGTTTAAAAGAAATTATAAGACCCGTCTTATTCCCGTCGTGGACTTCCTTTACACTATTTACGTGAAAACTTTCTTCCCTTTATTTAAACTTTTCTGTTCGAATATTCCGACATCAAGAGGTTGAAAACTACAAGTAATAGTTATTGGCATTGTGTCTAAGATAATGTATATTAATAATATGTATAATTCGAGAATCCTGTGCGATATACCTATTTTCACTGTACACGCGGCAATACTCACTTCTACTTCGGTCACCGGATTATTGCGGATTGCTGCCGCTAGAGCGCAGTGTCGTCGGAAAAAATTCAACTTGCCTGCCCCATATAATGAAAATTGTTCGATAGATCTGTGAACATTCGAAATTTCAGATCTCAAGGGCAATCCATTTCTCAGAGAGAAAAATACTGTTCACAAACACCTTTATCTTCACAACCGGCGAAAACAAATTTAAATCAACTACATTAACAACAATAGACAAACATATATTGAATGTACTACCGAAATGTTCAGTTGTTTCTGGTGCAAATGTGTTACAAAAATGATAATTCGCGGTTAATGCATGGCCTACAGCCAAAATCTACTTACTAGAGATGACCTTACACTTTTGCCGAACTATATAGTATTGCAAAATTCGCGAAGACAGTTTTTGTTAAAACATTTCATTTATTCCAGTATTATAACACTTTTTTTTTGTGGAGATGCGTGCTTGTTTTTGGAAAACCAAAAAGTTTGTTCAGCAGCAATTTTGTTGATACTAGTAAATAACTGAAATGTGAAGATGCGTGCTTGATTTTGGAAAACCAAAAAGTTTGTTCAGCAGCAGTTTTGTCGGTGTGGAACACTAGTAAATAACTGACCTGTGGTCCGTAAATCGCACGTAGTCTTTTGTGTGTGCGGAGAACATCATTTCACAAGAAAACCTCACAATTTCGAAATTTTCTTAACA
This sequence comes from Acheta domesticus, assembly GCA_031308135.1. Lineage (NCBI taxonomy): Eukaryota > Metazoa > Arthropoda > Insecta > Orthoptera > Gryllidae > Acheta > Acheta domesticus. The sequence continues at coordinate 114,260,043 of JAHLJT010000631.1, read as the reverse complement.
TGAAATTCAGTTTTTATAATTCCGGAGGCTTCTACAATGATAAGTCATGGCGTGATTGGAATGTTCTTCGAAAGATTTCTATCAAAGACAATGAAAGAAAATCTCATCTACCGAGATCATAAAAAATCTACAGTGGCTTGTGGTTAATTTTTCAAATACACAATATTCCCAGGTCCGCCAAGGATTTCTAGAAAGTGGAAACATAAACCTGATTTCGTTTAAACAATATTTTCTTGAAAATTCTACTTATTTTATTTAGTAGGCACACTCTTCATCCTGCTAGAAAACTATTTTATATTTTGAATCAAATATTCTGAACAGACTGAGGGGAAAAATTGAGTAAAAATACATGGGTACCTGCGCCTTACACATCAAAATAATGTTCAATGTATCGTAAAATTGGTATGAAAAGTTCCAAACTACTATTCTTTCACGGTGTTTGTCTTATTTGGATAAATAGTATAATGAAATGTGATTACGATGCGTATTAATAACGAAAAATATATTTATCTAACACTTGCTTTCGCAGTTATATTGTAAAGATTAAAAAATTGCTAGCGCAATAAAAATTAAGGATTATGTGATTGGAAGAAGTAATACAGCAAAATATGACACTTTATTTTTAATATAAAAAGCTTGAGGTGTTGCCTTACTGCCAGTTTGTTGAACATTATCTAATTAGCTCATTTTGAACACAAACTCGGGAGTCACTAGCATGACCCTCCAGAAACTACAGTTGTGGCAATTAACGGATCCTATGCAAATTGTTTCAGCACAAAGATGTAGAAATGTGTGTAATACAGACACACGACGAGTTTCAAACGTGCCAACAACGTACCAAGGACGTTGCCCTTTACCGGATACTAACTTCCTATATGCAAAGTACCTTTCCAAATAATTCATCGGTCTGGGTTACTGTTCATCAAATAATAACTGCATTGTGAACCAATAACCTTAAGAAAACCAAAATCAATTTACTAAAACAAATGTTATTTAAAGGGCATGTGCAACATCACGTCGTATTGGAAATAGTTCAGTATTACTTTGTCGGAATGTACTCAATTACAGATTGTGCCCTTGTTCATTGCGTATGGAGCTCTCTCACCATAAACAAGCACGGAAAAGAAGTATCACAAACAGGTAAGATGAGATATGTCAACCCAATATATCATTCACCACAGCTCACATTTACCATAATGCTGCATTTCCTAGTAATAAGAGAGCAACAATCAAACGGAAAAATTATAATTTCTTAAAAGCAGCCGCTTGTTCGGTCAACGTGGGTAAACATCGGCAAACAATACCACTCGAAGGAACTAAGGGTAAAAAAAACAAACAACAAAATACTTTACCGGGGTATAGCTCGATATCAGCACCAACTCCACAATGCGTAGAAATATAAAACGCGAACCACAGCAATACACTTCTCATGTTGGCAACTTCAAGTACTTCCAGAAATCGCCCATATGTTGTCATTCTTCAGCCATTTTGCAAAATCAATACACTTCCCAGCATTCCATGAGGCAAGAGTGGCAGAAAACTTCTCGGCCTTCTACATCCCGCGAGACACCCTCACTGCTCCGACTAGCTCGCATGAATGTAGGGTCCCGTATCACTCGATAACAGCGCATGCGCGACTTGAACGCGTAGTAGGTTTTCACACGTAGTGAATGTACGTTCTGGAGGTAATTTCCGGAACACCGGATTATTTAGGTTGATTGAAGGCAACATTCATTAATATTTTTATATAAAATTGCATATATTTCATGTAAAAAGTAGATATATACATAACACATTCTTGATAGTCAAGGTTGCAACAAAGGTACTTTTCCACCAAAAAAAACGTGGATCAAAATATCACTACATTTATTATAGAAAATTCTCCTGAGACTTTTTACACTTCAAATGAAGCAAAACATTGTACATATTGAACATTAATGCAGAAAACTGATTGAAAGTACTGACAGCATAAGTTACCACAAAGTCCATGATTTTATACATGGATAATTTTGGTCAAAATGTAATTACATAAAATGTCTAGGTAAATTTTACCAAAATCTGATCACATTACTTTTATGACTGTAGTTACACAAGGTTGCATTGTTAAATTTCAAAATGCAAAGTACAAGTTTTCCATTAAGAAATATGTATGCAGGTAATAAAATTTTGCATTGAACATGTAAAAAATTGCAAATAAACAGAGTGTCTCAAAAAATGCAGCAAGATATAAACACACAATACATATTCCTAACACTAAATTTAATAAGTGGTTTTACAATTTTATTGCATTTGCCTGATCTATTATGCCACACAAAGAAACATAACTGTCTTTTTAAAATTAGAAATACATACTAGAATAACATCACAGAAAATAAACATAGAGAATAGTTTGGTCTCTTGTAGCAAATTTACGAGAAACAAAGTATGAACTAGTCTCACGTTTTTTCTTGATACTCAGGATAAAAGCTCAGCTTTGTACAGCCCATTCTATGGTTTAATATGGAAATTTCTGAATGGGTTGTGCAGGGATATGCTGTGTATAAGAAAAAAATGTGTGAATAGTACAAAATACACATTTTTAATTCCTTATTTGAAAAATGTTTTGTGAATGTGAAAAAACCAAGACACATATCACATTTACTACCATAACTTCAATTCACTAATACAATGCTACAATAAAAACTAAGTCACAATTGCTGAACTTCAAAACAATAATATAAGGATCAAAAATGAATAGTCAGGACTTGGTGTTACAAATATTACAAATATATTCCCTTATTGTTATGTGGACGTCAGTCTCCTTATATACATACCAAGGAACTATTATCCTGATTGTGTAGGACCAGTGAGTCAAAGGAAATTCCAAATTCTACGTATACCTAACAATTTATCTTCTATCATTAAGCTCAGAAATTGCCTTTCATTTGAGTAATCTCCTTGTTTTTAAAAGGAAAACAAAGGAAAAGATTCTTTCAGTGCCTGATATTTGCAAAAACTTTAGTCTGATTTTCTCCAAAACCGAGATTTCCCTTTCAATCTGGGCTAACTGAAGGCTCCTTGGAGGAGTTGAATGTTGCCAAAGCCGGCAAACAGTTTCTGGGCCTTCACACACTTGTGTCGGCTGCCGGTGACCTGCTGTGTGGCATCAGCTTACAAGGAGGCGAGAGCCAGTAAGTGCTATGTTCGGGCCATTGTCCTGGATAAGGCGGCCACTCGCATGACAGTTGCACCCGGCAGTGCCATGGACTTGCCCTTGGTCTAAATGTGTAGTATGCCCATAACCTGTATGGACAAACTGCACTGCAAAGGGCTCAATATAGCCGAGGTGCTGTTTCCTTGTATCGTCATGCATCTGTATAAGTTGTGCTGGAGAATGAAGACTTATTGTGGAAATACTGATGTGCAAGATTGACGGGCACATTACAGCAGACTTCAGCTCATGTGAAAATTCACTGGAAAAGCTGTACAAAAGCTGTAAAACAGTGATCAGTGTATGTCTCGTATTCCACGTATATCAAAGATAAATTCAAATATCTTTTATACTTTCTTTCAAAAGATTTTTTTCAGCTTCACAACCTACACTCTTCAATTAAATCTTGAAACCCATCAATTTGTTGACCAGATTTCCTTTTGGCCAGAACACAAACATACGTGCTTAAAAATGTTAAAAGTTTGCATTTACAATTTGCAAAAATTCAGATATTTGTGCTTATATTATTTCATTTTAAAAATTTCATTACAAAACACCATCTCCAGAACTTTTGGAACAAATTGCTCTGAGACACTATTTAAATCAAATGTAATTATATAAAATGTCTAGGTAAATTTTTACCAAAATCTGATCATGTAACATTTATTACTGGAGCTACAGAAGCTCCAAACTTCTTTGTTTGGTGAACTCCTTGTTTACCATTGCAGTTTAAAAATCTTAAACAGTGATTCGTTTCAAGCAGGTTTACTGACCTGGTTTATTTAACATTTACAAACAATCCATTCGTTTCTGATATTGGAGTAAATCCAACACGATTCTAATATTAATTTAATAGAAAGGAATATAAATTGCTTGGAATTTCCAGGGCCTCACTAGGCTTCACAATATGCACACAAATTCACTAAACATTTGTGCCATACAAATTCCTTAATATTGAAATATTCAATTTTTTATAAATGTCAGGTGAATAATGGCAAGTGTGGTTTTTTAACACACTTCAGCACAACAGTTTCTCTTGAAATTACTAACTAGTTTCCCTGCAAATAAATTTGAATAGTTTTGTTTAATACTATATAAAATAAGAAAATATTTCCTCTTTAAATCACTAGTCAGCAACACATAAGTATTATTTCAGAAGTCTATAAAACACGCTATTCAGAACAAAAAAATCACAGACATGCTTATTTTGTATTCTGAAAAATTATCGCCATCCTCTCACTGTATTTTGGGAACATTAATAACAACAAACTTCAAAAGTAACCTGGCAAGTCTAATCAAATGCGAGTACATTGTTAAACAAGAAGAAGAAGAAGAAGGAAAAAAGAATACCTAAATTCTTTGTATTTATATCAATATTCTATTATTTTTTGTTGTCGTTTTTTTGCAGGAAATTCTGTAAGAAAATGAAGAAACACAAGAGTAACATAGCAAAAAGTTTCCAAAAATCATTTGGATCATCAAAGCATTTCCTTCATTCACAGCCTAACTTGTTCTCTTTAATTATTTTCACAGCACAATTTGCTAGCTATTGAGGTTAAGTGTGTGGGGGCAATTCAGCATTAATGAACCATCAAATTTAAGAAGTTGCACCAATCAAATTGTTCAAGTGACCAGAACATAATATGAAAACAGCATTTCACTGTGCTTTTTCCCCCCACATTGCAATTAACATCTTATCTTTTATGTATCATTCGGCATATCAATTATGAGGATTAAAATTTCAGTGATTCAAACCTATCAGGCTGGGTTATTATATTTACAAAGTGCATGTAGTGAAAACTTATGTATACATTTTTGGAGACACCCTGTAGGGTAATCCTATGGAACTGCCACTGCAACACTGACCAAAAACTGATGCTGCATTAAATTTCTGAATCTTTTCATGCATGTTGTTCAATTAATAGAGCAAACGTTCACATATGAACTACAATAATACAAATAACCTGACAAGTGTTATTCATATTCCAAATATTGCACAGCATTGAAATTAAAACACACGATCCTGATAACCACTGTCCATGGAAGAAGACGGTCTTGTTGTAGGTCCTGCTGCCCCAGCACCACCTTGATGGTGATGATGCACTCGCATATGTCCTGGTCTACGTGGAGGAGCCAAGTATTCAAACATACTTTGAGTGTGTTGTGCTAACATCTTGGACAGATCACACGGCATTGGATCAGTCCAGAAAAAGTCATGGTTCAAAGCAGAATCAGAATCATAGCGTTTCGAAGGATTTAACACAAGTAACTTGTCCAGCAGGTCACATGCGTAAGGATCCTTCACATATGGTTTTAATCTTTCCTTTACCTGGAAAACACAAAAAATCAAAGTGAATAGTCAGTAAAATGCATTATTGTCTTTCATGCTAAAAAATTATAACATTTCTTAAATTTATTTTTAACAATTGTTTACAGAAAATAAATAATTATGTTCCTCTCTCACAACTCATTCAAACTCTTTTCAAACATATGCTAATTATTCACTTTGGATAATGAAGTACAGATCCAAAAAGACAAGAGATAATCATGACTTCTTATGGAAACATAACGACATCTCAACATCACAATGATGAATACCTTAACGAGGTACTATTATGATGCAATGAAACCACTTGCAAAGTTGATGCACATTTTGTCCCTTTTCCATCTTAGAAAATCCTCAAAGGAGGCTCCAATTTGTTTTAGCAGCACATAGCAAGGCTTGTAAGTGCAGAATGTTTGCAAGTAGTTGTGGTGAATGGTGGGGGACAAATTGTAAAATGTGCATTACTGTAAATCTCTTTTCTTCTTCTGTGTTATACCTCTGCATTATGAATTACTATCATGATACAAGAGGCCTACCACATACATATTACAACTCCCCATAAAAGGACGGTAATGATACAGCTGAAAATGATAAAACAGAAACTATACAGGAAAACTGCATTTCTAAAAGCTATTTATAAACAAAGAAAATATCTTACTATTGTTGAATCAATACTACAAGAGCATATTGACTTTAGTAATAATTAGTTTTCATCTTGAGATTTACTCCCAAGAGTAGGAAACACAAAGGAACTAACAAAGCAACATATGAAATAAAGATACAATTCAGCTATAAAAATTACACTGGTTGTATCCTAGTAACCTAACCCGTTTTTCTTCTTCTTCTTCTAGTTTTGGGGTGTAAAATAAAAGGAAACTTCGTCATTTTCCTGGACATTGCTCATGTGGTTAGGGAAATTAAAACACTTCAAAAATTTTAAAATTCTCTTACATTGGGTCATTTAAAGATAAATTAACCAATAATAAAGCCTTTTAAAAGAAAATTACTCATCTGTAACATCTACTTGGAGGTAAGGTCTGTTGCAAAACAGGAGCGAAAAAAGGGGGTTTCAAAACTTCGAATTTCCCAAGCAAATAACTCGAAAGCTCTCGAGAAATGAAAAAAATTACTACAAACCATAAACAATTTTGTCAGCTCCCATTTTGAATGTATTTACTGGTTTGCTGTGATGCACAGTTTTCAGAACACAAGTCAAAACCAATCATTTATTAAGAGCTGTTTGGAGTAAAATAAAATAGTGTGAGTGTGGGGAAATAGTAATACAATATAATATAATATAATATATTATTATATCACTGGATGTTGGTATATATATAAGAGCTAAACTCTGACACTGTTGGACCGATCTCCATGGAAGTTCGCATTTCTACATGTTTTTTTTCACCAAGACGATTGATGTGCTGTTAATTCTGTTGTAACCACAACAGGGCGCTGTAGAACAAAACTAAATATTCACAACAAATGCAACCCGCAACACACTCGGCAGCATTTTGAATCTATATCATTAAATAACTTCTTAACGCAGCATTCTAGGGCCTAAAACTAAAATTTTGAGATCAAAGGCTTCAAAGAAACGTTTCTTACACCATAATCTACAGAATGAGCTCTTCTCAAACATTATATTACATTTGTGCTGGTCCGGCACTTCGAGCAGAGACGGAGACAGACAGGGACAGGGCAAGGGAAGGAGGGAGAGACAATGAGAAAGGGAGATGGGAGGGGAAAGAAGCAGATGAAGGGCAGAACAACATCTGCTGGTTTTCCTAGATAATATAAAACTTAAAAAATATGACCAAAAAAAAATTAAAAACTTATTAAAGGCCCCTAGATCTATCATGGTAGTGCTGGAAAGGGAGGATCCTTTTTTGATTTTTCGCTTTCATCTGGAATACGGTGTATTTTAGCAAAAGAGTTCTTTTGTTTGAAATAATATTTACAAAATTTCCTATAAGATTCATTTTCTTTATTTTTGCTTTCTCTTAAGTACAGAAACATTATTGTAATACTCAGCAAAACAATGATTTTTCCACAGTAAAACTCCTTTTGTGGGTCCCTTACAATTAAAAAGTGAATTTTTCTTGTTCCTACATTTCATAAATAACTTCCTCTACTGCATGCTACTATGTAGTCAGAATCCATGTTTTGTGGGTCCTTGATACTGAAAAAGTGGTTTAAGGCAATATGTCTGTGAACACTGCGAGCTAAACCTTACAAAGAATTTTCACCAAAACTCATATTCCCTTATCAAACTGATAAGATGTCATGCCCCTTAAATTTCACAATTTCATACATTAATTTTGGGAGCTACTTTTCACAAAACCTTTACATTTTCAAAATTTACTCAAAAATGGCTCCAAACTTATTCTTTAAATTTTTTTTTCAGAGAGAGAAAAGCACACTCATAAAAATTGCATAGCAGGCCTGATTTTTGTTGAATTTTGATGTTTTGAAAATAGCCATATTTTCAGCTTTTTCCTCAACTACAACATTGAAAATGAAGATGTTTCTTAATAAAAGTGTTCTTCAAAATTGTATCTTTAAATAAAGTAATGAATTCATTTTACTTTCTTGTTTTATGAAGGAACTTCGTAAAAAGAGAACGGTAAGTAACATGCGCTGAAAGAATGCGCATTTTTTCTCCTTTCTTGCATACTATTCACACAAAGAAAGGATGTACTGCTGTGGCTATAACTTTTTTTTTTTTGACAGAAACTACTTATTGTGAATGATATCATAAGAGTGAACAAATTTTGTTCCTATAATATAGTAAATTACTTCCTCTAATAGGCTGAGGAGTCGGAGTCAATGGTTTGTGAGCCTTTGATTCCAAAAAACTTACAGCAGAATATGTCTGTCACTCTATGAGTGTGTGTTTCTGTATGAGTGACTGTAGGAGTAGCCAGAAGGGGTGTGTGTGTGCAGCTGAGGCAACTTGCTCCAGGCCCTGACTTAATAGAGGCTCCAATTTTTTTTCCAAAAGAAATGTAAAATATGTGAAAGAATTTGGGTCCATATTTATACACAGACAAAATTTGGAACCATAATTTATTCCATAAGCTTAATATGCAAACGGTTTCAGGGATTGTTGTCCCCATCATCCGGCTGTAAAATTGAATGATTAAAATATAGTGTAATACAAAAGGTTTAAAATTATTACAGCTCCATTTTTTTCTTGAACAGAGCAAAGTACACACATAAATATGGAGCTGGACCTATATGTCAGTGAACTCAGTTCTAATTCGAATTTCCTGCAATTTTTTCGCTGAAGAGTTTTTCATCAATTTGCCATTCAACAATGGTAATGCCTCGACATGGCAGTTTGATAATAATAGAATTACTGCACATTGTTTGGCAATAATGTTTCACACTTAATGGATGGCAGTTTTGGATAGTCAAATTTGTGTTGATGTATTAGATTTAAAAGAATTTCTTATCACATTTCAAGCACTGTCATTGGCAAAAATAACAGTTTTAGTTCTGAGATGTGTTAATATGGACAGAAATTGTGGTATTTTTATTACACAGCCATTGTTATTGTGAGAAAGTATGTGCTGTTGTACAAGAGTACTTCTCAAGTAATTTTGCTCGAAATGAAAGCAATTTTATAGACAAGACAAGATTTTCTCCAAAACTGCGGCAAATTTTTTTTTTTTTAAAGTACTCTGACATTGCAAAGTACACTTACAAAAATGGCGCAGGTAACATTTTCAATTAACTGTGTATTTTCAAAAAATACAGAACTTTTGAAATCTTCAATTTTGATAATAAGGAATTTCGAGAATGGATTTTGATTTAGCAACAGGATTTACCCACTTTTCATTCCTAGGACCCGGCAATTAGAGTTATTCTGCTGACAATTTGCCTTTTCTGGTGTATGATTACATAACTTTCTCTTTTTACGGAGTACCTTTGTAAAGGCGAGAAAGTAAAAATATACCTGCAACGTTATTACTTTGCAATGGTAGCCTCACTAGGACCGCTCGCATCTATCACCGCAAACAAGCAGGTCCAAGACAGTTGCACCAAGGCCATGGAACCCATCCACTTCCTTGGAGGAGTCGAAGGTTGCCAAACCCAGTATGGATTTTCTGGCCTTCACGTGCTTGCGTCAGCTGCCGGTAATTTGCTGCATGGTATCTGCTTACAACAAGGTGAAATCCAGCAAGGGCCTGGGTTGGGCCACGCACTAAGCAAGGTGGCCACTCACACAACGGTCACACCTGTCAGTGCCTTAGACTTGCCATTCGCCTCCATGTGCAGTATGGCCATCAACTGCATGGAACGCTTTGCAAAGGGCACGATATAGCCGAGGTGCTGTTTCCTTGTATCATCATGCATCTGTGCAAGTTGTGCTGGAGAATGAAGACTTATTGTGGAAATGTGGATGTGCAAGATTGACAGGCACATTACAGCCTACTTCAGTCCCTGTGAAAATTCATTGGAGAAGCTGGATGAATGCTGTAAAACCGTCATCAGTGTATGTTTCATATTCCACGTATATACGGAATATAATTTGAATATCTTGTATACTTTCTTTCAAAAGATTTTTTTCAGCTTCACAACCTAAATTCTTCAATTAAATCTTGAAACCCATCAATGTGTTGACCAATTTCCTTTTGGCCAGAACACGAACATATGCACTTAAAAATGTCAAACATTTGCATTTACAATTTGCAAAAATTTAGATATTTGCGTTTATATTATTTCAACGTTTAGTTATAAAAAATTTCACTGCGAAAAACAATCTCCAGAATTATTGGAACAAATTTTTCTGAAGCAATATTTATTCCTTTGAAAATTTACACATTTCGACTCCTATCAGTGTGGATTCTTTCTTGGGTATTTTTTCTGTAATATACATAATGATAACTAATTTCATTTACATTATTAAAAAATTATATATTATTATATAAAAATTAAATAAATTATTTATTATTTATTTTCTCTTCCAGAGGACGTTCTGGAAGTGTTGAGGGACGGGATAACTTATCCAGAATTATCTTCCTTGAGTGTGACATGCGACAGGACGCCTCAACAGCTAGCACAATTCAATCAACTGAGAGCAGAGCTTCGTGCCAAACCTCCTCCAGAGCTGTTGAACTGGAAAGTTCGTTTTGTTGGGGACGTATCGCGCCTTCTGAAAGTGCCTCCTCACCTATCAACCCCTTGCAGAATGTGATTGCAAGATTTACTTCATATTATCAGAATGTGCAAAGTATTGTTAGTAAGCTTTCTGATTTGTTTTCATCGGAATTATCTGAATTTAATTGTATTTTTATAAGTGAAACCTGGCTGAAATCCTGTGTTAATTCTTCGGAGTTTATTGATACTGCGTTATTCCAGGTTTTTAGGTCTGATAGGGTTGAGCGTAGGGGTGGTGGTGTCCTTGCTGCAATAAGGATTGATCCTTTAATAAGTGTAAATAGCTTAGATTTGAGTAGTATTATAAATCATTTTTCAGATATAGACACATTATGTTTGTCAGTTAACTATAGAAGTTTATCATTTTATGTGTTACTTCTTTATATTCCACCAAGCATAAGTAATGATGTCTTTGAAGCTTTCTATTATGCGTTAACATTTTTTAAAGAATTGTGGGAACAGAATCTCTTAATTATGGGTGATTTTAATGTTCCTCAGTTCTCCACTTTTGAAGGGAGTAATATCACACATTATGATTCGCGGTTGGAGTGCAAAAGGACGTGTTCGCTTTTTAGACTGATGAGCTTTTTCAATTTACGTCAATACAATAAAATTTTGAATGTAAACAATAGGATGTTGGACTTAATTTTTAGTAATTTTTGTTGTGAATTATTAGATGTCACACATCCTATTTATGTGGTTGACGACTATCGTCCGGCCTCTTAAATTTGATTTAGGTCTTCTTGTTTCGAACAGATTTATATTTACTCCGTTAACCAATTCCAATAGCTATAATTATTATAAGGCTAATTATGATGAGATTAATCGCCAACTTTTTGATATTAAGTGGGTCTATGAATTTGAAGGTATCAATGATATTGATTTACTTGTGAAGAAATTTTATCGTATATTAAATTATATTATTGATATTAATGCTCTAATTTCGAAAAATAATATGAGCAAATATCCGCAATGTAAATTGGGGCTTCATGTAAAGAACCCCCAAATTTTACAGAATCTTTTTCAAAATCTCAAAGCTTTGACTAGAACCAGATTGAACAGGGAAATCCATTTTGGAAGAAATCGTACGTATGGTACCATATTGGAAGAAATCGTACATATGGCGCTAGGAGTGTTCACAGACGGGCATTTTCCTTTCAATTGATTTTGCGGTATCAAGGACCCAGAAAAGAGGGGTTCTGGCTACACCACATGTTAGGGGATTTCTCTTTCTTAATTTAGAAACTGGTTTTATCCACTTTTTTGTTATCGGCGCCCGGCAACACATTTTTTACCTGGCGAAAATTGGCCATTTTTTTCGCGCAGCATTACATAACTTTCCCTATACTACGTATATTACTCCGTGTATACGTACGGATATGGGAAAGTAAACAGTCGCTGAAAGCAATGCATTACTTCAAGCGATGTTGTAGTAAATGGCTTCTCAGATACTATGTGTAGGGGATTCAGCCGGAACCTAATTGTGTCCGAGTTGTTATTCTTGGCATCTCATACAAACTGGTATCATTATAAACAGTTTTGACTTTACTCCGAATTTTTAGGTTAAAATATTAGGAACATTTTAGGAAAAAAAGAATGCTTTTAACCCCAGGATTCTTTATTGAATTAGTGTGTGGGGGGGACTAGGGAGGAAGTACGGGGAAGTGGTAACAGAGGAAAGGACAAGTAGGATGGCATAACGGCAAGTGAGCAGGGGAGGGTGAGGACAGACAGAGCCGTTCTACAACGATTAACATTTTCTTAAGTAATCACTAGTCCGTCTGTCTGACTGACTGAGAACACCACTAGCACCTAAAATCATACATAGGATTTTTTTGAAAGTGGATATACGCCAGTTGGTCTGGCTCGACTAGAGACACTGCGATTTTGAAAACCATTCTTTTTTTTTCTTTTCTTATTTTTTTTAATTTGGGGGTACTTTACATAAAGCCCCAGGGACATTTCCAAAATTTTCTAAAAACAGCTCCTAATGTTTTCCTTAAATTTTTTGTAAGAACAAGTAAAATATGCTTATTTTATAAGACAGAGTAAAATACATATACAACAATTTTACAACTTATTACCCTTATTACAACAATTTTAAAAAGTTGTTCAGTAATACTATTTGGGATCATAATAATTTTCTCGCAGATATAAAATCTGTTATGAGATATCTGGATTGTTTTCAAAACAGATTTTGCTTCTATATGCCTAACACAGTTTTAATGGATTGATAACACTTAATCATCCGTTTCAATTAGTTTTATTTTTAAAATATTAAAATGTTTTCGAATTTTTTGACTTTTCTTGCTTAACATTCATATGAAAACATCTGTGGATCCTCAAGGAAAGACTATCCAATGCAAAAGCATTCCCCTTATGCCAAAGTGAGCAAGTTCGTGAAGCAGTCTTCGGCGCGGTACCTTGTTGAAAGCTTTGGAGAATTCCAAGTATATGATATCCGTACGGTTGCCATTATCAAGATCCATTGTCCAGTATTGCAGTGAAGATTTTTATTTATATAATTGTACGTTTCACTATCTGCTATGTTGTTCAAGCTTTAATTTATTAAAATAAAAAACAGAACAAGTAAATTTCAGTAAAGTAGGCTATATTTTTTTAAATTTATTAGTGACTACTTTGAAATGTTCAAAGATACTTTCGATAACGAATCCAACTCATGCTTTTCTTCTTCTTTAGAATTATTTTAAAAGTTCTTTAGCATTACTATATTTAGTCTTTAAAACTGAAATACTTGGGAGGGGGGGGGGGACAAAATTGTCCCCCACCCCAAGTGACAGACATCCATGCTAGGCCACTGGTTGTAAGCAATACACAAGAGTATGAAAATAACATCATAACATCAGGTATGAGAAACTGCTGTATCGAAACTGCTTATCGCTATCACTTTTGCTGTCAAAATCAGAACTGTTTCCATGCTTTTGTATTTTACGTATCTTCCTGGATATGTAACGAAACCATCTCTCCAATGGCCACAGGCTACTTACTTTTCCATCAATTTACGTGTATATTTAAAATTAGTAATATAGATGATGCATTTAGTAATTTGTCTCCACTATTTTGTATTAATGCTACGTCAACATGACATAAATAGGCTTAAAAAATGGTTTTTGAAATAAATTTCTGGGCCTACCTGATATTTTGAATTTTAATTTACCAATTTTGTATTTTTAACCTACTGACCATTCAGCACAATTAAATTTGCATTACATAAATCTTATTAAATTTCAAGATATTAATTGTTGCTATATGAATTCCAGAGCACACTCAGGCATGCTATTTGATCTCAACACTAACTCAGTGTGGTTCAATATGCCAAAAGTGATGTGCTCCTACTGCATGAAACATCATGATATTGTTGAGCACTGATGGGGAAATATAGGTTTTATTGTACTATTTTTTGTGATTTTTATGTACAAAAATTTAGAAAAAGTTCTGGTTAGTTTCGTAGACTGGAAAAAGGAATCTCTATACTCAAAATTTGTTCTGGAGTGAATTTTTTATTCCTGTTATATAAAAAAAAGTCAATAAAAAATTTGAAATAAACTTGTTTAGTCATATTTTTTAAGGCCATATGGCAAAACAAATTCTACAGTACTATATTACATTATGCTGAAAATCTTGTCTAATATGGAGGAAAAAAAAAAAAAGAAAAAGAAAGAAAGAAAGAAAGAAAGAAAAAAAAAAACACAACAACAAACAAACAACCTGGTCCCTTGAGATTGTGCACTGAGCAAGTTTTTCTGTAGTATTTTGAACATGTATTTATTTTAATACAAAGGGAGACAGTTTGTAGTTGCTTTTCTTCCAACCCATGAAATTAAAAATGCCCAGCTTAGCAATAAAAAAAAACCAATGTCGGTCCATTCTCAGATGGTTATTTATATCTATTGGTAAATGAAGATTAATTTTAATCTCAACACAATTTATGCAAACAACTAAGGTATGTAAAGTAGGTAAACTACAACAAGAAAGTACTTTCTCAAGTCAGTAATCCCTATGTACTATGCTCGCACTTTTTCTTGATCCTCCAGCTCCCTAGTTCTCGCTCAGCCCGGCACAGCACGGCTCGGCAGAAAACACGAGCCCCACTCGGAACGTCACAGCTCAAGTTTGCAGTGCTGCTCACCTTCTTTCTTTACAATTCGAACTTCTCAGTTTTCGCTCTCTTTTTCTAACGACCTCTGCGTACCGTGCACCTTCTCGTTACTCAATAATTTCTATAATTATTAATTATTTCTTCAGAATTTTAAAAAAAACCTTATGTTGTTTCTCATTGCTCTCTAGTCCAAGACGCACTTTTGCGCTGAGTTTTCTGTGGATGTTGCCTGCACTGCACTGCCGTGACGCAAGATGAACCTGCCTCCCCTCGCACCCCCCACCGTGGAGTATCAAGAAAAAGTGTGCATATAGTAAAATGATGATGCCACCATTTCTCTTCATATCTCAGTCATGACTTGTAAAACTCGGTACCAATCTTAGAACATTAGGTATAAAAATTTAATCAATTTAAAGCTGTGCATTTACATACATTTAACAATCCAAAACTGTTCCATTCACCCAGAAATACCATCCAACAATGAGAAGTTATTCTACAAATTTCAACTGCCATGTCATGGCTTTCCTATTGTTGTATTGCAACCAGATATCTCCTGGAAGATTTTAGCAAATGAACTGTGGGAAATTCAAATTTGCAAACTTATGCTAAACTATTCAAACTTTTTAAAAATGCATAACTGCCCTTTTTTAAACTATTTTTTATAACAGATTTCATTTTTACACAAAACAACAATCATAAATATTTTATTTTTTCAATTTTCAAAAATACAGAGAGTTCACCAAAATGGGAATAACCCAACATTTCTATACCTTCCTTTGATACATTCAAGAAGAAAACAAGAAAAAATTTGGAGGGGTTTTTGAGAAAATTTAATTTAATTTAAAATATTTTTTAATTTCATGTAAAATAACACAAAAACTATTCATATTTTTCAAAAATTGATCATGAATTTATCTCAAGATGTGTCTTTGCATAACAGATTCCATTAAGAAAAAAAAAAAATCTCTCTTCAATATTATACATGACACAGTTGTAGGGAAACAACAACAAAAAAAAAAACTTTTGCAATTTTCAAAATATTATGGCTTTCATAGAAAAAGAGACCCATGCCATTATTTAATGACTTCAGTATGCAATCAGTGGAGAGAGTTAAAACTAAAAATTTGGAACCATTTTTGACACAATTTTGAAGGTTTCATGTGTAGTACCCAAAATCAAAATATCCATTTCACTCTTGCAGGGACTCAAGATTCCATTCAAATCAATTACAAAATATCAATTTTAGAGAAAATAGTCTGAACAATTTAGGTGCTAGTTGACTAGACAGACAAAAGGGCACCCAGAAAATTAATGTTTTGCTGTCAATTGGTTTTTTGGTATCAAAGACCCAAAAAACATGGATTCTGACTAAACATGTTAGAGGAAGTAATTTACTACATATTGGAACAAGTTTTATCCATGTTTTCATTACCAACACCCAGCAATAGACATTTTCTGTTGAAAAATCACTGTTTTTTCCCGGCAGCTGTGCCAGTGGCAAAGCTGAAGGGTAAATCTGGGAGCCTTAGAATAACCAAATTATTTTTCAATAAAATCTTTCATTATGCTTTCATTATACATTTTTCAACAGTTTTTTACTGAATTGTTAAAGAAAATTAAATGTTTTTGACTGCTTTTCCCCACATATATGCGAGGGAATTTGCAAAGCTGATGGCTGAGACGGGGAGACTGTCCATGGATAGACACCGGCTGGCTCTGCCATGCACTTGCACAAGAGGTCACACGCTGGAGGCATGCTATCTCCTTCTCTTTCGCATTCACTGGGCAAAGAGCCTAGGATCTCAGCATGCCAAAACTTCTACGGCAATACTTGTCTGTGTCCCGGCCAGGCAAATTTACCTCATCACCTTATGTTATGGGAAAGTAGAGCAAGTTGTTTGTGTGATTTTTTTGTTGTGTTTTCTATCTGAAACAATTAATGAAACTAAAGATTTAGTGTTATAGAGAATGTCCCTCTGACTATGGGCTACTCTTATGACTTCAAAACAGTACACAATATCGAAATGCAGTTTTCACTCAACAATGTGGAATCATGAAAAAATATGCCATAGACATAGAAATAGTCGAGATACATAGTAATATTGTGTGTTAGATATGAAGAGACTATTGAAATCTGTATCAAACATGAACTTTCAGGATTGGGATTAATTGAAAGACCCAAAATTACATCTTTTAAAATGATTGATACAGTAGTGACAGATGGAATATAGGTTTCAAGATTTTTAAAACTTTCATTTTATTGAATATCTTAACGAAAAGCAGTTTTCCACTGACAAAGCATTCTTTTGTTCAGAAAAGTTTTCTTTCCCTAATAAAACAGTGTCTATTAAAGAATGGATTGTGTTTCAAAGTGAGCAGCTTCGAAATGAACTGACAAATGACCTTGATAATACTAAACATGTGCTTGCATATTTGTTGCTGAAGTATATGTAGAACAAATTGGTCTAGAAAAAAATTATCAAGAGACAGTTCAGTTGATACAACTCAAGTCTAACATTTTCTGTCTTTTCAGCATTATGTGAAAGGAATATGATTGCATTAAAGAGAGTACAAACGTTCCTGAGAAATTCCATGGGAAATATCAGGATCAGTCATTTCAGTACACTGTCTATTGAGAAGTGTCTGCTAAATTAACTCCGCAAAAAAGACAGCTGTAAAGAACAAATTATGAAAGTTTTGCTGAATGAAAAAAACAATGAAAGGCGCTAATGTACAAAAAAGTGTAAGATAAGATTTTCAGAATACCCAACTGCATGACTGTAGCATCGCCACTGATATATGTCAGCATATATGGAAAATTATTTAAAGATGCAAGAAGCTGAAATTTCTCCAAAAAATTGCCAAAACATGTAACTTGCATGGACGAGGTATACACTCTTTACTCTTCTGAGTATGCTATGAAATACATATTTACAAAGTTTAAAACCTGATGTTAACTTGTGTAAAGTGTACATTTGCAAGGATATCCTGAGATCTCAACATGCCTTGCATAGAGCTGATGAGACCACATTCAAGCCTTCTACTATTGAGATAATCATAAAACCCTAAACCACTTAAAATCAGGAATGACTGCAAAGAAAGTAATTTTGCAACCTATAGTATTGTAAATTAGCCAATGAAGAAGCACAATATATTTCCAGTCTTCCATCACACACAAAGGACATGTGGAGAGGACTTGCAAGGGGTGTAGAGGAAGCTATTGTCAAACTAAGCTCAACAGGTAAAACTTCAATTTCCAGAGCTAAAGCTTCATTGCAGAGCTAAGGTACCTGCCTTTCACCACAATGAAAAATATATTCTTATTTTGATAAACTGTTCTCCTTAAATATTAATGGAACTTGCTGACAGCATTCCATTTATGTTAGACATCCTGCAGTTCAGAAATTGCTTCATGTAACTTCACATTGTTGCCCTAGTACTGTAGTATTAGGGCAACAGTACCTACTAAACAAAAATCACTGGTAAGGCATGAGACCCAAAAAGCATAAATGAATGGAATTAACAATTCCTTCAAACTTCAAGAAATTTATAATTAATACGACAATAATTGGATTCAATTTATTTAGCAAATATACAATGTGAAAAAATTTATTGAATGTGCAAATTAGAGAACATTTAATGAAAGTGCAAATTTAGATATGAGACTATCAATTCCACTCATGCTAATTCAATGCAAATAAACATAAATTCATCGATATAAAACATACACACCCATCAACCATCGTCTTACTGGCTGCTGTGTGGGCTTGACACAACTAGGAAGGTCCTTGAGCATACATTACAAACAAGATTGGAAAAAACTAAGGTGAAAGGAAGAGGACTACAGACAATGCTGTCAGTTTCTGGTTAACATTATCTAACAATCCATTAGATGGAGCAGGTGGGAAAAGAGGTCCAAAAAAGTACTGTGCAGTGGTAACATTGGACATTAAGAATGACCTCAGTTGTACAATTCTATTGTACAACATGGGGGAAGGACTGAAGAAAAAACATCATCACTTCTCCAAAAGTTTTGGTGCTGGATGCACTGCATGGAATATTATGAAAGATAAAGTCCTTAGCTTGCCTTCAAGAAAAACCCAATTTCAATGGATTTGCAGAAGAAATGGCCATTGATGTGAGTGATAGTGATGATTGGCCGGTAGTCCTTTAACCAACACTGTAGTACACAGAAAACAGTTAAAAAATTGCCAATACTGACATAACTTATTTTTCCCACGGATCGCGTAGTAGAACGTACGTCACAGGCACATCAAACTGTGCCTGCATGGGAACCCTGGTGCTCTTGTTAGCACTGGCAACTTACCGACTCCCCTCTCGTTTCCCCTCCAAATCTACAAGCCCTGCCAGAGCTATTTTAGTATTGACAGTGACATGATGGCAGGGGTAAACATTTTCGTCAGGTCACAGGCAAGTGGATTTCTGCACACCATTTAAATGTCCTGAATTGCCTGTCTGGACAACACTTTAAATCAAGCAGGAAAGAACAGGAAAGAGCAGATGTAGCAGCAACACTGTTGAAATTTAAATTTGACTTTATAACTGCAGATTGACCATTGTTGCTGGGATATAAATAACTGGTGGTTTACATAAATTATATTTAAATATTGTTGACTTCTGATTAAACAAGATTTTAAAAAGCTGTTGTTAAAATAATAATAATAATAATAATAATAATATTGTTGTTGCTAGAAGCATATTTTGAAGAGTTTGCTCTTACAGTTGTGTCTACAAATGGTAGATCATTGAATAGGTTAAGAATTTTTCTCTATCTAATGAAATCATTTAAGAATTTAGAAAGAAAAAAATTTACATGATTGAACAAAACTCTTCAATGAAAGAAATATGTTAACAGATCAATCTTTTACTTTTAAACTTCAATAAGAAATAACAATCAAATTATTATATAATATTTTGACATTACAATATTTACATGTTCATGAGTTACCCTTCCTAATGAAGAAACCACATGATTTTCAACTGACTTCATCAACTGAATTTACAGGAAAGAGAAACAATTGCTATGGAACAATTCAAGTAGATAAATAAAATTATATTGTTAGTGTGCTAAGATAAAAATACATCCAAATCTGTTTTAGAAGTCACATCAAATGAGCAACACAAATGCATCCTAGTAAATTTCAATCATATTAATTTAATACCTTTCTCTTTTGTCCTTTGGGTAGATCCATTTTATTGTAAAGTTCCAGATTTTCCACTCCAGGCCAAACTTCAGGTGTTATTGACCCACATAACTGAGATATTAAAGTAAGTTGTTGCTGTTCAGTATTGCCCTGCATAATGGGGCTTCGGGTCCACATTTCTGCCATTATGCAGCCTGCCCCCCACAAATCAACAGGAGGTCCATAGTTACGATCTCCCAACAACAATTCAGGAGGGCGATACCACAATGTCACTACACGATTTGTGTACCTATAAGGAGTACAATATTGTTGAAACTAATTATAAGATTCACACTTTAATACACATTAAATTTATAATCAGCATTAAAACACAACCTATTAGCTTGGCCATTCTTATTTACACTAAATGCTCGGGCAAGACCAAAATCTGCCAACTTCAGTATTCCATTTTTTGTGATAAGTACATTAGCAGCTTTCATATCTCTGTGAAGAATCTGTGAAAAAATTAATAAATTAGTGTTTTGGTATTATGCTTAATAATATCAAAAAATGTTGAAATAAATTCTGGTCAGACATACCTTATTACTATGAATATAATATAATCCATTTAATAACTGCTGCATCACTTTTTTTATTTCTCCTAAACTAAATTTTACATTAACGTTTGACAGCAGACCAGCTAAATCATGTTCACAGAAGTCAAACACAAGGTAAAAGGTTGACCTGTACTTGTTAAATTGAGTTGCTGAAAATAAAAATTATTGGTATTAATGTAAAAAATTACAAGAGCCATGTTTATATAAATTAACTGTAGGTTTTAGTAGTCAGCTAAATCCAAAAAATGATAAATAATAAATATTTTAAGAACAATGGAATTAATAGTTATTCATGATATGAGAGGTAAAAATGACATTTTATTTTGGGAGTAGGAAATGTTGCAATGTTACAAAAATTGCAAGATTAACACATTGAGTGGCGCAATCCTGGGAGCAAAATAAAATCACTATTACCACATGTGCCATACACTATTTTTTACATAGCCATATTGATATTCATACAATTTTAAATAAAGCAAACAAACCACTATTGCATAAGTGTATTGCATAAGGTAAGAAGTAGGTGATGCAATAAGACAAAAGTATTTTGTTTTGTTTGTTTCAGACACAGCCTTATTTGAGAATTTGAGCATCATCTCATTTTTAGTTCTGGTGCAAAAAATTTAACAATTACCATATTTTGCAAGACCTGAAAGTAACTACTTTCATTAGGGGCAGTCTAAAAAATTCTTTTAAAAAAACATTTTCTCTTCTTAATTTTAATACACTTCAAAAGATTGTCTTGGTACAATTCATATAATGCTCCTGATATTAGGCCATTTTAATACGTATCTGCTTGATGGGATCTGCCTCAGAGAGCATCAATCAGATTTAAGTTGAAAAAATGAATTTTTTATTTTTGCTAAAATGAAATAAGCATGTGCACATGCAATCCAAAACACTTTATGCTATTCCATTGTGCCAACTCAAACACAGGGTTTAGGCCAATAAAACCGAGTTGTACACGTCACAAGTAGTTGCAAGTAATGTTTTTTGACCAATAATACACAAAATGAGATTTTTTTTGGACATTTAGCTCTTCTGGGTACCACCAATCTACTGCACAGGTGATCAGAAACTTACAGAATTCTTAACTCTTAATGGCACCAGATAAATCTTTCTACTTACAAATAAATTCTTAGCAATATGACAAGTTTTACCCACACTCAATATGGTTGAACCTATTTACTAAGCTTATGTTTATTAAAAAAAACGGTAAGTACTGTTTTGGCACAGATTGTCAGTACAGTCAGATTGCAGTAAAGAAGCTAATATCAACGATTACATTACACAAGACTGGAATAAATACAGTACCAAACTTTTAATCATCCACACTGAGAACTATAAATACACACCAATTTAGCTCTCCCTTTAATCCTCATGCATTACAGAAAGGCAAAATCAATAGCAACTACACAAAACACTTTAGGAATTTTAATAACAAGCATTAACATAAACTGTAAATAAAATCAGTATTTACAAACAAGAATCAACCTCACTTTGCTCATTTCATTGCTTGGCTTATCATAAAATAGTAACAAACCATAAGAAAACTGATTCATGACCAAACTAAACAATTTTAGTGCCATAGAAGCATTAAATAGAAGCAAAAAAAATCATTATTACTTACCTTTTGTTCTACATATTTCAATCAAGTTCACTACGTTTTCATGCTTCAGTAACTGAAGAATGCGGATCTCCCTCAACGCAGTGATTGGAAACTTCAAAAAATGAACAAGAACACTTCAACTGGTGAAACTCAAACACACATGAATACACTGATGTTTATGAAGTAGGCACACAGATGCATTTACTTACACCTTCTTTCTCATTGTCCATCAAGACTTTCTTCATGGCAACGAATTTTTTATGCGAACTTTTATCACGAGCTTTAAATACCTCCCTATAACAAAATGTAAATTGAAATAATTCAGTGACACTATAAAGCAACAACACAACGCAACTAAATAGTAACTATTGTCCATCAGGCAGCCCATGAGTTTTAATTACATATTCACAACTGATGCATTTACTAACCAAGCATCACGCCAGTTGGTCTGCAAATCAACTTACCCGAAGGTTCCTTGTCCAATTTTTGCAACCTTTTCATATTTGCTGGCTTCGTCACAAAATGGAAAGTCGAATTCTTCAATATATTTTTCCTTTTCTTTTGTATTCATAGTTCCTGAAGAATATACTTCGTTGATTCTATTACTTCCTGGCAACATGTTTTAATTATTAGGTTATTGAAATGAATAGGCCATCAACCTCACACATCGCCATGTTTGCACATTTCCATACAATCTAGGAACGCTTTGCCTCATTCTTTATCACTGCCTTTAACAACCCTTTTGGTTCTTTAAAGACATTTCATATTGTCAATTACAACACACTAGATTAGAGAATTGAAAAAAAAAAATCGTTCCTCAGCTATTCAACTGGGGACAATAACATGTCGAAAAGTATCATCCCAAATTGGCAAGAAGCACACACTAGCGAGAATTTTATCACAAGAAACTCCTTCCTACTTTTACTCACCGACATTAACACTCTTTACATTATTAATAAGTGGTTCATGAAATGAAAATTACATTTGGGCCACTTTCTATGAAAATTATGTTAGAAGACCTTTCCACATTCAAATAATGAGCGTGCGCGGCATGCGCAAGTCGCGCAAGCATCCGCCTTCGCCGCTGCTCGCCGCTGCTGCTTGTTGGCGCTTCTGCTGAGCGCTCCTGGCGCTACCGACTTGTATGAAAATCGAAATGTCGGCTGTCTTCGGATCGTAGCAGCAAGTGCAGCAATGGGCAGGTGATGTGGGCCACTACGAAACTTTCCCTACTAACATCCTATTTAACTGCATTGCGTTCACGTGAGGTAAATTGTACTAATTAATATTGCTTTTCATTGCATTATATCGTCACCATTGTGTATTAATATAATTGGTAGATTAAGTTTCTCGAAGTGGGCGTAGCTGTCTAATAGACATGTCAACCACGAAATAAGGGCATTAGACATTGTTTTGTAATTAATAACTTAATTTGAAACAGCTTTTTAAAATTAAAACGCAGGTAATTGCTTTAAGTAGAACATGCAACTACATTCCCGATCACTAATGTCTGCCTGTTGTATCAAAACCTGTCAAAATATTTTATTTACTTCACTGTGTAAAGTAGGTTTACTACATATTTATATTTCGTATTATTTAGTAATGAAATGTTATGTTAGCGAAAGAAAATTCTGAAAAGTGTTTTTATTAATTGAATGTTAACAAAAACAGTATTGTCATAATTTGAATTCCTTAAAAATTAATATATTTATCTGGGTAATATCATCACTCAATTTATATTTATTCACTTGTATGTACAAAGGTGGTGGAGTGCAAAACTGAGTGGGAGAGTCATGCCTCATGGCAGGAGAAGCTGACTCTAGTACATCAGTCACCTTAGCTTTTCAGAAGAAGCGCAATGCCGAGTGGTGTAAGCTAAGAAAGCATCTGCATCTTCAACTCCAGCAAGATATAGCCAGGTATGTAACAGATTATTCATGTTTGTAATGTGCATTGTATTCTGATTTTCACTGACTTAGAAACACAGTGCATGTATTTGCAGATAAAGTTTGGTAAATCTGTTTATTTTCTTTATTGCATTATTTATTTCTATTATTTCAGGCTTCTATTATGTTTTAAAAAACATTAAAAGGAAGCTAATATATTTTGTAGAATTCTGCTATATTTGAGCAAATATAGACTTTTCCTTTCCCCATCTTCTCAGAAGGTGAGAATAATTTTCTTAAGTTTCTTTTATTATATTTTTGTTTTTTAGTGTACATAATTGAAAAATTAGTTCAATTTTATAGAATCTTTTTGATTTTCTTGTCCTTATTTTTATGGATAATCTTTGTGATCGTTGGGCTTATAGAATTATAAGTTAAAATATTATTAAATAAACTTGTCGCTGTATCTTTGATGATGATGATGACGACGACTTTATAGGAACTGTCTAATTTTACAGATAATAATGTTGATTTAAAAAGCAATTGAATCTATTTATTCAGCTTAAAATCGCTAAAAATGTACAGTTAACGTAAGAATGAAAAAATTAATATTGGGATTTGTAGATGCCCTAAACATTCTTTATTTGCTACATAGCATAAATCAAATCAGCCTTCCTTGCCTACTGAATTCAATTCAAGTATTTGCTGACCTTTTGGTTGTAAGAAAACAAAAATTTTAATTGCATTATACTTTCTACTGAACTAATACTACTTGCTAGTTTTCTTTTTGTGTATTTCAATTCTATCTCCAATATATATTCCATTCATTTTAATTTATACATTCTAGTGTTACTTGATGTATGACTGATAAGTATGTCTATTTCTCTTTCATGTTTCAATAATTTTCTATTATGCATTTTTGTCTGAAAATGTAAAAAATTCCATGACTTTTACCTTTGCTTTTTTTCACGCAAAGGCATGCATGAAGCTGACATGTAATCATCCCATTTTTTACTTTTACAGAACATTCTCCGATTCTTTGTATTGTGATTTGGAATTAATATTTGATTCCACCACTGTCAAAACTCACAGAAGTATATTGCAAGTTAGAGCAGCTAGATTTTTTTCCCATTTGTGCAACAAATCTGTGCTTGCTTCTGCCAAAAATGATATATGTTCTTTAGCTTTTGAGAAAGCTTCATCAGACTACATCAAAGATTTTGTTAGGTAAGAAATCCCAGGTACAGAATATTTATTTCTTTTGTTGGTGTGTTTGTGTTAAGTAATTGTAAGGTAATTTTTGAGTGGAAAAATGAACCAATTCTCCAAGAGTGATAAATTTATCCTGTGTATTCAGTAGCACTTCAGTACATTTTATTTGAGTAGAGGTTTAAAGTAAGTTTTACATCTTACAAAATAATTTTACATCATTACATTCACAGGAATGTAATTATATGTTTTTACAATTACAGGAATGTCTACTGTAAATGTGCAGTTGCGGAAGAAGAAAATGATATTGTCCAGTACTTACAAAGTATAAATGAACCATGCACTGTTAAAAAAAGTGGATCACTTTCATGTAGATTTGAAAGGGGGACAAGTCAGGATTCAGGATTAAGTCCAGAATCAGATATATATCTAACGCCAAATTGTTCTCCATCTGACTTTTGTTCTCCATTCTGTAAAGAACAACATCAAAAAGTTAGCTCTGAAATTAACACCACGATTCCCAAGGTAGAAGATGAAATTAGTACACATCTGCATAAAACAAATAGATCATATTATACTATTGTTGCTGTTGATGAAGTTTTCCGTGAAGATCCAGTTCTGGAACATGCTCAGCAGCAGTCAGTAGACCATGATGATGTTTTAGCAAAAGAATTAGCAGAACAAGATAAACTTTTAGAGTCATTCAAATCTATTAAATCAAAAGAAGAGAAGAAAGTCATTAGAACAACTCGTAAAATTAGCAAACCCACCTCATTACCTGTTTCATCTAGTCTGTACTCCAAAAAGCAAAAGCGAAGTTATGATGCTGTATTTTTGAAAGATCCAGTTAATAAAAAGGAAAAAAATGTTTCAGAATTTAGGCCATTACCCCCTTGTTCAAGTTCCTCAAAATTGTTTACTTACAACAGCAAAGAAATTAATGAAGAGAATTTGAAAAAAGGTTCTTCTTCTAAGAAAAGTACTTTTTTAGCTAAGTTGTGTTCAAGTTTTGCTGACGATAAAACAACTTCTGTGCAGTCTGTAACATGCAGTTCCACTTTTACCAAGAATGTTGACTTGGGTATCAGAGGAACTAAAAATAATTTGCCTCAGAATGAGGAAGAGGAATTTATGTGTAGCCCTAAAGGAGATGGGTCTTGTGGGTTGAGGTGTTGTCAGGACAAGGATCTAGACGACTTTTTAACATTGACACCTTGCAGTCCTGAGATGGATGCCAGTGGAGGTGGGCCAGATTCAGGACTGGACACTTGTTCCACAGGCTGTGTGCCTGGTGGTGGTTTCAACAGTCCCCGTGAACATACAGTTTCTGAAACATCAGGTGTTGACTTAACAGAAGCTGCCATTGGTGAAGACATGCCTCACGATGGAGATTCAGAACTTAATTTACCAAAACCTTCTAAATCATCTGATTCTTCCTCTGTGTCCTCAGAGGCTGGCACTTGGGATACTTCATTTCCTCCATCAAGTACTGTTCAGGATTTGCAGAATCCAAAACCAAAGACTGATGATGAGGTATGTCATGAGGTGACAGAAAATACAATTTTAGGAGAATGTATGTTAGTGAATTTACAAACCTCACAAAATCATATAAGTTCTGCTTCAGACAATGCATCTTGTGTGACACCAGATACTATTATAAAAGATATGTCAACAAATGATGCTATTGAAAAAGAAACTAACATTCCACTTGAGACTGATTCTGATCTTGGTCAGAAAACTGATGTAAACAGTGAAGATCGCCAGGGAGAGCAAAGTTTAAAATTTGAAAATATGAATGATACATTTGATGTTTCTGCTAGTGATGCTTTCAATGAAAGTAATGCTAGTGAAATTCTGACAGATTCTTGTGACACAGATGCACTAAAACACAGAAGAAAAGTCTCCAGTTTAGGAGATTTGCAAACTGAATATTTAGTTGACTCTCATCAGCCTACTTCTGGAGAGAAATGCAATGATTGGAAAATTGATACATCAATTGGAGCCGCTAACAACTATTTCATAAATGCTGCTACTTTAGTAGATGATAGTGAATTGCCCACCTCTCTCCCACCTCTCTACATACATGAAACATCTTATAAAGTGAAGGAGTCTTCAAGCCAGTCAGAGAGGGAAGATTTCAGTCTTTGTGATAATACAACCAAAACTCCCACATCATCCCCTACTGAAATTGAGGAGGAGACTAAACATATGTGTGTGTCACATGAAGGTGTCATGATCGATGAAGTATTGAAGTTGCCAGTCCATGAAAACTCAATTGTAGAAAATAAATGTGAAACTGTTGAACCCATATTGGAAAAAGAAGAAACTGTAAACAATACTCAAGAGACTGGGGAGTCAGAAAAATCATACAATGAACCTCCTGTGATGAGAGTAACATTTTTAAAAATGGGAGGTACCAGGCATGAAGTAAAATTGTTAAATGGACAAGATTTATTTGCTGAGTTTCAGAAAGAATTAAGGATGACTGAACACTTGGAACCTCAAGTTGTTCGTAAAGTCCCAGGAGGAAAATTCAAATGGGACTCAGAAACTCTCGATAATGAGCATTTGCATCCAGAAAATGATATTATAATTGATAATTCAGTAGGAGCCAATGATGATATTCAAGAGAAACATGAAACAGAAACTGTGAACGAAGATGAAGGATCTCATATCAAAGAGCTTGAAGATGATGAAAAGTACTTAAATAGTGAAACTGAAAGATTAAGTACACATGTTTCTGATGGCAGAGATGGTGAAAATATTGAGAAAAGTCCAGAGGAAGAAAATGAAGATTTAGAGGCCCCTCGAAGGCCAAGTCTCATCCGAAGAAATACATTTGAGTTAGATCCTGATGAAGAACATATTGCTTTGTTGAGACAAGAATATGAAAGAAGGCAAGGGAATCTGCTTTTTCAGAATTGCATTCCTCAATTTTCTGGTCATATTACCGGCAGTGAAGGGTTCAGAGATGCACAGAGTTTATTGGTGCTGGGCACTGAAAATGGAGGAGACATGCACAAAACTGATGAGCAACAGATGTCTCTTCCTGGAATTCCTGTTGGCAATTCTCTACTGCAGATGTCAGTTGTGGATACAGACACTAGTCTTCCATGTCAGGTACAGGTTCAGAGTGCAATGTCTGTTGATGACACTTGCAGTGACCAACAGTTCAGTAACTTTCAGAATGAAAATATTGTAACAAAACCTACCCAACCATTAAATTGTATTGCTAAAAGTGGACTGCAAGCAGTTAATGGAGAAATAAATGAAAAAGCACAAGATGAAGACTTAAATGAACATTATGACTATCATGGAATTCATAAAGTTGAGGATGAAAATAATCAAAGTGAGTATGAAACAGATGAACACAGCATGAAAAATGGGAGTTCAGGGTTTACACGACAGAGCAGTTATGATATAGCTTGTAAACCAGTTATTTCTGGTGCATTAACTTGTAGTGATTTGGGTTTAGAGGATAAACGTTTATGGGATAGTCCCAAGAAACATCAAAAGCGAACAGAATCGACACCAATTGTGTCAGGTGGAGTTTCAACTGTTGACTTCTCTATTCCTGTCAGGAAAGTCAGTGAAAGTCCAATTATGAGAAGAAAGAATGAAGCAGCACCAATTCTTTCTGGGGCAGCACCTGTATCTCCCGAGCAAAAAGAAGCTCTGCCAGAGGTAAAACCACAACCTTCAGCAAGTAGTGCTGCTGCTTGGGTTGTAGACATGAGTGATTGTGCTGGAAATGCTTCAAAGCCTCCATTAGATTCTCGAAAACATAAGAAGTCAGATTCAACTACAGGGCTTCATCATCTTCAAGGACCTCCAGATTTGAAAGAAGAACTAAAGTCAGGATCACCTCTTTCAGAATCAAAAAGTGTTTCTTCTCTAGGGTTCTTTGTGGATCTTAAAGTTTCACCAGGAAGAGAACAATCCGAGGTAAAATTGAAGGAAAAACGAGAAAATATCCAAGATATACGACTGCAGAAAAGCTTAGAATCAACTCCTGTAAATGTTGGATATTTTGTGGGATTTGAAGGAAGCAGACCACACAGTCGCGAAAAATGGGACAGAAAATCCTCATCTTTTGAAGAGAAACGAGATCTTAAAAGGCAGTCATCAAAGAGTGATGATAATAAATCATCTGGAAAGAATTCACCTTGTGGTTTTTTTGTAGATTTAACCAACAAAGGACAAAACGGCAGTGTGCCAAAAGACTCTGAATCTAAGAGATTGTCTAGTGAAGATGAAAGAGACAATGTGACACCAGACAGAAAGAGTGCCATATTTTCTATGTTTATTGATATTGGTGATTCCAAGAAGGAATCTAGTGGTAGACTTGGCTCTGCAGAATCAGTAAAAAGTAAAGTGGCATCTTCACCATTACTCTCTTCCAATAAAAAACTGGGTTTAAGGCGAGCATCATTGTCTAGGGAGAGTTCTGACAGAGGTTCTCGTCCTAATTCAGCAACTTTTGATATAGATGATCAGTTGCCTCAAGGAGAAAGTCCAAAAAGCACATCCATGTATATTGACGCCAGCACATCCAGTAGTAAGAGTGAATGTACTGTAGCACAAAGTCAACCTTCATCATTAGAAGAAGTAAATGAACATAAAGCAAATAAGAAACAGAGCTTTTTCATGTTCATAGAAAATGAATCTCCTGTGATAAGGCGTAAAACCCTTCCTTCAGGATTGCGACCCAGTTTCAATAGACATTCATGGAATCCTGAAACTCGCTCTACTCTTCAGACTGAAGACACTCGTTTGACTGCAAGGAGGCAACATAAACGAGCCCACAGTGTATCTGTTGACAGAAGTTCTATTTGCAGTCCTGGAGATGAACACAAGTCTTCCAGTGCTAGCTCTCTAGCAAAAACACAACAACAAGGAAGTAGTCACTCTCTGTGTGAATCAGCAATGCCATCTGAGATAGGCATGCCTCAGATGTCAGTTTCTTGTCATGCCCGACTCTCTTCAAAAAGTCAAGAGAAGTTTTTGCAACGTACTTTCAGTGTGGAAGAACAAACAGAAGATGATATAAGTGGAAATAACCTTCAAAAAAATGTAGAACATTTAAGTCGTAAAGCAGAAGTTTCGGGAAATGTAAATGTCAAATTTACTGTGAAAGAAGCTAATGTAAATGTTGTAGAACTGTCAGACTTGGAAAATGTTGAAGAACTTGAGTTGCAGCATGCAACCCGAGTTACTGTTCAAGATAGATGTGCCTCAAAGAGAAGTACTCCTGTAGAATTAACTTCCGTAGATGTTGGCAGACATCAAAATGTTTCTAAAGACTCAGCAAAAATTTCAATTGAAGAACATAAGCAGAAGAAAACGGTAATAAGAGAAAGTTACCCATCACAAACTATGGAGAATGAAGAGAACTTTTCAAAGCAGGCAAAAGCCATCCCAGAGTCATCTGTTTGTGTTTCTTCTGGAGGAGCAGGCAATACCAGGAAAACAGATATTGTGCCAGAAATGCAGAAAAAGGGAGAGGGTAATGAAACAAAAAAGAAAGAGGAGAGTTCTGGAGGAAATTTTGTCAGGCTTTCAGACCTTGACAAAGAACCTACCAAAGCTCATGATGTTACTGATTCAAGTGATATTCTACCATCTTTCTCTGCAACAAATAGAATGACTAGGAGTATTCCTGAAACATCATGGATTGAAAATAAACTTTTAATGACTCGATCAATAGGTAGTGGATCTACCAGCAAATCTCTAAGCAGACTATTCCCTCATCTTCATACTGGTGGCAGTGCTTCATCTTCTCCTTCAAGTGCAACGTACAGTAAGTCACCTGGTGGCCAGGTGGAAGTGGATGACAATGACATGCAAGTTTCAGAGACCTCTGATCTAAGTAGTATGCAGAGCAGTATGGGTCCTTCTGGACTTGGTAGGTTTTGTAAAATTTTTGTATCATAGAAATGATATTAATGAAGCATACAATTCATTAGGAAACCACAAATAATAAGCATTTGTTTTCAGAAGGCAGTACAGAAGAAACTGATGCTTCCTCTTCATATGCAGGGCGCAGTGGCCCTGTGTCAAGGCTTGGAGAGGATCTTCTTCGAATGTTCTTAGAAGAAATCAATCCAGATGTCACAGTGGAAGTGGGTGGTCGCAGACTGAAAGCCCACAAATGCATCTTGTCCTCACGTTGCCAGTATTTTGCAGCGATGCTTAGTGGTGGCTGGGTTGAGAGTGCTGGAAATGTTATTTCTTTGCAAGGATTTTCTTATAATGCTGTTCATTTTGCTTTATGTCACATTTATAGTGGCACTAGCAATATACCTGACACAATTAGTATTGTTGAGTTGGCCACTCTGGCAGATATGTTGGGACTGGAAGGCCTGAAAGAAGTCATTATGTATACACTTAAAGTGAAATATTGTCACTTCTTTCATAAGGTAAACATTGTTTGTTGTTGTTGTTTTTTTTGTATTCTATAACATATCTTCTGTTGTACTCTGATATTCACAATGCAAGTTCATTTTTTCAGCCTTGCACTATGTGCACTGTTGGCGTCTTGGAATGTCTGCCTCTTGCAGCCGCTTATGGTTTGGATGAAATTTATAGGAAAAGTTTGCGCTGGATAACTAAATACTTTGTGCGAATATGGCCTACAAAAGGCTTTGCATCTCTTCCTAGAGAACTGGTCGAGAAATGTTATCAACAACATGTTGTTCATATGGTGAGAAAAAGTTCCATTGCTTAAATGCTACTAGTGTAAGCTCAGATTATAATTATAAATTGTGTTTTGCAGTCTGTTGACAATGTTCTTGAAACAGTAATGTGTTGTGATAAGTTGATGGCTACACTTCCTAACGTTCGCTGGGCAGAACCTGTATTTGGTATAACATCACAACTTTTGGAAGCTTCAATCAAATACATAGCCAACAATTTCAGTGGTGTTCTTGCCAGTGAAAAGTAAGGATTTATAAGTACCACCATTTTTTTTCAGTGTTTGTGAACTGAACTTTGACAGAATTTGTCCCCTTCCAGTTTCTTGTCCTTGGGAAAAGAACTTAGTTGGAACATTAGCCGCCTTGAAGATAGCATAATGGCAGCAACTGATCGTCTCCCTCCAGATCAATGTTGTCAAAGTTATTCCCGTTTGCATCAAATTCTCTGTGTTGCTCGATCTTCTGAGCCACCCCCAGAAATGCAATGGAGTCAGGCAAGTGAAATATTCTTTCAATGTTATGACAAGTATCATTGCATAAAATTCTCATTAAAACTGATCATGACTTTTCTGTATTATTTGTTCTTCAGAATTTTGTGGAGTTGCTGGGTCGCATTCAAAAACGTGTTGAAGCCAGTTTAGTGCGACAAGCACCTCGAGCTGCTCGATGCCAGTCATGGGCCCAAATGGAACCAGAACTTCGTAGAAAGATCCAAGAAATAGCTTGTTTAGTGTTGGTCCCTGGAGAGGATCATAGGTCTCGATTGTCTAGCATCACCAAAGTATGTATTACTGCATTTGGAATATTTTATAAATACACTTGTTTTTATTCTTATGGTTTTATACAGATTTTTTTTTATGTCTTGATAATTTGGCCAGCTGGAATTTTGTTTATTGTCTCTTAAGCTCTACATGCACTCTTTCAGAGAGGAACCAGTGGTAGCAGTAGTGTGTATTGTACTGGGCCTAGGTCAGTATCAAGTACTGGCCTTCGTAGCTTAGATTTGCGTCAAGTCAGACTTGCAATGACACAGCAGGCTCGCAGGGCTGCATCTGGTGGTCGTGTTTCCACATTAAAAGCAGACAGCAAGGCAAAAGCTCAGGCTAAACAACCTCATACATCTCAAGTAAAGAAAGAAGCAGTTACTACTGATGATAGCAGTAAAGCTTCAAATGGAGAAACTGCAGCAAGACCAAAGACTTGGCCAATGAGAGTTCTTGAAGTGAGTATTCTTGTTATGATTTTACAATACATTCTAAGTCTTCAATAATTCGAATGTAATGTGCTATAATGAATGGTCTTACTTTCTTTGTTTTTCAGAATAAATCTAGATCCACCAAATATAGAGTAAACTCTAGCACATCAAGTACAGGAACTCCAGAAAAATCAAATAATTCCGCTCCTCGAAGGTCTGGGAAAAATTTGATATCTTCCTCAGATTCATCTCGAACGTCATCCCCAGCTATGAGACGTTCAGCTCCTGGCAGTGATAGTTCTGGTAGAGTGAGAGCTTCAACTCTTAGCGGAACATCAGGTAGAGGTGTTGTTAATAGGTCAGACACTCCTCCTGGCCGAGACATGCGGACTCGAAGAAAAAGAGATGGGGAAATCGCAGCTATCTCTACCGATTCTTTGACTGAATCTCCTTCCAATGGAAGCACAAAACGTAGTGCAAAAGAATTGTCTGAAAGTGCAACAAGTCGCAGCTGTCAGTCTACTAGACCTGATACTCCATCAGTAAGGAGGAAAGTCCGAGAAGAAGTTGTTATGTCTACAGATTCCCTTTCTTCAGCAGCAAATGGAGAGAAAACAATTGGCAAAGAATGCACTAGTGTGAGTGCTCCAAGTCATAGTTCCATTACAACGAGACCTGAAACTCCAAAAGATAGAAAGAAGAATGCTCTTGGAAGGTTAGGTGTTGAAGTGACAATTTCAACTGATTCATTAGCCACTGATTCATCATATGCTGGTGATGTATCTCTAGGGGCCAAAGAAAGTGGAAGAGTCTCCAGTGGGAGTAGCAGAAATGAAAATAAAGCAGGAAAAATAGTGAAATTGAGCAATGTGAAAAATGAAAGTCAACGGTCTCCTGCATCTGCTGTTAGGAAAATCACTCGTCAGTCTGTATCATCTCCTCGCGATTCTCCCACTACACGAATAAGATCAGCTGTGTCATCCTCACCCTACACTGGATCACCATCACTAAGAAGAAGCCTTTTGCTTGCTTCTAAGCCTGAAAATGCACCTCCCACTGCTGGTGTTAAGCAACAGACACCATCTAAAGCTACTGCAGTTGTTAAGTCTGAAAAATTGACAACAAAATTACTCTCCAGTCCATCTACCAGTAGTACTACTACAACCAAACGCACCCCTACTCGTAATCAGATACGACAAGTAGTTGCAAGTCCCGCAAAGCCAATTGTAGAAGGAGTTAAGTGTGCTACTGGGAAATGTGCTTCAAAAGAAACTATTTCTACATGTACACCTAATAAGACAGTTACTAATAAAATCAGTAATGTTACAAAGAAAACAGTAAATGGTAGTATAACAGATGGTAGAAATAAACGTTTCTCTGACTGTCATACAAAATTACCTCCTGTTTCTAAAAGAGAAGCAGGTGAAGAGAAACCTCCATCTGTTGGTTCAAGATCTGGTACATTCTTGAAAGATGAACCTACGATATTGAAAAAACCAGACATAGACAATGTTCAAGAGTGAGCTAAGTGGTGCCACAGTTCGTATTTATTCTGAACTAGAATGTAAGTGTTTCTTAAATTTATTTTCAAAAAGGAATGGGCAATTCTTTTATGCATTTAAAAGTGTGACGATAATAAGCAGCATGAATACTCTCCAAGTAAATAAGTGGTTATCTTGATCGGTCTTTCTATTTGTCAGATAAGTTAAAATAAGATACTTGTTTCAGTAGTTATTGTAGTACTTGCATCATAATGGCAGGTGTCTTAAGAACTTCTCCCATTTTTCCTTTTCCTGTGAACACATACTATATCAAATGCTGCTTAATTTCTCTCTTAAGTCCAACTCTTTAAGGACAATGGTTAAAATGTTTTAATAATTCAATGTAGCAACTTTGAACGCATCGTAACTCCTTGTTATTTTTGTTATTTTTTGTTTGTGCAAATATGCCATGTGTTTTGCTTATTGTGATAAAATGTGAAGTTAAGTGAATTGCATTCTTGTTGGAAAGGGCAATTGAAAATGCAGTTCTACCTAGTCATTGAGCCATGCAAAGTGTATATATGGTACTATTATTTAATCAATTTTATGATATTGCAAAGAATTTGAAGTATATTATAAACTGTAATATATTTATATGTTATGGCAGCGCATTTTAGATTGTAAATGTATTTTGTCTGTGTTGCTATCGTTATTAGATAGTTTCTCAAAATAATTTAATATTTGATGAGTACAATCAGTAAATGAATAATTATAATAATTATTGTGCAATTATTGAAATAATCATAATACAATGTTAGGAATCTCAGAGTCTCCATGTTCAATCTGTTGTCATTTTCTTTAAGAATACAGTTGTACTTTTAAGGTAAGTCCTTTTATATGCAGACAATATTACTTCTGTGGTACAATTCTTAAGAATTGGGGTTTTCTGGGCCTTTCATACTTGCTAGTCATTAGTTGTGTACATTCCTTTTCACTTCAATCAGCTTTTATCATTTAACTGGCACTTGTGACTTCAGTTTCATTACTCTACTTTTTGGAGTCAGCTGTTTCTGTGCCATTCATTTTTTGGTGTAATACGTAGCGTAGCACATGAGAATATTTAGAGAATGTAGTAGAAATGAATGTTGATCAAAGCAATGGTGCCTCCAGCTTAGTTAGTCAAAAGCAAAAAGGTAAATTTGCTCTCGAGTAGAGAAAAAAAGATTTTTCAGTAACCAATCTACTCCTGCCAGAATTTACAAATTTATTTTTAGCTGCAATATTACTGTAGATTACTGCAAAACAAAAACCAAAAAAAGGGTTTGCTTCAAAATGTTCACATGCTCCTAGTGGCAAATTTGTTCTGGTTGTAAAAGTAAACTCTCTCATACAAATCTAATTGTTCATATTCTAGCTGGACTATTCATTCATTATTGATTTTTTAAAAGATCTTCCTGATTATAGAAACCTTCATTCTGATTCAAGGAGTTGCTTTTTCCACTACAAAGACATTCCAAAGGAAAACTCCTGGAATTCAGTACTATCAACTGTTCTTTAGTGGTGCCATAAAAGAGAGTTTACTTTAGACATTAACAAGTTCTCTGAAACAAATCTATGTTCTACAGATATTCCAGACTAAAATTCAATGAGCTCTTGAAAGAAATGTAGTTATTAATAAAAACTGAATAGCAATTTGCTACTGTTTACTGTATGGCTTTGCAGTAATTTAATGAGTTTTCACCCTGAGGAAATTTTCACAAATTCTTTACATCAAGGTTAGTAAGTTGCTTCCCAAAGAGAACACTGAAAAATATTTGTGTAGCTATTTGATGGTAAGAGGACCTTGAGTGTCAAAATTTCCTTTACAATATTCAAGAACACAAGAACTGAAAACGACTATCAAGAATTTGATCTTCATTTTTCTGTTCCACGTTATATCAATAGCTATGAAAATCCTATGTTGCCATTGCACCAAAACAAATGCATTTGTTTGTGAAGATTCTAGTTTCATTTCAAAAGAAACCATACTTGTTCCTATTTCTTTGAAGGTTAAAAATGCTTTAATCCTTGTATGTGTCATGTTCATGTCTTTACTTCACATTTTTAATGTATGTACTTAAGTATACAGCAGTACAACTGAAAATTGTTTTATTTTTTTAAACATTGTTTTAAAGCACAAAAGGCCAGTGAAAAGTTCTAGTGTGAAATAATTGATGTTGGTTCTTTATAACAAGTATATCTAGGAAATTGTACATTGTTAATTTCAAGTAAATATCTAGCTGCCAAGCTGCCATGTGACAACTCGTATAGGTAATTAAATTTAAAACTGTTACATATGTATTATAATAAATTATGTTATTGTGATTGTTCCTTCTGAATGTTGAGAAGGAATTTCAAAGTCAATATTTGGCATTTTTCTCTTATTTCAAGAACATGTGCTGCATATTACCTTTGCAATGCATTATCATTTCCTTTTGTGATTTTCAAAACTGTGCAATACATATTTCATTAAAATATGTAATAAATTCTTTCATTTCCTCTTACTTTAACAAAATTTTCATATCATGTGAGATATGAGGAATTATAAGAATGCTCCTAATACTGAAACCAAAATACTGTTCTTACTGTTACCAGTTTATCTATGTACATTGAACTATGCTTTTTTTATCTTCTGTTACACGGATGTTGCATGCTGTTTTTATTTTTGTACTTTATTATTTATTGCAAATTTAATATTTGTAATGTATCCAGGGCATATTGCAATGGTGTATTTTGAAGAAATAAATAAGGTGCTTAAATGAGAACTTTTATTTCAAAACCCTCTTTTTTCAATTCAACATTGTATATTCACTTATCAATTAGTGTTCCTCTCACTCTGTTACGTTTAGCATCAATTTCAGCTTGAGTTTGCTGCACAACCATTTTTCTTTTGTTCATTCCTTTTCTCTCAAGCTGCTTTTCAATAATCCTTGCATTGTTTGCATAAGAATCAGCCACCTCACGCTGAAAAATAAGGATTCATAATACATTAATAAAAAGATAAATAGAACAATTCACCAGCACAAGAAAATATATCATTTCTACTTTTCATTATCATAATTACAACTTATGATATTGTACTTAAAATTTTAATATTAAAAGAATCAAAACTGCTCATATTATTTTACAAATCTCCCTTTATTCATTCATTTGCTGTTTATGAAAGATGAAATCCTGGTGGATTTCTGTGAAAAGAAAAATTATTATAGCAAATTAAAAACTATGTTGCATAATAAATGTGTCCACCTTTTGGAAAGAATTCAAACTACCAATTTTTAACATTCCAAACATCCATTCACCAGCATATAAATGTATTATTTCTCAACCTGTAATATCTATTAAATAACTATTGCTTAAAAAATTACACACAAGTTTTCGAGGTTAAAACTCAAAGGCAGAGGGAATACTAAGCTAAGAGAATAGTATTCAGAAAATTTGTTATACCATTTACAATTAGTGATGCTACAGCATGGTACAGACTTTCTCAAACTAGTAAATTTCCTTATCTCTTTAGTCTAGGTTATCTTTTCTGTTCTGTTCCAACCTCTTCTCAGCTCCCATCTATTGGCATGTAGACATTTTTCACAATTTTTCGGTCTCCGAATGGTAAAATAGAAATATGACTTAAAGAATATTAGAGAACAGTAAAGCCTAGCCCAATATGCAATTTTCATTCAAAAATCTGGGTCTGTTTTGAGAAAATGTCATTTGAGCACTTTTTGAAAACACCCATTTTTGAAGCTTGTTCACCCAAACCTTTTTTAGTTTTCAAAAAAACTTCATAAGAAATTGTTTCAAGCAATTGTGCTCACAAATGATCACAATAATGTATAGGAAATGCGCCTAATGAAAATACTAAAGATGCAAGAGATATTTTTAAAAAAATGAATTTGTGTAATTTTTGAAAACAAATAATACAGCATGTCCTGTGTTTCCCAGATTTCTTTATCTCAGTGATAACTATATCTTTGACCATAATGTCATTTCAATATGGAGAATTCTGCAATCATTACTCTTTCAATGCCAATTTCATGTCATCAAAAAACATTATTCCTTTCAGCCCAGGATGTCTCACATCAAATGCATATTTTATGACTTTCTCATAAAATTTTCTCTTCAGCCATTTCCCTGGGCTTATCCTATGTATGTTTTCTATGCTTTAATTTTCCAGATTTCCCTGTTTTGTAGATGGTATCAGTCACCTTGAATTACAACATTTGGTGTACCATTCAAATTTCATTTCTTTAACTCAAAAAGGCAAAATATTAATTCTTTGAATAGTATTTATTAATAATTAACACGACAACAAAGCAACATTAACTAGTGGTGCTACAGAATGGCATACACTTTACTGTATTAAGTGTTCTATTTCCTTGGGTCTGTGATAGCTATTCGGAATTGCCACATACTTTTGCCAGCTAACATCTATCGCCACCAAAAATACATTTTTTTGACATTTTCTTGATTTTTCAGTTTCCCAATGGTAGAATGGAAATATTAATTTTAGAGTATTAAAGAACATCAAAACCTCTTCCTAAAAGGCAATTTTCTTTGAAAAGTTTTTAGCCGTTTTTAATAAAATAGCGTTTAAGTGCTACTAAAAATGCGAAATTTACAGTTCTTTTTCACAGAAAATTTTTGAGTTTTAGAAACACTACATTTGAAGTAATTTGAAAAACATTAATTTACATTAATTAACAATGTGAGAGATCTTTCAAA
The DNA here is from genome assembly GCA_031308135.1 of Acheta domesticus. Lineage (NCBI taxonomy): Eukaryota > Metazoa > Arthropoda > Insecta > Orthoptera > Gryllidae > Acheta > Acheta domesticus. The sequence continues at coordinate 114,220,650 of JAHLJT010000631.1, read as the reverse complement.
AAAATTACATATATGTAATTTTTGCAAAAACAAAAAAATACCCCAAATTGAACTTTACGTCATATTAAAGAGTGCAATTAGTACTATCCATTCAAAAAGTTTGAAGAACAAATTGCAGCCATTTATGAGAAAATGGCGTTTCTGAAAAGGCAGAATTTTGTGCTAGTTTTCAAAGAAAATGGTTGAGTTCTCGAGAAACTTTGTGTGACATTATTTAAAGCACATGTACTCGTACATACCATAATGTGAAAAAATCTCTGCTAATGTAAATATTACCGACGTGAGAGAAAAGTCAAAAATATTTCATTTCTGTAATTTTTGAAAAAGCAAACGAATAGAGCTATATGGCATTTATGTCATCTCGTTAAAGAGAACATTTAGTACTATCACTACCAAAAGTTTACAGAAAGAATTTGAAGTGGTTTTTGATAAAATTTTGTTTTTGTAATTTTTACTTTTCTGTAAATACGTATATACTTCATACATACATATATACAGAGTAATGTTCTTAGTGTGGGGAAAGTTGTGTAATGCTGCGCGAAAAAACGGCAGAAAAAACTCATTGCCGGGATCTGACAAAAACGTCCTTCCATCCATCTGTGAACACCACTAGCACCTAAACCACTCGTAGGATTTTTTCCAAATTAAGGAAACCTCTGTCAATCTGTCTCTAGTCGAAGCTTTGAGATTTTTGAAACTTTCTTCAAAATTTGATGGTACTTTACATGAAGTCCCCCAGACATTTTCGAAATTTTCTCAAGTCTTCAAATTTTTTTCTTTAAATTTCTTGCAAGAATAGAGAAAAATACACTTATTAAGGTGGCACAGGTTTGATTTTCCAGATTAACTTTGAATTTTCGAAAATTGCAGAACTATGAATTTTTTTTCGGCATCTTCCTCCAACTACAAAATTGAAGAGAGAGATTTTTCCTTCAAATAAAATTTATTCTCCAAAGCGAGTTCTTTCTTTACGGTCATGAACCTTCTTTGCAACGGCTTTATTATTCTAAAACGCTGTTAACTTTAGAATAATAACAAACACTAAAACATCTTAAATGGCCATTTTCTTTGAAAAATTTGGAGCCGTTTTTAAGAAAATTGTGTTTAAGCGCTACTGCATATTCGAAATTTGGATCTCTTTTTCATATAAAATTTTCGAGTTTTCGAAAAACTTCATTAGAAGTCATATTATGAAATTTAACTCCCAAATACAATAGTATTTACAAATTGCTGTAAATATGTACATTAACCCTCGTACCATATCTGCAATAATATAAATAAATTATAAGTATTATGTTATTAAAAATAACTTATAAGATGCATACTTACATAAAAACAATTATTTACATTCCATATATTGCTGTACACATTTGTTTTTACCATTTCTAATTGTCAGTAAATCTGGGGGTCCATAAAGACCCCAGGTATGATACTTCATTGTAAATTATTTACACTTTATAAGTTATTTTCAATAACATAATGCATATAATTTATTCATATAATATATATTTCGTATAAAGAATAACCTCTACCGTACATAACCTCCATTGTTGATACATAACGATTCAGAAATATTTATAATAGATTTTTTGAGTTATTTCGTGATAAATGAAATACTGACGGTATCAGACATTTTTTGAAGTTCATGACAATATATTTGAATTGAGAAATGGAAAATAACAGACCATGCTTTAGGTCAAACTAGTCACATATAACGGGGAAAAAATGAATACCTCGCTAATGAAATTTGGAAAATATGTGAAAATGGTTTAGAGCCTGCTTAATAAGTGCAAGACTGTAATTATCCTGCAAATATTTAGGAAAATATTAACAAATTATTGATGATGGGGTCCAAAATTACCCCAGATATGGTAGGAAGGTTATCAGTGTGAGATATTTAAAAAAATTACCTTTATGTAATTTTTGAAAATACAAACAAATACCCTAAATTAAACTTATAACATATTAAAGAGAGCAATTAGGACAATCTATTCGAAAAGTTTGAAGAAAAAATTTGAAGCCATTTGTAAGTAAATGGCATTTGGGAGTTTCTGAACATGCAGAATTTAGAGCTAATTTTCACAGAAAACGGTTGAGTTCTAGTGAACTTTGTATGACATTATTTAAAGCATTTGTACTCGTAAATATAATAATGTAAAAATCGCCGCTAATTTAAGTATTAACGACGTGAGATAAAAGTAAAATAATTCATTTTAGTAATTTTTAAAAACACAAAAGGATAGAGCAATATGGCATTTATGTCATCTCAGAGTACATTTAGTACTATCACAAGTACTAGCACTCAAAATGTAGAGCCCTTTTTGAGAAAGTCGTGCTTTTGTATTTTTTTAAAATTGAACATATTGCAAGCACTACTAAAATTTTCAAAAAAAAGTATATGACCTTCAATGAAAGAACTCACTTTGGAGAACAAATTTTTATTTTGAGGAAAAATCTCCATCTTCAATTTTGTAGTTGGAGGAAGACGCCGACAAAAATTCAAACTTTCCCAATTTTCGAAAATTCAGAGTTTTCAACCGACATGAGACCTGTGTCATTTTTTTAAATGACCTTCAGACAACAAAATTTAGCGAAAATTGTTGACGCCATTTTTTTGAAAATATTCAAAATGTCCCAGGGGTTGCATGTAACGTACGCCCCCCCTCAAAAAAAATAAAATTATCGGCTGAACGAGTTAGTCGCTAGCGTTGTTCACAGACGGACAGACGTTTTGCTTTCAATTGTTTTTTCCGTATCAGGGGTCTACAAAACAGGGATTCTGGCTACACCACGTGTTAGGGAATTTTTTCTTAATTTAGCAACTGGATTTATCCATGCACTTTTTCGTTATTAGGGCCCGGCAATGAATTTTTTTCTGCCGAAAATTCGCCGTTTCTTCGCGCAGCATTACATAACTTTCCCTGTACTACTGTGATGGTCCGTTAGGACGCGTCTCAGAATGTAATAAATTAACTGAAATGTTAGGGAACCAAATAATATGGGAACCAAGTAATATGGAAACCAAATCGTTGAAGAGGCCACGATAAAGTAGAAAGTATTATTTACTTGAGAAATCCAAAGAGCTGGGTCGTCAGCAGACCAGTGGAGAGTAAATAAACAAATAGCAAACATTTAGAACGTGAATAAATAATTGTAAAAATTTATATCACTCGGTGTAGTGATATTTTTATTTAGAACATTCCAATATTTGGAAACGGACAACTGAATGTGTTGACATGTGATGTACGATCACATAAATAATAATGTATAAGAAGATTCGAGATTGAAACGCAAGAAATTATTATTGTTCGGAGTTTTATTTTTACATTGAAGCTATTGAGAAAAGACGTAATTATATTTTGTAAAATGTAAAGGACATTACGATTACAACAAAAGAGAACGGCTATTTATTGTTTTAAACTGCGCTGCGAAAAGAATAGTTGTAACAATGCAGGAGAGATGGCTGTAGGTGCTTGACGAGTGCAGCGTGCAGAATGAAATAGAAAACTATTGAGTTTTCGCACAATGAAGCAGAAAACTAAAGAGGCATAGTATTCGTCAGGAATATTATTTCGAATTATTAAAACAGCAAAAATTAAAAGGGAATACGAAACACTAAGAAAACAAGTGTAAATGTTAAGTGAAAACATTGTGAACTGGACAAGTCTTTTTTGTCATCGGTATCGCAGGAAGAAGGGACTTCAAAAATAGCAAAAGAGAGAGAGGGTGTCGAGTTTTTCACGGGAGGCAGACGGGTTCGTCAGTGGAAAAAAAAATATTTTCGTTTGCGGTATTGAGTTTGTTTTTGTGAAAGGTACAAAAATACGTTAGTTTATTTCATTCGGAAGTGTGGTTTCGATATGCAGGAAACGGATAATTAATGGATCGAGTGGATGCCAATGGATATAAAAAAAAATGGTATATAGACTGCAACAGCGGTAAAAATGGAAAATGGTCGAATTCGAACAGTACGACGAAAAGGGAAGAACGATTTTCTTACATTTAATAACAAATTATAGGCAGGCCAAAATATGCTCATCATATTACAATTTTAAAGAGTAAAACAAAAACAATGACCATAGTAATATTGATGTGCACAGTGTGAATGTTTGCCTATTTTACTTTCCCGTATACGTACGTATAAACGGGAGTGATATACGTCTGTATAGGGAAAGTTATGTAATGCTGCACGAAAAAATGGCCATTTTCGCCAGAAAAAAATTCGTTGCCGGGCGCTGATAAAGAAAAAGTGGATAAAACTAGTTGCTAAATTAAGAAAAAAATCCCATAACACGTGGAGTAGACAAAACCCCTCTTTTGTGGGTCCTTGATACCAAAAAACCAATTGAAAGGAAAACGTCCGTGTGTCTGTCTGTCTGTCCATCTGTTAACACTGCTAGCACCTAAACCATACCATACGTATCATACGTACGTAACCATACGTACGATTTCTTCCAAAATGGATATTGCCCGGGAGATCTGATTCTAGTCGAAGCTTTGAGATTTTTAAAAAGATTCTGTAAAATTTGGGGGTACTTTACATGAAGCTCCCCGGACATTTTCAAAATTTTCTCAAAAACGGCTCCAAATTTTTTCTTTAAATTTCTTGTCAGAATGGAGTAAAATACACTTATTAAGATGGCATAGGTCCTATTTTCACGGATAACGCTGAATTTTCGAAAATTGCAAAAGTTAAAATTTTTTTCGGCGTCTTTCTGGAAATACAAAATTGAAGATAAAGATTTTTCTTTTAAATAAAATTTGTTGTCTCAAGCGAGTTCTTTCATTAAGGTCATGTGCATTGTTTTGAAAAGTTTAGTAGTTTTCACGCAATACTGCATACAATATGTGCAATTTTAAATCATTACAAAAACAAGATTTTCTCAAATAAGCCTCCAAATTTTTTCTTTAAACTTTTGGTACGTATAGGGTCTAATGTATTTTATGAGATGACAGAAACGCCATATTGCTCTATTCTTTTGTTTTTTCAAAAATTGCAAAAATGTAATTTTTTTGACTTGTCTCTCACGTCGTTAACACTATTGCCCATTAAATTGCACTAGTGCCCATTTGTTTACATTATTATATTTACAAGTTCAAGTGCTTTAAATAATGTCAAGTAAAGTTTCTCGAAAACAACTGTTTTCTGTGAAAAGTAGCTCAAAATTCCGCATTTTCAGAAAAGCTCAAACGCCATTTCCTCATATATAGCTGCAAATTTGTTCTTGAAACTTTTGTAATGGATAGTGCTGATTACACTTTTAATATGACCTAAAGTTTATTTTGGGTTTTTGTTTAGTTTTTTCAAACACTCACTTTTTGTGTTTCAGCTCTGCAAATTGAAACTGTTGTTTTTCTTTAATACTATATTCCAGTAAAAGTAAATAAAAATTCATGGGCAGAAAATAAGAGCTAGCAAAATAAATTTTTCTAATGTATTTGATAATGTCATTAGCCAGTATTCCGTATGGAAGTGGATCCCCCAACTCACGATAAATAATATAAATTCAGATGAGGTGAGAGTGAACTGCCATTAGCCTAGGGAAAGGTAAACAAAATAGATGTAAATAGAGTAATAAAGATAATTAGGCGAGGTAGGCCTACGAACTACCACAATGTAAAGTATCACCAAAAATTAAAGTATCAGTTTCAAATATAAAAATAAGATAAAATTTGTGGTCCAAAGTGAGTTCTTTCATTAAGGTCATGGACATTTTTTTGAAAAGTTTTGTAGTTTTTGCGCAACATTGCATGCAATATTTGAAATTTTAAAAAAATACAAAAACAAGATTTTCTCACAAATGGCTCCAAATTTTTTCTTTAAACTTTTGGTAGGGATAGTGCTAAATGTGCCCTATGAGATGACATAAACTCAATATTCGCTCTATTCTATTGGTTTTTGAAATATTGCAAAAATGTAGTTTTTTTGACTTGTCTCTCACATTGTTAATATTTACATTAGTGCTGATTTGTTTACGTTATTATATTTACAAGTTCAAGTGCTTTAAATAATGCCAAGTAAAGTTTCTCGAAAACACAATCGTTTTCTGTAAAATGTAGCTCAAAATTCCGCATTTTCAGAAACGTTCAAACGCCATTTTCTCATATATTGCAGCAAAGTTTTTCTTCAAACTTTTGTAATGGATAGTGCTTATTACACTCTTTAACATGACATATAGCTTATTTTTAGTTTGTTTGTTTGTTTGTTTGTTTTTTCTTTCAAAAATTACATAAATGTCTTTTTTCTATCTTACATAAATGTTTTCTTCTTCTTACATAAATGTAAAGATCTCTCACATCTTTATTATGTACATTACCAGCAATTTGTAAAGATTATTATATTTGTGAGTGTAAGTGCTTCAAATAACTTCAAACAAAATATTTTGAATACTCAAAAATGTTCTGTGAAACTGAGCTTCAAATTTCGCATTTTTAGTAGCGCTAAAACACAATTTTCTTTATAACGGCACATAATTTTTAAAAGAAAATTGCCATTTAGGTCTAGGCTTCTGTGTTAGCGAAGACCCAAGGAAATAGAAAACTAATAAGGGAAAGTCGGTGCCATTCTGTAGCCCTACAATTGTACACTTTCTGCAACTACAATTGTGAAGACACAATTTTTTCTTAATGAAATATGCTCATCAGATCTTCAAATAAGGTCATGTTGAATTTTTCGAAAATATGAGTAGTTTTTCTATAATTTCCTGACAAACTTAATAGCCCGCTCAGAATTGATTGTGCTTTGTTTTCGTTGTTTTCTTACAACTACAATTTTAAAAATACATTTTTTTTCTCAAGTACATGTATTTATCAAAACCCTATCTTCAAATAAGTCATGCTTAATTTTTTCAAAATATGAATAGTTTTTCTATACTTTTGTGACAAGCATAATAGCTTGCTGTAAATTTACTACGCTTCGGACAGCTGGGTGTGTCGTAAATTGGAATGTGCAATTTTGTATATTATTTCTTTCTTCGTTTCTTACATTCAAACTTTTGTTATACACTTACACATTAATATTTTAGAAATTGTTTATTTTAAAATATTTGAAATAAGTAAAAAGAATTAATAGCTCTCACAGTCAGAATAGCGACTATGCAGGGTCTGCAACAATGGAATTCACTTTGCGCTTCTGTGAATTACATGTCATTGTTGTGACCTGATGGGGCTGAATGAAAAGGAGTTATAATTATTTAATTTATGTTGATATTTGCATGAAAATATTTAGTTTTCACAACAAATGCTGTTTCATTTGTAGTGAGCAGAGAATGTGTTGCATGGTTTTAAAATACCCTTCTCAAACCATGGCCCTATGGAATACAACTCTATATTGTCCAGGGTATCAGGCTTCTTTTTCCAATACAGGTTTACAAAACTTTTGTATTCTATTTTTGTGCAGTTGTAGAATTCATATAGTTCTGACAACACTGCGATGGAAACAGTGAGTTGTAAGCTAAGATGTTAGTAGCGCATAAAATGCAATATTTCAGTACTACATAGCTGTTTCCTCTAATACGGGAAAGTATAAGTGCTGTTGTAGCACCACTAGTTTTTATTTTCCCGTATACGTAAGTATAGGAAAGTTATGTAATGCTGCGGAAAATCGATTTCGAGATTTTAACGGAAATACACGTTTTGGGGTCCCCTGACATCGAAAAAGTGGTTTCTTTCAAAATGTCCGTCCATCAGTCTGTGAACAACACTAGCGCTTAAACCATATGTGAGATTTCTTCCAAATGAATATTCCCTGCATTCACTGGAATCCACCGAATATATCAACCTGCATCCACTGGAGGCGCTGCAATTTTGAAACATTTTCTTCAAAATTTGGGGGTCCTTTACATGAAGCCCCCCAGTCACTTTCAAATTTTTCTCGAAAACTGCTCCAATTTTTTTCTTTAAATTTCTTGTAAGAATAGAGTAAAATACACTTATTAAGGTGGCATATGTCCCATTTTCACGGTTAACTCTGAATTTTCGAAAACTGCAAAAGTTTGAATTTTTTTCGGCGACTTCCTAGAACCACAAAATTGAAGATAGAGATTTTTCCTTCAAATAAAATTTGTTGTCCAAAGTGAGTTCTTTCATTAGGGTCATGTATATTCTTTTGAAAGTTTTAGTAGTTTTCGCACAATATTGCTCGCAATATTTGAAATTCTAAAATATTACAAAAACCAGATTTTCTCAAAAATGGCTCCAAATATTTTTCTTTAAACTTTTTAGATAGTGCTAAATGTGCTCTGTGAGATGACATTACTGCCTTATTGTCCTATTCTTTTGTTTTTTCAAAAATTACAAAAACCTAAACGTTTCTTCACTCATTATTATATTAATGAGTACATGTGCTTTAAATAATGTCAAACAAAGTTTCTCGAATATTGAATAGTTTTCTATGAAAACTAACTCGAAATTCCGCATTTTCAGAAACGCTCAAACATTTTTTCCAAAAAAAAATCAAACAAATTTTCTCAAAAATTGCTCCAAATTTTTTCTTCAAAGTTGTGGAATGGATAGTGCTATTTGCACTCTTTAATATGACATAAAGTGTATTTTGAGAGGATTTTTCTTCAAAAATTACACAAATGTAATTTTTTGAAAGATCTCTCATACCATTAAAATGTACATTTCCAGCAATTTGTAAACACTATTGAATTTGTGAGTGTAAGTACTTCAAATGATGTTTTCCGAAAACTCAAAAATTTTCTGTGAAAAGTAGCTTTAAATTTCGCATTTACAGTAGCGCTTAAACGCCATTTTATTGAAAACGGCTCCCAATTTTTCAACGAAAATTGTCAATTAGTACAAGGTTTAACTGCTTTTTTTTTTGTTTTTTTGTTTTTTTAATATTCTTAAAATAATAGCTTTGTTTGACAATTAGGAACCCGAAAAATTAATAAAATGTCAAAAACTGTAGTTTGGGCGGTGATAGATTGTAGTTGTCAAGAGTATTGGCAAGTCCAAATAGTTAGCCGCCACCAAACGAAACAGAAAACTAATACGGGAGAATCTGTGCCATTCTATAGCACCACTAGTTTTAAAAATACTTTAAAGAGTTGGCAATACCACTTTTACAGTTTATAGTCAAGTTTACAATAATAAGATGTATAATTTATTTACACAACATTATTACACTTATTATTTACATAAAATACTTATTTTATTTGTAACCATTTATACTAATTAAATTACAAAATATGATTGCAAGAAATAACGTATTTCAATTTTTGGGTCAACAACCCAATCTCAATCAGGTTTTTTTAATCTAATTTCCTTTATCCATTGAGCAAATGCTGAGATGGCCCCTTGTTTTGCTTCCAGAGATAAGTGTACCAAGTTTCACAATGCACACATTTGATTCAGCTCTCCTTTTGCTAGCTGTGGTAGAACTAGAGCCAGGGGTGTAGGTTGCTATTTTGTTTGCAACGGTAAAAATTTCAAATCTGAAGTTCATTTACCCATTTACCACAAATACATTTTCTATTACTTGGGAATGAAAATTTCATTTTTAAATTTTGATAACATCAATTTGTGGGTACATGTATATAATGTATTAGGAAAACCCGGCAGACATTGTTCTGCCTTTCAATCTCCCTCTTTCCCCTCCCATCTCCCTTTCTCACTGTCTCTCCCACCCTGTCCCTGTCTGTCTTTGTCTCTGCTGCTCTCTGTCCCTCTCATTCTCATTTAATTGTAGAATCTGCCTGTCTCTGAGCAGCTGAGGCAATATTGGGAAGCACTGGACCAGCAAAAATGAAATTGAATGTTCAAGAGCAGCTCATCTTGTAGAATACAGTGTGAGAAACGTTTCTTCGAGGCCTTTGGCCTCAAAAGTTTTAGTTATTAAGGCCCTTGAACGCATTGTTTAGGAGTTATTTAACGATATAGATTCAACATCCTACCGATTGTGTTGCAGGTTGCATTTGGTGTAAATCTTCAGTTTTGTTCTACAGCTCCATGTAGTGGAGTTACAACAGAATTAACAGCACATAAACCTTCTGGGTGAAAAAACACGTAGAGGTGCCAACTTTCATGAAAATCGGTCGCACAGTTATATATACACCAACATCAAGTTTTATAAATTTATAGAGTTTTAGACATTCCACTTTTTTAATGGTTTTGTAATTGTTGTAAACGTAACATTTCAGCTATACATTTAAGTATGACTAGAGACTAGTTGGTTTTAATGTTTTAGATCATTCATTCAAAAATGCTAGCACAATCTCTTTGTTATTGCCTCGAACATTCCTTTTCGTTCGTCAATCACAAAATGAACCATAAGCTTCTTCATAAGTGGTTACAGATTCGAAAGGCATCAAATTATATCTAGCATCATCTGCTTCCTCTAGAATATCACTGGCACGAAAAATATCTGTTGATACTTTGAAATTCCCAGATTTTTTGCTCAATCAGCTTGCGTTACCAGAAAAAGCATTCAACTGTTTGATCACAAACAAAACCTCCAGTACAGCCAACCCTTGCTACAGAAAATCAAGAGTAATGACAATTTTTTCTTAACTCGTGAAACTGATAGAAGTTTATTTTGAACAAGCGATAAACTAGAAAAAACAAAAAACATTGTATGTAACTCGTCCTCAGTCTTTCAGGACTCGTGGCATAAGTAACTATAATTAAAAGGCTACTTTTATTTTTCAACAGTGTAGATATTCTATGTTATTAAAATAATAGCACTTTCAGAGTAGCAGAATGGGCCTGAAGAGAACTGTCTGTTAGAATTTGGGTATGCAAGTTTAAGAAGCATGATTTCTTTTTAAATTCAACAAGAAAATTCTCTAATTAACTCAAATACGGATGAGGGGAATGGGTTACAAAATATGGAAATAAAAATACACAATTGATGTCCTCAAATTCTACTACTTTTAAAGCTGTGTGAAATGCCAATGATGAGCAGTCTGACAGGGCTTTTGCAAGCTACCTTACTATATATTTTGATTAGTCAGCTTTTAGTCATCTTGCTCTTGATTTTACATGGTTACTTTAATATTGTATCATGAATAAAAAATATTCCCCAGGAAAGAAAGATATTATAAAGCATTATTTCAGTCAACTACATCTAAAGTGAGTAAAATCAGCAGCATATGAAAGTAATTTTTCCATCTTATAAGTTAAAATGGCAGAATAATAGCACAAAAAATAAAAATTAAGTTAAATAGAAATATAAGCTTACAGCTTCAATTTCATCTTCTTCTTCATCGATTGTCGAAACTGTGACTGAACTGAATTTTCCCATATTCTTTGTGTGTTTTGTAACCATTATTTTCTTTGGTTTCTCTACTGCTACTTGGTTGTATATGGTAGTCATTGGACCCTCTCCTGAACTTTTTATAACTGATCCTTTGACAATAAAATTAATGTTGCTAGCTAGTTCATGCTTGTAATAAAGTAAAAGTCCACATCTGAAAGTATAATTAAAACTGCATAAGTATGCAGCACATGCAAATAAAAAATGAGCATTCATACTGTTTATGGTCATGATAATCCATGATAATTCTGCAAATGCGATTCTTTAATAGAACTTTTTAATTTCTTATAAGAATTGAACATTGTTTTCTAAATTTCAATATGATATGTTTTCATTAACTGTTATACAGTTCTGCAGAAAAAGAAAAATGATTATTTTCTACTAATATTATTTAGTAAATTGACTGTGATAAATCTCAGAAAACATAAGCATTTTGCAAAAAATTATGAATCTAAATAAAGAAAAAAATTATATACAAGCAATTTTGCAAAAATATATGAAGCTAAAGAGATTTCAATTTTTCATGCGAAAAATTCTTAATTTGGGATTCATAATTTTTCTTTCATATTCTCATTTGGGATTCATAATTTTTCTTTCATATTCTAACAAATTATCAGAGTATTTATAAAAATAAATTAAAAATAACAGAATATGGTATTTGACTTTTGGGACAGGCAAACTTTTACTGCTTTTACTGCTACACAGCTTTCATCTGAACTTTTTTTAACTTCTTTGAGAAACGAACAAGTATACAACATGCACAACCTTCATAAAAAAATATGTTGTGAAGACAAAATAATTCAGCATTTCATCATTAATTTATCATTATACCTGCAAAAACATCTATATGAGGTAAATGTAAATTTACAGAAGTAAATCACTATTAAATAATTATTTTTCTTTGTATCACATTTGTTAATACACCATTGGATACATTTGTTAATACACCACTAAGACATATTGGCTATTAAAGCATAGAGCAAAAAGAAATACTCTTCTAAAACATACTTCTTGCATTTTAATCGGAATTGTCTTTCAATTCCTTCAGGTCTCTTTATATGTACAGTCTCATCTTGATCACATGTTATTTTATGTGCATGTTTACTTCCATCTAGCACTCTGGCACCATCTCTTTTACGCAAAGGCAACTTTTCTATGGCACAATCTGCAAAAATGGCATTTGCAAGAATGGTATTAACCACTTGTGTAGTCATAAATTCTTAAATACAATAAACATTAACTTACCAAGTATCAAAGTCATTTGGCCACATATACAGTAATAAATATGCAACGGTTTCTCCTCACTGTATTCCTCTTGGTCCTTTGTATCAGAGCACACAATGCTTCGAGAAACTACTTTCGGCATAATGAAAGAAAACACCAATTCTCTTTATTCAATATGACGTTTAGAAACACCACATAAATGGGTAAAATTTGAAATCGGCAAAAAAGTAATCATATAATAACACTCATATTTAGGTTAGAAAACCTCTTACGTTCACTACAATAGCATATCAGCCAACATTAAGATACGTAAACTTGTTAAACCGTTCACTGCATATACTAGTTTTCCGTCATCAATCGTGTATAAAAAATGCACTTATTTTTATCTACATAAACAGCAAGGCTTGGTTTTGATGATGAGGGAAAGCAGGTGGAAATCGAAACTGGTCTTTATATTTATACACGATGGTCCATGATTTTGACGTTTACATCGATATATCGAGTCTGAGTCGTAATAGAACGTTTCGATAGTTATGTCGTATTCATATGTGTCGATACTAGAAACAATATTTTTAACAAGAAAGAAAAGGCAAGGAGGTTATAATACATGTATTATAACCTCCTTGAGAAAAGGTAAGAAACTAAGGTCCGATTAAATTAAGAAGGTGATTGACATTTGTGAGTGGAGGGGAACGACGTTGCCAGGTCGCAAACCACTGAGCACGTGTTACCGGGACACGAAAACAAACACTTCAAAAAATACGTGTAAAAGTGTAAAAAATACGACAAAAGCCTAACCTCAACGCAACTCATCACAACACAGTACACATTGCGCGCGCAGCACAGGCAAAAACGCGGGCGGCGCGGCGGCAGGGAAGTGTCTGTGTGATGCTCAAATGTTCCCCGTGTTCGACAGTGGCAACTGAGCGACCTGACACGTCACATTTTGTCTCTCTGGTTGGCAGCTGCCATGGAAACGGGAGAGGCGTCCTGACGTCACACACAACTGCCAATAACCTTCTTAATTTAATCAGACCTTATTATGTACATTTTTTTTACATCTGCTTTATTTGCAATTTGATCTACTAGATCATTCGGCAAATACAATTGTACATACAATTACTGTCCTGCAAAGAAACCAGCCAATTCTGGTTCTTTCTAAATATTATTTTAAACGCAGTACGCTCTGAGGAAGGCCACAATATGTTGGCCGAAACGTCAGCCACCATATCGACGACGCGGCTCATCCCGGATAGCCTGGACAACATATTATTTTAAACATTTGTCCAATTAGAAAAAAAAATACATCACATAAAAATCACAATAATATAAAACAAAGATACAAACAATAATACAAATAGTGGCAAAATGAAAATGGTCTATTCTACAGTAACATTTATTACAAAATTTATCATTTATATCTGTGGTCCAGATCAAGAGGATGTACTCTTTTTAGTCTTCTTGTCGTTGAGCTGTTATCTAAGATGTTTACGGCCAGATTTTTTGAAATTTTATTTTATGTCAAAAACAGTTTTAAAATGTATATGACGAGCTATGGGGGGCGAAGTGAATTTTGTGCACGTTTTCATAATTCTGTGATTTCTATCCTAAACCATATTCTAGTCGAATTTTGAATACAGAAAAGAGTGTTTTTTTTTTCGAGTTTTGTTGACAAAATATTCGCTCCTATATAATAAAGTATATTTTCAAAGGTAAATTAGTTATAAATTCCTGCCCTGAACCCTTATGTTCTTCATGAAAGAATAATACTTTTTGCCGCGATAATATGAAAAACGATATTTGAATAACTATATTTCCCACTGAAATTCAGAAGACTTGCACAAATAATGAAGTTACATTTATGTCCAAAACAAAGGACCATCTCAGCATTTGCTCAAGGATCAGGGAAACTGGACGAAAAACCTGATCGAGATGGGGGGTTAACATGGTTATCGAGTCTGTGTTGGTATTTGACAGATTTAGACGTTATTTCTTCTTTAACAGTGGTAATATGTAGAGCTTTATGTATAGTGGCGTTTGACACAAACCAGGGGGCATTGCTTAATAATCTAAGACATTTAGATTGAAATCTTTGAATTATTTCAACATTTGAATGTGAGGCTGTCCCCCATAGTTCAATTCCATAAGTCCATATGGGTTTCAGTATTGTTTTGTAGAGTAAAGCTTTATTTTCTAGGCTTGAAGATGATTTTCTTCCTATTAACCATGACATTTGTCTGTATTTTAGTTCTGCTTCCTTTCTTTTCATTGTAATGTGTTTCTTCCAGGTTAGCTTTTTGTCCAGATGTAGTCCGAGATATTTGACGTTGTCTACATTTTCAATTGATTTACCATTTATATTTATTCTTGTGCTTTTTGTTCTTCCTAGGGTAAATGTTATACATTTGGACTTTGTTTCATTCATTCTTATTCTCCAGAGTTTGAACCATTGGTTTATATGCTCCAGGTGATCTTTCAATGTTCTTGTCGCCGTTTCTTGGTTTTCGTGCGAAGCTAGCAGGGCTGTGCCATCTGCATATGTTGCAGTGATGACGTCTGGTGACTGAGGTAAGTCCGAGGTGTACAACGTATACAGGACGCTACCTTGTGGAACTCCTGAGAGTATAGGGTGGAACGGTGTTGTTTCATCTCCGAAATTTATTTGAAAATATCGATCCAAAATAAAGGATCGAATTATGTTATAGAATGGATGGGGCAGACATTTCTTGATTTTGTATAATAAACTTTGACGCCACACTTTGTCGAAAGCTTGTGTATTATCTAGAAACAAAGCGGAACAATACTTTTTATTTTCTAGAACTTCGTTGATGGTGTCGACTATTCTTTGAATCTGTTCTATTGTAGAATGCTGTTTTCTGAAGCCAAACTGATGATCTGGGATTGCCTAATTTTCTTTAAGTATAGGATATATGCGGGATAGTAATAGTTTTTCAAATACTTTAGACAACGAAGGCAATAAACTTATTGGTCTGTACGATGTAACTTCTTGAAGAGGTTTTCCTGGTTTTGGAATTACAATTATCTGTGCCAGCTTCCACTGTGAAGGATAGTATCCGATGCGCATTATTCCATTAAAAATAGATGTTACGAGAGCAATGAGTTTCTTAGGCAGTTTTTTAAGCATTTCCCCTGTAATATGATCATGTCCAGGAGCCTTGTGGTTCGGAAGTAATTTCAGTCCTGCTGTGACTTCTTTTGTTGAGAAGAATTTGATTGGCAGCGACATTTGAAGAGGAGATACCAGGAATTCTATAATTTCTTGTTCTTCAGTGAGTAAATCTGAGGGGTATGGTTGAAATGTTTTCGTGAAATAATTTGCAAATTCTTCTGCCTTATTTTTATCTGTTCTGGCTCAACTTCCATCCATTTTACGGAGGGGGGAACAGGATTAGTAGGGCTTTTCAATTTTTTAGTAGTTTTCCGTAGGGAGTAATCCGTTGCTTTTGTTGGTGATAGCTTTCCTATTAGTTTCTTCATTTCTTCCGAGTGAAATTCTTGTAATTTTCGTGTTAAATTGCGTGAAGTTCTGTTAAGAATTCTTTTGTCTGCTGGATGATGAGTGCGTTGCCATGTCTTCTTCATCTGTCTTTTCTCTTTAATCATTTCCACTATTTCTGAAGGGTATTTATTGTTTTTAAACACTCTTGTTTCTGATGTTGCATATACTGCGGCCTGTTGGATGTGTTGTATTAAGTATTCAACAGCATCATCGATGTCTTCTGGAGAATTTAGACGGACTTTGGCAGTGGTGTTATAGTTAAGCCAATTGCTGAATTCTTCCCAATTTGTTTTTCTATTAGTAAGATATGTGTTCCCTTACTTTTTAATTCCATAAGAACTGATTGTCAGTATTTCTGGGGAATGATCAGATGACAGATCAAAAGATGGCTCTATTGTGTGATAGGTCCCTTTGTAGTGTCCCTTTGTAATGAAAATATCCAAAACATCAGGTATCTTGTTACCATCCGTTGACCAGTATGTGGAATTTCTTGATGAAATTGTTTGGAGAATCAGTGTCGAAATGGCTCCTTCTAAAGCGCGACCTCTTGTGGTTACCAGTCGCGATCCCCAGTGTTGGTTTTTCGCATTGTAATCTCCTCCAGCAATAAACCTTGGGCCGAGTGTTCTAAAAAATTGGATATATTGATCAGTGGTTATCTAGTGTTTTGGAGGGGAGTATATAGCTGAAATTACGAGCGAACCGAACTTGTCATGTACTTGAACGGAGGTTGCTTGCAGATAGTCTTCAGCATATTCTTCGTAAATATTGTCTGATTTTTGTTTTGATTATTACTGCTGTGCCTCCATGAGCTGTCCCATTTGGATAATTTGTGCATTAGACGACATAATTTGGTATTCTCAGATAGCTTCTTTCAGTAAAATGTGATTCGGACACTAGAAGTATGTCAATGTTTTCTTGATGTACTAACACTTCTACGATGTTGGAGAATTCCGTTGGCGTTCCAAGAAACTATGCGCAGTAAATTACTCATAATTTCTTCATTATTGCAGTCATGATATTAATTAGGCTGGAAATTTGTTCAGCTTGCTTCGTTAGGATGGACTCAAATTTTTTAAATTATTCTTGTATTGTGACTGTTAGATTATTTTATTATAATTTTGATTATTGATTTGCGAATAATTGGTCACTTGTGCATATGTGAGCTGTCTGTCAGTGATTCCTGATGATGATTCCTGATGATTCCTGTCAATGTTTCCAGTATTTCTTGTTGATGAACTTGAATTGCTACTTTCATTTTTGTTTTGCGTGGAATTTCTACTGTCTTGATTTTGTCCAGGATACTTGCTGTTACGAATTTTTTGGTAGACCTCGCAGCCTTTATAATTTTCTGGATGGCTATGTACATTATATGCTTTCCCGTAACTATGTACATTGTGCGCTTTCCCGTATTATTATTATTATTATTATTATTATTATTATTATTATTATTATTATTATTATTTTCCATTACATCACGACTAAAGATCTTATGAGTCGGCTGAATATAAAATCTACTCCAGGTTGCAACCAGCTACCTAAGGAGCAGATCCGATGACTATCAGTGCCTCTACAATACTTTACGCAAAATGTGGGCTGTTCCAAATAAAGCAATTTCTTGCACTTCCCAGGCTTTTGAATTACCGGGGAGTTTAGACAAGTTCTTACTCAAATTTTGCGGAACAAATCCCAGAGCTCCGATAACTATCGGGACGACCTGTGCTTTTACGCCCCACATTCGGCTGATCTCGATTTCCAAACTCTTGTATTTAAGACGTTTCTCTGCCTCCTTGGTAATGACGTTTTGATCGCAAGGTACAGCAACATCGATAAGTAAACACGATTTTTTCGCCAAATCCCGGATACCTATATCCGGTTTGTTTGCCGCTATCGTGCGATCAGTTTGAATTTGTTGGTCGTACAATATCGTACACAATCCAACAGACGTCACCGGTTTTGGTGAGTGTTCGTACCACTTGGGGCATGTGTTTGGAACGTCGAGGGCGGTACAGATCTGCCAGTGGAGGTAGCTACACACCTTGTCATGTTTTCTCAGGTATTCGGTCTTTGCTAGGATTGGACAAGCTGAGACAATATGATCAATGGTTTCTACTTGCTCCAGGCAAATGCGGCATTTATCATCTTGGGAAATTTTGAGAACCGCTTTATCATAATTTCGTGTTCTCAAGGCCTGATCTTGGGCAGCTATTACAAGTGCTTCCGATTCTGGCTTCATTCTTCCCCTTTTAAGCCACATAAATGATTGATCTTTATTGATCTGCACCTTGTCCATTCTTTTTAGGTATTGTCCGTGGAGTGGTTTGTCTCTCCACGATTTCTTTAACATTTTTTGTGTCTCACACTTCATGTTTAGCAGCATCAGAAGTTCAGTGTCTGTGTTATTCGACGTGTCTTGCCTAGTTTTCTTCGCAATGCTTCTTGCTACACTAACAATGCCTCTGTTTCCCATTCTTCGGTTAGATTTCATGACCTGCCTCATTAGAGGGTCATCTTGATGGCTGACTACATACTTCCCCAACCCGAGTATAGCGTTGTGCCAGGAGGCCTCAATTTGTCTGAGGCCTCTTCCTCCTTCCTTACGTGACACATAAAGTCTATGTATATCAGCTCGAGGGTGGGAAACATGATGCATTGTTAGCAGTTTTCTGGTTTTTCGATCCATGGTGCGAATTTCTTGCTCAGTCCAGTCCACTAGTTTATTATTCGTTTATTATTATTATTATTATTATTAGTAGTAGTAGTAGTAGTAGTAGTAGTAGTAGTAGTAGTAGTAGTAGTAGTAGTAGTAGCAGTAGTAGCAGCAGCAGTAGCAGTAGCAGTAGTAAGTAGCAATAGTAAGTAGCAGTAGTAAGTAGCAGTAGTAAGTGGTAGTAGTAAGTAGTAGTAGTAAGAAGTAGTAGTAGTAAGTAGTAGTAAGTAAGTAGTAAGTAGTAGTAAGTAGTAGTAAGTAGTAGTAAGTATTTAGTAGTTAGTAGTGGTAGTTGGTAATTGGTAGTGGTGGTGGTGGTGGTTGTGGTGGTGGTGGTGGTGGTGGTAGTGGTAGTGGTGGTGGTAGTGGTGGTGGTAGTGGTAGTGGTAGTGGTGGTGGTAGTGGTAGTGGTAGTAGTGGTGGTAGTAGTATAGTAGTAGTATAGTAGTAGTAGTAGTAATATATTCAGTGGCGACTCGTGATATTTTTTCCTGGTGGGGCCAGGTGTAAAAGCACGAATGTCATCTCAGAATCAATAACTCATTTAAAGAATCATTTAATCGATCGTTTAATTAATATTAATTATCAATTAATTAAACCTTTTAATCTGTAAGTTTTCCACAAAAGACAGAAGTAGAAATTTTTATTGTCATTTACCAAATATTGGTATGTCAATGGAAACAAGATTTTTACAAAAATTACGCTAATGCTATAGCTTATCTTCTGGAATGCTGGGATTTCGAAAGAGGAATATATCATAAAATTAAGACAAGTTGACTTCGACCTGTTTTGCCAGTTGTTTCATCGGTTTGCAGAGAAATAAAATCAGCTACATCTATGTCTTTCTTCACTTCATCCAAATACACTTCATAATACAATATAGTAGCTCGATCTTTGCCATGTTTGAGTTATATTTATAAATAGAAGAATTGTTTAAATGATCATCTAACACACTACCTAGATTGCCGAGTAACGATAAGTCTACAAAGTTGCCACGGTCTTTTGAATCTTCAGATTCATCATGCCCTCTCAATGCTAATTCATGAATGATGAGTGCCACAGTATTTTAATAAACACTTAATTATTCTACCTAAAATATGTCAGTTTTTTGCGACTTATTCATATGCTTCTAGATTGAAATTTTGATCGCCGAATCAATCTGTACAACAATATTCACAGTTCCAAAAGTTTTAAATTTGTAAGCATTTTCTAAATTCGATGCACTTTCTTCGTGTTACTTTATCCTTTCGCTCAAATGTTTCAGATCCTTACAGCCCACTGTCGTCCACAATCTCTCACCAAATAATAAACAATAAAAGCAAAATTAGCTTTGTTTTTCTTTACTCACAGCCAACCATGATTTCATTTGAAACCTCGGATTACAGAATGTTCGTTTCTCCTTTCCATGAACTTGTATAAATGATAAGTCACACGGTTGATGTGCTCCTAACCGTTTAATATCATTTTTTCTTCAGTTTCTAGTGAAGAAAACGGAAAACAGTGTAATGAATCCACTGTGTTCATCTCATAGCGCGCAGAACTTCACGTGCACTTTGAAAAGGGCGCGCTCAGACTACCGTTTCTCTGTGAAGGGGCCCGCTGGTGCGGAGTTTGTAACCTTGTAAACGGAGTGGTTACCGCTTTGGGGCCTATGCAGGCCGGGCCCCTTGAGCACTACTAACGCTATCTTTGAATGTGGCAAAGAACTATGACCTTCTTGGTTATTGGGACTTATGAATTCTGAGGACAAATTGTCGATCTTCACGAATAAAGAATTGTAATACAGTACTACAATTATCACAAAGAAATTGCTGTAAAGACAAATATTTTTGTGCTTTATTAAATATTGGTGAGGCCCGGCCCCAGTGGCCCCTTAGGACGAGCCGCCGCTGATTATTTTAGAAACAAAAACAAGGATAACATAACATAACAAGGTTCATTCCATCATGACAAGGATTTCCACCATGGCAAGGATTACTCCACCACAGAAACATCAGCAAAGAATGGTCGCAGAAAATCAGCTCAAGTGCAAAACTAGTTCTGGTGTGTCCAAGGAGAATATCAAATGAATTCAACGCGTAAATATGTAGGATCGCATTGCAATATTACTTCAAGAGAGTTCACAATATTTATTTTTAAAAACTGAAAACAAATTTAAAAATTAGCCTAACTTTGAGTATTTAAAAAATAGAACACCCTACGATATTGCGACGCCCTCCCTTCCCGTCGTTTTCGAAACCTAGATCTGAATACTGGGCAAATTATCGATGACCACGAAAAAATATCACACCTCTCCATTGAAGTTTTGAAATCATGATAGAATTGAATACGTATGATAGGTAATTTTATAGATATATACATTGTGAAATTAACTCTCTGCAAGAGTGCGTTGCAAACTGTAATTACAGCTAGGCTATGAACTTCGAGTAAAACGTGCAATATCTCATCCGAGCCAACCCACAATTATTGAGCAAGCTTTCGAGTCGATACTATGACGAATCAATTAAATGCATGGGTCGTTGATTACGAAGTTTTGATGAGACGTGGGACCGCCTTAACCTCAGCCTAGTTATATACACTATGCGTGTTTGCTCCAGGAACAGGTGAGGAATGCTTCTGAGATAATGAATCCTCAGGAAGAAAATGTGCTTTTGTCTTTCCTAGACATATTGAACCACACTTCGCCCACACGTTCTCAATTATCCAAGATGGGAAAGTTTTATCACCAAAATTACAAGCTTGAGGGGAGGTATGGAATTACGATTTGTAAGAATATTCAGGTAGAAATTATCTTAATTTGTGATTAAGATATTACGCACCGTCAAAGTCTTACTCTTGGATTTGAACTTTTGTACCAGAATGAAGTTTGCACATAAGTAAACATCATCAAAATATTTCGTATATTTGCGAAATACAGATTTCGAATTCCATTTTATTTCTTCTCGTTTTATTCTATCGATATTTTTTTATTCCCGTAAATATTCTTGAGACTTTTAACCTTATATTATTAAGCGCTTTTTAACTAGAAGAAGCCAACCTCGTGACGCAAAGGTTGGGAGCAGCGACGAACGAGATACAAAGCAGAAGACTGTGGATTTGAGATCTATGAAAGACATGAAAGTTTTACCTGTGAAAGTGGAACCTGTGAAAAGTGATTATGGCACTGTTGGTTTATCACACAACGTCATATCAAGTATTCTGTCTTAACATCTTCGCATCCTTAATCGTTCATCTATCATTCGCCGAGAAGCATAGCACGGCTGATGAAACCGGTGCACCAGAAGGCCTGCGGAAAAGGACACCCGCCGAACCTCTAAAAATGGCAATGGCAATGGGGGCCCCATTTGAACCGTGTGCCCCGAGTCTTCCAAGTCGTAGCTACGACTCTGCAATCATTCCCCACCGGCGTACTACAATCAACCACACAGTGGATAGTACAAGAAAATTAACTCTGATCATCTGCCCAAAAAAGGGAGTACATTATACTTCGGTTTTTCTTTCTTGGCGCACGGGGGGTGTCACCAAAATGGAATATCTCACGGTATTTAGCGTCGTTCTCCGTTATGCCGTCAGGAGTCGCATGATCGACAGCATTATTCAATACAATCGCGATCATGCGACTCCTAGCGGCATAACCGAGAACGACGCGAAATACCGTGAGATATTCCAGTTTATTGACACACCCCCGTGCGGGAAGAAAGAAAAAACGAAGTAATAAGGCGTACGACTCCTTCCTCCCCTACGCCAAGCAACCAGTGTCTCATGTCCACAACTAAAGTAAATTGGTAATGGAGAGTATAAATACCTAATTCTCTAAAGAATCTATCGAATTCTTACAAGAATCTCTATAGAATACTTGAAGAAAGTAAACCTTCGTAAAAAAGAAAGTATTGCATGCGTTCGCCAGAAAACGGCAATTTTCTTGGCAGAAAACATTTATTTACGCGCCAAGATAACAAAAAAGTAGAATACTCTTATTCCTACACTGGTATGCAGTAAATTACTTCCTCAAGCACGTTGTGTTGCTAAAATCCATGTTTTTCGGGCCCTTCATACTCACAAATTGATAAACGGGAAAAAATCTGCCAATCTGCTCGTCTGTCTGTTCATCTGTCTCTCCGGATGTCTGTTCGTCTGTCTCTTTGGTCTGTTTATTCATTTGTCTTTTCGTCTGTGCCCGTCTGTGTAAGTGTCTGTGTGTCCGTCCCTTGCTCCGTCTGTTCATCCGCCTGTCCATCCATTCGTTTGTTGGTCTGTCCGTCTGTTCGTCTGTCCGGCAGTCCGGCTGTTCGTCTGTCCGTCTGCCCGTCTGTTCTTTTGTTCTTCTATCCGTCTGTTCATCCTTTCGTCTGTTCGTCCGTTCGGCTGTTCGTCCGCCCGTCTGTTCGTCCGTCCGTCTGTTCGTCCACCCGTCTGTTCGTCCGTCCGTCCGCCAGCACGTCTGTTCGTCCATCAGTTCGTCCGTCCGTCCGTTTGTCCGTGGGTTCGTCCGTTCATTCGTCCGTCTGTTCACCCGACCGTCCGTTTGTCCGTCCTTCTGTTCATCCATGTGACCGACCGTCCGTCTGCTCATCCGACTTTTCGTCCGTTTGTTTGTCCGTCCGTTTGTCCGTCCGTTTGTCCGTCCGTTTGTCCTTCCATTTGTCCGTCCGTTCGTCTGTCCGCCCGTTCGTCTGTCGGTCTGTTCATTTTTCTGTCCGTGTGTCCATGTGCTATGCTCAACGCTAGCGCCTAAACCGTGCAGCCGATTGTCTCCAAAATTGACATTCCCCGATCGATTTGAACGAAATGTAGGCCCTGCCAGTTTCAAACGGATATTTTTATTTTTGGAGATACTTTACATAAAGCCTCAACGTTTAGAAAATTTTGATTTGATTTTGAAATTTTGAAAATTTTGATTTTTTTGAAAAAATGACTGATTTTTGTTTAATCTTTTCCCTCAGATAGCACAAATGACCCGTAAAAATGTCATAGGTCTTATTTTCGTTGAAATTCCTAGTTTTTCGAAAAATAAAAGAGTTCAATTTTTTCAGCGTCTTCCTACAACTACAAGATTACTAAAAATTGTTGTTCTTTAATAAAATCTGTTCTTCAAAGACACCTTGAAATAATGTCGTGTACCATATTTCGAGATTATGGGTAGTTAGGGTAGATTATGGGTAGTATTGAAATTTAGACAATTTTTAAACAGTTATTTTCACAAAAATTTTTCCAAATTTGTTCTTTAAATTTTCTCCACCTGTGTATGAAAGGTCCGAAAATTGCAAGAACTTAACAGTTCAAAACTACAATAATGAAGATTAAAGATTGTCTTAAATTTCTAGCACATCCTCCCGGAAAAGATTTTCCACTTCAGTCACCGTAATTGTTTTGTTATTTATTTCGTCATAACCCTTTATTGGTGCCCATATTAGTTCAATAGCAATAGCCAGTGTTAGAGCGACAAATGGATGACTATGACCCTGCTCTTTTGTCACTCGTCGTTTACATAGTTGGAGAAACGGGGTTTGATTCTCGCAACATATTCAAGGAAATCCGCCTTAATTTTCAAAGTTCCCGAGCACTTGAACACAATAACATCATTCTCGATACGAGACAGTGACGATCAGAAACACAAAGATCAGGGTTTTGTATTTATTTGATATAGAATTTGAGATGACAACACGGAACAAATGCCGAAGTTTGTGATTTAGTTTTGCTAAGATTTCAGTGCTGGCATCACCACGTATCCACAATCAATCACATATTATTGTTATTCAGAGAACTAGTGGTGCTACAGAATGGCACAGACTTTCCCGTATTAGTTTTCTATTTCCTTGGGTTTTCGCTAGCTATATGGAATTGCTACATCCTCTTTCTTGCCAGCTGCCATCTATCACCGCCAAAAGTACATTTTTTTGTATACCAGTATTATAAACAACCACTTTACATTAACAGAATCGTTCATAGTAAGGCATATTAGTGCACGAATCATTATGTCATCGCTATTTCTGCACGAAATATGAGCCATCACTGACGTAATAGTCACGGCCCCTATATATTTTCAGTTATGGAGTTTAAAGGAGGCAGTGGTACCATATAAATAGATTGCAGTGTTCGCAGTAAAATCAAATACGTTATGAAAAAAACTTACTTTTAAAAACAGATTTATTAATTTATTACTCCTTTAAAATTATATTTTTTATTTGGTAATATAACAAGAGCAACATAATAAGAACAACAAAAAACATCAATTTAATTCTTGTGAACATGTTCATTAAGTGTACAATTTGATAAATTGGTCAGTGACACTCCAGAACATGCATTTATATCTAAAATACTTGTTTTTTCTTTGCTTTCTGCACTAACCAATATCTTGTTAGCTATTTGAATCTTGTTCACCGATTCTTCGATGTATGACTCGGCTACACTTGTAGTCCGCCATCCTCCATGACGTTTAAGTGCAGTGGTATCACCACCATTATCTACGAGAAACGTGGCGGATTGTTCTCCTAAACGAATGACCAGAGTACGTTTCTACATTTGGTAATTTTAAAAAATTTGCAATATTTTTTGGTATTTTCGCAAATGTATTGATACCAATTGGATTGCAGCTGCATTTGCCATTATTGTAAAACAAAAAAAGTTTTTTGTATTTAACATGTGAGGGTCTTAAGGAAATGTATTTTTTACAGACTTCAACATAATTAAATTATTCACTGAATACGATAGTAAATATTCCTGGCTTATCATTTTTTTGTCGCTTTAATGTTCACTATCAAAACAGAACCTTCTTCTTTCACATCGTTGATGCACAAATTGTACAATTCGACACGTCTACAAGCACCAAATATGCCTAAAATAGCAACAACATGAAAATCATACCAGTTATTAATATAATACACCAGTTAATAAATAAAACTTAACTATTATTGCCACTGTCATTATTATACCTTCATTAAAAGAAAAGTTTCATCATCAGCTTTTGTAAGAAGTGTGTTTACATCTTGTTGGGAAAATACCATTGCCTTTATAGGTTGATATCCCACATTTGCTGGTTTCATAAGTAAACTTACTTTATGAAAATTTCCAATCTCAATATTGACTTTGATCTTTAGCATTGCCTTTAATTTGGAATAAGTGCACCATAGTATTGACGCTTTACATGCTGTGGACTTAATGTTTAAGGAAGAATGCATTAAATTAACAAACGTCTTTATTCCAGCATTTGCATTATACTAACTTAAACAAACTGCTCCGATAGATATGAAAGAACAGCAGCTTTGCATAATAAATTTGCATATTTTTTATCCATCCATTTCCTTACATTTAAGTACTCTTTCTCATAAAGTTTGCAAGACTTTTTCGGTATCATAGCATTTTCTGGTTTTGCAGCTTCTTCCACAATTTCTCTAGACAATTCCATTATGTTTGAATCGCGACTTTCAATTTGTAAACAAATTAGTTGCTTAGGTAGCATTCATGACGTCAAAACATGAATTTGAAATCTACTACAACTACGAATTACAACTTAACACAATTAATTTCGCTTCCTTAAATCCTTATAATACTGTTATACAAAAAATAGTGTATGCAACTCGTTTATAATGTTACTGTTTTGCACTCATAAGAAGAAATTACAGAACTATATTCTAACGTCGTTCGTTCGGTAATATCTTCTTATTCGTGCAAAAAAGGATAACGTTTTAAACTAATTGCATAATATGCTATTGTCATTTTCTTAATTTTTCGGTTTCCTATTGCTATAACGGAAATATTAATATTAGAATATTAAAGAACAAAAACCTAGTCCTAAATGGCAATTTTCTTTTCAAAATTATGTGCCGTTTAAGAGAAAATGGCGTTTTAGCGCTACTAAAAGTGCGAAATTTTAAGCTCATTTTAACAGAAAATGTTTGAGTTTTACAAAAATTCAAAAGTTCATTACAAGAATTTTCAAAAATTACAATTATGTAATTTTTGAAAAACTAAAAAATAACTCAAAATAAACTTTACGCTATACTAAAGAGTGTAATTAGCACTATCGGTTACAAAAATTTGAAGAAACAAATTGCAGCCATATATGAGAAAATGGCGTTTGAGCGTTTCTGAAAATGCGAAATTTTGAGCTACTTTTCACAGAAAACGGTTGTGTTTTCGGGAAACTTTACTTGACATTATTTAAAGCACATGTACTCGTAAATATAATAATGTGAAAAAATCGCCGCTAATGTAAATATTATCGACGTGAGAAACATGTGAAAAAATTTACATTTTTGTAATTTTTTAAAAAAACAACCTACAGAGCTATATGGTTTTTATGTCATCTCATAGAGTACATTTACCGCTATCCCTACCAAAAGTTTAAAGAAAAAATTTGGAGTCGTTTTTGAGAAAATCTTGTTTTTGTAATTTTTTAAAATTGTACATATTGCACGCAATATTGCGTGAAAACTACTAACATTTTCAAAAGAATGTGCATGATCTTAAACAAAGAAATCACTTTGGAGAACACATTTTATTTGAAGGAAAAAAACTCTATCTTGAATTTTGTACTTGGAGAAAGACGCCGAAAAAAATTCAAACTTTCACAATTTTCAAAAATTCAGAGTTATCCGTGATAATCGGACCTATGCCACGTTAATAAGTGTATTTTACTCTATTCATACAAGAAATTTAAAGAAAAAATTTGGAGTCGTTTTTGAGAAAATTTTGAAAATCCCAGGGGGGCTTTATATAAAGTACCCCCAAATTTTGAAGAATCTTTTTCAAAATCTCAAAGCTTCGACTAGAAGCAGATCGACCGGGGAATATCTATTTTTGGAAGAAATCGTACGTGTGGTTTAGTCGCTAGCAGTGTTCACACACGGACAGACGGATGGACGGACGGACAGACAGACGGACGTTTTCCTTTCAATTGGGTTTTGGTATCAAGGACCCACAAAAGAGGGTTTCTGTCTACACCACGTGTTAGGGGATTTTTTTCTTAATTTAGCAACTGGTTTTAAATTGAAAAAAGAGGGCATTGGAAATATGAACACCAGAAAGTAATAGTTCTGCAATAAAATTGATGAGTCATGTGTAACTGGCTTAGTTATGCATCATTTGCATAAAGGTAATATGAAAACGTCATTTTAGAAAGACGTTAGCAAATGTTTACCAGTCATGCGAGCAATTTCTCATGATTCTAATTCCACGATATTCATTTATCAAGGGGATGAGGAAAACGAAGATTTTATCTTTAACGTTCATGAATGTCTTCATGGTAATGGATCAGATGATTCACGATCATGTTCAGAACTCTTCAGTTTCTTATTTTACTCACTCATGGAATCGAACGTCGTAGTAAATACTTGTATAAGCTCTTCTTTGGAACCAGAGTTTCATAAATATAACATATTCGTGGTTATGTGTAGGAGCGTTCATTGTTTCTCAGCTGTGTCGGGCGAAAGGCACAAGTACATTCTACTGTAATCTGGCATTATAGGAGTTCACATGTGCAGATTAAGGGTGCTGGGATTCATTTTCCTTCTTCATATTCGCTTGACATCTACCTACAACTTCCTTTCGGCATCTGACACTGCAAGTTTAATAATGGACATAGAGCAGCAGTATAATTATTCAAGCGTGGCGCTTGTTGTAACAGAAGATTATTTGAGCAAGTATCAACTAATTTTTTTCTACATTTGAATGCAATGTAAAATTATGCACTTGTTTTGCGAACCAGAACTAATGGTATGCAAAAGTGAATATGGTTGAGGAATCGTTTTTGAATATCACACATTAAAGGAAACTTTGTAAAAACGTTCTTAAATGTAAATTTGCTAAATACAGAGGAACATGGTCGTGTATGTGAGAATTAAAAATTCTGTGATAGCAACTAAAATATCTAGTATTTTCGAAAATTACCATATTTTGTATTACAACCCCCCAAATGTATTCGTAATTCTTATTATTAATAATTTTCTGAAAATTTCATTTTCCATCGGGATACAATAACAGATAAATGAAGCTACTGTACAGTTATTTTGGAGGATAGGGAAGTGGATTTTACACTATAAATTCGAGTATCCAGACAAGGCGTCGATAGGCCGTAAGACGTTCTATGTTTTTGAAACATATAGCGTTTCCCCTGGAATTTTAGAGAACTTAGCAGAATATTGACAACCAAGGTTAAAATAAAACCTAAATCAGAGCTTATAAGGGACTGGAATAATGTCGAAATGCGTTCTTCTATAGTTAATTGTTTTCAATCGATTGCTTGAAATGGGGCAATCGAGTGGGTGTTGCTGTTTTTCCAAGTTTTTTCTTTAGTATCTATAATTTATATGTGTAGTAATACAATTCTCTGTCGTGGAATAAACTGATTCACAAAATAATGAACGGTAATTTCTCACAGTAAGAATAGTTACATCATCTCAAAGCACTCAAATTGAGACGTTCTACAGACATCTCAAATAATTCACTCTCATTTGACATACACGATGAGGTAATTATGAAAGTTAACAATACGATAAGGATAGGTAATAATAAAACGTTATGAAAATGGGAGTAAATCAAACTGTCATAGAAAATACACAAAAATGTTGATATAATCTTGACACCAACCTATTTAAACAATTTAAATCAACTCATTTATAATTTCTAAAAGAAGTCCAATCAACTTGAATAGCGCTAAATGGCACACTTTTCATTTCTACATTAACTCACTTATCTACATTCAGAATTTTCATCCAATTATACATCTTCAGGAAAGTTCCACTTACGCTCTTTTCTGATGGAGGTGACACGTTTCTTGGCAATTCGAAAGGTGTTCGTGACAACAGTAGTTGGGTGCCCGCCACTCATATACGAACTTAGCTTTCATCTGAATGTTATTCTTTACTGCAGCAACATTATACAACTACTCGAGGTACGTATTACATATTAACATATCAAAATAATTACTTTTTATCTAATTTTCATTTCACAACAATTAACAGAGTAAGTCTTAAGTGAGAAATGACCATGAAATCACTGTGTTAAGGCAAATGGCCATTGTTTAACGCTCAACAGGAACAAATTCAATATCAGAATATTAATTAAATATAATGTTTAATTAATAATTTAATTTAATTTAAATTGTCCTCGATCATTAAATATGTATGTCTCTTGCTACACCATGTAATATCACATCCACCCTTGTTAACCCTGTAGCAGAAATGTTTTTGCTAACCACCAAAACAAAAAAATAGCCCTTATAAATTATAAAAATGAAAAATTAAAGTTAAACTCTGAGATTTCCACACAAACGATACTATTTCAAAGAATAAATTAACATTCTAGTAGGTACGAGTGAGTCAAGGTGAAGTGTGCATTCGCTCGCTTTCTGATTGTCTTAATTGATAGACCAATAAATACATTTTTATGAAGATGGACCAAATAGAGGCATTTAAATGTCGAAGTGCTCAAAAACCCAGTTCAACCAAACCATAGCAAAAATTAAAAGTTCATTTTAGGCTAATTAAGAGCTTTGGTCCCGAATTTTAGACTCTTGAGGATTTCTCAAAATCTTGGGCATGTGGAAAAAAGCATCAAAACCCCAATTACCCTCGAAAAAATTTGAAATGCTACCAAAAATGAAAAGCTAATATTACACTTAAGGCAAAAAAATTGTTCCAGCACATATTTTTCAAAATGAAGACTGCACAAAGAGAATACCTAGGGTCAAAACCAAGATAACAAACACTTCGAAGCAATCGAGAAATTAACATTTATGAATAGCGGGAAGATTGCAGTGGCCAGTTTGGCTAATCTAGTTACTACCCCTGGCAAAATATTATTACATAAATGCTTCCACTTGTAGGAGCAATGTTTCCTCATAGATAACTCTTAAGAATAATATGAAATGACAACTAATAAGCGAGGGATATTGAGCGCAGGGAGCGAGTCGTGCGTCGGCTGACCCTGCCCGATGCTACCTGATGCGCGGACGCCCGGGATCAGAGACAGTGCAGGTGGACCTACCTGACGCAAACGGCTGCAGCGGCCCGGAAAAAACCCCCCGGGAGACGCAGACGAGCCCGGCAGCAGGAGCGTCTGTCGCAAGCAGCTGATGGCACCGCCCGGACCGGAGCGCGAACGCTGAGGTGGCCGTGCCACAGCGCGAGACAAAAACAACAAAAAAAAACCAAAAACTGACCCAACCGCATGGTAGGCACCACGGCCTGCCGCCATGACCCAATTCAGCCCGAGGGACGGATGAGGATGGAGTCATCCCCCTCCCCAACTTGACGGCAGCCCCAGCGGAAGTAATACGTAGTGGAAGTACAGAGGAGTTAGAACAATTTTCTCGCAACTGTCATTGATACAACGGTGAGGAAAGAAGAAGAAGACGCCCCCGCCCGGGTCAATCTAAAGTCGCGCCATCTATTAGTTAACTAATACGTCGTTGACCATAAAAGCACATGCAAAAAGTGTGGCGGAGCAGGAGCTGCAGGGCATCTTTGCCTCGCAACCATGGGCGTAGGTCGTGAGTCCACTTATTACCTCCGCTCGGGCGAAAATATGAGGCCGCCGTATACAAATTCATACACGCCGCGCGCCTCAACAGCTCAAAGAAGTTAAATTTCAACCTCAGAATGAGAAAGTAAACAGAATAGCCGTCGCGCGGCTGCAAGCAGAAAAACAATCCAGAAATACCTGCTGCAGAGACGATCGACATGTCATTTCCGATGCCTGACACCACAGTGCCATCCTGCAGCTGCCGGCACAACCGCGTGCTAATGCACCTTAAAAACGCGGCCGTAGCGAACGGATGGTCTGTGCTGCTGTAATGAAGACCAGGCTGTAGGAGGCCGGCGACGCCCAGACCTGATAATGGTGCGGGGCCATCAAGCTGTCTGTATCGATGCCGCCGTGAAGACAGCGACCATTGGGAAGCTTGAAGAGAAGTATGCAGAAAAGGCCGCCAAAATATCAGAAGAAGTGCGCCCCGTTCTATATAAAGAAACTTCAGGAGGTCGAGTTCCTACCACTTGATGTTAGGAGCCCTGGGTGAGTGGTGCCCAAATAGCATGGCGGTACTAAATAAATTATCTAAAGACCAGCGCGATCAAAACACCAAGAAGAGCGCATTATCGCCGAAGCGATCAATGGTAGTGCCGCCTGCTATTACAAGCACACCGCCCAAGTAGACCTGGTCCCTGCCGAGTACGCACGTGTGTGTAAATAAATAAAGCGGTACCCGGCGGGGGCCGCCTCGGCCGATGCCCGATCATCTGGCGGAGGCCAATCCTCACCTGAAGACTCCCGCGGCCACACCCGGAGCCCCTCGATGCCCAACCCTGTCAAAGAGATAGTGAAGTGATTGTTCAGATAAATGTAAATAGTGTAAATAGTAAATCAGTGCACAAACAAGGACGTGACAGTGACACCTGTGCGAGTAGGCCATTTCAGCTACAATTTCGCGAAGATAAAAGCAATAGGACGTGACAGAGTCGCCTATGAAGTAAGTTTAATTAGATGTAGGTTGTTGAAGTAAAAGAGAGGAAAAATCCTCAGACTACTATAAATAACGCAAGAAAGGTCAAAACTATCCTGAACTTTCCAACCAACCAATGTATAATATTATGTAGTGCAAAACTACCACCATTTATAAAAGTTGTTCTGTCGACAATAAACGCTACTTAAACACGGAGTGATATACCTAGTATAGGGAAAGGTATGTAATGCTGCGCGAAAAAATGGCCAATTTTCGGCGGAAAAAATTAATTGCCGGGCCGTGAAAACGAAAAGTCGATAAAACCAGTTGCTAAATTAACAAAAAAATCCCCTAACACCTGGTGTAGCCAGAAACCCTGTTTTCTAGGTTCTTGATACCGAAAACCCAATTGAAAGGAAAACGTCCGTCTGTCCGTCCGTCTGTCCGTCTGTGAACACTGCTAGCGCCTAAACCATACGTACGATTTCTTCCAAAATAGATATTCCCCGGTCGATCTGCTTCTAGTCGAAGCTTTGAGATTTTGAAAAAGATTCTTCAAAATTTGGGGGTACTTTATATAAAGCCCCCCTGGGATTTTCAAAATTTTCTCAAAAACGACTCCAAATTTTTTCTTTAAATTTCTTGTATGAATAGAGTAAATTACACGTATTAACATGGCATAGATCCGATTATCACGGATAACTCTGAATTTTTGAAAATTGTGAAAGTTTGAATTTTTTTCGGCGTCTTTCTCCAAGTACAAAATTCAAGATAGAGTTTTTTCCTTCAAATAAAATGTGTTCTCCAAAGTGATTTCTTTGTTTAAGGTCATGTACATTCTTTTGAAAATGTTAGGAGTTTTCGCGCAATATTGCGTGCAATATGTACAATTTTAAAAAATTACAAAAACAAGATTTTCTCAAAAACGACTCCAAATTTTTTCTTTAAACTTTTGGTAGGGATAGCGGTAAATGTACTCTATGAGATGACATAAAAACCATATATCTCTGTAGGTTGTTTTTTTAAAAAATTACAAAAATGTAAATTTTTTCACATGTTTTTCACGTCGATAATAGTTACATTAGCGGCGATTTTTTCACATTATTATATTTACGAGTACATGTGCTTTAAATAATGTCAAGTAAGTTTCTCGAAAACACAACCGTTTTCTGTGAAAAGTAGCTCAAAATTTCGCATTTTCAGAAACGCTCAAACTCCATTTTCTCATATATGACTGCAAATTGTTTCTTCAAACTTTTGTAACAGATAGTGCTAATTACACTCTTTAGTATAGCGTAAAGTTTATTTTGAGTTTTTTTTTCCAAAAATTACATAATTGTAATTTTTTTTAAAGATCTCTCACACCTTTAATATGCTCATTACCAGCAATTTGTAAAGATTATTATATTTGTGAGAGTAAGTGCTTTAAATAACTTTAAATAAAGTATTTTGAAAACTCAAAAATTTTCTGTGAAAATGAGCTTCAAATTTTACACTTTTAGTAGTGCTAAAACGCCATTTTCTCTTAAACGGCACATAATTTTTAAAAGAAAATTGCAATTTATGACTAGGTTTTTGGGTTCTTTAATATTCTAAAATTAATGTTTCCGTACTACCTATAGGAAACCGAAAAATTAAGAAAATGTCAGAAAATGTACTTTTGGCGGTGACAGATGACAGCTGGCAAGAAAGAGTTTGTGGCAATTCCGAATAGCTAGCGAAGACCCAAGGAAATAGAAAACTAATACGGGAAAGTCTGAGCCATTTTGTAGCACCACTAGTTTAAAGATTTGATAATAGTAATCGCAGCGCGGTGACCTTTTGTCCATTTCTAAATTATTCATTCCACTTTGAAAGAGAAAGCGTTTTTTTCCGTTCATTTTATACTTATTATATTCTTTACAATGCTTCTAAGCATCAATTATAATTTAAATTCTACAAATGTAGCTCATAATTAATTAATTTTGTTGTCATTTTTCAAAATGTCTCAATAACAACATTTTGCATGATTCGCTTAAAACATTGCTCAATGTGAGAGTCGGTACTATTCGGTGGATTTGAAGCTTAATTTAGAAAGGTAATAATATCTTTTTGCAGACATAGTGCAAAAGAAAGCGGAATGTCGTGGAATTCGTAACTTATCTCTATTTTTTAAACACATTTTACAGTTTTCTCGTGAATTTTCCGGACTTTAGTTAATTAAACAAAACACATGTGTAATTAATGATATAATAATGATGTACATATTTTCATGTGTACATACCTCCTGGAACACCTTCAATGTTGAAAATATTCGCTTCACTTACACAGAACACAAATTTTTGTATTCAACGACAATACTATTTTGTAGCCTCGCCGGCTGCACATACTGCTAGCCAAGAATTGCTGCGTTTGACCTGGAATACAGCGGACAAGATGAACCACTGAACGCCCGTAGAATCGGCATTCAGTAGTCCCAACATTACTGTAGCCAACCTGAGAGTTCAAAATTCCCATCTAGTAACTTTTTTTCCCTTTCTGGCCAGGTTTTCACGATTCTAGCCCACCGTGCGCCCGTCAATTCTGTACGATCATTCATACCCTCACAGCCTTCAGTGAATGAGAGAGTGAATGAGGCAGTGCGTCAACGAAGCCCAGTACTACGCCTCTCTGCCCTTGGATTGCCACGTGCTCCTTGCCACGCCCGTCAATGCGGTACGTTTATTTCACTGCCCTCAGTGCCTCTTCTTCACTGCCCTCAGTGAGTGAGAGAGTGAACGAGTCAGAGCGCCAACGAAGCCCAGGACTACGCCTCTCTGCCCTTGGACCGCCACGTGGATTTTGCGAGTTCCTACAAGTGGTTCGTTCATTAACAGAATCATCACTGTCTTGGTGAGTGGGAGAGTGATTGAGGGCGTGTGCTGGCAGGGGGTGCTGCTGCTGACGGAGTTGATCCGCGTGCAGCGAGGGGCGCCGGTGCACAGAGCGCCGCTGGCGCTGTGGCGGCGAGGGGAGGGACTGGAGATGTTGCCCGACAACGAGCTACGACGCCTCCGCCCCGACCTCCAGGGAGCTCGATTACGAGTAGCCTTCGTACATGTAAGTCATCCAACAGAGTTATAATGCAATGTGTTACTACAAAAACGTATTGTGTATATAAAATTCTCGTGTTGATTAATTGTGTTTGATTTTTTCGGTGATCTATTATATATTTTTTTGTAGTTCACGCCAAATTTGAAGAGAAAACTACCGCCTTTAGACTTCTGATAAGTGTACATCAGTATATGGTTTTGTTAGATACTCAGAAAATCGAGAAAAATCCAAAAACACGTTTTAAACTGAAGTTTCGTTTATGATTTTTAATACAAATATTTATGTTATTCCGCCTTTTCTCATGCGCATACCGACAGAATTCTCATACTCAGCGCGTCACTGCTTACAACTGATGTAATGCGACAGCATGGTTACTAAGAAGAGACTGCCTGCCATTAAATATTTCGTATTCCCGTGTTGCATAGTGTAACAATAAGTTGTTAGGAAGTGTAATGACCGTTGTACTGTGTATCCATTAATTCTTTACTGATTCTGCATTGTTTATGACGACTGTTTTATTAAAATATTTGATTTATTGTAGTGTTATAATAGTGTTTTGTTATTTGTTGACCTGTCTAACACTTTAATTCTTCAGCTATATTTCTATTAATTCCTGTTCAAATCTGCTTTTTCTAAGAATCGCCCTGCACTTTACGTTGCTACCGCCCCTGCCACATAAAGTCGATGCAACACACATAGCTTTCTCCAGCAGGGCATCGGCGCACCTCGTACCAGAATGTGGAACATGGCGTCAAGAAAGCTGTAACTATTAAAAGTTCTCAAAACGATTAGCATATTGCGATAAAAAGCTAGCAATAACAAAAATACTGTGGTTCACCTCAGCGCATTTCACTTTGAAGAAGGATGGATTATATTGCCCAGAACGCGGCGTCTCCCGGAAAGCCAAGTAGCTATAGTATCACATGACTACCATCTTCTTAAACCCGTCAAGTACGAGTTGGTGTAGAGGAGCACATATAAGCTGCTGATGTAGAGGAGCACATATATTTTTGAACCCCTTTTGAAACAAATAAACCAGTTTTTTTATTGATTAGTGATTCCGGGCTCGTCAACGGCTAAAGTAATTTGACCCGTAAGTTTAGTGCATGTTTTCGTCGCGAGAGATGGGATTATCTTCCCACACTGACTGGTGAGAGCCGGCGCTAATGAACATCGGCTTGCGGGCCTTTTCCCCAACTAGGTATCTTCCACCAGCAGCACACCATATCAAATGGGACAAGCTGTAAGCTCCAGACTGATCTCCTGACACGTGTGATAGTGAAGTGCATGTGAGTGTAAGTGTATATACGTAAGGAGTGAGGATAGGACCAGGAAGAGAAAAGGAAGATCGCGCACGGTCTGTGGCCCGTTTGGTAGGGTACTGCTCCGGCATTGACCTGGTGTGGATCGGAGAAACCATGGAAAACTACCGATCAGAGCCACCGCCTGCTAGAATTCACCTCCAGATAGCGGCTGAATTCGACCTAGCTACTAATATTTAGCCTGCGTCGAAAAAACAGTCCTGCCAACGTTAGGACTCGAACCCTAGGACCTTACGGTCAGAAGTACTACAGTGAGCTGTAAAGTGGTAATAATATGTAAATAGCGGTGGAAACTGCGATTACAAGTTTTATGTCAAATCCATCTACGTTCTACAATTCCCTCCCTATACTTATCAAAATATGTGTTTATGTATGATCGATCTAATATTTGGGAAAAACGCCCTCTCTTTTCAGGCATTTATAAATTGCCAAACTGAGCGAGTAACATATAAATTACCTTCGTGAATGCAAGTCTATCCTTATTGAGTTTGTGTATTTTCATCTTCATTTACATTAAAGTGACTTTATTAAATGCTGAACCCTTGAAAGAACATACACATTATGTAAAAACGCTTCTCTAACCACAAGTTAACTCACACGTTTGAATTCTAAGAATTTGTTTTCTGCTTACATTCTGAGCATTCTGAGTAACTATTATATTATTTTTTGTAATGAAATCAAAGGATTAACGATTTGTCATAATTAAAAACTAATAAAGAAATCACTAATGGAAGCTCTACATTATAACGTGTGCAAACTATTACTACTATTTACGTTTGTACGTTACGTTTGTATGTTACGTTTTTATGTTACGTTTTGTTGCAGAATCCACCATTCAGTGTGCTGAAATTAAATGAGGAGAGCAATTTGAATGCCTTTGGCTTTTTTCCCGAAGTGTGGATTACTTTGGGACAGCAACTTAATTTCACGTAAGGTTATTTTATGATTTTACAATTACTTTCATGTTTAACGTATTAACTGTTCATTTACGCACAAACCGCAATTATCGTCTCCTATATTATTTCAGAAGTATACCTTTCCTTTGCGGCTCTCACGCGCAACCCATCTTTATAAATGAGGTCTCTAAATAAAGAATTCCACGGTGACGTGAGGAATTGCACTTTTACTTTATAAAATACGATGGATTTGCTTAAAAAATGCATCTAAATATTCATGGCAAATGCAACCCGCAACACATGCGTATGTCTTCGAATCTGTCAAGTAACTCCTAAACAAAGCGTTCTAGGGCCTTAAAAACTAAAATTTTGAGGTCAGTGGCCTGAAAGAAACGTTTTTCACACCACAATCTACAAGATGAGACATTCTTGGACATTCAATTGAATGTCCGAACCGAAAATTTAATTAAATTTTCGGTTCGGCACTTCAATACAAACCAATGCCATCTAAATATTTCTGTGACGGTACGCTTAGAAGGCTTTCCTCAATCTTATTATTCCTCAATCTTATATTTACGCTTTCTGTATACACCGTGGTTTGTGAAGTCTTACGAGGTTTATTTGCATAATCTTTAATTCAAGATTTGCTCTCTAGCAACAACTAGAAATACAATTGTAGCTGCTTGATATCTATGAAAATTGTTTCTTATGCGTCTAGTGAAAACATTCAATTAACATTTTTCCTTGGTCTGTAAGTGCTGTGTACCTAATTGTGGAGGGATGTGGGTGTACAGTGTACACAGTGTTTGTATTTTACCTGTAATAGTATTTTCGTTATCATTCAATGACATGTTTAAGTCAGCGGGTTCAAGCACGTAGCTTTCTCAAAAGTAGAAAGCTAATATTTTTGTGACGATCACGAAAATCTAAAAGCTAACTAATAAAGAATATTGAATAATTACTTCAAATGTTGTCTTTAAGGAAGTGTTCTGAATTGTTCCAAAATAATTCTTCATGTTACTGAATAAATATTTATTGAAAATTTCATAATTGTATTGTGTTTTATTTTTAAGTGATCTTTATATATTTTTAAACAAATAAACTCGTTTCGTTAACTACTTTCCCTCTTAAAATGGAAATAGAATGATAGGGATGAGTGTGGGGACCAACATGCGAGAGTTCTCGCACGGGTACGTGGAGGTAGTAGGTGAAAATTTGTGCTATGGCACAACACAAAGAACAAAGTTTTTAAATTAAAGTAAAATAGCTTGGAATAAATGAAAAACAAAAATCAAAACGCGCCAGCCTACAATACTGTGTGAATTAATTAAAAATCACCTATATTTAAAATTATAGAAAGAATAGCGCATGTCAATCGACATTGCCAACGATCGCAGACCAAACGCACGATTTAAAAGTTGGCGGTATCTGGAAGTATGAACATCAACGCCCAGGTGCAAACTCATATTGTAAATAATACACCATTTGATATTAAACTCAAGGTGTCGGTTCTTTAAGGTATTCAATATGCAAACATCGTTTGAGCAACATTCCTATGTACCGAAGTGAAGTCTAAGCCTACTAAATAGTTTCTAATGTTTCTACAAATAATTTTTCAATTTTTGCACTCCAGGAAGCTGGTTCCCTGACTCTCCAAAACACCCTCCGTTCCTCATAACAAATCAAGAAAAGTTTTGTAAAGAGTAGGGTTGTAGTTGCCCGATCCGGGATTTTTGCACTACTTTACTTTGCTTTCTCAAGAGTAAAAACGTTCTCTATTATTTGTGTGACGATCAAGGAAAGCGAAATGCTAATTCTCAAGGAAGATTGAATAATTGTTTCCAATGTAGTTTTTAAAGAAGTATGAATTCCAAGAACATCTCTCTATAATGCTGAATAAACCTTTATTGAAAATTTGTTTCCAACATCAATTGTATTGTTATTTTTATTTTATATTCTGTAAGTGCATTATAAGTCACATTTATACATTTTTACTTTCCCGTATACGTACGTATACACGGAGTGATATACGTAGTATAGGAAAAGTTATGTAATGCTGCGCGAAAAAAATGGCCAATTTTCGGCGGAAAAAATTCATTGCCGGGCCGTGATAACGAACTAGTGGTGCTACAGAATGGCACAGACTTTCCCGTATTAGTTTTCTATTTCCTTGGGTCTGGGCTAGCTATTCGGTTACCACATACTCGTGTCAGCTGCCATCTCCTTCCAAAGTAAATTTTTTGACATTTTCTTGATTTTTCAGTTTCCTAATGGTAGAACGGAAATATTAATTTTTAGAATATTAAAGAATACTAAACTTCTTCCTAAATGGCAATTTTCTTGGAAAAACTTTTAGCCGGTTTTAGAAAATGGCGTTTAAGTGCTACTGAAAATGCGAAACATGAAGCTCTTTTTCACAGAACATGTTTGAGATTTCGGAACACTTCATTTGAAGTCATTTGAAAAACATTAATTTATAAATACAATAGTGTTTACAATTTGCTGGAAATGTGTATATTAACGATGTGAGAGAGGTTTTAAAAAAATACATTTATGTAATTTTTGCAAAAACAAAATAATACCCGATATTTAACTTTACGTCATATTAAAGAGTGCAATGAGCATTATCCGTTCGAAAAGTTTGAAGATAAAAGTTGGAACAATTTTTTAGAAAATTGTGTTTGAGTGTTTCTGAAAATGCGAAGTTTTGAGCTAGTTTTTACAGAAAAGTGAGTTCTTGAGAAAATTTACTAGACAATATTTAAAGCAAATGTACTCGTAAAAACAATAATGTGAACAAATCGCCACTAATGTAAATATTTATCACAAATGAACATTACTTCAAATACTTTGAAACAGGGAAAGCAATACCATGACTAAACAAAATATTTTAACTTCAAACGATTAAAAAATTATAAATGCAAATTATAGTTTTATCATTCATTGTCAAATTTTACGTAAAACTGTCAAATACTTACGAATGTTCTTCACTTTTGGCACAAACAGCAAGCGAAGGATTTCAGTAATAAAATTATTCGAAAAATACACATGAAATAAACTCACAACATAAGTCATACACTACGATGACCCTAAATCCACAATAATATGTATTTTGACTGATACACACACATATTTGTACTTAATATTCATTGTAAATTTTCAGTGAGAAATCTTCTATCGTGTTCATTTTCTTAATCGAGAAATAAACACACATTGTTTAATAACAACTTTCTTGTCATGATAACCAATTCAAATTCAAAATCACTGTCTCTCTTTGATAGAATGCAAGAAGTGGAAAAAATCACATTTGCGGGAATCTTTACAATAATTCGAGAAAATGTTGTAAAACAAAATATTTAGAAAACTTTGCAATTGAGGCGATGGTTTACTTTTCGTTTCAGTGCAATGCATACTTTTCATTTTGTGTGCGATTAAACAACACCTATTTTCAGCATTATTTTGATTTTTGGGCCCCAAATATCGCGGCCAAAATCAAGGTTCTGGAATATGGGAGAGAATTTAACTCTTTGCCATTGTTGAGAATTTCGGCGAAAAATTTTCAAAAGTGTTTGAGAAAATTTCGTTCGAATATTCAGAAAATTTGCCAATTTTTTTCCTTTATTATGGACCACTTATGGACATTTCAAAAACCGTCATTGGAGTTGCTTTGAAGCTTACATGTAAAGAAACGCACTAAACAATTAAACAGATCTATAATGTAAATTTTGACGGAGTGAGAGACAAATAAAAAATTTACATTTTTGTAATTTTTGAAAAAACCAACGGGTAGACCAGTATGACGTTTATGTGATCTGATAGACTATATTTAGCATTATCTTCTCCAAAACTTTAAAGAAAAAATTTAGAAGTCGTGTTTGAGAAAACCATGTTTGTGCAATTTTTTAAAATTGCACATATTGCACGCAATATTGCGCGAAAAGTACTAAAATTTTCGAAACAATATATATGACCTTAAACAAAGATCTTACTTTGGAAAACACATTTTATTTGAAGGAAAAATCTCTATCTTCAATTTTGTAGTTGGAGAAAGATGTCGAAAAAAATTCAAACTTTCACAATTTTTGAAAATTCAGAGTTATTCTTGAAAATCGGACCTATGCCATCTTAATAAATCTGTTTTCCTCTATTCTTACAAGAAATGTAAAGAAAAAAATTGGAGCCGTTTTTGAGAAAAGTTTGAAAATGTCGGGGGCGGCGCTTCATGTAAAGTATCCCCCAAATTTTGAAGAATCTTTTTCAAAATCTCAAAGCTTCGACTAGAATCAGATCGACCACGAAATATCCATTTTGGAAGAAATCGTACGTATGATTTAGATGCTAGCAGTGTTCACAGACGGACGGACAGACGGACTGACAGACGGACAGACTGACGTTTTCCTTTCAATTGGTTTTTCGATATCAAGGACCCACAAAACAGGGTTTATGGCTACACCACGTGTTAGGGGATTTTTTTCCTTAATTTAGCAACTGGTTGTATCCACTTTTTCGTTATCACGGTCCAGCAATGAATTTTTTTCCGCGGAAAATTCGCCATTTTTTCGCGCAGCATTACATAACTTTCCCTATACTACGTATATCACTCTGTGTATACGTACATATACGGGAAAGTAACTAGTGGTGCTACAGAATGGCACAGACTTTCCCGTATTAGTTTTCTATTTCCTTGTGTCGTCGCTAGCTATTCGGAATTGACACATACTCTTTCTTGCCAGCTAGCTACCATCTATCACCGCCAAAAGTACATTTATTTGTCATTTTCTTAATTTTTCGGTTTCCTATTGGTAGAAACGAAAATATTAATTTTAGAATATTAAAGAACACAAAAACCTAGCCGTAAATGGCTATTTTCTTTTAAAAATTATGTGTCGTTTAATAGCAAATGGCGTTTTAGCGCTACTAAAAATACGAAATTTGAAGCTCATTTTCACAGAAAATTTTTGAGTTGTCAAAATACTTTATTTGAAGTTATTTGAAGCACTTACACTCCCAAATATAATAATGTTTACAAATTGCTGGTAATGTGAATATTAAAGATGTGAGAGATCCTTTAAAAAAATTACATATGAGTAATTTTGAAAAAAACAAAAAAAAAAAACTCAAAATAAACTTTACGTCATATTAAAGATAGCTCAAAATTCCGCATTTTCAGAAATGCTCAAACGTCACTTTCTCATATATGGCGACAATTCTTTTCTTCAAACTTTTGTAACGGAGATAGTTAATTACACTCTTTAGTATAGCGTAAAGTTTATTTTGAGTTTTTTATTGTTTTTCCAAAAATTATATAAATGTATTTTTTAAAGGAACTCTCACATCTTTAATATTCACATTACCAGCAATTTGTAAACATCATTATATTTGTGAGTGTAAGTGCTTGAATAACTGCAAATAAAGTATTTTGAAAACTCAAAAATTTTCTGTGAAAATGAGTTTCAATTTTCGCACTTTTAGTAGCGCTAAAACGCAATTTTCTTTAAAACAACATAATTTTTAAATGAAAGTTGCTATTTAGGACTAGTTTTTTGTGTTTTTTGTAAGGAAGAGAGAGCTTGAAGTGGGGTTTCTATAGCTATCAAAAGTAAATATAGCTAGTGGTGCTACAGAATGGCATAGACTTTCCCGTATTAGTTTTCTATTTTCCTGGGTCTTCGCTAGCTATTCGGAATTGCCACATACTCTTTCTTGCCAGCTACCATCTATCATCGCCAAAAGTACATTTTTTTGTCATTTTCTTAATTTTTCGGTTTCCTATAGGTAGAACAGAAACATTAATTTTAGAATATTAAAGAATACAAAAACCTAGTCCGTAAATGGCAATTTTCTTTTAAAAATTATGTGCCGTTTAAGAGAAAATGGCGTTTTAGCACTACTAAAAATGCGAAATTTGAAGCTCATTTTCACAGAAAATTTTTGAGTTTTCAAAATACTTTATTTGAAGTTATTTGAAGCACTTACACTCACAAATATAATCATCTTTACAAATTGCGGATAATGTGCATATTAAAGATGTGAGAGATCTTTCAAAAAAT
This sequence comes from Acheta domesticus, assembly GCA_031308135.1. Classification (NCBI taxonomy): domain Eukaryota; kingdom Metazoa; phylum Arthropoda; class Insecta; order Orthoptera; family Gryllidae; genus Acheta; species Acheta domesticus. Next base: position 114,177,155 of record JAHLJT010000631.1, on the reverse strand, counting down.
TTACATTTATATAATTTTTGAAAAAAAAACAAAAAAAACTCAAATTAAACTTCACGCTATACTAAAGAGTGTAATTAGCACTATCCGTTACAAAAGTTTCAAGAAAAAAATTGCAGCCATATACGAGAAAATGACGTTTGAACATTTCTGAAAATGCCGAAATTTGAGCTACTTTTCACAGAAAACGGTAGTGTTTTCGAGAAACTTTACTTGAAATTATTTAAAGAATATATACTCGTAAATATAATAATGTGAAAAAATCGCCGATAATGTAAATATTAACGACGTGAGAGACAAGTAAAAAAATTTACATTTTTGTAATTTTTTGAAAAACCAACGGATAGACCAAAATGGCTTTTATGTCATTGATAGAGTACATTTACCACTATCCCTACCAAAAGTTTAAAGAAAAAATTTGGAGCCGTTTTTGAGAAAATTTTGTTTTTGTAATTTTTTAAAATTGCATATATTGCACGGAATATTGCACGAAAACTACCAAAATTGTGAAAAACATTTACATGACCTTTATTAAAGAACTCAATATGCAGAACAAATTTAATTTGAAGAAAAAATCTCTATCTTCAATTTTCTAGTTGGAGAAAGACGCCGAAAAAAATTCAAACTTTCACAATTTTCAAAAATTCAGAGCTGTACGTGAAAATCAGACCTATGCCATGTTAAAAAGTGTATTTTACTCTATTCATACAAGAAATTTAAAGAAAAAAATTGGAGCCGTTTTTGAGAAAAATGTTGAAAATCCCCGGGGGGCTTCATATACAGTACCCCCAAATTTTAAAGAATCTTTTTCAAAACCACAAAGCTTCGACTAGAATCAGATCGGCTGGGGAATATCAATTTTGAAGAAAATCGACCGAACGGTTTAGGCGCTAGCGTTGACCACTGACGGACAGACGGACGGAATGCCGTCAATCGATTTTTAAGTATAAAGAAGCAACAAATCATGGGTTTTGACCACACCACGAGATAGAGGATTTTTTTTCTTAATTTAGCAACTTGTTTTATCCACTTATTCGTTTTCACGGCCCGGCAATTAATTTTTTTCCGCCGAAAATTGGCCATTTTTTCGCGCAGCATTACATAACTTTCCCTATACTACGTATGTCACTCTGTGTATACGTACGTATACGGGAAAGTAAAAACAATATCACCAGCTGAGAACAAATTAATGATAGAATTTTGAAGGTGCAATTGGAGATTAAAAGCCATGTAGTTACTATTATAGTTGCTTATGCGCCAAATGATGATGCCGATATTGAAAGTAAGGATGTATTTTATGTAGAATTGACAAAATCACTGGAGAAAGTAAGTGACCGAAAAGAACTTTTATTACTTGGTGATTTAAATGCTCGCACTGGATGGAAAATTGCCGATCCCATAGTAGGGCAGCATGGGGAAAATACAATAAATAATAATGGAGAGAGGTTGATAGGATTTTGTCAACAGAATACTCTCAGAATAATGAATGGTTGGTTCAAGCATAAACAGATACATCAGTATACCTGGACAGAACCAACTCGGAATTTAAGATCTATAATTGATTATATTATATTAAGACAAAAATCAAAATTATGGATAAAAGACGTAAGAGTATTGAGAGGCTCTGAGTGTGGATCAGATCATCATTTACTGGTGTCCAGAAAATTTCTTTCCTTTTAAAAGTACGAAAAAATACTTACAAAATTGAAGATGGTAATAATATCTTAAAAATAAATTATAATTTGCAAAAACTTCAAGATGACTCTACTTGTTTTCTTTATAAAATGAGATTAGCCACACAACTGTGTGACGTTGCAGATTATTCTGCTACTAAAATTTATGAGGCAGTTAAGAAGAAAATACACGAATCTGCCTTTGAGGCATTAGGGGAAAGAGAACAACATGCATGGAATAGGAAAAAAGAAATGTGGTGGAATGAAACTGTAGAGGAGTTAGTATGTAAGAAGAAAATTGCTTATAATAAGTGGCTCGCTACAAAATGTGACGAAGACCTTCAAATACGTAGAGATAGGAGGAAAGAATCGCAAAGAGCAGTTACTGCAGCAAAAAACGAGATATGACAAAATATAGGGGAAGATATAGAGAAATGTTTTGGGAACACTAGAGCAAATAAAGCATGGGGTATACTGAAGTCATTGAGAAAACAAAATAATGACTGTGCAAGTATTAGCCCAATAAGCATGGAAGAGTGGAGGGAATATTATAAGGCACTACTTACTGAAGATAGACCAAATTTTTTGCTGGACATGGTAAATGAGAATAGTACAAATGAAGAAAATTTACACACCCCACCGGTAACGACTCAAGAAGTAATCAGAGCTGTAAAATTAAGTAAGAACGGCCGAGCAACTGGTCCTGGTAATATATGTAACGAATTAATAAAGTCCGCACCAGTTATACTCTACGAGATCCTGGCCAAGATATATGATGTCTGAAAGGGGATATCGTACCTCGGGAATGAAAAACTGCAATAATCACTTCTCTGTTTAAGAAAGGTAATAGGAAAGACTGTTCCAACTATCGTGGAATCAGTGTAATGCCGTCATTAACTAGGCTTTACGGCCGTATCTTGAAAGAAAGAATAGAGAGGGAAGTGAAGGATTCTGAAGAACAAAATGGATTTAGACCAGGGCGCTCATGTATAGATGGGATATTTACATTACGAAACCTGATTGAAAAAAGAGTTTGTAGAGGTTTAACAACTCATCTAGCTTTTGTATATCTACACAAGGCTTACGACACTGTCCCACAAAACAAGTTGTGGGCCAGTTTATATAAGAATGGAGTGTCGACAACTTATGTTAGAGCCGTAAATTTTACAGCAACAGTATGAGCATGGTCAAAATAGGCAATAAAGTTTCCTCAGAATTCCTGGTTACGAAGGGCCTTCAACAGGGATGTACTATGGCACCGACACTTTTTAAGATCTATTTAGAGGAAGCCCTAGGAGAGTGGAAGAGGAAATGTAGTGGTATGGGCAATCCAGTCGGTGGTGAAATTATGTACACCCTACTCTTTGCCGACGATCAGGTCATCGTGGCCGGGGATATGGATGACTTGAGCTACATGCTCCATAAGTTGAAAGACGAATATGAAAAATGGAGCCTAAAACTGAAAATAAGAAATATGTCTAAAACTGAGTATTTGAAAGTGGGAGATGACGAGCTGGAACTGACATAGAGACTGAAAAAATTAAAGGTTGTAAAACCTTTAAATATTTAGGGGTCACTTTATCATGTAATGGTAAAAGCAGTGATGACATTAATAATAAAATTGGACAAGATAAACGAGCGATACGGCCACTAAACCCCATTCTGTGGAATGACAAAATAAAAAAAAGAACAAAGCAGATCATTTACTCCTCAGTGGTTGAAAGTATTACTACCTATGGTGCAGAAGTTTGGGAACTGATTAAAAGAGAACGAGACAGACTTCTTGCACTTGAAATGGATTTTTGAAGAAGAAGCAGTGGCATTTCCAAACTGGAACATGTGCGTAATGAGAGAATAAGGGATATTATGGGCGTTAAACGAAATATTATCGACAAAATTGAAACCAAACGCCTCCTCTGGTATGATCATCTAGAAAGGATGGAGGAGTTTAGATGGCCTAAATTAATATGGAAATGGATTCCTCCCGAGAGATGGAAACGGGGTCGACCACCAAGAAGCTGGGCCCAAGATGTACAAGACGCGATGGCTGCCAGAGGACTGCAGGAAGGATATTGGGATGATGACCAATAGAAAACCGAAAAATTAAGAAAATGACAATAGTATTTTATGCAATTAGTTTATAATATTTGCCCTTTTTTGCACTTATAAGAAGGTATTATCTTCTTATGAGTGCAAAAAAATAACATTGTAAACGAGTTGCACACACTATTTTTTGTATAACAGTATTATAAGGATTTTAGGAAGCGAAATTAATTTGGATGTTAAGTTGTAATTCGTAGTTGTAGTAGTTCTCGAATTAATGTTTTGACTTCATGAATGCTACCTAAGCAACTAATTTGTTTCCAAATGGCAATTAGTTTGAAAGTCGCGATTCAAACATAATGCATTTTTGCCCAGAGAAATTGTGGAAGAAGCTGCAAAAGCAGAAAATGCTATGATACCGAAAATGTCTTGCAAACTTTATGAGAAAGAGTACGTAAAGTTTAGGAAATGAATGGATGAAAAATATGCAAATTTATTATGCGAAGCTCTTGTTCTTTCGTATATTTCGGAGCAGTTTGGTTAAGTTAGTATAATGAACATGCTAGAATAAAGACGTTTGTTAATTTAATGCATGATTCTTTAAACATTTGCGAACACTGCAATCTATTTATATGGTACCACTGCCTTCTTTAAACTCCATAACTGAAAATATATAGGGGCCGTGACTATTACATCAGTGATGGCTCATATTTCGTGCAGAAATAGGAATGAATTAATGATTCGTGCAATAATATGCCTATTATGAACGATTTTGTTAATGGAAAAGGGTTGTTTATAATGCTGGTATACCAAAAAATGTACTTTTGGCGGTGATAGATGGCAGCTGGTAAGAAAGAGTATGTGGCAATTCCATAGCGAAAGCCCAAGGAAAAAGAAAACTAATACGGGAAAGTCTTTGCCATTCTGTAGCACCACTAGTTTAAAGAAATAAAAGCGTTTCATTAACAACTTTCCTTCTTAATAGAAAGGATAGACAAATGTATACGGAAAGGGTGGAGTTTAACATGCGAGAGTTCTCGTACGAGTAGGCTAATTTATATATAATACGAACAGTGGCAGCGGGTGGGTTGCGAATATAGACATTACTTCTACTATTAAATAACTACTATCAACAGCGGATGCGTGTGAGAGGGGAGGAAGATATGTCCAAACAATTGCATACTCACATAAGAGATTAAACTAATGGTGCAACATAATGGCACAGAATGTCTCGTGCTAGTTAGTTCCTAATTTTTTTGGCCTGAGGATAGCTTTTTGGTTGTGCCCCATCCTTTTGCCTGCTGCCATCTATCGCCGCCCAAACATAATTTTTTCACATTTGCTCAACTTTTCGGTATTCTAATGATAGAAACGAAAATCGAAACGAAAGACAATATAATAGAAGAGGAAAAACTGGTTAAATATGAAAATTTTCGTTGGAAAATTTGGATCTGGTTTTATGGAAATGGCATATAAGCGTTATTGTAAACGCGAAATTTGAAGCTTATTTTTACCGAAATCTATTGAGTTCTCGAAAAACTTTATTGGAAGTCATTTTAAGCACTTTCTCTCACAAATGCAGTAGGGTTTATAAATCGCTGGAAAGATATATATTAAAGACCTGAGAGAGATTTAAAAAAATACATTTGTGTCATTTTTGAAGAAATAAAAGAATATAGCAAAACTAATTTTAGGTCATCTTTAACGGTACAATTAGCACTATCTGTATGAAACTTTTGAAGAAAGTTTGGAAGGGTTTTTAAGAAATTGACATTTGAGCGTTTCTGAATATGCGGAATTTTGAGCTCGTTTTCACACAAATGTGAGAGTTTTCGAGAAATTTTACGACATTATTTAAAGCAAATGTACTCTTAAATGAAATAATGTGAACAAATCACCGCTAATGTAAATGTTAACGACATGTGCATGATAAATAGGTATATTTTGACAATTATTGTGCATGCTGGATTTAAAATATCTCATCAAAGAAACATCATAGTTTGTTGTTGATATAGTTTACTAAGGGGTTTGTAAATTTAAATTTGTGGTTTTCCAGGGAAATAAAAGAGTAGTATCGATGAATTTTTGAACTTTTTGGGTCTTGTTAATTTGTAATGTGGGTGGCTCATGTGGCTTTCTGGCAGAACTGTGTGGACATTGGCCCGAAACAACGAGTATGGGAAACGAATGGCCAACGGTTCTTGGAGCGGCTTGGTGGGGCAGTTAGTCGAAGGAGAGGTGGACGCTGCCGTTGACGTCGCCATCACCACCACCAGGGCCGAGGTCATCGACTTCACCGAGCCCATCGGTACTTCAGAGTAAGCACTTTGCCAACTGCCATTTGCGGATAACAAAAGGCTCGTTCATTTTAACAAAGAGATTTTGTTATATTTATGACCATCTGTTAAATGTATTGGATTAAAATGTCCATTGATTAAAAACAGTCATATAATGTGATATACCAAAATGGTAATTCATAAAAGCAATAGAAATGTGTATTACGCAAGGGGATTATCGTTTCTTTAGGAGCCGGGGATATTAAGGTGAACGAAAAATAATGGGGGTCACCATGGAAGCGGGGGCGTAGAAAATAAACATCCTGACGTTAGAGTTCATTTTTGGAGATAAGATATATAAGGGGGTGATCAGTTGATGCGGAAAACATTTTAAAACAAGTGAAAAGGAGAGCTTTCAGGTTTTTAAAAAAAGATGGCCTGATTCATTCTCTCTTTAGACGTGGTAGCGATCAGATCGAATATTTAGCTGTGGTTGGAAAGACAATCAGTTTTGTTTAAATGACATTAACTTTGATTAGATTGGGACTAAGTTGACATTGAAATAGCACATGGATTCTATTGCGTGGTGTTCAAAGACAAGTAATATTTGCCCATGATACGGTGATAAAAGAAAACGCAGTATTAGGGAAAGATTAGGGAATTTTTTTGTGGTAGTAAGTACAGTTACGTGTGTAGGCATCCACCCGTGACGCAAGTGATAGGGAAGTCGGTAAACTAGTAGTAATATAACTCAGTAGACGATAGGGGTTAAATATCGCACCTGTAAAGGTATTAGAAAAGAGAAGATATCGTGGGACATCCAAGAAGATTCTTCGTGGCGCCGTCATATTTGGAGAGGAAGAAAGCGCGCGAAGAAATCGTATGTGAGAAAATTTTGAACTGTCTTTCCAATCAAAGAACCGGTCATGGCCATAAGTTTCCAAAGCTTCACAGCAGCATTGTGATAATTGTAATTATTCAGATTCATTTAGAATTATTAATGATTATAATAAACTCCAGTTTGTTTGTTTGAAAAAGAACTGATTATCCTTTTAAATAAGTGCAATTCAATAACAAAGTCGGGTTAGTTACACCTGTTATAACTTAAAAACGACTAGATCAAATTTAATTATCTCGGTTCTGTGGGATTCATCTCCGCTCCGAATAGCAGAATGGCTATTAAAATATCGAAAAAATGGCGCTAGATGGCGCTGTAGAATAGAAAACTAAATATTCGTGTCAAATGCACTCGGTAAGATTTTTTATTCTATTCATATATCGTTAGATTAAGGAGGAGGTAACTCCTAGCATTCTAGGACATTAAAAACTAAAATTTTGAGGCCAAAAGCCTCAAAGAAACGTTTCTCACACCGTAATCTACAGAGTGAGATCTTTTTGAACATTCTATTTCACTTTTGCTGGTCCGATGTGCACCACCAGCTCACTAGCGTCCCTAGCGGTAGCGAACCTGCAGTGACGTACACAAACAGGGTTTAAAGTTTCTATAAGCACTAACAAAGTTGACCTATAAGCCTCTTGCCTATTTGTGGAAAATATAATTCTTGATAGAATGAAAATTCTAACTAAGCAAAAGTCAAAACGACAAGAACAATTAGGTTTTAAAGACAGTCACTTGTCAGAAGCTCAAGCTCGTTAGCTAACATAAGATTACTTCTGTTTTTGTTTTTTCATTTCCATCGTAGCAGTATTCTTGACCTCCGTTTCGCGTTTGATTCAGTCCCTTGCATCTTCGGGGAAGTCCGCCGGTTTCGGGAACATTTCCGATACCTCGGGAAAATGTGTAAGTTGGTGCAAGGTCCCTTCCACTATCACTGGGTAATTTACAAGTCTCTTCGTTCGTTCCACTCGACCCGCTATTACCAGCATTACAATACTTTCTCTTTACTACTTAATTACGAAGTAGGAGAGAAATTAAAAATCAAAAGAAGAAAACCATTAGGTCAGGAATTTTATACGATTAACATATTTCAAAAACTAGATTCATTAATAAAATTAACTTAATAGATTTTTAAAATAACTCTCCTGTTGCACCAATGATTTCTAGATCAAGGGGCCACGTTTAGAAGACATTTTTCAAAATACAAATACGTCCGCTCATTTATTGGCTTAAATAGGCAAATTTGACTCGAGGGTCAGTTAAACAAGCTAGATGGATTATCTGATAGGAAATGGTAATAAAATGTCTAGTTGGCAAAAGAGAGTTAAATAGGTATTCTATGTTTTCTACGGACAGTGGAAAGCTAATTGTCATGGAAAATAAAGGTGTGCCTTGGCCCGAGCATCGATAAAAAATCCTGATAGAAAAACTAGTCTTCTAAAGGAATAATATCAAAATAACTCGGAAGCGAGTCGAGTATCCAAGTAGCATCGTCCCCATATTAACTGTCTTACAACTACTCTTTCCCAGCGTCTTCGTTTACGCACGTCGCAGCGCCGACCCGTCATCAGATGGCGCGTTGCGGTTCTTGCGTCCGCTGAGCCCGGGCGTGTGGGCGGCAGCGGGAGCGCTGGCGCTGGCGACGGCGCTGGCGCTGGTCGTGGGCGAGCGGGCGGTGCGCTCTGCAGGCGTCTCCCGCGCCCCGCCCCTCTACTCGCCCTCCGGCGCGCTGCTCGCCGCCGCCGCCGTCTTCTGCATGCAAGGTCCGCACACAACCCCCTTGCACCCCACGTTACACGTTTTGTCGTTTTATCAACCAAGAAAGTCTTGTGAAAATTAGGGGTTTGCCAAATATAGCTTAAGGTGGTACAACCATAACTGCTCAACACAAAAAAATGACACTATTTAGAAATATTGAATTGCTAAATATTATTTATCCAAAAATTAAATATTGCTAATTACTGTTTGAACTGAAAAATTAAATTAATTGCTCTTTAAGCTTTTATATAATTAATGGTAAGCCCTTTTTAAGACTAAGCTAGCATAACTACACCTGGTTATCATAAAAACAAAGAAATGCCATCATTTAGAAGTATTAAATTACGTAAAAGAAAATTTAATTGCTCCTAATTTTTTGGTTAGTTAATGGTGAACTAGCTTAAAATTAAGTTGCCCCAGCTACAACCGGACAACTCAGAACAGATAAGTCACGATTTAGAAATCTTTATGGCCAGTCTCACAACCATTACTTAAAATTTTAAGTTTGTCTTAAGAAATTTACGGTAGACTTAGGAGACGTTTCCGTTTCCCCACACCCTTTGGGGAAAACTTAAAAAGATAAGTTCGACTTCTACACCTGTAAATACATAATCATAGTTACATCTTGAAAGGGGGATTGCTCCCAGGCAACAAACATCTGAAAGCAATGAAACAGAATTACAACCAATATCAAAAACAACAAAATTACAATGAGTCTACAAGCAGAATTACAACAAATTTTTAGAATAGCAAAAACCAGTGAAATTACAATCAATTACAACAATTTCTGGAACAATGGATAATGGACATATTAGAAAATAACAATGTGAAAAAAGATTGTTTACGCAGAATATAAGATCGCTATGCGCAAGTCATAATATAACCCACTTTAGGGAAAGGCTTGCGCCGCAATGAAAACCACCAATTTGACAAAGGTAGACAGCTCGCCAAGTACCTTCTTTACATATAAATGAACAAATTGAGTTTTACGCTGCAAGAATCTAACAATATTACTCTTAAGAAAAAACCCACTCTGGGAAAAAACCTTTACAAAATTTGAACCTGACAATCAAAACACATTAAAATTAACAATTTTTGGAATTCAAAAGATTGGTGCAAAAATGGTTTTCTCTCATAACAACATTTTCATTAATCATGTACGTATTGGCAATGATATTTTTGTGTTGCTAGATCTATAATTGCCCCACGGGCAATATTTCAACAATTGAACTTGCAGGTGTCGCTGCGAGTCGCATTGCCCGCTCTCCCTGCGAAGCCACAGACTTACAAACAAGAATAAGACAGACCTGACGTAGCTCAACAGGCCCTTGTGGCCTGCCACGGAGCCGAGCAATGGACAGACTTGCTTTCCACGACAACTGCCAGAACAGTACAGGCCGCAAAAGCTGCCACTTTTACCTGCAACTATTACGAAGCAGGTCCACATTGAGTGCCCCGCCTATTCCAATCCACTGTGAATAGGCCTACTGACACCCGGATGCGCCGAGCGGCGACTTCATATGAGAGCCACGTACGCCGACGTGACCTCTCCGGTGCGTGTGCACCGGCACGACTTCACGTTAGGCGCGAAACCACCTTATAAACTCACATGTAAAAAGCCGCCAGACTGTCAACATAGAAAAATCAACATTAGAACATAGCAACACGAAACAACATCACATAAAATACCATTGCCAATACACCAAAAAAACTAATCGGACACATTGAGAGAGAGACCAGAACCAGTGAACCTTTAAAACATAACGACCAGCAGGCCGGGCTATCTTGCAATAGACAATTTCCAATTAACAACCAAACGGACAGAGTTACATCCCTGCAAGTAGCAGTGAACGGGAGCGCGCGGCCCCGTTTTATACCATATGACAGAGTTTAGTAGGCTTCCGCGGCTCTATTTCGGGAAGCGTAGACGTACCAGTACACAGAAATCAGAAAACTCACAAAGTTCCCGCTTCCTCGCTTTACAGAAATCATATGAATATTATACAAAGTTGATAGCACCCGATTAGGGCGTTATCTAGGAGCGGCGAGTGGAACTAGGGCTGTGATTGTATGACATATAATAATATCTGATTTTGGCTTATTACAATTTCCAGAGGCTGTACCTTGGAAGTATATAACTAAATCTTAAATTTACATCATTGCCTGAGTATTTTGACACATAAAAAGCCAATTTGAAGTCTGTATAACAAAGTTATAAGAAAATAAAAAGTTGCAGAATTAAAAATTCTGTGCAGTACTAAAAAATACTCAGAAAAAATGCAAATTTGAATAGAATCTTAAAATTTATACATTGATACAAGATGTTTTTGTGTGGCCACACAAGGTACAACAAACATAAATACCTTAGGTCTAATAGTATTTTTACAATAAATTAATTTAAGTGAAAATAATAAATTATTCTGGGTACAGATGTATCTCATATTTCAGGCTTCTCTTGAGGTCTTGAGGTTTAAAAGTAACATTGTTTAATCAACCAGAGGTCGACATGATTGAAGACAATAAAAAATAGGTGGCTTGAACTTGTTGAAATTGGTTTCTTGGCCTGAAATATGACACTAATTCATACTTAAAAAGATTTTGGTGGAACCGGCCGTTAATTGCTAATAGAGCAAAAACAAATAATTCAAATCAAATCATTATTTTCTAAAAATATAACGATAAAACTATAGTGAGCCATGACTTTTTTCCTCAAAGAATGCAATGCGTACGCAGGGCAGGAGGCGCCGGCGCGGCCGTTGTCCTCTCGGATGATCCTGCTCTTCGTTTACTTCACATCCACAACGCTGATGGCAGGCTACTCGGGAGCGCTGGTGTCGTCATTGGCAGCGCGGCGCCCTGAACTACCGTTCCGCAGTTACCAGGAGATGCTCGACGCCGGAAGCTACTCACTCACTTTCAAGAGGAATACTAGCACTCTATCATTTCTCGAGGTGATGACAGTTTAACCCAACATTAACGCAGAGTATTGTTCTTGTTCTCCTTTTCCTTTGTCTTCACGTTCTCCCACTTTCCCCACAGCCTTTCTTCATTTTCTTCTTCTCTTCCCTCCTCTCCATTTTACTTTCCCGTATACATACGTGTATAAGGAGTAATATACGTAGTATAGGGGAAGTTATTTAATGCTGTGCGAAAAAAAACGGCGAACGGCCCTGATAACGAACTAGTGGTGGTACAGAATGGCACAGACCTTCCCGTATTAGTTTTCTATTTCCTTTGGCCTCGGCTTGCAAATTAGGACTTGACATATACTCTTGCCAACTACCATCTATCACCGCCCAAATTACTTTTTTTAAACATTTTCTTAATTTTTCGGTTTCTTTAGTAAAACGGAAATATTATTTTAAGAATATTAAAGAACAGTGAAACCTCGTCCTAAATGGCAATTTTTAAAAAATTTAGAGCCGTTTTTAAGAGAATGGCGTTTCATCGCTACTGTAAATGCGAAATTTGAAGCTCTTTTTCACAGGAAACTTTTGTGTTTTCGAAAAAATTTATGTAAAGTCATTTGAAGGACATTAACTCACAAATTAAACAGTGTTTACAAATTGTAGAAAACGTGCATATTAGCGGTGTGAGAAATATTTCAAAAAAGTACATTAGTGTAATTTTTGGAAAAAAAAACAACAAAATACCCTAAAATGAACTTTACGTCAAATTAAAGGGTTCAATTAGCACTATCCGTTCCAAAAGTTTAAAGAAAGAAATTCGAGCCATTTTTGAGAAAATGGCGTTTGAGTGTTTCTGAAAATGCGGAATTTTGAGCTACTTTTCACAGAAAACGGTTGAGTTTTCGAGAAACTTTACCTGACATTATGTGAAGCACATGCACTGAGAAATAAATTAATGTAAACAAATCGTCGCTAACGTAAATATTAACAACGTGAGATAAAGTAAAAAATATATTTTTGTAATATTTGAAAAAAACAAAATAATAGAGCAATATGGCGTTTATGTCATCTCACCGAGTACATTTAGTACTATCCCTTCCAACATTTTAAAGAAAAAAAATTGAAGCCGTTTTTGAGAAAATCTTGTTTTCGTATATTTTTAATTGCTCCTACTGCACGCCATATTGCGCGAAAATTACTAAAATTTTCAAAAAAATGTACAGTGACCTTAATGAAAGAACTCACTTTGGAGAACAAATTTTATTTGGAGGAAAAATCTCTATCTCGTCATTAGTCTCAACTGTAAACGCTAGCGCATACAGCCTCTACCTCACTAATAATTGCAGAATTATTGCATTGTTTAATTTTGTGTGGAGTGTTACAAAGCACCACTCGTAATATTGAATACTTCCGCATTTTCGTGCGCTTGCATTCTGAATTGTTTCATCCTGTATCTTATGGATACATTTCCGTCACGTAATGTAATTTCACGATACTTGCGAATACGACGCATTCTATCGTAAGTTATTGTTTTTTAAGCAACCGATTCTTCTCATACCTACAATAACTGTCTTATAATTTCGAAAGAATGCTATCTTCCAAGTTTCATTGTGCATTGATTGAATATTTCGTGCTTTCTGGCGCGTCAATTGCTATGGTCATTAGATAGGTGAAATTTGTTTTTATCACGAGAGGTGGTGGTGGTATTATCCCGCTGGATGATGAGCTCCAGCGTCGAACTAAACATTGGTTTGTGAGGTTTTCCACATACAGGTATCTCCCACCAGCCGAGCACCGTTCCAGCCCAGACAAGCTCTAAGTTCCCGTCTGCCCTCCTGAAAAATGGGTGGTGGTGTAGTGCGCGTAAGTAGTATGTGTAAGTAAGGAGAGAGGACAGTACAAAAAAAAATCAAATTTTAATCTGCGAAACAACTTTCTTGTGATATCTCAGGTATTTTGTATCTGTGCGAGAAAACAGGAGTCGGCTGTTCAGTTCACCGCTACCTCCTCGCGATTATTCACTGCGATCGGCTGAATACGTGATGACGCAATTATTCCTGACGTAAAATCTGATATGTTATCATTTGTTCCGTAAAATGCCCTTTTACGAACTATTTCTTACAACAGAAAAGTCATTTATAATGCTGGTATACAAAAATCAATCTTTAATCATTAGATATACAGTAAAACTTGCTCAAGGCGTAATGTGTATAATTCGGAAATCTGACTAATGTGAACATAAATCGCGGTCCTGCCAAACATACTCTACTGCATTGCCTAATACGAAAAAAATATAAAACTGGATGTTGGTATATATACAAGAGCTAAACTCCGACACCCTTGGACCGATCTCCATGAAAGTTGGCGGTGCGTCGTGTTTCTTCACCCAGAAGGTTTATGTGCTGTTATACTGCGATTTTTCTAAGAGCGACCCTGAAGACCACTCAAATCCCATCTTCGCGATGGAATACGTCACGGCATTTCGCGTCTTTCTCAGTCGTTCCGCTAGATTTCGCACGATCGCGACCGTAGGAAGCAGTGCTTGCGACTTCTACCGGTAAGACCAAGAGAAGACGCGAAATGCCGTGACATATTCCATCGCGAAGATGAGATTTGAGTGGCCTTGAGGGTCGCTCTTAGAAAAATCGCAGTATAATTCTGTTGTAACTCCACTACACGGCGCTGTAGAACAATACTAAACGTTCGCGTCAAATGCAACCCGCATCACACTTGGCAGCCTTTTGAATCTACATCGTTAAATAACTCCTAAACGAGCCGTTCTAGGGACTTATAAACTAAAATTTTGAGGCCTAGAAACGTTTCTCACACCGTAATCTTCAGAATGAAATCTACTCGAACATTCTATTACTTTTTGCTGGTCCGGCGCTTCGCGATATTACCTCAACTGCTCAGAGACGCGCAGAATCTGCAAGTAAATGTGAATGAAGACAGAGAGCGGCAGAGACAGAGACACACAGACAGACAGACAGGGACAGGGTGAGGGAAGGAGAGACAGTGAGAAAGGGAGATGCGAGGAAAGAGGGAGATGAAGGGCAGAACAACGTCTGCCGGGTTTTCCTAGTACGGAAAAAAAGCACTGGTCCTTTGTGTTTCCATATTGAGCAAGTTTCACTCTATTTAATTTGGGCATCTTACAGAATGGCTTTCTGTACGAGCTGCGCACCGTGTACGAGCAGGCGGTGACACCTCATCTGAGCTCTCTGCCGCACTCTGACGCGGAGGGCTTCGCGCGCGTCTGCCAGCGGCCGCGCTACGCCTACTTGGCGCCGGCGTCTGCGCAGGCGCTGCTGGAGGGCGAGGGCGCGCCGCCCTGCGACGTGGCACCGGTGCCTGGCACGGCGCTGCGCAAATATCTCGCCATTGGCCTGCGCAAGAACAGTCCGTACCGGCGACTCCTAAACCAGCAGTGAGTGGTAACATTAATACAACAAGCGTCAAGTGTATATCTTCATTATCACGAAATTTTATGCCTAACGTTGCGAACAATTAATGAAAAAATAAGTTTGTGTGTATAAAATCCCGAGTTTTATAAAAATAACACGGGATTAAGAGTATTATGAAGTTATTTATCGGGAGCTATACAAATTTTTTTTTCCGTGTCGTACAAAAGAGATTAGGGTATAGGCACCAATACTGGATAAAGTTAAGAACATTTTGTAGTTTTCACAAAATTCCTGGAATATAGTACTCAGTTCGTAATGTCGAACTCAATGGGCGATTAATATTACTCATTATAAATTTTAATTTGTTATATTTTTTATGAATTTACTTCCAAACACTAATTTTGGCCCAGTAGTGTCTAACAGAAAATTAGAACATCTTTAGAAATGGTCGAATACTTGATTCAGCAAGGAAACTCGAAATACCATCTATTGATCGTGATCGAGTCACTAAGGCAAAAAAGTATCAGATCATTCTACATTATTGCAATGCCAAAATTAAAGTTTTAATTTGTTCTACATATATAAAAGGGAAAATAAATAGTCTTACTTCTACCCCTCCCTAACAGAAGGCGTAAGCACCACGTTCTCCACGTTTGAGCATGTAGAAAGTTTTCAATTCTTAATTTTGTGCTAAGTGGCCATTACTGGAACTAATGCCTTTACCACAATTATTGAATATTTTTGTATTGCTATTCTAATATTTTTACAGTATTCAGCGACTTCAAAGCAGTGGAATAATCCGAAGACTATCCAATAAATTGAAGCCCCAATACAACATCCCATTGGATCAAGAATTTAAAGGAGTTACCATCGCAGATGTAATTCCACTCATACTCGTGTTGATTATAGGCATTGGCAGTGCGTTGATTCTTCTAGCCGTAGAAAATGTAGTATTACGTTTTCAACCTAACACCATCACACTTGTCACCCTGTTGTTCAAATTGATGCTAGATCTCACAAAACTTGAGAGGTAGAAAGTTACAGGAATGAGAAAACAAAGATAAATTCAAAGATCGTAGTTTTCTAATAATACAATAAATCTTTGACTTTTTGAAAAATCGATGCTCGGCGTATGCTTCACCAACTTATTAACTGGATATTTTTATGGATATTACAGATATATTTATCACAAGAGTTGAACTGACTTTATTTGGTTGATTACCGTTAATTTACATTTTTGTAACTTTTTGTTTAAATGCATTCAAAGGTCTCAAACATTTCATGAAATTCTTATGAAGTATACTGGATACCATGAATAAACCCACAAAGTTGAGTTTGAAGAGTTTTATGTGTGCATTACACTGTCACAAACTGGATTCATTGCACTCTAAGATAAAAAAAAAATTGCACACAGAAGACATGGTCTACAATAAGAAAGAAATATGAAGTTTGGCATGAAGATAGTTGTGTAATCGAAACTTACAAAAATTTAGGTTTCCAAATTTTGAGCACTCCAAGCACTCTCCTTACACTTCTGTAGAAACATCTTGTTTTTTGTAATCATGGAAAAGTTTTTGAAGTTAATCAATACTACGATGTAAATTATAATATAATATATTAAACAAGATAAATTATTTTTCTTGAAGATATTTTATTGCAATCTACAGTAAAAAATATGTGAAAAGAAAAATCTCCACTCACACTGTCTCCTGTCAAAAATCTCTGCAGTAAATTACTCGTAATTCAATCAATTCAGTCTTTTACAGGGAGAACAAAAAAATGAGAAAACGCTTGCATGCCATTGTCCTCAGATCGATTTTTTTAAAAACTACTATCCTCAAATTTACGCCCGGACGACCGAATTGACCGAATTGAATATAAAAATTAAGAACGATGAGGACGAAGCTATTTAATTTTCATGTATGCGCTCACGTTAAGAGAGAAAGGGATATTATTTGTTGAGGGAATCTCCAGTGAAGATTGCCATACTGAGAAACCATGGCTCATACTCCAATGTTGTATCAATCTTTCTTGTGTTTGAGTCATGTGGTTTCGGTGGAAGAACGGATGCTTCTTCAACTTCTTCGATGAATTTATGGCCACAAAGATGAAGTGAGTATATAAAGGATTTACCGCGAATTGCGTTCATTTGTAAAGCACTGAGGCTTGTACTGATACCAATACGAATAAACATACTGACGCGAAAACGTGCGGCAATACTTCCTCTTGCGATGAGCAAATGCCAAGCACAAATAACATTGATAAAATATTTAATCATGGAGGTCTCAAGTAACGAAATTTCCTACACAAAAGTACATTGACGGGGGGGATACAGAACATCGTCACATTACTTTGAAAGCGTAGGCTTCTACGTCCGAAGTCAGTATCTAATTGGCTGACTGGGAGACGCTGCTTCTAGGCATAGATGCCAACGTTTCGGTCTTCATGCTACGACCTTCGAGGGGAAAAATGAGGGGTTGGTGCGAATTAAGTTTAACTGTAAAACGCTGATGACCAAATTGTGAGCTTGTGACAAGAGCGTTTATGCGAGGCAAGCCTCTTGCGAACAAATGTCTGGTACAAAGAACTTTCGTCGCAATATGTTGTCATCTGTGCATACGACTCGGCGTCTCCTTGACAGCTAAGTAGACACGTTGTTTTGTTATAAGGCAATACTCTGAACTAGCAAGATACTACGTTCTTTTCTTGATGGCCGGTCTCTACTTACACAAGTGGTTTGTAGCTATTCCAACGGGAGCGCACAACCAATCGACTTATCGACCAGCTGGCATGAGCGTGCTCGCCGCGGAACGCGGAAAATCGAACACCTTGTTTAGACTGAGCGAAGATAATTTTTGACGATATTTTCTATACCTTCTAATAAATAGATTCGTCAATATTCTGTGTACATTGTAAAAGGAAAAGATTATTCATTATTAAATATTTTAATACTACAAGACAGTACATTTGGTGTGCTGAAATAGTTGGCACTTATGTAACTGGATTCAGTGTCAAGTAATAGCGTGAAAATAATGTAACTGTCATTTTAAAAAGACGTAAATAAATGTTAACCAGTCTCTTATGATTCTCTTGCTTTATATTCACATCATACAGGTACGGAAATTAAAACACAAACTATCAAAAACAAAATTTTTTTCTTCGACCACTCTTATATATATTTTTAACTTCACGATACAATTCATTACCGTATTATGTTCTTTTCAGACGCAAATTGTATTTGCACGCTACATCATTTGTCGTAAAAATGAAATATAAGCTCTGGTTCGTAGCCAGTACCTCTTTCACTTATTACATACTCGTGTTCATGAGTCGTCTAGTATCTCATACTCTTGGCGATTTTGAAAGCACAGGAAAATTTTACCCTGGAATTAATTAATCTTGATGTGCGAATTAAGAATGCTTGGATTTCTTTTTATTATTCACATTCTTCTACCATCTATATACGGCATTCTTTCGACTACCGATACTGCAAATGTAATGATGGATATACAGCAGCAATTTAATTCTGCAGGCGTAGCTTTAATAGTTTCTCAGGACGTTTTAGGTGAGTATAAACATCACGCCAGCTTTAGAGGAATTGTACCATTAACGTAAGGGTTTCATATTATATTATAAGTAAAATAATAGTTTGATAATAATAATAATAATAATAGTAATAACAAAAGGATGTCGTAAAGGTTCCTAAAACTGTAAGAAAATCTTGTTATCCAACAAAATAATCTTAAATGATGTACGGAAACGAAGCATAATTTGAGAATGGCTTGGATTCATTATCAGACGGCCTTTGACAGCCTACCTCACATTTGGATACTGGAGATCTATTGGTTTCATCCTGGACTTTTTGT
Organism: Acheta domesticus; assembly: GCA_031308135.1. Taxonomy (NCBI): domain Eukaryota; kingdom Metazoa; phylum Arthropoda; class Insecta; order Orthoptera; family Gryllidae; genus Acheta; species Acheta domesticus. The sequence goes on along the minus strand of JAHLJT010000631.1, from coordinate 114,158,331 downwards.
TTTTTGTATGGCGATGAAGTAGAGAAGTGTCAGGTGTACTTATACCTGCAAACAGCAAGTAGTAGAAACAACAAATATTCAAATTAACACGGGAAATTTTCGAAGAGATTCTCTATTCCCTTTGCTGTTTTGTTTTGATCAATTCTACTATCTAGACAGTTGACGAACACATTGAATGCCAGGAATGAAGCGGTTCTCTCTCAAATGTTTGTGATCAATGAGTTCAGCTACGACATCTTAAAATTCAAGCTTGACAAATGTGCAAAAGTCAATTTGAAGAAAGACAAAGGGAAAAATAAAGTATCCAGATTGATATGCGCAATTCCAAACACATTTGGGCGTGAATTTCAATTTTTTAAACTGATAAAATTGATTTTAATTTTTCACTATCGTCCATATTGTTTAAAAATCTGCAAAATGTATATAAAGAATGACACGAGCCACATTCTAGGGGGAAAAACTGAGGCAGTACTCCAATGTTATCCCGTCAAAAATCAATTTCAAAAATTTATTTATTTTTTCTATTTGAATTTGGCACCGAAATTGATTGTCAAAAATACCTTCACATTGATCTACTTTGCTCTCTGCAATTTTTTTCAGCCTGATACATGCAATAGAAGCTGAGAAATAAATTAAACCTGAAAAACACGTTTGTCGTTGTATCTCTGCAACAGATTGCCCTAGGAGGCTGTTTTTTTATCTGTGGCATTTTATTCTCTTACATATGAGTATCATCATTATCGATTTAGTTTGGGGATATTTTTCACTTCCTTATTCGGCTATTCCCTTTTACCATAATATTCTCAAAAATAATGTTATTATCACAAGTAATATTATCACTAGTCACAGAGATACTCATGCCACAAACAGCTTTTGGCTAAAAAAATAACCTTCATCCACTTTCGTAACCAAAATAAAACTTTTTGAAACTGAGACCAGTTCGTATTCGAAACTGAGACCAGTTCGTAACACAAGTATTCTAATAATCCTTGGCCAAAGTAAAGTAAGACATTCATTTTCCATGTTAAGTGGGAAAGTCAATATTTCTTTTTTGTCAGAGTAAAAGGTAAGTGCTGATGCTTAATTTGTTTCGCGACAGTATCGTTGCCGAAGAAAAGTTATCCCATATAAGGTTCTTCATCATATGGAGTATGACCGAGATTTTCCGTCGAATAGTGAATGACGCAGCTTCAAGTTGAAGAATCTTCTATCGAACAAGTCAATAAATAAACAAACAATCTAAACCTTCTATTCATTTCAGTGTTACTCTTTCCTCATTTAAAATAACTTAAGCGTTTCTTGATACGAGGGTTGGGGTAGAAGTCATGGCAACTATTTTTTTCTCAAAGAAATGTTATCGGATCATACAATTACATTTGTCGATTGAAAGAAATGCTGCAGTAGGGCGTTCTCACATCAACAGATGGCTCTGTGAGAATCCCTATTAGCACAGAAAACAATGGGAAATTAGTTGTCTGACTAACGCCATGCGAGATGAATGCAACTCGTTTCAAGCAGCGCTCATTCTTCAATATAACCGCTATCCACGAGAAAAATGCCCGAGAACGTCACAACGAAATGGTGGATACTCTTGAGCAAGCTTGCACAACGCCTGCTCCCTCGGGCATTCTGCACTTACGAGCCGACCGTCTGCCCGCGACAGCACCGAAAATACAAATAGTGGGGAGAAGGAAGCTTTGCGGGGAGGGGAGAAGTTTGACGTAGTACGACACGGCGCGTAAATTGAATGCCTGGGGTCTAATACAGTGATCCATATTGCAAACGTATATTCCCACTTGTTTAAATGCACAATGTCTAGTATTTCAAATTACAATGGCCATAATTCACTGTTTACGTTCTGTGAACTGCTGCGTATACACCTTTGTATCCATCACTGTGTGCATTTTTCTTTTTTAATTAAAAAAATTAACATGCTCAGTGTGACTCTTAAGTAATATTTTAAAGTAGTAACATTTTTAAAAACTTTATTCATTTCTAACTAGCAGAAAATTAGAATTTAAAAATTGATTGTTTGCTAGGAATGTTATAATATCCAAATCATAGCAAAATTAAGAAAATTATGAGAACAATCTCTCGCACCAAGATTTACATAAAAGTAAAACATGTGGCAATTCCAAGTAGGATAATGTTTAACAGCACATATAGTTGTAACCATTTTCCCCATTATGAAACTGAATAAAAGAGATCAACGAACAAACTTCTGTGACGATATGCTACTGAAAATCATGTGATTATCATGGGGTTTTGTTAAATAGAATGCAAAGGGCTTGATATTTTTATACTATGTCGTAAACGATGAATAAATAGTGTTCGTTGGTTTGATTTATAGAATACACTATTGTCAAAAATTGGAGCAGAAAATAATCATGAGTCATAATCATAAATCATCTTTTCTGCTGCAAAACTGTTTCTATACAATTAGAGACTATACTGATATAAAAACAAAAAAATGATTATTGGAATAGGAAATAATAAATATTGTGTTTGAACATTAGAAATAATGTTATGTGGAAATAATGTTTAAAATCATGTTGGTGTTTCATTTTTTAAGAGCATCTCTTTTAAACAAACACGATAAAGATATTATAATAAATCTCTTACTATCCTTTTTTTTAATTTTGGAAGCCCCTTCCGAGCAATAATCGGACGGATTAGCTCGTATTATCACAAAGAAAATAGTTGCCAAAACTTATGCCCCAATCCACGTATTACCGATAACCTCCTTCGTGACAAACGAAATCAAAGACGCTATTGAGAATATTCAGCTAACCAGGTAAATTAATCCACGGTGTAAGATCGTGAACTTTAAGATATGCCTACAAATCTTGAATCCAACTCCAAAAGCATATGTTTGAAAGGTGTGACATTCTCATTTCAGTTAGACGAATCTATTGATAAAAGTGATTCATCTCAGATTTTAATTTTTATTCGCATGGCTTTCGTTGATTTCAGCATTAGAGAGGGGCTACTCCGTACTTCGTTTTCCCCGATGTTGTTTTTTTCTGGGGAGGGCGCCGCCCTAGGGACCTTAAGGAGCAGCCGCCACTGTTCCCAATACGTCAACTCATCACACCAGTCCCGGTTGATCCTAGTAGCACTTGTAGCACAGGCTACAAGTGCTACTACGTGCTACAGGCCCCGCGCTTTCTGAGAATAAATGTCTCACAAATGAAGAAAAAAAGTTTTGCCGTTAAAAAATTTGTGAACTTAAATTGTAAACAAAGACTGAAACAAAAGTATATATAAATAAATAATGTGTCGTACGACATATTGTTTTAGTTTTAAAATGCAACCGTTTGAGATTTGTTAATTTGTTTGGATAATTTTTTAGTGCATAAATTAAAATCAGAAAAGAATCAGCTGATTCTTTTATGTTCGTATTAATCGCGGAAATGTTTTCTTTGGGTAGTCACGTTTTATCCGCAAGATTTCAATTACGATACCAAAGTTATTACTCATACTCTTAATTCAATCACGTACAAATTTTAAAATCGTTGAAACATAATTCAAGCTTCAACTTTCGAAAACAACATAAAAAATGCTATAAAATTGCCAACCATCAGACAAAGCCATCTGAACAAAATAAAAATAATTCCATTACCAAACGACATAATAAACCTAATTGCCTATAAACATAAAATACGCAGATAGTGGCAATAAGCCGAAGTTCCTCGATTAAAACTATATTGAATTCTCTCACTAAAAAAGTTCAAGATAAATTAGAACGTTACAGATTCACTCAATTTGATAATTATACTTCGTAACTTCAACCAAATTCTGCATCGCTTTGGGTGCAGAATAAAAATAATGACCAAAGAAAAAACACAAAACTTAATACTTACATCAAACAACATAACAGCCACTACTGATAATGAAAAATCTGAACTCCTAGCTAAACATTTTAAAGACACTTTTACAAATAATATAACCGGTAATGATACAGAGCTTTCGCAACTCTATTGCACAGTCCCAGAAAGAATTAAATTCATTTCCCCATCAGAAACACAATACTTAATCAAATCCTAAAAACAAAAAAATCTCAGGTGTTGACAAAATTCCAAATATAATCATTAAAAAACTTCCGAAACAAGCAATCAGTTCTTTAACAGCAATATACAATTCTTGCCTCAGATTAAATTATTTACCGCGATCTTGGACAATGGCACTGATAATACCCATTGCAAAACCAAGTAAAGACCATTCGAAAACAGAAAAGTACTTCCAACGCTTTCAAAAATCTTCGAAAAATTAATACTGAAGAGAATTAACACATTCTTAAACAGCAACAATATTATATCCGCGTCACAATTTGGTTTCCGCAATAACCATTCAACAATACATCAACTTTCAAGACTAACCGATTTCATCGCTACTAATTTCCAAAAATCTAAACATTCATTAGCACTATTTTTGGACGTAGAAAAAGCGTTCAATAAAGTATGGCACCAAGGTTTACTATATAAAATACGGCAATATGGATTCCTGCAATATTTACAACAAATAATAAAAAGTTTTCTAATAAATCGTAGTTTCAAAGTACAAGTCAATTTAGTACAGTCCTCTTTTTATAATATCACGGCCAGTGTCCCTCAGGAATCGCCTCTGTCACCAACCCTATTCAATATATTTATTTCAGACCTTCCACAACAAATAGCGTTATTTGCAGATGATACCGTAATATTTACAACACATAAACTTAACATCAGGACGAAACAAACTTCAAGATGATTTAAACACACAGAATGGTTTCAGCAATGGAAAATTAAAATCAACCCAACTAAATGTAAAGCAAAAATATTCTCATTAAAAAAATCTATACTATAAATTCATTAATTCTAAATACGAAGCGCGTTCATAAAGTAAGGGCTGTTTGCTTATATATAAATATTGGCGCTTCGAATCACAGTTTTACTACTGCAAACGCCATCTACTGACTCATTGCGAAGCTACAGCGTCATTTGTTTTGATTCTGAAGTCGTATTGTTGTCCGTGAATGCAAAGAACAATGGCCGCGAAAATCGTTGATCCCGCCAACTGTGAAGTGCGTTCTGTGATTCGTTTCTTATGTGCAAAAGGATCGTCGGCTGCTGAAATTCATCGGGAGTTATGCCTGGTTTACGGACCTACAGTTATGAGTGAAGGAAAGGTTAGACAATGGTGCCGTGATTTTAAAAATGGCAGAACAAATGTCCATGACGAAGAGCGGAGTGGCAGGCCCAGTATCCAGACCGATGAAATCGTTTCACAAGTGGACCAAACACTGCGATCTGATCGTCGATTGACGATTAGTGGTCTGGCTGACAAATTTCCTCAACTTGGACGCACTACTGTTTACAATATTGTCACAGAAAACCTCGCATACCGCAAATTGTGTGCAAGGTGGGTACCAAAAATGCTCACCGACCACCACAAAGAGCAAAGAATGTCTAGTGGACGAAAGTTTTTGGCCCGTTATCAACAAGATGGAGATGATTTGTTTTCTCACATTGTTACTGGGGACGAGACGTGGGTATCCTACGCCCAAAGAGTATATATCAGAGACGGCACTCAATGTTAAACGGAGAACCCTTATTTGCCCAACTTCCGGTGCCGCCATATGCACATGTCTGGATTTCTATTGGGCAAACGATCAGCCAATAGCGTAGAAGTAACCGCAAAATTAAAAAAAAACAGTTACGCGGGAGTTTTAAAATTTCACTCCCCATTCCTTTAACCATAACTTATCAAAAGCAACAAACATAGTTGTAAGGATTTTATGGAAGGAAAATGACAAATTATAGTAGTATAATCTAGTATTTATTGAGCATATTGACATTACACAATTTATAATTTCAATAGTATTACAAAAGGCAATAAACACAATACACCAGCCCGAACATGCAATTTTGCAAATATGCTTGCTTGGAGATATGCCAAATTAATGTGAATACTACTTTATTACAGAGCACTATACATTAACAATATTAACAGTGCTTAAAAGAAACAAATGAAAACATTACCACATCTTTTGCTCTGAAACAGGCAGTAAAAACGTTTGTTTTCATAATTACCAAATAAAGTGTCATAGTAAAATAAGCATTCAAAAATTTGTGAAATGACCATATTTTACAGAATTAACTTAATCCTGAAATCAAGTTCAATTTAGTTAGAATTTTCCAAAAACATGTGGGAAAAATAGTTTATACAATAGACCTGAATTGAATGACAAAGTACACACTGCAATTAATACTTCTTTATTTATGTAAACCATTACGAACTGTTAGCTTAGAAGAGGTATCTGCAAAAACTTTGTTGAGAATTAAGAGTCATTCACAGTACATAACAATAATTCTTTAAAATTTTCTCTCTTGAGCTCTGACTTCTCAAAGAAACTTTTAAAAACAAAATGATCACTTCACGTTAATTTACATTATTGGGGTATACTTTTAACATTAAAAATAATAGATCAACATTATTTTCACTCTTATGAATCATTTCCATTTTTAACTGCAAAAATTCAGATTATCAGCAATAACTTTTCACATTTTTTTCATACCAGTCTGCCTGCATTACCAATGTAATGAAGATCCCCTAATAGTAAAGTAAGGGCAAGAACAAGGCTAGCAAATGCATCTGCCACTTGGTGTAGCAGCATGCTGAAAGACAGTAGTACCTGTAACAATCAAGAATAAATTGTTACCAATACACAATGGTTTCAATAGCATGCTTCTATTTGCATTTCACACCCATACAAAAAACTTACCTTTTTCAGTATGATCAACTGCCTGTGCAAAAGGATCTGAAAAAAAAATGTTGGTAGAAACTCTCCTTTCAAACTAACTACTATTGTGTAATCAAATTAATATCCCAAAATACAAAATTGTATGCTCATTTGCTACCTCAAACAAATCTGCCCTGTTTGAAGCTCTACTGCCAACAGGGAGAGATGAACTACACTGCGAATTAAACTGTGCCCCTGACAGGAATCAGCAGTTTCACTGCAATCCAATCGGGAGCATGTAGTCTCCAAAGTGATGCCACTATGGTAACGTTAAAGCTTCCAATTGGATGAAACTGTCAAAAGCTGATTCCTGTCAGGAGCTCAGTTAAGAAAACCGCAGTATACAAATGTAAAAAAATAAAACGTTAAACTGTGCTATATAGATTAATTCTATTACAGATACAGATTAATTGTATTTAAAAAGGTCTTACAGTTACAGACATTGCAGTTGGTGTCACCTCAACTGGTTCAAAGGATCTGAAAATGAACATAATTATAAACAAGAAATTCCACAATTTAGAATTTAATTATTTAAATGCGCCTACAAGGAAAACACTTACCACAAACAGTCACCAAATGTATAGGGCTATGTATATAATTACTCCAGACAGACAAAGAGTACAGTGTGACACTTCTACAGAAGACTCTGCAAAGAAAGAACTTCTGGTGAGATAAACTTCATTCAAATTATTTAATATTTGATTGCAATGAATATTGCCACTAACTGTTCTCTGAACAAATAAATTCTTATTACTACCGAAAAATAACTCTTACCTAGCAACATCTGAAATTTGTGGTGCAAATTCCAATACTGGTATCTGAAATTCAAAATAAAAATTAGAAAATCACTTTACGACGCACTATTGAAATATCTGAATGCACATCGAAGAAAATGGAGAACTTATTTCATTCTACTGTACAGGTTTCTCGCAAAGGGGATTTCGTGATTCCGAAAATTTTATTGGATCAGCATTATCAATGGTCTCTGATTCGTAGTTACATGCTGTTCCAGAAAATGCTCTTTGCATATTGACTTACTAATGCTTCTACGAGCATTTGGCTAGAGCTGGTGCTGAATACATTTTAGCCATTCTCTGCATCTAAAACGAATATTTAATTTTACAGACTTATTTTAAAAAATGCTAGTAAAAAATATCAGCATTAATCAACAAACTTCATGAATAAAAACGTGATACGACTCACCTTTTTCTCGCTCCAAAGAAAACCAAAATGGCGCGCTTCGATGGCTAATTAACCGTTTCGAATTTGTGCAATTTGGCACCCAGCATCTTCTCGTAGCGATAATACACCCTTCAGACAATGCTATTCAACAGTATATCATTAAATTTCTTTCCTAAACCTAAAGTAACTGGTCGCTAGAAACCGTTAATGGCCTTTTCCACGTAGCCCACACACCCAAGAAGCAGAAAGCCAACGGAAATGCAGAACCCGCCTTGACCGGAGCCAGCGATCTGTGCAACTGAGTAGTTCACAGCTTCATCGCCAGAGCGAGTTGGTGGCGAACAGACATGGGCATATGGCGTCGCCGCGTCACAATTCAAAATTTAAATAAGGACCCGGAAGTGGCCTATCTAGTGGCACAGGACTGCCTACGCCAACCCAGAAACAAAACTTCAATCGATGCTGTGGCGACACTCATCTTCACCAAAACCAAAAAGTTTAAGCAAACTCAGTACACAAGTCGAAAATTGATGGCTACAGTTTTCTGGGACAAAGACGGTATTCTTTTGGTTGAGTTCATGGAACGTGGGACAACAAGTACAGCTCACGTGTACTGCAAAACGCTCAAAAAATTGAAACGTGCGATCCAAAACAAACGCCGCGGGAAACTGTCATCTGGCATAATCCTCCTCTACGATAACGCGCGTCCTCACACTTGCTGCCAAAACCAATGAGAAAATTCAAGATTTTCGTTGGGAACTTTTTGACCACCCACCGTACAGTCCCGACCTTGCACCTTGCGACTACTTCCTCTTCTTGCATTTTAAACAGTGGCTCGGTGGACAACGTTTTGAAACCGAAGAGGGCCTCAAAAACACCGTTATCAACTGGTTCAACTCTCAGGCGGCAAGCTTCTATGCAGAGGGGTTAAAGAAGCTGGTGCAGCGGTACGAAATATCCTTAAAAGTGAACGGCGATTATGTAGAGAAGTAAAGTAAGATTGTACCTAACTAAATATGACAATAAAATTTGTTTCTTATGAGTACATGTTTTTCTGTGACCAAACGGCCCTTACTTTATGAACGCGCCTCGTAACACATATATTCAATGGCTCTCCCCTACAACTTCAGTAAAATATTTAGGACTTCACATTGACAAAAGGCTAACTTGGAAAGATCACATAAAAATAACAGCTAACAAAACATTCATAAAAATGTTAAAACTGTACCCACTAATTAATAAATACTCAAAGATCAATATCGGCACGTCAATATCCATTTTCAAATATATAATAAGGCCTTCACTAACCTACGTCTGTCAAATTTGGGGAGGGGCGGCAAATAGTAATTTAAACAAACTGCAAGTAATTCAAAATAAGTATCTACGCTGGACAGTAAATGCACCTTGGTATATCCGCAACGAGCAAATTCAAAAAGAACTCGCTATGTGTCCAATAAAACAATGGAGAGACAGACTCTCCACCCGATTTTACACAAACCTACCATCCTTCCCTGCAACCCAAAAATTTAAGTTAGGTTCAACTTCAAAACCATATCCAAGAATCAAAAGTCGGCATTCCGAAGACCTACTTCGACCTCCGTAAAATATAAAAAAAAAGAAAACAGTTATTAAAAACAACTTAGAAATAAATTCTAGTAGTTAGAGGACCCTTCCTGAACACTCCTCGATAATTAGTTAATATTTAATTGTAAGTTACAAAATATGTAAAATAAGCCGAATGTTATTAACTTTGTATAAAAATTGTATGTATGATTCAAAACCTTGAAAGGCCTAACAGGCCGAACAAGGATTAATAAATTATTTTTAAAAAATAATTCAAGCTTTAAAATGTGTAAGTTTTGTAACTTTATTAAATTATGAGGGCCGTCTCAAAAGTAAGTTACACTATTGAAAAGAAAAACAAAAAACTTTTAGAAAATTGAAGAAGTTATATTTTGTAAATTACATACTTCAGCTATTTTTCTACATAATTCCCTTGCAATTCAATACTTTTTTTGTACCGTGACATTTTTTAACCTAGTGTCAAATCACTCTCCCCTCAAACTGGTAAGCCATCTACCCACTTCTTTCAAGTCATTCTCACTTGCGAAGCGTCTTCCCCCGAGATGTTGCTTAAGATTCGGAAAAAGATGAAAGTCGCTTGGTGCAAAGTCAGGAGAATATAGGGGATGACCAAAAATATATCATCGAAACTGTTCCAGCAAAGGTCGAGTCTCAAATATTTCGTTTAAACTGTATTATGAATTGTTTTTGTACACTTCAAAATCATATTTGCCGTAATAGAAAATCTACAAATGACCCAATATTGACCTACAACTTGGCTATAGTATTGGTAACTGGGTTAAAGTATTTATATACTTTAATTTCAGTCGTCTTTTTACAGTATACAGTATTGTCTCATTGATTAACAAAGCTATGTTTAGTTAAGGTTCGATTAAAAAAATATCGGAAATCGGTTAAAGTTCTGTCATATACCACGCGCTTATCTATGGCTTAAAAATGAGAAAGATTAATAACAGGAGCCCCGCATGATAAGAGTGCCACAGGCCCCGCAGGTCGTTAAACCTGCCCTGCATCACACCACATTCATTTAAAAACAGTTCTTCATTAAATATTCGTTCAAAATACCAGCCGATCGTGATCTCGCTAATTGGCAATATTTTTGTTTCTACAAAAATGTTTATTTTGTACCTCGTTTCACCTAACTCTGCACTACATTCAGCTCCATTTCTGTCTTCAGAAAAGCTGCACTTACGCGCATTTGTGATGAAGGTGACAAGATTCCTGACGAATCGGGAAATATATTGTGACAACGGTTGTTGGGACTCCGCCGCTCCTGTACGAACGAGCTGTTCAGCTGAATGTTGTGCTTTCGAGTCAGCAACATTACGCAATTGCTCACGGTAAGTACTGTGATGCACCAAAGCATTCGTTTGTTCCCTAGAAAAGGCGCGTCACAAAACTTACAGAGGAAAATAAACTTATTTTCTTATTTCTGCTGCTTCATTGGTAGAGGTTTGTAAAAGTATGCCTTCATACGAGATCTAGCATATGTTGAAATATTATTGAATAATATTACAACTCAGCATCACGTTGTTTTTCCAATAGCTATGAAATGTTTTACTCTGACACGAACTCAGCTTTCACTGTCTAGCTAGTACCATATCTGATTAACCAAAACAAACATTGAATCCCATTGAAAAGAATAGAGTTAAGTGTTGTAAAATTAAGGGTAATTCCTAAAACAAACCCAGTGACATCAATTTGAAAATAAATATAATTATTTCGAGTAAAAAATCTTGATCTGCGGTTTTACGTTACATATTTAAATTTCAGATGGCCGTTACATTAAAAACAACATAAGCATCCCATTTAAATATCAAGAAACTATTATTCGTAAACATCTGAATGGAATTTAATATTTATAAGTTATCAGTCACTGAGTTGAAATACCATTAATTGTTAAAACAAATTATATTTTCCCTTTATAACTCAAAATATTCATATAAGTGTTCCCCAAAACTCTGAACATTGAAATAGTAGCGGGTTATAAATTGGACGCTAGTGTTGTTCACAGACGGAAGACAGACAGACGGATAGGATGGATGCAATGTAATGATGCATCAATTCCCTCAACGCGGCGTCACCCGGAGAGCCGAGAGCCTTCAGCCAGAGAGATGTTTAAAAAAAAACGCTTTTTCGGTATCATGGGACCGCAAAAACCTATATTTTCGTAACAATATTGAAATCGATTTACCGCAACTTTACATTACTTTCTCTAATATGTATAACACGAATATTACTCCATAATTTACAATATTTGTATATACACAGGTATATGATAAAGTAATTAGTGATGCTACAGAATGACACCGACATCGTACTCGTTAGCTTTATCTCTTTAATCTGGAATACCAGTTTGGTTTTGCACAACTCTCTTCCCAGCTCCGTATATTTTTTACACATTTTCTAATTTTTTGAGTCCTAAACAATTGAAATATGACTTTGACAGTACTATAGAAGTGTAATATCTGGTCCTATATACACATTTTCATTGAAAAAATTGTAACCATTTTGGGAAAATGTCGTTTGAGCGTTTGTGAAACTGCAATTTTAGCTCATTTTCACAGAACATTCATTGAAAATAACTTGAAGCACTTCCGTGCCAAAGTACAATAATATATAAAACCTTCCGTAATGCAAATAATGAAGACTAGTGGTACTACAACATCACATACTTTCTCGCAATATGACAATGTTATCGTTATGTACGAAGGGACGCCCATATACGTTACATTAATTTCAAACAGAAATTAGACGAAAACTACTTTCACAACTTAACCTTTTTTAAAGAACTAATTTTGTACACCAGCCTTTGTCTGAGGCAAAAATCTCTATCTTCAATTTCGTAGTTTGGAATTGTTTGCAAATTTTCGAAAAAAAACGAGAATTACCCGAAAATGCGACTATCACCATACTTTACCGTCGCTTTCTACATATGTGGAGAAAATTTAAAGAAGAAAATTCGCCATATAAAGAAACTATAAAAAGAGTGAATCTGGAGATTCGTTGCATGACTATTTTTTGCAAAATTATCATTAAACGTATACAACATAACGAATGTCCCTGGCTTCGTGATTTCTAATTTAATCATTAATTCGGAATATTACGTTCTGATGCAATGAATCCCACAGCTGCGCCACGAAACGTTGCCACATTTATGAAAATGAAAACAAATTTTGATGTCTTAAACTTCAAATTTCACTTTATCTCGTAAATAAACGAACTGGGACAAATAGCTTTTTCTATTCAAAGCTTTAAATGAAAATATATTTCTGGTATTGAATTCAGTGTATAAGGTATGCAGTGTATTCACATGTCCGAAGCGTATTTTACAATATTCTACGTACGCAGTATGTGAGAAAGTAAAATAATTAAAAAGCAATATATATTTCGATCCCCCAGCTGTGGAGCCGACGGCGGCATCGGCTACAGCTCATTGTTACCAGCGCAACTTTAAAGACACAAAAGATCGTTTGTTTTGCATGAACATGTTACAACGCAGTAACAGTGAGAGCATTGGCAAATGCAAATTGATCGAAAAATTTATAAAAGTAATTATTAATTACTACAATATTGTAATATCTAAATTTGCTCGTTTTTAACACGTTACTCCTTCGGAAGGAAGAAACTGCCTGGAAGGAACGAAAAATGTTCACTACCTCTCCTTAAGAGTAGTGCAGAGATGCCCTGTACTAATTAATATAATAATGTGAACAAATCTCTGTTTATGCAAATATTTCGGACGCGAGAAACAAGTCAAAAAAATTACATGTTTGCAATTTTTGAAAAAACAAAAGAATAGAGCAATACGGCGTTTATGTCATCTAATACAGTATATTTAGCACTATCCCTACCAAAAGTTTAAACAAAACATTTAGAGCCGTTTTTGAGAAAGTCTTGTTTTTGTATTTTTTTTAAATTGCACATGTTGCACGCAATATCGTGCGAAAACGACAAAAATTTTCAAAAAATGTGCATGATCTTAAAGAAATAACACACTATGAAGAAAAAAATGTATTTGAAGGAAAAATCTCTAGCTGCAATTTGGTAGTTGGAGGAAGACGCCGAATAAAATTCAGTTGCACTTTTCGAAAATTCAAAGTTAACCGTGAAAATCGGACCTATGCCACCTTAATAAGTGTATTTTACTCTATTCTTACAAAAAATTTAAAGACAAAATTGGACCATTTTTTTTAAATTTTCAAAATGTCCGGGGGGTTTCATGTAAAGTACCCCCAAGAATTAAAATATCGGTTTCAAATTCAAGGGGTCACGAGATCTGTCAGATCGATCGAGGAGTATCAATTTTGGAGAAAATCAGCTGAACGGTTTAGTCGCTAGCTTTGTTCACAGACGGACGGACGGACAGACGTTTTGCTTTCAACTGGTTTTCGGTGTCAAAGACCCACACAACAGGGATTCTGGCTGCACCACGTTAGCATATTTCTTTCTTTATTTATCAACTGGATTTATCCACTTTTCCTTTACCAGGACCCTGTAATAAGAGTTTTTCTACCGAAAATCCGTCGTTTTTCGGCATCAATTACATAACTTTCCCTATACTATACGTATAGTATACGGGAAAGTAACCAGTGGTGCTACTGAATGGCACAGACTTTCCCGTATTAGTTTTCTATTTCCTTGGGTCTTCGCTAGCTACTCGGAATTGCCACAAACTCTTTCTTGTCAGCTGTCATCTATCACCACCAAAACTACATTTTTTTTGTCATTTTCTTAATTTTTCGGTTTCCTATTGGTAGAACGGAAACATTAATTTTAGAATATTAAAGAACACAAAAACCTAGTCATAAATGGAAATTTTCTTTTAAAAATTATGTGCCGTTTAAGAGAAAATGGCGTTTTAGCGCTATTAAAAATACTAAATTTGAAGCAAATTTTCACAGAAAAGTTTTGAGTTTTCAAAATACTTTATTTGAAGCTATTACACTCACAAATATAATAATGTTAACAAATAGCGGGTAATATGCTTGTTAAAGATGTGAGAGATCTTTCAAAAAATTACAATTATGTAATTTTTGAAAAAAACAAAAAAATAACTCAAAATAAACTTTATTCTATACTGAAGAGTGTAATTAGCACTATCCGTTACAAACGTTTGAAGAAAAAAATTGCAGCCATATATGAGAAAATGGCGTTTGAGCGTTTCTGAAAATGCGAAATTTTGAACTACTTTTCACATAAAACGGTTGTGTTTTCGTGAAACTTTACTTGACATTATTTAAAGCACATGTACTCGTAAATATAATAATGTGAAAAAATCGCCGCTAATGTGAATATTGTCGAAGTGAGAAACATGTGAAAAATTTACATTTTTGTAATTTTTGAAAAAAAAACAACATATAGAGCAATGTGGCTTTTATGTCATCTGATTGAGTAAATTTACCACTATCCCTACCATAAGTTTAAAGAAAAAATTCGAGCCGTTTTTGAGAAAATCGTATTTTTGTAATTTTTTAAAATTGCCATATTGCACGCAATATTTCACGAAAACTACTAAAAGTTTGAAAAACATTTACATGAACTTTATGAAAGAACTCAATATGCAGAACAAATTTTATTTGAAGAAAAATTCTCTATCTTCCATTTTGTAGTTGGAGAAAGACGCCGAGGAAATTCAAACTTTCACAATTTTCGAAAATTCAGAGTTGTCCGTGAAAATTGGACCTATGCCATGTTAATAATGTAATTGTGTATTTTACTCTATTCATACAAGTAATTTAAAGAAAAAATTTGGAGCCGTTTCTGAGAAAACTTAGAAAACCCCGGGGGGCTTCATATAAAGTACCCCAAATTTTGAAGAATCTTTTTCATAATCTCAAAGCTTTGAGTAGAGCCAGATCGACCGGCGAATATCCATTTTGGAAGAAATCATACGTATGGTTTAGGCGCTAGCAGTGTTCCCAGACGGACAGACAGACGGACGTTTTCCTTTCAATTGGGTTTTCGGTATCAAGGACCTAGAAAGCAGGGTTTCTGGCTACATCACGTGTTAGGGAATTTTTTTCCTTAATTTAGCAACTGGTTTTATCCACTTTTTCGTTTTCAAGGTCTGGGAATTAATTTTTTTCCGCCGAAAATTGACCATTTTTTTTTGCGCAGCATTACATTACTTTCCCTATACTACGTATATCACTCCGTGTAACGTATACGGGAAAGTAAAAATCTGTTTTCAATAATGTAGTTTTAGGAGGGTTAAAAAATGTCGTACTATTCTATTTTTCGAAAATTCACGAGCAACATTGCAAAACGTATTCCGTCTTTATTAATGTATTTCATTGTATTCTTACAAGAAATTTAAAGAAATATTCTGAGGGACTTCCAAGAAAATTTTGAAAATATCCCGAGGATTTCATGTAAAATTGACCCTAACATTTCAAAAAGTCTTCAAAAAATCATGTCGAATTTATGCAGGCGCAATAGTTTACTCGCTAATTGTTTAAAGAGGAACAGACTGAAGGATGGAGGACGTTTTGGAAAAAAAAACCTAACACTTTTTCTGTTTCAGGGTACACCAGCACGTGTATTCCCGTTAAAATCTCGAAATTGATTTTCTGCAGAATTACATTACTTTCTCTCTATTACGTATATTACTCCATATATACGTACACATAAGAAAAAGTAAAAAGGAAATATTCGTGTAAATACCAAACAAAATGGTATGTGAATTGCTTATGAGCTTTGATAGACTAAGCTCTCACCTCTGTATAAATGTGAAAATGACAAAGTGCTTTCGCGCGCATTTTCTTCATCAACAACCGATCAGCGTGATATTATGTCCCACTTTCAGTGAAGAGAAAGTTTCCTATTTTTACTTCTGTAACAAGATGTCTCTTTAAAATATGTTACGCACGCTTCCGAGTTATTTCCTAGTTCCAATTTCATTTTCCCTTTTGAATTATGTCAGCCAAATTACTCAGCCTGAAAACCATTTGTTTTCACTAGCTATATAAATGGCCTAATCTCGCACATAGATCGCTCTTACTAAACCTACATCAATTCTCACGTGCTGTTCTAAATCGTTTCGCAGTCTGTCTTCAGTGTTGTTTTATTTTGATCATTATTCTTTCGTCTCTCTTTTCCATTTATAAATATTTTGAACCAACGAAATGAGTTTTTGCTATTCACATTCCATCGTTTTGGTGCTTTTTTAGATTGAGTATATTTCTCTTCTGAATTGTAATATACCGCTTAGATGTTAATATGCTGAAATTATTGCTCATCATTTGGCTATTAATTTGGACATGAGGTTCAGTAATGTTGTAATTTGTTCTGAATGCTTTCTTAATTAGCCTCTAAAACGCTTGATTATTCTTTTATTGTCTCTGCTAAAGTTTCTTCAAATGATTGGATGGTGATTTGTAGACATTTTTTTAACTGCATAGGAAGATTTTGTAATAGATTGAAATGTTTTACCTTTTATAATTTTAACGTGTAACTATTTAAGCTTCGGTAAATTTTGTTTTACTATTATTCTTTCATTCGTGTTGATAATTCATAGATGATACCTTCTGGTACACGTACTCTGGACAACATTTTTATTAGTCATTGAATCGAATGTTACATCTAATCATTGCCTTCTGCAAGATGGTTAGTTTCCACCATTCAATTTTCCCCATGTCAAATTTGTAGAAGTTAACACAAGCGACTGCTTGAATCACTTAAAGTGTGTACTCATTTATTCAATTTATCATAGTCAACCTAACAAATTATGTAGATATTGCTTATAAACTAGAAAATTACCATATGTTTCTACATATTCATAATGTATTTCAAATAATATTGCAGACCTAATTAGATCGAATCATTACATTGTAATTATTCAATATTAATTCCCCATATATCAGACGAATGGATATTTTCTGTAACTTTTATTCCTTTAACTTCTTTTGTCTATGATTTATACATTTTAATTGTATCCGCGTATCAATTACTATCTAGGTAGGGAACCTTTATGTTTCGCAAACTCGCAAACCTAATCTTTACGTGGATGGCCCAACAATATTGCAGCGCCACTGAGGATGCTGCCTACCTCATAAAATAGGCAGCATCCCTACTACTATTCGCTATTTTACACCTACTGCATCTATTCAACTGCTACCTCTCGCGTAGATATTTAATCTACACGAGTTAGGCTTGACTCAGAAATCATACACAAAGATATCGTAGTAAATAAACATTTTTTCGCCTCATGGACCGTTAGTAAGGATTTTACAATGAATCTTGACCTCATGTTTTGGACCGATTCCAATACTTGTCTTCTACATTGCGAAGAGCTGACAAAAAATAAAACGTTAATTCAAGACTGCAAATGAGCAATGTTAAAAGTACTACAGCCTTACGGCATATTCAACGTTCGAAGGAACAGCTTATAAAAAAAATAGGTTTCTCAGGGCACCTACAGTTCTAAGGGAAGTTCAAAGTTTTGAGTTCCGCCGGTAGTAGGATTTCTGACATTATCTAGATAGCTCGGTCGAATTCAACCGCTGTCTGTGGGAGAATTTTAGCGGCCGGCTTTTCTGATCGGAAGTTTTTCATGGTTTCTTTGATCAATACCAGGCGATTGCTGGAGAAGTAACGGGCACATGGACAAACAAATGAGCCTAACAAACGGGCCATGGATCGCGCACGATCTTCCCTTCCTCTTCCTTGTCCTATCCTCACCCGTTACTTGCACGTACACTTACATGCACTACACTACCACATATGCTAGTTGGGAGCTTAGAGCATGTCTCTGTTGGGGCGCCGTCGTGTCTTTGTTGGTTACCCTGCTGTTGAGAGGTACTGGGTTAGAAAACCCCGCAAGCTGACGTGAAGGTCGGCGGCAGATGTTACCATTCAACAGGGAAAGACCATCTCTACGGTCAGTAAAAACATGCACTACACTTAAGAGACCAGTGGCCATACCTGTTGACGCGCCCGGAAACACGAATTAATCAAAGGAAGACACACACTTCTCAATCTATTGGAGTCCTTTTGAACTAGAAGGAAACACTTCTGATCATTCATACTTTTTCTCAGATATTCGCCTCGCAACATTCAGGGGTTTCCCTCAAAAATCTGAAAAAAATACTGTTTCAGAGCCAGTACTGCCGCTATCTCTGACAGGAAGGTCCTTGGGTTTAAGTCCTGACGGTGGAGGATTTTCGACATTAGCTAAATCGCTAGGTCGAATTCAGCCGCAATCTTCACGAGAATTCTAACGGGGTCGCCTGTTCTGACCAGCAATTTTTTTTATTTCTCAATTCTCTTCCGAGTTCAATATCAGGAAAATGTCGTGCAAGCGGGTCACTGACCTCGCGCGATCTTTGCTTTCTCTTTCCTTCCTCTTTCTTGTTCTATTTTTTCTCCTGCCTCACTCACTCTTATCCTATCACACATGTCGGGTGAGTAGTCGGGAGCTTACAGCGAGATCCCTCT
Source organism: Acheta domesticus (assembly GCA_031308135.1). Taxonomy (NCBI): domain Eukaryota; kingdom Metazoa; phylum Arthropoda; class Insecta; order Orthoptera; family Gryllidae; genus Acheta; species Acheta domesticus. The sequence continues at coordinate 114,139,346 of JAHLJT010000631.1, read as the reverse complement.
GAGCTGTGAAGAATAAATATGGTGGAGGAACTCCCCCGTGAGTCCGCGGGTAGGTCGGTGCTGAATCTCACTATCCAGTGAGGGGAAAAATACCACAAGCTTCCGCGATAATTCACAACACCAACGGGAGTAATGACCACAGCAGCTGAGGTGCCCGGAAACAACAATCAATTAATCAAATTTCGGCACATTCAGCGAATCCCAAAGCATGCCAAACGCAAAGAAAAATGTTCTCATATAAAAGTGTCAAATGTATTTGATAAATATAGGAATAGGGAGTTCAAATTTACTTCAGCTAAATACCTAATAATATGAATAAAATATAAATTTTTTAACAATATTTGAATTTAATAATATGGACATTTTAATAAAAAAAATAGAAATAATCAGGAAATAATAAACAATTTACCCAGAAAATAATTCTTCGTACAGAATATGATGCTATCGATCTGCTACGTTTTGACATTTACCTCTATGGACAGCAGTTTATGCACAAAGAGAAGGTAATCGTTTTCTTTACTTCAATTAAATATGTTTGCTTCGATTTGAAATATAATGTTAACTTCGTACTAATTTCTTCACAATACAAATGGCTTTATCTTGAAGCGGTCAGAGTGGGTATGTTAATATTTTTAAAATACTTATTGACGTAGAAATCAATGTGGGCTTCCTTTACTTAATTTTTAAAAAAATGTGAAATTCACGTTTGAAGGATTGCAGACAGAAATACTCTTCACCAATATGTAGACAAGAACATTGGGTTGTAGTTGCATATTACTCCAATACCTCGCCCTTGTAGAGACACGAGGGGAGAATGAGAAAATAGGCAAGGGAACGTTGGATGCAGGAGGCGGTGCTGTCCTCCGCGCGCTGGTTGCTGCTGCCGCCGCTGAACAACGACGCCAGCTCGTTGGAGCACTCTCTTGCCCACGCCCCTCTGCCTTTGGACAGCCACGTGCTCCTCGCAGTGTCCCTCCACACGGTACGTTCATTTACACCATTATTACTGCTCCTCGGTAAGTGAGAGAGTGAATGCGTCAGAGCCTCGACGTCGCTCTAGACTCAGTGATGTCCTGCAGCATCATCAGTGTCCTGGTGAGTGGAGAGTGATTGAGGGCATGTGCTTGAAGGGGGCTCTGCAGCTGGCGGAGCTGATCTGCGTTCTCCAGCATCGTCTCTGTCCTTGGTGAGTGAGAGAGTGATTGAGGCGTGTGCTGTCAGGGGACGCTGCAGTTGGCGGAGCTGTTCCATGTGCTGGAGCATCATCAGTGTCCTGGTAAGTGGGATAGTGATTGATGTGTGTGCTGGCAGGGAGTGCTGCAGCGGGCGGAATTGTTCCGTGGGCTGGAACATTACCAGTGTCTTGGTGAATGGGAGAGTGACTGAGGTGTGTGTTGGCAGGGGGCGCTGCAGCTGGCGGAGCTATACTGTGCACTGGAGCATCATCTCTGTGCAGGAGGTGCTGCAGCTATGGGAGCTGTTCCGCGTGCAGCGAGAGACGGCGTTGCAGAGGGCGCCGCTGGCGCTGTGGCGGCGAGGGGGGGTACTGGAGATGCTGCCCGGCCACGAGCTACGACGCCTTCGCTCCGACCTCCAGGGAACGCGACTGCGCGCAACTGCTGTCGAAGTAAGTCCCTCTTTGAACGTATTTTCTCTAGAGCGCTCAGACGATATGTCTCATTGCAACTTATGTTGTTCCTGCAGCATCTTTGACCCAGGAATTCGAGTACCTGTAGTATGGAGTAGTATTCGATCGGCCGGCTGCTCTCAGCCTTAGTTCTGTTTGTTTGTTTTTTCGAACAAAACAATAATGAGACTCACATGGGAAGTAAGATTGTCAATTAAGAGCCATCAAGTCATGTTAATATTTGATAAGTTTGCCTTCTTTATTTAAATACCTCTCTTAAAGTAAATTTATTTTCATTAGTATTTAATTTCCATATATATTATGCATATAAAACTAAATGATTTTTTAACTGCTTTTCTCGAACTTCGTTTATTAATCAATGCTCTAAAATTTAATTGCTCGTTTTCTTTCGTGTTATTAGTGAACTGTGCTTTCTTGCAAATTTTGGACAGCATTTGCCTACTGCTTCCGTAGTTGGGCTGATTATTTTCAAACGAAAATACACTTCTACTGGACTGTCAATATTTCCGAATTGAACTCAAAATCAAATTCTTTGTTTTATCCTGTCAGTATTCTTAATTTTCCTTGTATTCTTCATATAATTCAATGTACATGCCAAAACAAATTATTATTTTATTCAGATATGGCATTGTATTCTAAAGGAAGTCAATGCATAAGATCCATATTTTTATACTGCAGAAACATCTTGCGTATAACAAGTAATTGAAATATAGCCATCTCTCTTTCTACATTTTCGCGATACTATGAACTTACGCATTAAAAAGAAAGTATTTTGAAGCTGTGGCAAAAGTAGGCGAATTTTTAACAGAAAATCTCCAATTGTGGTTATCTGATTTTGAAAATATTGATAAATCTTGTCCGTGTATGCAGTAAATTATTTCCTCTAACTCGTTGAGTAGTTAAAACACGTTTTGTGGGTCCTTCATTTCGAAAACGTTACTGCAAAATGTCCGTCCGTTCATGGTAAACGCTAATGTCTAAACCGTTTCGAAGATTTTCTCCAAAACTGATATTCCTCGATTCATCTTAATGAACTCAAAGACATTCTAGTTTGAAACGGATAATTGATTTTGGGGCCCACTCTATAAGAGTCGTCAATAACATTGTCAAATATTTCTCAGAAATCTGCTCCAAATTTTTGAATGAAATTGTTTTCGTTTAAAAATGGCATAATTTCATTTTCGTTAAACTCTGTAAATTTTCGATAATTGCAAGAGTTCGACATTTTTCAACAGCTTCCTAGATTTGCAATATTGAAGGATGGAGAATTTTCTAAAAAAATCGGTTTTTCAGAGATACCTCATTAAATAGGGCCATGTACTACAATTTGTTCGAATGAAGTTTCTTTCTCGCATGATTTTATGTGATTGACAGGGAATTATAAAAAAATATATTTTCTCAAGAATTATTCCCATTATTTCTTTATATTATTTTCTGAAATTGAGCAAAGCACACTCATAAAATTGGCCAGTTTCAATTTTAGTTGAACTCTCAATTTTCGAAAATTGGAATAGTTAATAAGTCTTGTCTTTATAGATCATTCTGAAAAAAAAATAAAACTATTATTTGATTATAATGTCATTGATAATGAAATTGAACTAGCAAAATAATAAAGAAAATATCTAATAATAACTGTTATTTCTGACCAAATGTAAATTGTATTGTAATTGTTCACAGTATCCACCTTACAGTTGGTTGAAGTTAAATGAAGAAGGAATGTTCCATGCCTTTGGCCTTTTTCCCGAAGTGTGGCTTACTTTGGGACGGAAACTTAATTTCACGTAAGATTATTCTAGGGATTGTCGATATAATGACAATAACTTACGTAAAAATGTTAGAAATTAGTTATTATAATGTAATGATTCAGGATCATTAAGGGAATGATAATAAGAATCCCAATGAGTTTTAGCATACGTTTAAAGAAAATAGCTTGAACGGACTATAGGAATGCGGCAACGGTATGCATGAACAGGATATAGAAAAAAAAACGAAGAAAGCCGCGTTGCGCGGAAGTAATATCTTAGTTTATTAAAATGCGCTACAAATAGAAATAATGGTTAAATAGATATTAATTTGAGAAGAATTTCAGTGTGGTTTCATTAAAATTGAACCATGGGTTGCGCTATTATAACAATTTTCATTATGGAAGATGACAAGGCAGAACAGTTGACGTGAAGTGCTAAATACATGATATGGAAATCATTCAATTTTTCGGCGTGATGGGGGTCGAAAATGCACATTTTGAATAAAAACCAGAGACATTGAGACCGAAATGGGGAATTTTGAACATTGTGGCAGGGTTATTTACTAAAAATAGTGGAAAATGGAAAAATTTATGGGTAACAATACTTGAACAATATGGCGGCGGCCGGTGTTTGTTTTGAAGGAATGAAGATAGGAGGCAACGACAATAAAAAAGAAATATATATGTTTTTTTTAGTGAGTCAGCTTTGGTGGGAGATGCATGTGTTGCGTGAGAACATTTTGAATAGAAAACTTTAAATCTTGGCCGGACATATTAGTAATTATTCGCAAAGTGACAGTGCGATAAAAACAATCTTGATTTTTGCGTGGAAAATATTTCGTGTTTACGAATTTGGATTGGTTTTAGTGAGTCAGTTTTGGTGGGAGATACATGTGTTGCGTGAGAACATTTTGAATAGAAAACTTTAAATCTTGGCCGGACATATTAGTAATTATTCGCAAAGTAAAAGTGCGATAGAAACAATATTAATCTTCTGCGTGGAAAACATTCGTGATATAAATTTGGATTGTGAAAGACATAGCAAGGAATGTTGAAATGGATAAAGCGCGAAGACACTGAATAGTTGCTCGCGAGCAGATCAGCGTCTACGGGGAGCGTGTGAAGACTCGACGCCCAGGAGGCATGGTGTTACTCCAAAACTTGAAGCAGACGGCAACGAACACGGGAAGTGCACTCAGTTTTTATTGTTTCCAGTACAAGGGTTGCACAAAACCAATAGAATCAGTAACAATTAGGAATGGACGCCTATAGTAGTACTCAAATATTAAATTTTGCCGTAGAAAAATCAAAGATCTTTCAGATGTTTTACATCATGTTTGAATAACAGGCAAATGTGATTGGTTAGGAAAGAATATAGAAATATTAAGGTGAACTTGGAAACGTACGTCCCTAGTTACTAGAGAAAGGAATTCCTAATAGAAAAAACAAATAAAATGGTCATTATTATTCATGTGTTTTGAGTGTTAGTATTTTTGTTGTGTTTCCAGGTTATTGCTGTTTCTGTGTGTGATGATTCTTTTTGTGTAATGCATGTTGGTGAGGATTTAATGGGTGTACCGCTATACGTAGTTAAAGGGATTTATATATGTTTAATAAATGAAACGTCAGGGAGGCAAGACTGCCAACCGAGTTTGTGCTCAATTCACACAAATGTGTTTTATTGTTTTTGTAGTTAGGAACCTGGCTGTCCTGCAAAGTTGAATTATAGTTTATGGGTTTTCCGTATGGAACCGGCCACGACCCTCTTGATATAAATTTTCTGTAACACAATATTTTGGGGCAGATTGTAAGTGGGAAAAGTTGGTTACAGTGGCACCACAACGTGGGGCCAGGTTAATAAGATTGGACGCGGGAGTTGTTTAGTTACAGTGGAGCCCATTTTGGGGCACGATTGAGAAGAGTTGTAGAGGTGTTCAGTGGCAGCCCAACGATGGGGTAGATTGAGAAGTGTTAAAGAGGTGTTACAATAAGTATCACAGAACGAATTTAACGGACACTATGATTCCATACATATTTTACTTTTAGTAACTTACTTTACAATAACGGAAGGAGCGAAGAGGGGGAAGTTTTTCATGTGTGAAGTTTTCGGTTAGGCTACGTAAGAATCTAAGCTGAAATTTCGAAACGAGTAATATAACACTTTTCCACCAGTGTACAGTAACGTATTTTCTTTCATTCATTATGTCACATATGTTTCTTTCTAATGTAATATCGCCTGGATTCGTGATGTAAGACTCTCAATAAACAAGAATCAGCGTCACTACCGCCTAATAAAATCTTAATATTTATAAAATAAATTGTGCTGAATAACCTAAAATTGAAGAACTCGTGAGGTGTTTGATAGCAATAATAGAGAAATCGAATGAAGCACTAGAACAATTAATACCTCCTAAAGCTGGAAAAGAAAGAACTATTATATGAAAGATTACAAATAATTTTGTTGCTAGAAAAAATATAAATACTATTAATATAAACATAAAAATATAACCAAATACAAAAAATATATTCTATAAATAATGTAAAAACCTAAATTATTGCTTATTTTACGGCTGCATAGTAATGCATGTTTACGGCTGTTCATAGTAACGGTAAACGTAGCAAATATGTCAGGTCTGGGCGGAGCTTGGCAGTGAGGGGCAGGTGACGCAGGGCCAGGCGTGGAGGAGAAGGAAAGGTGGCAGAGTAGTGATGGCGGAGGGGGGACGAGGCAGAGCGAGATTCGGGGCAGGCGGCAGCGCAGGTCAGCCTGGGTCAGAGCGGGACAAACTAGGGGAGAGGAGAGAGAGGATGCAGTCCTGAATAGTACATGATTTTAATTACTAAATATCCATACAATGCAGGATACTTAATCTAATTCATTATAAATTTGTGATAAATTAATTATACCATTTTCGTCGTAAATATTTTCGTGGCCCACATTGACTCCTGTCAATATTATCTGGCGGGAAGAGACAAGCTGGATGGAGAACCATTAGAAAATATTAACATTTTATTTCAGTTAATATTTCTCCTAAACGATGCATATTTCTCGAGATATTTCGATGTCTCAATTTAAATGGTCTACCCGGAACGCAACAATTCGGTGCCGAGAATGCGTGATGCACATATGACATTTGCAACATTTATTAAAATCTCCTTATGTGTCTCAAAGTTCTAATGTTGTAATCAAAGTGCAATTTCCACAACTTTAAAATATATTTCTCAATTTATTTTCTTTCATTTTTGGAAACTAAAAAATTCCAATTATTTAAACCTTCTGAGATCTTTATTTTTTTTTTGCACCGAAAGAACACGGTTACTTTGTTTAATGAATTGGAAACGATAAGAACTTGTCGATGTGTAACGAAATTATTTAAACAGTAGGTGGATTAATTAAGTTATTAAATAAGGATTGATGTGTATTATTTACAATAGAAATATAATTCCTTATTTAAAGAATTCAGCAAATTTGGGATCTATATGACGTAAATTTGATGATGTAGATTTAGCGATGAGGAAAATATTTCTTTAGTGACATAGGATTGAATATTATTCACTGTAAATACAATTATATAGATATTAGTGAAAAGAAAATACTGAAACAAAATGTGTGTCTTTCATTTACTATTATGCAAGAATGTTTTAAAATAAATTGTAGTAACAATTTAGTTTATTTTCATTCCGTTCGTTGTTGAAAGTATAGATGTGAACATTCATTATGGATACAAACTAGTTGTATTGATGGACCTATGTTTAAACATTTACTGAACGATTAATTCAGGTTTCTTCACAGAACGGAGTGGGTACCTGCACAAGACAACAAATATGGATTTCAAGAGGATGAAAAGCATTGGAGGGGGATGGTGGGGACAATTGGTAAGAGGAGAAGTGGATGCCGCCGTTGACCTGTCCATCAGCACCACCAGAATAAAAGTCATCGACTTCACCGCGCCCTTTGGCACCATTGAGTAAGCGTCCCAGAAAGCAATGGATGTTTACATTTTCCTGTATATAACATCAATAGATTGAGAAAAAATGTAGAATGGAATAAAAAATAAAAATAGAATTAATATTGTCATTTTCAATGGTTATATATTATTAAAATTAAATTAATTATTTTTCATATCCTTTGGATCCATTTCTGTTGTCCGAGAATTTTTCTCGTGGCCCGTAATTGGTAAGAGCTGTATATATTTCATTAATTTGAAGCAGAAATTTCGAGAAAACTATTAGTTTTTTCAAAAAATTTACATGACCTTCTTTAACGAGCAGATTTTTTAGAATAGACTTTCAGGCAAAACTATCTTCAATCTTGTAGTTATGACATTTTTTTGCAATTTTCGAAAAAAATACTAATATCCAAAAATACGACTAGCACCATATTTTTTCCTGATACTTATTATACTATTTGTGGAGGAAATTTAAAGAAAAAAATTGGGACGAATTTCGAGAAAAAAAATTAAAAATTGCCTACATTTCGAAGAAAATTACACGAAAAATTATTCAATTTTCGAAAAATTGAGCGTGATATTATTTCAAGATCTGTCTTTAAGTAACAGTTGTTGCTTGTTTGTTTTTTTAGAAAAAAATCTATCTTCAATATCATAGTTGTAGGAAGGACGCCGAAAAAATTGAATTTCAAAAAATTAGGGTATTCAACGAAAATGTTCTGCATAATTCTGTAAAAGGTCCTTCACATTATCCAACAATACAACTTAATTAAAAATTTTGGGCCATTTTTTTAAATTTTGAAAATTACCGAGGGGTTTCATGTCAATTTCCCTCCAAAATTAAAATATAGGCTTCAAAATTCAGGAACCTCGACATCAACCAGCACGATTGGGAAATACCAATTTTGGAGAAAATCGGCCGAACAGTTCATTCGCTAGTGTCGTAAAAAGAGATAGTATTGTAACCGTACGCCGAAAATCGCCTAGTTTTTGACAGAAAAACTTTTATTTTTGGCCCGTAATAACGAAACAATGAATAAATCTTGTTGCTGTATATTGAAAATTACTTCATCTAATACGTATTTTAGACTGATGTATTACGGGCCTTTGTTAACGAAAAATCGATTGACGGCTTAAGGTCTCTCCGCCGTCCGTCGCCGACCGTCCGCCGTCCGTGTCTCTTCTGCACGTGGCCAACACTAGCGCCTAAACCACGAGTTCCCAACGGAGTCGGAGACGACCCTCCTGGAGGGGTCGATGAAATTTTGAAGGGGTCAATGACGATCAAAGGGTCAATTAGGGGGTCTACAACCAAATACGAACCGGTGATTTATAGATGTACGCAATATCTCATTGAAAAAAATGTTAAATGATCTTGAAAATGAATCGTTTTCTGATACAAATACAAACATAATAATAAATATCAAATTCACTTCTCATCTTTAATATCCGTCATTCATCCTTAGGATCAGGACATAGCTAGACTGGAGCAATCGGTACACTGCATCGGTCCATGGAAGTAAAAGGTCATTAATCAGGACACGCGCAGACTGATATCGGCAAAGAATAAAACATCTTATATAATCATTCTTATTTTCCGCCAGCCGTATCCTTATATCAATGAGATTTAAAACTTTTAATTTCACGTTTATTGCAGATAGGGAACCCCATTTCGACTTTCTGCACCGAGACATCCGAGAAGTACGCAACGCAACTTCTTATCGTATGTCTCGATTGGTGCACGGGAATTGGTCTAACCGAGAGAGACGGAACATCCACACAAACGCACACGAGTTTACCCAAATACTATATAGGAATTATACAGTAGTACGTATGACCCTATATAGGCAAATGATGAGCAGAGTTGGGCAATATCGAAAATACATGTATTTAAAATACTTGTATGTAAAATCAAGATACCGTGTAAAGGATTTTGGAGACCACTATATGGACATTACATTATATTGTCACATTAGGCATTACTGTCTGGAAAGGAATTATGCGCTCTGGTTAAAAGCTTGTGCTTGCACTATTTAAACAGCCAATCTTACGATACAGTAAGTGTGGAAATCGATAAAGCATAAAAATATCCTATACTGGGTTGAACTTATTTCACTATTTTTGAAGAGTTACGTGTAAAAGGAAAAGTGTCATGTGAAATTTTTAAGTCTCTCAAACAGACAAAATAATTTCTACAATGCGACCACACATTTTAAGCCTCACTTGAAACTAATAATAATCAGTAATATAAATTCTAAAAGAACAGCATGATGTACAATAGACTGAGACTTTTACTGTTCATTCTATTTACTACGACAATGATAGTTTCTTTACACATTTTAGAGGATTCATCCTGGTGTGATAAGTGAAGTTGAGAACTATAAAAATGATTGGTCTACATCAGGGCTGTACAACTGGCGGTCCGCGGTGCCATTTATTGTAGCCCGCGAAAGGTCACTAGTAGACTACTCATATTTAGGTAAACCCCTATTTTCTCCTAGATACTGTAACGTTTGTGGTGGTGAATTAAAAACACAGATTTATTTTAACAGAGATGTTTATTTATGTTTCACTATTACACTAAAATACTTGATTTATTTACAAGTTGGCTTCATTTGGTTATTTATTTATACACGGCACAGTCCTCTTGATTATTTATTTTCACGGTTCACTTCTCAAGCACTGCTGCACAGTCCGATGTACTCATCGCTGTCCGATGCACTGATTACAGTCCACTGCGCTGACCACAGTTCACGGCTCCGGCCACAGTTCACGGCGCCGACCCCAGTTCACGACGCCGACCACAGTTCACGACGCCGACCACAGTTCACGACGCCGACCACAGTTCACGACGCCGACCACAGTTCACGACGCCGACCACAGTTCACGGTACCGACCCCAGTTCACGGCTCCGACAGTTCACGGTGCCGACCACAGTTCACAGCGCCGCCCACAGCGATGCACACACAGACTTCACAGCACGGCTTCCTGACTAGACCAGACTGACTGACTGACTGACTGACTGACTCCGGCCGCCGACAGCGGCGCATTTATACCTGGCCGGCGCCCGCCTGGACCCTTCTGGAACTCGCGGCACACTTCTTGGCTACCCGCGAATATCCCGGAATCGTCCAGTTCAGGGGGCGGCAGATGATGCAATCCGCGCAGCAGATTCCGGCAGATGACGCAATATTCGTTACAATACCTTGCACTAAATGAAGTTTTATATAGGTATTAGAATTATTTGAACCAAAACCCGTCAATTTTATAGCGCCTAAAAGAGCCTATTTCAACATTAATGTCTTTTTGTGCCTATTTTACTTTTAAAATCCTAAAATCAGACTAAATTGCATAATTTCTTTTGACTGTGTTTTTTTTTACTTTTTCTCCTGTGTCGGAGAAACAGATCAGTATAATATTAATTTTAAGTTGTCTTAATTTGTAAGATAGCGAGAAATGAATGTACAGGACAAGGATCTTGTGATAAAAGTCTCCATTGTACTAACATCATGGAAAAGCCTGCCCCCGTTTCTAAGATAAAGCTATTGAGTTTCCGCCTAAGAAAACAATCGTTTTGGTTGCATGGATCCTATTACACTAGCTGACCATTTATCTGACCTTATTGATATTTCCTAAGAACTTCAGTGCGTGAACTATGTAGAGGAAATTTAGTTGTTGGATTTAGCAGACACATTAATGTGTTACTTTGAGTTGAACACGTGCCGAGACTGAAGTATACACCCATTACTTCTGTTGACAAATGTTGGTGTTCGGCGTATAAAATGATCTTGACTGATAAGATACATTCATTTTATCTTGAAAACTTGGAGAAATCCTAATGAATTATTGTGTGGCAAACTACGGTAGGAATAATTCTAACTAGGGGAAAAACAACTAACTATTTACAAACAACTACTTGTTCGTAAATAGTATTATTGCAAAATATACAATACTGTTTCTATATAAAATAATATTGACTTACTTTTTGTCTTTGAGAAATATATACTACAATAAATGGTTAAAAAAGTGTTTGTTTGTATGTTTCCTGTTTTATTTGTGCCTATTCCACCATTAAAAGAGCTTGAGATGCTGAAAGAACTTATTTTAGGCACCCAAAACGCTTATATTAAAACCTAAAAATCCGCGATCTAAACTGCAATTTTTCTAACTTTGCTCCTCAAGGCCCATTTTCGCAATGGAACATGTCACGGTATTTCGCATTTTTGGGGTGTCACTAGATTTCGCAGGATCGCGACCGTATCAAGCAGTGCTTGCGATCATGAGACTTCTACTGGCAAGACCGAGAATGACGCGAAATGCCGTGTGATATTCAATCGCAGCCATAGGGGCTTGAGGAGCAGAGTTAGAAAAATCGCAGTATAGTCATTAGTCAAAAGTGCAAGTCCCTTGCATCCAAGTCGGGCGAGATCACTGTGCGCCCAGCGCACGCGGTCTGTGAGAGACAAAAACGTAAATGTAACTAGTGATTCTAAGACAGCACGTACCTTCACGCAAAATTACGCGAAAAATACTCAAATTTTCGAAAAATTGAACGTGGCCTTATTTCAAAATCTATCTTTAAGGAACAGATTTGATGAAGGGAAAAATCTTTGTCTTCATAATTGTAGTTGTAGGAAGACGCCGAAAAAATGTGTGCAATTTTCGAAAAATCACTTTTCAACGAATATGAAACCCGCACCATTCTCTTAAACATCCTTCACATTATCCATCAACAAAATTTGATCAAAAAACTATGGAGCTATTTTTTTGAAAATTTGAAAAATGTTCAAGTAAAGTACTCCAAAATATCGGTTTCAAATTCAAGGGGCCACAACATCAGTCCTATCGATTGGGTAATATCAACTTCGGAGAGAAATCGGCTGAACGGTTTAGCTGCCAGTTATTAAAAGACGGACGGACAGACAGATAGACAGACCGATCGGTATTAAGAACCCACAAGACAGGGATTCTGGCTACACCACGTGTTAGAGGATTTTTTCTAAATTTAGCAAAAAAATTTATCCACTTTTTCGTTGCCAGGGTCCTGTAGTAAGAGTTTTTCTGCCGAAAATACGCCGTTTTTTTCGCGCAGCAGTACATAACTTTTTCTTTATTGCGTAAGCGGTGGCGAGAAAGTAAAAATATACTAAGTTTAGATTTAAGATTTTTTCTTGTAAATTCAGAAATTAAAAATTATCCCACGTGTTTCCCTGCGTTATGCATGGTAAGGCCTGATATCACGAATGGTCCCATTCCAGCCCCTCCGTTTCAGAGCAGTCGGGCAATTTGCCAAGATCAACAATACGTGGAAGTCAGATGTGGATTGCCCGAGTAATGGCAATATGGCCCTCAACCATAATAAAATGTTTTGGATGTGGTACTTGAGGCCTTGCAAGTTGGACATCCCTAGTCTAGAAGATCACATTCACCTAAGAGGAAAATTAACAGCACTGAGAATAGTGATACTAATGCCAAGAAGTTAAAACAAACAAGTTTAACATCTAGTTTGATCGACACGCAGTGTATAGAAAAAAAACCGCTTTCCAAAAAATAAAATTTTACTCCCATGTTAGCAATTTTTTAATACGAACTCTTGATTTTTTGGTCCTTTAGGATTCGTGTTCACGAGGGTTTTCTGTATAAATGTAACATTCAGATGTTTTTAATATAGCTTCCATGCTTTACATACAATCATTCCAAGAGACAGTGACATCAAGGCATCAGTGACAGCATGACGTAAAGAATTGATGTGTTATCTTTTCATCTCATTTGTTTATTAATAGATTTGTAGGTTTATCAAGGTACGTATTCGCAAAATCGTCATGGTAAACATCACTCGTATATGGGAAGTTATTGATATCCACTTGCTGCTTCGCCACTCTTGGATTTATGTAGAATTTTCATTGCACTTGTATTTATTACGGAAAATCATTCCTTTACACGCACATACTTCAAGAAGGCGAGTCGCCCTCCTTCCAGTGATATTTCCATCTTTCATTCCGCAGCGCGTTCGTGTTTGCGCGTCGCAGCGACGACCCGAATCACGCGTTGCGTTTCGCGCGTCCGTTGGGCAACAGCGTGTGGGCGGCGGTGGGGGCGCTGGCGTTGGTGACAGCGCTGGCCCTAATGGTGGGCGAGCGGGCGGCGCGCTCTGTAGGCATCACCCGCGAACCGCCCCTCTACTCGCCCACCGGCGCGCTGCTCGCCGCCGCCGCCATCTTCTGCATGCAAGGTAAGCATAGAAGTCCCATGGACTCCCCATTACAAGTTTTAGTATTTTCTTATGCAAGAATTTCATGTTAAATACGAAAAGTTTAATTACACATAACTTAAGCAATTAAATTAATGTTTGTGCAATTACGTAGCAATTAAATAGTTAAAAAATAATTGCAGAGAAATTCATAAGTACTTAACCTAGAGCTTCAATTTCACGATGTAATATTCCTATTTTTCTGAGTTACATATTTAAGTTCCTAATATACGAATATGCTTTTTAAATTAAAAAGTCGTCATCAATCCATCGATAAGTTCATTCTTCATCAATTTTCATTTTCATAAGAAGGCATTCAGGTGATCTTGACTCAGATCTGCGGTAGAACTGAAATAAGTACGAATTAAGTATATTATTAGAGTAAAATGGCAAGCAACAATGGAATGAAACAGAATATTAATAGCGAAACATGAATGAGTATCAGCAATGTGTTAAGTTACGTGATGGGTAGAAAATGGATAAAATGGCTCATTAAAAAGAACAATAAACTCGTGTGTGGTTAAATGTGCAGGAGATGGTGACGTAAAGAACAGTTGAATAACTCGGAATAGGACACCAACCAAAAGACGGTAGGGAAAGTGACCACTTGTAATAATTTTGTTCAACAAGGGGATGGTGAATCTTTTATCCACTCTTTCGTGTGGTGTCAGAGGAGACGGTCGTATTAATATAGCTGGATAAAATTTGCAAGGATCAAACGAGTAGGCCGCGCGTATTGCTAATTTTATAAAGTAGTTAGATAGACAATATTACCAGACTGTTTATTAGCACCATTTGGTTATGAATAATTCATTAAAACTTAAAATCTAAAATTTAAACAACTAGTAATAAATAATTAACAAAAAGGCAAAGCACAAATGGGAGAGTACCATTTTCCATTCGATAACGTTATAAAATTAACTAGTGCTGCTACAGAATTGCACACACATTCCCGTATTAGTTTCCTTTTTCCTTTGGTCTCGGCTAGCTATCCGGACTTGCCACATACTCTTACTATTTGCCATCTATCGCCAAAGTAGTTTTTTGATATTTTTCTAATTTTTCGTTTTCCTAATGGTAGAACTGGAAATATTATTTTAAGAATATTAAAGAACAGTAAGGCCTCATTCACAATGCAAACTTAAACGTAAACGTAACGTAGCCGCAAAACCTAGAAATGTGTTATTAAGCGAGACCATTCACAATGCCTTGACGTAACCATTGACGTAAGACCGTATACTTATGAGTTCGCAAGCTCCAAGCTTTTACGTTAAGTTTACGTCGGAATTCTACTAAAGACCAATCAGAGAGCAGCATGGAGTTCCATTTCAGATTGTGTTCAGGTAGTTTGTGGTTATGTCATTGTTATTGTAATGTAGAGAAATAGTTTACGAACGCTTTTGATGCGTGTAGTGAATTCAATGTAAGAATTTGGATAATTTTTATTGACTTTAACCTGAGATGGCGAATAAACTAATTATGTCCGACGAATTACTCATGAATTTGGTTCATGATGAGATGAAGGAAATGTGAGCACTACTACATCTACTCGCATGTATATAAAGGCAAATCGATAGGAATCTCGAAGAAAAAGCTAGAAACCATGATGGAAAGATTTTTTTCACTATGTAAGAGACGAATCGATCAAGTTTCAGTACATTGAATTCTGATTGGTTCAGGCGAAACTTACGTTCGTCATTGTGAACGCATGTTTTTACATGTAAATTTTGCGGCTAAGTTTACAGCATTACGTTACGTTTAAGTTTGCATTGTGAATGAGACCTAAAAGGTCGTCTGAAATCCCAATTTTCTTTTTAAAAAATGTGCCGTATTTAAGAAAATAGCGTTTAAGAGCTACTATAAATTCGACATTTGAGGCACTTTTCATAGAAAATGTTGAGTATTCGAAAAACTTCATCAGAAGTCATTTGAAGTACTTTAACTCACAAATTCAATAGTGCTTACAAATTGCTAGAAATGTGGAAACTAACGGTGTGAGAGATCTTTCAAAAATACATTTGTGTTATTTTTGAAAAAATAAAAAATACACCAAAATGAACTTTGCGTCATATTAAAGAGTGCAATTATCACTATCCGTTCGAAACGTTGGAAGCAAAAAATAGGAGCCATTTATGAGAATACGGCTTTTGAGCGTTTCTGAATATTCGGAATTTTGAGCAAGTTTTCACACAAAACGGTTGAGTTTCGAGAAACTATATCTGACATTATTTAAAGCACATGTGCACACAAATAAATTATTTGGAACAAATCACAGTTAATGTAAATACTAACGATGTGAAAGACACGTAAAAAAACAAGTTTTGTTTTGAAAAAAAAAAAGAATAGAGCAATGTGGCGTTTATGTCATCTCATAGAGTACGTTATGCCCTATACCTACCAAAAGGATAAAGGAAAAATTTTGAGCCGTTTTTAAGAAAATCTTGTTTTTATTATTTTTTAAAACTGCACATATTGCACACAATATTGCGCAAAAACTACTAAAACTTTCAAAAAAAATTTACATGACCGTAATGAAGAACTCACTATGGAGAACAAATTTTATTGAAAGGAAACATCTCTATCTTTAATTTTGTAATTGTTGGAAAACCCGAAAAAAATCACTTTTGCAATTGTCCGAAAATTCAGAGTTAATCGTGAAAGTAGGATCTAAGTGCATTTTAATCTATTCTTAAAGAAAAAATTGGAACCCTTTTTGAGAAAATTTTGATAATATCCGGGGGGGCTTCATGTAAAGTACCCCAAATTTTGAAGAATGTTTTTGAATATCCCAAAGCTTCGACTCGAGTCTGATGGACAGGGATTTCTTCAATTTGGAAAAAAACCTACACATGTTTTAGGCGCTAGTATTGTTGACATAAACCGGACAAACGGACGTACGGACAGACGGACGGACGGACAGACGGACGTACGGACAGACGGACATACGGACAGACGGACGTACGGACAGACGGACGTACAGACAGACGGACGTACGGACAGACGGACGTTTGAAAAGAATCACTTTTTCAGTATCAGGGGACCCTAAAACGCGTATTTCCGTTGAAATCTCGAATTCAATTTTCCGCAGAATACATAACTTTCCGTATACAACTTTTATTTCTTCATATATACGTATGTATACGGGAAAGTAAAAATTTGTGGAAGACCAGGTTTTGTTGATGGATTTATAATAATTACCAAGAAAACTTCAAAATCATTCAGGAACTGACTGATCACTCAGGAACTGAACTGACTCAGGAACTGGAAAGCAGTACAATGCGTGCCGCGTTGTACACGGCACGCATTGTACAATATATTTTGTATCAGCTGTGTATGTAAAAATGTTAGGATAGTATGTTCATTTTAGTTGTTTTCATGGGAGAATACTTTTGTTTGTCGTTTGATGTAGTTGTTTCTGTTATTTTGCATGTTATTTTACGTTATTTCGGTCAAACTTGGGAATTTTCAGAGAGAAATAAGAAAAGTATCTCGTGTACCAACATCGCCAGGCTCTTCATTATTTACAATATTTATATAATATTATAAAATATAATCGTAATAAATCAATTTGTAAATTTAAATTAAATAAAACAAAAATATAGTTTTTTAAATTAATAAATAAACAAATTTGGCTATTTTCCTCAAATTTGGCTACACAACGGAAGTAGAAAAAGATATTTTACGTAGTTGCCAAATTGTTACAAGAAGAGCAGGTGCTCCTATTCCTGGGTTGCGAGATAAAATACTTGAATTTATGTATGTTTATGTATATATGAACACCCCCAATTTCTAACAAAAATATTTTAGAAGAAAAAGCATACGAATCGAGTGTGGGTGCAGGGCAAGAGGCGCCGGGCGGCCGAGGTGCAGCCGGGTGGTCCTGCTCTTCGTTTACATCGCGGCCGTGACTCTGATGGCGGCTTACTCGGCGGATCTGGTGTCTTCGCTGGCTGTGCAACGCGGCGGGCTGCCCTTCCACAGCTACCAGCAGATGCTGGACAACGGCTACGTTCTCGGCTTCGAGGCCAACTCGAGTGCTGCTGCTTATGCGGTTGGCAAGATTAAAATCTCCTTTTAATATATCAAGTAGCGAATCCAAGTGTGTATGTGTGTGTCATTTGAATATAATTAAAGTGTTTTTATTGAATTCGAGTACTTTTTACGGTCCTTGATAAATAGTGGCTGGCGGAAAGGTGGCTTTAGCCACTTAGACAATTATAATATCTAAAAAATTCGAGATATCAATGCTGAATTTCCTTTCATCAATTTAAATAATAATTTCTTCACCACCCAAACGTACGTCCATTCTCCATTATACTGAAACACTTCCCTACAAAAATTTCTCCATCTACCACAGTTTCAGCATAACACGTAATCATTCTTATGTTCTATTTTCGTTTGTGCAATTCGCAAATGCATAATAATCAAGCTCAATTTACTATAACTAAACCAATAACTATTTCGTATTGAACACATGTGCGTATTTATACCTTCTTACAACAATATCAAATACATTAATTTGCAAAATTACTTTTTTAATAATTTCGCACTTCTCTGTCGTGCATTTAACACGTTCACAGGTAGACAAAATGAAAATCAATATCCCAGTTGTATACATTTAGAAAAACTGTCACGATCATTCTTAAATATGAACCTTCCAGAATAGACAATTGAAAGTCTTCTTCTTCTTCTTCTTCATGCATAGACAATATTGCCTGCTGCACCTACTGATCTTTCCATCTCTTTGGTGGTCGACCAACATCTCTTCTTCCTTGTGGGATATAATTGTAGATTGCTCGTGGAACTCTTGAAAAACAATTGAAAGTAACATTAATATTCATTCCTCTCCAAGGAGGTTACAACAACCTCCTTTGTCGTCTCCTATCCTATTAATAGGCAATTCTGTGCATTGATGAACTCAATCGTAGATCTCAGTCGTCACCCTCTTGTGGCGCGCAGCTAAACTATTGCACATTGATGCAGTCTTGAATCTGGGGTGTCATACTATGCAAAATAAGTCCAGAAAAGTAATTATTTTATAAATATATTGAGTTTTATGGGTGTAAATTGTAGCCTATAGTACTCCAGACCTTTAAGGAAGCTTTATATGTTAGTATAGATGATTCATGTGATGAAAGTGATTTTATTTTGCCCTGTAGGATTGCGCCACTCGGTTTATCGACATTGACACCTTCCCTCCTCGCAAAATGAAAGTTTTACCACTTCAATCATAAATAACTATTATTCCCTCATTTTTAACAATAATAATACCTTTATTATACCCATATGAAATACTAGGAAAACCCGGCAGACGTTGTTCTGCCCTTCATCTCCCTCTTTCCCTTCCCATCACCCTTTCTCACTGTCTCTCCCTCCCTCATCCTGTCCCTGTCTGTCTGTCTTTGTGTGTCTCTGTCTCTGCCGCTCTCTGTCCCTCTCATTCACATTTACTTGCAGATTCTGCACGTCTCTGAGCAGGTGAGGTAATATCGGGAAACGCCGGACCAGCAAAAATGTAATAGGACATTCAAGAAGAGTTAATTCTGTAGATTACGGTGTGCGAAACGTTTCTTTGAAGCCTTTAGTTTTTAAGGCCCTAGAACGCCTCGTTTAGAAGTTATTTAACGATATAGAGTCAAATGTTGCCGAGTGTGTTGCGGGGTTGCATTTGACGTGAATATTTAGTTTTGTTGTACAGCGCCATGTAGTGGAGTTACAACAGAATTAACAACACATAAACCTTCTAGGTGGAAAAACACTTAGAAGTGCCAACTTTCATGGAGATGGGTCCACCGGTGTCGGAGTTTGCTCTTGTATATGGGTCGATCCATTTTAAGTGGTCCAGAATTTAATAAATTGGTCGCTCGACCATCTCGAAAAAATTTCATATTTTGTACATAAATTTCCTTATGTTTTGGCTGTTCAAAGCCATCTTTAACTTTTTTATTGTACCTGGTTTACAAATGGCGGCCATTTTTGTTTCGCGCCGTGCGCCATTTTTCGCGTTCGCAGACATTTACTCTTTCCTAAATTGCTCAGCTCTTGGTTGTTCAAGCATTCTAGAATAAAAAGCATTCAAATCAGCATACTCTGGCCTAAAAATCGAAATATTATTTACATATTTTCTATGCCTTTATTTGGGAAATATTTGCAACCAAATCTTCGGAACGCGAATGAACGAAATTCGATTTTCAGAGAGTAATTTTTCAAAGAAAGAATATAATCTAAGCCTTAATTTTTTCTGTGCTTTTACACACAACAGTATAGTTACTTTTTGTAAAATATCATTGGTATATAACGTACCCCTTGAAAATTACATCCTCTTGAAAATTGGAATTTTGAATTTTTTCCCAATTTTGAACTGTAATATCTGTTTTGGGAGACCAGATAAAAATCTGAAAATTGCACACATGCTAGACCGCTATCATACCAAACTTCAGTAAAAATTACAACTTTTAGATTTAACTCTAAGTATTTTTAAAAATATTGAAAACTTACGAAAAAAAATGGCTTCATTTCCCCATTGAGGATACATTGTGCCAAGTAGCAATCACATTATTTGGAAGCTATTCTAAACTAAAATCTACATTGATTTAAAATAATTAATTATACTTAATAATTAATATGCATAAAAGTAGCCTAATAAATACCTACATTACCTACCTACAATTACACAAATGTACTTTTTTTAAATATCTTTCTTAATATGTACATTTCCAGCAATTTGTATACATTAATGCCTTTGTGAGTGTAGGTAGTTTTATGTCTTCCAATGAAGTTTTTAGAAAACTTAAAAGATTTCTGTGAAAAAGTTTGAAATATCACATTTACACTTGAATACATGAATAGATGTCAGCAGGCTAGAGTATGTGGCAAGTCCGTATATCTATCCCAGACCAAATAAAATAGAAAACTATTACGAGGAAGTCATTGTGGAAGATGAAGTGCCATTCTGTAGCTTATTAACTTAAGAACCTCAGCGGAACTTGTTGTAGTTACGGTTACACTTATGGAAATTTAATACCAGCCGGCAGAATTGCAGAGTTCCTTTTATTGTTGGCAATCAATTATAATTTTTCTACAATTAAAATTATATTTTAATATAGAGTATGCATATTAAGTATAGTTAATTCCTTCAGTGAGCCACGCTATTACCGTTTACATGCTGCACATTATATAGTCTAACAATATTATGAATGTCGGTTGATGGGTTTTCGAAATGCAAGACATCGTTCTGGCTGCCAGGGCTAGTTTCGCCCTGAAACGTTGCGAAGAAACGAAATTAATCATTTTAATCATAGAAAAATTATAACTGGTTGTCAACAATAAGAGGACAACCAATTTACGACAGACAATGATAACTTTCATTAACCTAGTAGAGGCCACTTGCAGGCCCCCTTTGTGCCGGCGCTGAACGTCTACTACCACGCGGCGCAGCTGAAGCAGAGCGAGCTGCCGACGAGCAACGAGGAGGGCTTCGCGCGCGTGTGCCGGCGGCCGCGCTACGCGCACCTGGCGTCGGCGTCCGCGCAGGCGCTGCTGTGGGGCGCGAGGGCGCCGCCCTGCCACGTGGCGCCCGTGCCCACCACGACGCTGCGCGCGTTGCTCGCCGTCGGCCTCCGCAAGGGCTGCCCTCATCGCAAGCTACTCAACCACCAGTGAGTAGCACTGCCTCTGGTTCTCCAGCAAGCGTTTGTCACGAATTTAAGAATATACTTGGGTTTTTCTTTTTTGGCGCGTGGGGGTGTGTCATCAAAATGGAATATCTCACAGTATTTCGCGTCGTTCTCCGTGTTGCCGCTTGGATCCGCATGATCGCGACTGTATCGAGCAGTGTGGGCGAGAATGCGATTCCTAGCTGCAGAACCGAGAACGACGCGAAATACCGTGAAATATTCCATTTTGATGACACCCCCCCATGCGCCAAGAAAGAAAAACCGAAGTATAGTAACTGGTGTTTGAACAGCAATATGCGTTAGATTGACGGATGTACATGCCAGTACATGTCAAAACAATTATACATGTAGAATATTGTTGGTGAATAACTTTAATACAAGCACACAAACTGAAAATCTCACTGCAATTTACTCGGAATGAAGTGGAAAATGTAGTAAACACAACAAAAAATGTGTAGCATATTTTGGGAAAATGTATTTTTTATAAATTGCATTAATTCCAAGCGCGAATTACGCGAAAACTACTCCTTTTTCAAAACACGATACACGACCTTTTTTAAAGAGCTGATTTTTGGGAACGGACGTTGTCTAAGGCAAAAATCTCTGTCTTAACTTTGTAGTTTTGAAATGTTAACTTTTGGCAATATTATCGAAAATACAGAGAGTTCGCCTAAAATGAAACCAGCTCAATTTTTTACTGCCTTTGATACATATGAGGAGAAAATTTACAAGAAAACTAGTGGTGCTACAGAACGGCAGAGACTTTCCCGTATTTGTTTCCTATTTCTTTTGGTCTCTGCTAGCTATTCAGACTTGCCACATATTCTTGCCAGCTGCCATTTATCGACACCCAAAGTACATTGTTTTGACATTTTGATGCGATTTTCTTTGAAAAATTTGGACCCGATTTAAGAAAATGGCGTTTAAGTGCTACTAAAAATGTGAAATTTCAAACTTTTTTTACAGAAAATTTTTGAGTTTTCGAAAAACATCAGATGACAGACAGACCAACATTTTGAAAATAACAACTTTTTCGGTGTCAGAGGACCCCAAAACGTGTACTTCCGTTGAAATCTTGAAATCGATATTACTCCGTATATACGTACCAATACAGGGAAGTAAAAAATTCTATCTTCAATATTATAGTTGCAGGAAGACGCCCCAAAAAATTGCACTTTTGTAATTTTCGAAAAATCTGGGATTTTAACGAACATACGATCTGCACCAATCTCTTAAACGTCGCTTATCTGAGGACAAAGTTGAATACAAATTTTTCCAAAGTTTAATCAAATTTTGGAGAAAATTGGATGAACGGTTTAGGCGCTGGCATTGACCGCAGGTGGACAGACAATCGCGACGGACGCCAAAAAATCGAATGACAATAGCTGTCATTCGATTTTTAGGCGTCAGTGACCCACAAAACATGGATTCCGGGTATACCACGTGCTAGAAGAAATAATTTACTATACATAATGACAAGATTTATCCTTTTTTTGGTCACCAGGACCTTGCAATGAGAATTTTCTGCCGAAAATTTGCCGTTTTCCGACGCACAATTACATAACTTTTTCTTCTTACGAAGTGCGAAAAAGTAAAAAATGTTGAAGTTAATAACAAACAGCGACGCTCTCAGGCTCTCGTACGACTGATGTAATGCCGTTGATAGAAATACAGCGTGACACTCAGAATTAATCCTATGGAACTAGCTATCCAACTGGAGTCTAAAAGATAAGACTGGTTTTACCAAAGTGGATGTGGAAATATCTTCATCATAATTTACCAGGAACAACGGGATTCCCCCTTTTAGCACTCCAGAATTAATGTGCGAAGAATGCTGTACATATAGGTGAAGTAGGTTTTCTCAATATCAAAGATGGCTATGAAGTGTCGTAGTACGAACTTATAAGTCTATATAGTATATTGTACTATCTGCTACAGGATTCAACGATGACTTCTGATTCCTTATTGGGTAAAAGTTAGCATGTTTCTTTTTTTCAGCGGCCAGTCCGGAGGAGAGTTTAACTTTCGATCTTATAGATTTCAGAAGCAGCTAGAGAACACGTCTAGTCGGTAAACTGATACGATCGTTTGATCATTTCCTTTCTTGAGGATTAGGATGGCAATGACTTTGCGCAAAATCAAGATGATAGATGGGCGGGGCAGGAGGTGAGGCAGGTCAGCCATGGCAGGCAGAATAGGACGCGTAGGGGAGACGGGTGAAGCGTGTGGGGCAGGCGAGACAGCTAAATAAATGATTCTGATACCGGAACAACGCCCGGTAATCAGCTCGTCTGGACATAAATTTATTATTTAAAGTTTTAAAAATGTGATGTCGTGAATAATTCTGGAAATATATTATTTGTTTTATTACCACATATCTTCCGATTTCCTCTTTTAATTATTGCATTATTTTTGTATAATCCCGACTATCTCTTTCTTATTGTAGGCTACAAGTCCTTCAAAGCAGCGGAATTATCCAGAGACTATATCTCAAGTTGTGGCCACAGTACAAAACTCCGCCTGTGGATCAAGAAGTTAAAGAAGTTACCATAACAGATGTAATTCCACTCATTGTCTTACTGATAATAGGAATTTTCAGTGGGTTGATTCTATTAGCTTTAGAATATGTAATTACAAAAGTTCGACAACGGCCAAGACTACCTTGGCCCTTATTTGGCTGCAGAAAAAGAAATCAGCCCTCAGATCTGACAAGCAAAGATGTAATGGACAGTAATTAAATATTGAGAAAGTTCGGAGATACATACCATTTTAATTCTTAAAAATAAATACTGAACATTAAAAAATGAACGCTGAGAGTGAACTTTATCAGGATGTTAAACTTGTACATTATTAGAAGACACACCTCAAGAATTAAATTTTTATTATAAGATATATTAAGTAAATATTTAATATTTATGTAAGCCTGTTGATGGAACGATAATAAATAACCTGCTGGTTCTAGAATATTGTGATTTTTAATATTGATACAATGCGCCTATGCATTGTATGCAAAATATCGAAGAACATTAGATTTTAAGTATATCATGTGTACCTTGACGGCTTATGAAGTATTCAGGAAAGTTCAGAATAAATGTGGCAAATTTCTAGACGGTGTAAGGTGTCAAAAAACTGATCACTTTTCGCCAATGAACATGTGATGGGAAATCTCAAATAACGAAATTAAACAAGATAAATTTATCATTAATAGGCAACATCCTTCGCTGGTGATTGTCAGGTTACCTAAATTACGTTCTACCCACAGGCAATGACAATGTTTCTTTATTGTTCATCTTTGACAAGATGAGATCGTTCTTTGCCGATATCACGTATGCATCAAGTCTTATTGCTTATATTTCAATAATTTTTTGTTGTCAAAGTACATCTGTATTAAAAATTCCAAAATATTTTAAACTTATACGCTGCCTAAACATCAACCACATCCCCAAGTGTATTAGAAAATATAATACCAAAAGCATATTTTAGCTTCAGAAAACCAATTCCAACTCAACACTAATTCTGGAGCCATGCTTTCATACTAACAGCCACAAAAGTAAGCTTTCGCATTAAAAAGATAGTAATGGATACATGCGTTCCCCCCTGTTCTCACCTATGGCTCTTAGTCTTGGTCATTAACGAATTCACAAATAAGAAGATTACAAAGAAGTCAATGGAAAATGGAAAGAAAAAACGTGGGAATCAACGTGAGAGACATAATTCGAAATGAGATACGGAACAGGTCTGGGATACCAGATACAGCTACTCAAGCAGGAAGATTGAAATGGAGTTGGTGCGGGCACATCACGACAACCACAACGCTGGTCTCACACAACAATAAAATGGGACCCAAGAACTGGCTGGCGAAATCCAGGTAGGCAATGCAGAAGATGGAGTGATGTATCTCAGAGCGAGCTTGGAAACACGTGGTCAAGGGAAGCGAGAGATGGAAACCAATGGAAGGGATCTATCGAACAGATTGAGACAAAGAGAAAAATAATGTAATTTATGGGTATCAAGTGTGTTTTTGTAATATAGTTAATGTAAAAATATGTTCAGAGTAAATTCAAGCGAGAGACTGAGACAAGTAAAAGACATTGACGGAAGAGTTTGAGGCAAAGAGAAAATATTCATTTTATGTAAAATTGTGTAAATAGATGTAATTTCATTTTCTGTAATTTTGTGTAAAAGCAATTTCATTTGATGTAAACGACAAAATCAACTTTTCACCCTGCTGAAGTAGGAGGCATTTCCCCTTAAAGAGATTTTACAGGCGTAACTTATAATTACTCGCGCTAGCGCAGAGTGCGCCAATCGCATTCTTTTGGTTCCTGACGTGCATCAGATTACAGTATATCTTCCGCTAACCTTTTTTCTGAGTTTCTTTAACAGTTTGAATTCGGGTTTCAATTGCTCCGTTGCAAGACGTGGGAGTATGTAATTGACCTTTTCATTGTATCACTTCCACGAATGTAATAAAGTTATTAGTAAGTACAAGAAAATATATTGTTATAAATATTTTTTATTTTCTGTCATAATATTTTCATAGAGTTAGTGCTACCCGTGGTATTGTTATTAAGTTATTTATATTTGTTAATTTATGTTATAAATTTATAACTATTTCTGTTGAATTAATAATTAATTTGGGGCGCGTTCCGGAACCTACAATTTTATAATGAGCCTTATGCAACTCTATGTCTTATTAAAGGTAAATTTCATATATAGCATATAATTAATACGAAATATTTATGCAATAATTTATATTTTTTCTTAATAAATAACACTAATTTATTGGAATTATTGTTTTTGTTATTGCATAAACAATATTTTCTTTGTTGGCGCACTCAACGCGCCGCGCCGCGCGAGTAATTTCGTGTCAGAAAGGAACGCCAGTAAGTAAAGGTTAATATATAAATAAATAATAAATAAAATTCCGTTGGCATTACGGGAAGTTCTTCAGGTATTTTTAACAAATTTTGCGATTTCATTCAAACGTACGCAAAAACAACAAATATTTTCAAAAACTTTTACGGCACTATTTAAAAGTCTGTTATAAAATTATTGATAGACCTCTAAAATCTCTTTCCGGACACGGAAAGCCATTTAAAACCTATCACAAAAATCAACGAATAGTCAATCAAAATTTCCTACATTTTAATTTATTACATTAAAAATTAAATGCTTTTCATTATAATATTTTTAAATGATTTTCAAGTTGAAAGAAATTGTAGTTCAAGTTGAAGTTTGTTGTAAAGATGAAGCTTGAAACTAATTCCTCAGCAATGCAATTTAATACACTCATATGCAATTCATAACACTCCATGTAACTAAATTTACTGTAGGAATTAGTTATTTGAACATCCTATACAATGTAAATAAAATGTAATCAAATAGACATTTAAAATTTCAGGATGTACAATTAGTAGACCGTATAAATTTACTATGCAGAAAATTCAGCCATGCACGTGTTGGGGAATTTTTTCCCATCATCAGTGGCTCTACAATACTAAAATTGAGTTAACAAATTAGCACATGAATAACTAGATGAATAACTGAGGAAGTACATAGCTGATCGAACATTAAAATTATTTAAGTAGAGTACTTACCCAAGTAACATAGATTAAACCAACATTAAGAGAAATTACACGAAATTACTCGCGCAGCGCACTGAGTGCGCTAGCAAAGACAATATTGTTTATGCAATAACAAATACAATAATTCCGAAAAATTAGTGTTATTTATTAAGAAACATGATAATTTATTGCATAAATAATATTTCGTTGTAAGTTTATTTGTTACTGACTGGACTGTATGAGAACACAACAACAGAAGGTCCGGGGAGCAGTCGAATTGTATAAATTGAGTGCTTTTTATTTGTGTTAATTTTTCTTTGTAAACACAAATATTCATTTCTTTTGGAAATAATAAACAATTTACGTGTTTCTAGAGTGTTTCTACGCTTCTTCAATGCAAATGTTTGGCCAGATAGCATTTTTTAAACCAACTTTAGAGTGTTTATTGCGACCCGACCATTCAAAATATGCGAGTACTTTGTTTGAAAAAATATACTTAAAATTGCCTTAAGATCTTTCCGAATTTTCCAAATTTCCTCCCCGGACATCTATATATATTTCGAGAACATCTATTATAACCGGTCACAAAAGACTCTTTTCTCTACTTATTAAATAAATGTACTTCAACCACGATTACTTACCAAATTTCTTCGAAGCAGAGAAAATGTAAATATTTATTTGAGTTCAATTACCAATAACAAAGTTTTGGATCCTCAAACCTTTAGAAACAAATCTCCCCAGTTCTACATTTCTGAATACTTATTCTCTACTAACCTTATGTTAAGATGATGCGTGATGTGATCATCATTGAGAAAAACATCCATTAATTCGTGTGTGTCAGATCCACAGTGCATTACGCTAGTCATGTATTTCCAGTCGATATATATACTATTAATTATCATTCCTTCAAGTTCCTGAAGTTTTGTTGTTATACGAAGTTACGAGAACATTAGTTGTGATGAGTTGACACAGTAATGGACCCTGCTGAAGAAAATGTTTACCTTACCAAGTACAACTCGTGATCATGCATTGAACAAAATGTGAAGGGTAAAATAATTTTACCCTTATATATCACATGCCCTCTCTGTATTTGATAGGTCTGCAACTTATAAGTGAAATTGAGTTATCGTAGCATTCATTGCTGGTGTACAGACAAACGTGTACACAAGTAAGCCGTTTAAGCCACGCAAGCCTACCGTTGACTAAATATACATGCACGAATTAAGGGTACTTGGTCTTATTTTGCTTTTTTACGTTCATCTTTCACCTATATCTTCAAACCTCTCGACATCCGACACCGCAAATTTAATAATAGATTTGCAGCAGCATTACCATTCTTCATGCGTAGCTCTTATTCTATCCGAGGATTACATGGGTGAGTACAAATAAACGACCTTTTTTAATTATAATTCATAAATTTATTTTGCTTATTTTAATTAATTTAATCTCCGACAGGTCCTCTGCCTCTGATCAAATTCTTGTTAAATAGTTCGGAGTTATAAGCAAGCGCAATCGCACGTATGAACGCGCATCCACACACTCGAATACACACACACGCATTTACAAAATTGCATGTAATTTTGTAACGTTAATTTTGCGAACTAATTCCAGGATCAGTGGATTTAAAGCAGAACAATGAAACCATTACTGTTTATTAGTTCTAGTGCAAGGAAACATTACGGGAAAGTTTGGACCTTCAGATATCAAATATTTTCCTCAGTATTTGTCACTCATAGTTGAAAAATACTAAGTACAGATAATATCTGACGCAACCCAAAGATGTAAATATCATTAGATATTAAACTATTCAAAACTTTCCAGCTTAACAATGTTAAATATACAAGTGATATGGGTAGCCAAGAAAAGAGGACCGGTTTTACACATAAAATTTCTTTCATGCACATGAAAGTACACGAAATTTCATAACGTGTCAAGAGCTAGGGAACAACACACTCAAGAGATTTTAACTTTTTTACATTCCCGTGTATTGTTTACGAGAAACTAGAGGTAATGAGTCATAGTACGTATTACAGAGCAAGTTATGTAATGCTGCGAAAAATCTATTTCGAGATTTAAACAGAAGAAACACGTTCTGTGGTCCGTGTCTCTCCCCGTCTTTCTCACCGTATCTCCCTGTCTCTCTCCGCGTCTCTTTCCGGGTGTCTCCGTCTGTCAGTCAATCAGTCAGTCGGGCAGTCAGTCTGTCTGTCGGTCATACTGTCAGTCTGTCGGTCATACTGTCAGTCTGTCGGTCATACTGTCAGTCTGTCGGTCATACTGTCAGTCTGTCGGTCATACTGTCAGTCTGTCGGTCATACTGTCAGTCTGTCGGTCATACTGTCATGTCTGTCGGTCATACTGGTCTGCCGGTCATACTGTCTGTCTGTCGGTCATACTATCTGTCTGTCGGTCTGTCTGTCTGTCGGTCTGTCTGTCTGTCGGTCTGTCTGTCTGTCGGTCTGTCTGTCTGTCTGTCGGTCTGTCTGTCTGTCTATCTGTCTATCTGTCTATCTGTCTGTCAGTCTGTCGGTCTGTCTGTCTATCTGTCTGTCTGTCTATCTGTCTGTCTGTCTATCTGTCTGTCTGTCTATCTGTCTGTCTGTCTATCTGTCTGTCTATCTGTCTGTCTGTCTATCTGTCTGTCTATTTGTCTGTCTATCTATCTGTCTGTCTATCTATCTGTCTGTCTATCTATCTGTCTGACTATCTGTCTGTCTGTCCGTCGGTCTGTCCGTCGGTCTGTCCGTCGGTCTGTCCGTCGGTCTGTCCGTCGGTCTGTCCGTCGGTCTGTCCGTCGGTCTGTCCGTCGGTCTGTCCGTCGGTCTGTCCGTCGGTCTGTCCGTCGGTCTGTCCGTCGGTCTGTCCGTCGGTCTGTCCGTCGGTCTGTCCGTCGGTCTGTCCGTCGGTCTGTCCGTCGGTCTGTCCGTCGGTCTGTCCGTCGGTCTGTCTTTCGGTCTGTCTGTCGGTCTGTCTGTCGGTCTGTCTGTCGGTCTGTGGGTCCGTCGGTCTGTCGGTCGGTCTGTCGTTGGTGTGTCGGTCGGTCTGTCGGTCTGTCCGAGTCTGTCACTCAGTCTGTCACTCAGTCTGTTCACCTGTAAACAACCCAATAAGCCATGCGAGATCTTCCGATTCTGAGAAGATTTTTAAAATTTTTATGATAATTTTCATGAACTCCTATGGAACTCAGTTTTGTAAAAAATTGTTCCAACTTTTTTCTTGGACTTTGGAATTTGTAAAAAAAGAGTGAAATACTCGTAAAACGATGACACAGGTCCAATTTTCACTCTTAATCTTGAATTTTCTAAAATTGCAAACGTTTCAAATTTTTTTAAGTGCCCTCGTAGACAGTAGTTTGTTCGTCGATCGACTTTTCGGTAACAAGAACCCCCCCAAAAAGGTTCTGATTGTACAATCATTTAGTGAATGAAATTTACTACACAAAAGAACAATATTTATCTAGTTTTTTGTTACCAGGACCCGACAATCAGAGATTTTCTGTCGAAAAATCGCCTATTTCCGCGGCAGTAAAACAATACGTACGTTATAAGTGGTGTACTTTTGTGCAGTAATACAATACGTTCGTACAGAGCACTTTTGTGTTTTTTAAATGATATAATGGGGTTGATGTCATATTATTCAGTCCATTCAGTTTTATATGTACAAACATTTAATTAAGAATGTTAGAGCCTTTTTTGAGAAAATGACGTTTGAGGGTTTCGAAAACGCGCAGTTTTGAGCTCATTTACTCAGAATACCTTTAAAATTTTGAGAAACTTCACAGGAAATCATGTACTCAAAAAAGTAATAATGTATGCAAAACTACTATATTGAAAATATTGATAACGTTAGAGGTATTTAAAAAATTGAATAAATTTTGAAAACTCAAAACAATACATGAAAATATGTGCCATGGTGCCATCTTTGAGAAAATCTGATTTTTAAAATTATCCATTTTCACTCAAAAATTACACGAAAATACTAACTTTAAAAAAAACGTACATGACAATCTTCTTCTTCTGCACTTCATGGATTAGGCTTGAGCCTGTTCCGTCTTCACAATTTTTTCTTCCATCGGTTTTTGGGTCTGCCTACGTCTGTTCTTCCGGTTGACGGAGTAAAGCTAATTTAGGTAGTCTTGCATTATCCAACCTACGCGTGTGTTGATACCAGTTAGTTCGGTATTTATTTATTTTGCTTCCAATTCCTTCGGCATGTAGTTTTTCCCTAATATTCTCGTTACGAATATCATCTTCTTTCGCGCAGCCTAGCGTTCTCTTCAAAACATCATTTCAATTATGAAAAACAAATTTCATTTGACGAAATCATCTGTTTTTAATAATGTAATTGTACACGAGGGTCCAAAAAATTCCAAAGTTTTGGAAGTTTCGAAAATTATTTTATCAGTAAAAATCGGACCCATATCAGTTTTATAAGTGTACTTTCTTCTTATAAAAAATGTAAAGAAAAATTGTAGACTTTTTGAGAAAATTTAGAAAATGTCTCCCGGTCTTCATGTGAAGTACTCTCAGAATTTCAAGAATTCATTTCAAAGTCGTAGGGCTTCGAGTCTGGTCAGATTGATCGGGAAATTCTCTTTTGGGAAAACATCCTATGACTAGTTTAGGCGCTGGTGTTGTTCACATTTGGACAGGCACATGGACAGATAGACAGACGTTTTGAAAATAACACTTTTTCGGTATTATAGGATCCCGAACAGTGTATTTCCGTTGAAATCTTGAAATCGATTTTCACCAGTATTACATAATCTCCTCTATATACTACGTTGTCTATATTACTCGGTATTATGTACCGAGAACTGTACGTTACCAGAAAGTAACTAGAGATGCTACAGAATTATATAGACTTTCTCGTACTTGTTAGTTTCTTTCTCTTCAGTCTGTGCTATCATAAAGGTAAATAGAGAACATATTTGTTTAATATAAACCTACTTTCTCAACGTAAGTATAACATAAAAATAAATTTGTATTAACAAATAAGTGCTATAAATACTACGTACTACAACACTGCTTTCGTAGAGTTAGTAAACTTCGCAAAAACGTTTCATTTCTGAGCGCAATGTTGATAGATTTTGATGCTAGAGTTGCTTTGTTTTCATTGTTACTAGTGAAACGAATGGGTCAAAGTAATTAAAATACGTAGACTCAATGCTGCAAAGGTGATTGAAGGCAATGTCTGCATAAAAATATATTATTAGTTTTATCAAATTATTAGTAGGCTACCTCATATAGTAGCCTACTGTAGTGTTAATCGGACGCGAAGGACAGGGGTTGTAGAGGGTGAACTCAAGTACCAAGAGGGTGAACACTATTCTGTAGGTTCGAAACCCGGGTAAGGCATTTGTGTTCGTAGGGAAGGAACCATTCCGATTAATTGAGCAATTCCTACACTCAGAACAATTGTACTTACACCGAGATTCAGCGAAGGGATACCACGGGCAAACATGTAAAGATAAAGGACAGAGATAGACCTAGATGCGATGTTTTGGGAGCCTAAGGTGCTCTTCTCTGGGAATGTCCCTGGGGGAGCGATAAGTTCCGCGAGAGACCTGGTAGATCTTTTAGTCGTCGACAGATAGTTGGGAAAAGGGTGGGGCGAAAGCAAAAATGCCAGCCAAGCCTCGAAGAATAGGAAACAATAATGAGAAAGTCTGTGCCAATCTGTAACAGCTCTAATTCCTACTGAGAATATGTTATACTAGATTATGAATATTTTTGTTACAACACAAAATTCTTTTCCACATCGTTCACTTTATTGCACACTCGGGGTTTACATCCAATTCTATTTCTGCATCTTTAGGAAAGCTGCACGTATTATATTTTGTGGTGGAGATGACGCGACTGTTGACGTCTCGGGAGATGTTCGTGACGACAGTGATTAGTACCCCGCCCGTCATCTGCGTTCGAGGACTTCCGCTGAATGTTATTCTTTCGAGAAGTAACATAGCGGAAATTCTGAAGGTATGTTTGTTAATATTTTGAATGTGTTACTGCTTATGAGATTGAATTCTCCTTCCCTTTCGATTGATGATAGTTTCTCTTCGTGGGCAATTTTTCATCTTAAATTTACAATTATATTTTAATAGTACAGTATTCGAACATTTCAGGGCGGGAGCTAGTTGCCCGCCTGGGAAGTTTGGCGCTCCGGCGAGCATGTGCAGTTTCCCCTGGTTCCGTTTCCCACCCACCCACCCCCACCAAATCCAGAATTGAGGGTACACGCGCAAGATGAAGTGAGGAATGCATGCACAAAGCATGCTCAACGTATCACAAATAGGAATGACTTCTTTCGAAAGTATGTTTGCATGATGTTTTCTATCAAACAGTCGATATTTGAATTACACTTATGTACTTTACTGCTTATTATTTCATTTTATGCTTGTTTTCTTTTTCAATTCTGTTCTCAATAAACATTTTTGCCAATGCTCATGAATAAATGTGAATGCCAAATTGTTTCTCTGTTTTCTGTTTGTTACATTTTATAACATCATTCTGTTATTTCTTGTACATAGTAATAAAATAGCGAGACTCTATATATTAAAAAATTCTCGATTAAGGACAATCAGTTCTTTTAACATATGAGAATCTTCGTGTGTTAAATCTCCTGACCAGAATGCAATTATTGAACTCCTAAGTAAACTTGCTCACAAAATCAGGATTTTTTAGCTTCAAAAGATTTCATTTTACTCTCAATTGAAAATTGGAAATATTACTGATGCATTATATCATTTTAATGTGTTATATCTTTACTTTAGTAGATAAATGGGAATTCATGTTGATTTTAGAGCAATAACTGTCAACCGATCTCTCCAAAAGACTGGTTTTGGGCAAGATATCCTGTGTCGAACCACGACACCGGAGACATTTGTCCAGCCCTTACTTTTAAATCTCGCGGCAGTTGCTCTTAACGCAGCGCCCGCCAACTATAGTAAGCCCGCGACTCGCCGTTTCGCCCCCTACTGCCCTCTCTTCCTCCAATACGATTCGTTATTTCCCTCAAACTTCATTGATGGCCGGTTCGTGTTCTTACTGAGCGAGTTGGTCATCGCCATTTTCCCATCACTGTCACATTGTTATAATCTGGTTAATCAAGAGACCATAAGGTCTCAATAAGTATTAACTTACAGCTGAACAAGCTCCGCAGAAAATCTGGATGGATATATTTGGGGCGCCATTAAGCTCGTAGTTTTAGGAGACGTAGTTGCCAGTTCAAATTGCGCACCCGAAAGAAACACGAAATCAAATTTTCTCGAAGACAAGATTTTTCTCTTCAAAATTAAATCCACCATTTGTCATGAAATTGAACATAACACCAATGGTATCTTTTTACTAAAACATTTTCAATCAGCTTGTATTACGGACATATTTCGCCCATGCAGAGCAAGTATGGGGAGCACAAGCGAAAGCGAAGGGCGCTGGGCGCAGGGGGTGGCGCTGCCCTCTGCGCGATGGTTGCTGCTGCTGACGCTCGACAACGACGATGCCAGCGCCCAGGAGCGCGCGCTGACCCACGCCCCCTTGCCCTTGGACAGCCACGTGCTCCTTGCCACGCCCCTCAACGCGGTACGTTCATTCACTTCATCATCGCTTTCCCTTGATGAGAGAGTGAATGGGTCAGAGTGTCAATGACCCCAGGACTACGCCTCTGCCCTTGGCCAGCCACGTGCTCCTCGCGAGGCTCGTCCACGCGGTACGTTATTAACACGAAATTCATTGCCTCTCAGTCAGTGAATGAGAGAGTGAGTAGTGCGTGAGCGAGGGCGCCGGACCACACCCCCTGGCTTTTGACAGTTACATGCTCCTTGTGATTCTCCTCCAAACGGTACATTCATTCACATCATCATCACTGCCCCTCGGTGAGTCAGTGATAAATCAGAGAGTATCAACGAAGCCCAGTACCTCTCTCCCCATCGACCCTCTCCGCCTCTCTCCCCTTGGACTGTGAGACAGTGACTGAGGACGAGTGCTGGCAATAGGTGCTGCAGCACCATCACTGTCTTGGTGTGTAAGTGAGTGACTGAGGATGTGTGCTGGCAGATCTGTTGCGTGTGCAGCAGCAATATCACTGACCTGGTGCGTGGGAGAGTGATTGAGGTGTGTGCTGGAAGGGGGCGCTCACCTCGCGGAAATGTTCTGTGCTGGCGCATCATCACTGTCTTGGTGAGTGGGAGAGTGATTGAGGCGTGTGCTGTCAGGGGACGCTGCAGTTGGAGGAGCTGTTCAGTGTGCTGGAGCATCATCAGTGTCTTGGTAAGTGGGATAGTGAATGAGGTGTGTGCTGGCAGGGGGCGCTGCAGCTGGCGGAAATGTTCTGTGTGCTGGCGCATCATCAGTGCCCTGGTGAGTGGGAGAGTGATTGGGGGCGTGTGCTGGAAGGGGGTACTCATCTGGCGGAAATATTCTGTGTGCTGGCGCATCATCAGTGCCCTGGTGAGTGGGAGAGTGATTGGGGGCGTGTGCTGGAAGGGGGTGCTCATCTGGCGGAAATGTTCTGTGTGCTGGCGCATCATCAGTGCCCTGGTGAGTGGGAGAGTGATTGGGGGCGTGTGCTGGTAGGGGGTGCTCATCTGGCGGAAATGTTCTGTGTGCTGGCGCATCATCAGTGCCCTGGTGAGTAGGAGAGTGATTGGGGGCGTGTGCTGGAAGGGGGTGCTCATCTGGCGGAAATATTCTGTGTGCTGGCGCATCATCAGTGCCCTGGTGAGCGGTGAGAGACTGAGGTGTGTGCTGGCAGGGGGCGCAGCAGCTGGCGGAGCTGTTCCGCATGCAACCAGGGGCGGCGGTGCAGAGGGCGCCGCGGGCGCTGTGGCGGCGAGGGGAGGGACTGGAGATGCTGCCCGACAGCGAGCTACGACGCCTCCGCTCCGACCTCCAGGGAGCTCGCCTGCGTGTTACTACCGTCGATGTGAGTGCGTCACAGAATCCGCTGGCAACGAATTTTCTTAGATCGGGTTTCAGTTTGCCCTAATTACGCAGGATTGTTTTGATGTGCCGATGAATATACCCCACCTCCAATCTAGGCAATGAAGAATGCGAAATATTTAATACTAGATTCGCAGTACTAGTAGATTTTCAATTACATGGAATTGTTTTTCAGTGTAGCGATTAGCACGATACACATATCAATTCTTTGCGACCTCGGGACAACTATTGCTTCTGCAGAAACTCTGAACAGAAGGCCCTTGAGATTGAATCCCGACTCTTGCTAGATAGGTGGAATTCAGTCACTATCTGGAGGAGAAATATCGTGGTCTGCTGTTCTGTTAAGACTGTTTTTAGAACAATAGAAAGGAATGCTGAAGGAGTACTATAACAGACGGGGCAGGTCCGAGCAGGACCCTCCATTCTTATTCTTGGCCCTTTTCCCCTTGCACTTACACTTACGTGCACTATAGTACTACACATGTCTGGAGACCATTTAGGAGCTTAGATCTTGTTCCGGCTCGGGAGGTGCCTTCCCGGTGGAAAAAGCCTGAAGAGGGAATCCACGAAAAACGATTTGTTGGTCGGCACCTGTTCTAACGTTCCAGCGAAAGAGGAACAACGAATTACATGAATCCAAAATCTGTTCCTTCTGTTGAAAACTCTGTTCCTCGCAAACTATGCATCATCGAAATTTTGTTGCACGAGTGGAGTTTTGTTACACGAGTAGAGTGGAGTTTTGTTACACTAGTTTATTGTTATCCACCGTACTTCTCTTTCATTGCAACTATTGAGGGATAAATTATTATTTAGAACTCTTTATTGACGTAACAACCTAATCGTTGTAGTAGTTGTGGGGGACATTCAACATCTGTGCGCGCACCAGGACACCTCACTGCCCTTGGGAAGGTAGCCACCGTAACCAGAACTGGATATACCTACAAGCAAAACAAGCAGTTGCTCGGGGGCCCCATTCATGAGGGGCCACTCTCTTCGGAAAAATATGCATAACACATTTTGTAACATATAACGTATTTAATGCAATAAACATACTAACATATGTAAAATTTTGTATAAAGTATTAGTTTTCATTTGAATTTGTGGAGAAAGTTTTTGTATTAAGATAAGATTTTTATTATTAAAGATGAACCTATTTTTACGCGGCGAGTCACAGGCGTCACGTTACTACTGCTATAAAAGAGGGCTGCAAGCGCCAGACGGGTAGTTGGAACTGTCGGTACTGTTGGTAAAAGAGTTTGCTCATTTGGTGTAACGTATATGTGAGCTCGTACAGGGAGCATGCCTACGTGATAGTATCTTCAGTCGGTGTACAATGGGGATATGAGCCGCGCAGAGGGATTTGGTACTTTTTATACAGTGTAAATGGTGAACTGGCTTATAGAGTGGATTGTGGTTGTTGAAAACATGGGCTGAATAAAATATTTTGTATTTCATGTGTATTTCTGAACATAACAGTAGTTCACGTGTCTCAAGCGATTGTATACCCAATGGGAATATATCCAAATATTTCCTTAATTTTTACTTATAAACAGAAGCAAAAAGGTCATAAATGAACTGAAAAAATCCAATTAATCCACATTTAGGTTTTCATTACGATAAATAATAGATACGAAACATACGATTTTAATCTGCGTCGTAACATTGTCAAGCTAGATGTGTTTTTTTACAGGGCCCACCTTTCAACATGTTGGAAATAAATGATGGAATTGTGTGTGCCAGAGGCTTTTTTCCGGAAGTATGGCTCACATTGGGCTGGAAACTAAATTTCACGTAAGAAGTTTCTTAATTTTACCTAGCAACAATCAGCGTATTGTTATTGCAGCATTGGTTTTAGTTAAACACCATTAAAATGTTTTTGTGATTTTTTTCTAACTTTATTTTCTTTTATTACTCGTATTAATTTTAACTCTTCAATGCGGAAAACCGTCTTGTTACGAAATGACCCTTTCACCTCTATACGCGCGTAACCTACTTCTGAAACGATGTACACAATCACTTTTCATTCGCTTGCACTGAAATACTGCAAAACGCAACCTAGGCTTCCCGTTGAAGAGTTAAAACTTGAGTTTGAAAACATTCTAGTTAGATATTTTGGGAACTGCTATAAATAATTCATATTATTCACTGTAGTGCAGTTTTAAAGTAATGGGAAATGATTCAATGAAAAGAAGAGTTATGGGTACAGGTTACATTTACAATGAAAATATAAATATTATGTTACGTTACATTATATCAAATTTATCACTGTTCTGCTGTGTTTTACAGTAATTAGCAGGAACATAAAATGATAGATCTAGTTTGAACTTATTTTATACTTTTTGTGAGCTTGTGCATAGATCTGAGTGGGTACCGGCGCGAGACAACGTGTACGGATCGCTGGAAGGCGACAATCGTTGGAATGGGATGGTGGGGCAGTTGGACGACGGGGAAGTAGACGCGGCTGCCGTCGACCTAACCATCACCACTGCCAGGGCCAAAGTCATCGACTTCACTACACCCATTATCACCTCTGAGTAAGCACCCTGGAGAACAGTGGAAACTATGGGCAAAAAAATACTGTATGTATACGTTTCCACGAGAAAAGAGCACAGTGGATGCGATTATGGGTAATAAATGCTGTACGTACCCGTTTCCACGAGAAAAGAGCGAGTTGTGGAAAGTGGAAATTATGAAAAACAAGAAGCATGTTTCATTCAAGAGAGCTCCTGAGCATAGTTTCCAC
This sequence comes from Acheta domesticus, assembly GCA_031308135.1. Classification (NCBI taxonomy): domain Eukaryota; kingdom Metazoa; phylum Arthropoda; class Insecta; order Orthoptera; family Gryllidae; genus Acheta; species Acheta domesticus. Next base: position 114,100,829 of record JAHLJT010000631.1, on the reverse strand, counting down.
TAAAGGTTTTTTGTTCCAGCAATAAAACTGAATAGTCATCTGGAAACAATGTCAGTAGTTACCTAATTGGAAAAATGCAGATAAATTTAGCGAAAAATAAAGATATTCGCATTTCACATCCAACTATAACTCTTCACCGAGGAATGTAAAAAAATGACCATTTTTCAAATATTTCCTCGCATATTTAAAAATATATAGTGTAATATTTTTTAGACTACGTATATTTGCAATGGGCAGCATTCCTGGATCTTTTAGGAAGTCATTTAAGCATGAAATAGAAAATTACGTTAAAGATTTTTAACATGTCTGCAAAACTCTCTGTAGATATGTTTCATTGAAATGTTTGCATTTTGTATGCTAACTTTGACCTTGGATGGCGTAAAGACTGCATAAGAGAGTGGTGCAGTTAGAGTTAATTTCGTTGAAATTCCTGATTTTTCGAAAATTGTAACAGTTCGATTTTTCAAAAATTGCATATTTCCGGCTTCTTGCTATTACGATATATCAGGGCAGAACTTTATTCCTGAGTGGAATGTGTTATTTAAATATAGATTTTGAAATAAGTTCATGTACAATTTTTTGAAAATATGAGTTGTTTTCGCGTAATTTTGCGTGAAATATAGGCACTTTTTAAACTTTTTAAAATATTTTTCCTCAAAATCGGTTCCCTCTTTTTTCTTTAAACTTTCTCCTCGTATGTATCAAAAGACGGTAAAAAATGTGGTAGTAGTATCATTTTTGGCAAACTTTCTGTATTTTCGAAAATTACAAAATTTTAACATTTCAAATCTGTAAAACTGAAAATAAAGATTTTTGCTTTAAACAAAATCAGTTCTAAAACATCAGTTTCTGAAAAAAAGTCAAATACATTTTTTGAAAAAAAGTAGTTTTTCCATAATTTTAGCTTGAAATGTAAGGAATTTATAAAAAAGTTGCTAAAAACGGCTCCAATTTTTTCAAATTTTTCAACCTTTCAAACAAGGAACGCTCAAAATAATGGCGCAGGTGTCATTTTCGTTGAACTCTCTGAATTTTTGAAAATTAAAAATATAGAAATAATGCGAGAAAATAAGGGGTGCTGGAGCACCACTAGTTGCATTGGCGGCAAGTTTGCAAATTACAATTTCAGCATTTTATATTTTGTAAAATCTCTATTCTAATTTTCCACCCTTCCCTAGTGTGGTCGTATACGCGCAGCGCGGCGGCGACCGGATGTCGAATCACGCGTTGCGTTTCGCGCGTCCGTTGGACGACGGCGTCTGGGCTGCGGTGGGGGCGCTAGTGCTGGTGTCAGCGCTGGCGCTGATGGTGGGCGAGCGGGCGGCGCGCTCGGCAGGTGACGTCCGCGCCCCGCCCCTTTACTCGCCCTCTGGTGCGCTGCTCGCCGCCGCCGCCATCTTCTGCATGCAAGGTAAGCATAGAAGACCTTTGCACCCCGCATTACAAGTTTCTGTATTTTCTTATCCAAGAATTTCATGTTAAATACTTAAAGTTTAATTACACGAAAAATTGGAGCAATTAAATTATGCTTTCTCAATTAAGTAGCAATTAAATAGTTCTGTATGATGGTCTATTCGTTTCGTGACGATTAGATGTTGTGACGCCAGCTTAATCTAAAGCCAGTTTGCAATTGATGACACAAAAATTTGAAGAGCAATTAAATGAATATTTGCGCAATTAAGTAACAAAGTTTTAAATGGTAGCTCGTTTGTTTTGTGAAGGGCGCGTGATGTCGTTGCGCCAGCTTAAGAGAGGTTCGCCGCTGACGAAGATATGTTTGTACGTGCTTGCCTTAATATGCAGTTAGCCCTCGCGGCAATCTCCCCGTACAATGACTGGGTCTAGGGTCACCCTGCCATTTCAGAGCTACTAGCTACCCGGGCTACCCGGAGTCAATGTTGCCTGTATGACAACGCGCCACTCACATGCGCCGGAACACCAAGTCCCACCTCTATGCCCAGAGTATTGGGCCACTGCCACGACGAAGCCAAGAGACCAACTAGGGGCCACCTGAACTGAGACCCAGGTGGCTCGGGGCCCCCATCCCGTCTCCCCACTGCCTGCACTTTCAGGCTATCGATCTGGATCGGACCGTAACGAAGGCAACCTGACGGTAGGTAATTTTCCGCCGGACGTCTATATGTGGATTCCAGAGTACTCCAAGAGGTATCCTTCACCCAATCCTGCCTTAAGGTCGACGGGCCAGGGGCCGAGCTGGTGGGTTGCCGGGTTGAATCGACAGCCAGGAGCTTAGCATCGCCTGCTCACTGCCTACACGCTAGGCTAACGACCTGAGTGGGGCCGCGAGACTGGGGGGTCCGGGTGATCGTCTACGATTCTACACCAGAGACGAAGAGAGAGGTGAGTCTCGCCTCCATAGAAGGCAATGCGTGCGCAGGGCAGGAGGCTCCGGCGCGGCCGTGGTGCTGCCGGGCAGCGCTGCTCGCGGGCTACGTCACGGCCACGACGCTGATGGCGGCCTACTCGGGGGCGCTGGTGTCGTCGCTGGCGGTGCGGCGGCCAGTGCTGCCCTTCCTCAGCTACCAGGAGATGCTCGACGCCGGCGGCTTCACGCTCGGCTTTGAAGAGAACACCAGCACCATCGCCTACTTCGAGGTGATTGCGGAGTAACTAGCGTCAGTGGTGATACGAGTACTATATTATGTAGGACACACCGTCCTGTCATTGAATAGTGGGAGTTCGAAGCAAAGAGATCGTTAAGACATACGAGCAAAGTCGGGGGAGGGTTTTTCATTTAGGAGGCCTTGGATAGGGTGGTAAGCTATTCTCCCTGTAGTGGCGGTTAAAACATAGGTACGCCCACCGCCACTCATACCCTCGGCGGCGCCACGTCACCGCGGGAAGGCGCGCCACGGCAGCGCCGGGGCGGTGGCTGCGGCGGGGATGGAGGGGTAGCGCACGCCCCTCTCCCCCCCTCGCCACACCCGGGCGGGGACCGGGCTGGCTGCGGCCGGGCGGGCCGGCACTTGTGAGATTGCGTCCGCACCGGAAAGACTTAAACTATCCAGCTATTCATTGTGTTCGACCCTGCTTGTTATTGGAATTTGTATTTGGTATTTGGACTTAGACCCTTAACTGTGTAACAACCTGGCAGCTTCTTTGGAACTTCTTTTGGATTACGGCACCTTGGCAGTGAACACTGTACCGGTCACTTCACTCCCGATGCTAAAATGCGTTGTTTCTAAGTGTACATTCATCCCACCATTCCTCTTTAACATTTTTATATCATATTTGACGTCATTTTCAACGTATTAAATTTACCCTATAGATTTCATATTACTTAACCAAAGGGTAGATGAGTGAACTACTTATTAAGGGAGTCGAAAATGTGAACAAGACTAGTCTTGCTAGTTCTTGAATGTGACGTGATCAATACGCGAGTTGTGAGAGCTTGAAGCAAAGGGATTCATGGGAGAGAGAGATCCGAACAAACAATAACATTAACTGATCTTCAAACTATGAGGTCAGAACAATTATGTGTAAACATCACATCATTGGGTCAGAAGCAGATTGTTTATTCTTAAAAAACTATCCATCCAGATTACAAAGTACATGATAATTCTACGTACCACACAACGATTGAAAGTCTCCGTTCATTGCTCAATAAGAGCTGTTGAATATTTTTTACATTAACCCTGCTTCATATTTATTAAATACTAAGACTGGATTGTTTCTTAAAAATGTTAGTTTAATCTTTCATTTCCACGTGTTAGTTTAATCTTTCCAACATAGATATATATTTAGAGACAGCACGTGGACGAAAGTATTTTTTGCTAGGGAATATTCTAAAATTTTAAAAATGAAAATGGGAATAAATACAATATCTGCAGACTGTAACCCTGATCACCCCCTTAACCCTAACACTGTTGATGCCGCAGCCGTCGTTGACTTTAATACTTCACGAAAGCACGAAGGAACTACGGAGTGATCCGCTCTCCGCGCTTGTCCGCCATTGGCTGTTCCAAGCAGAGTAAGCCCGAAAGTGGGCACCAGAAGATCCCGTAATGTAAGTAGACGACGGTCCTTTCGGTAGAAGTTGGTCGGAAGGTTAGAGGTTGGTCGGACGGTAGAAGTTGGTCCTTTTAAATGTCTCCAAAATGGTTTGAAGTATCGAAACAGGGTTTGCACGAAAATGGCTTCTTTTGCCCCGTAATTCGGCACATGATAGAACACATTGTTGGTAAAAATATTATATCAACATTTTACATTGTACAGAACGGAATTGTATGTCTCTTCTGTTTTCTCTCATTTCCGTCATATTTTGGTTATCTAAAGTTCCGATTCCAAATACCCCGCACGAGTAAATACCTTTCTACATTTTCACAATACAATTACGAGTAATTCATTCGTCATAGTCTTTTTCAAGCTTGATTAAGTGAAACTGAAATGCCTCCGCGAGATAATGGGGTGCTTCGTTCAGAGGGTCAAAAGTCATTTTTTACCACACTATATCGTCTGAAAAAACTGTCGATAAATTAAATATATGCATCTTGTAGAGAATATCTATCTCTCTAACTTTATATATGAAGGTTATTTAGATGAAACACATAGTTGTCGAGATATAAGATAAAAACTAAAATAGGCGCGATAGTTTTAGTTGCTACTTTTTTTTTTTTGCAATTTTCTGTGTGATGCTCACATTTGTCGAAGAGTCAAACCTCAAATTCGAATTCCGCGCCATAAACAACATACAGAATCAGTAAGAAAAAAATCCCGGTTTTTCCCTTGCCTGGTTACCTAGTGACTGACTGGACTGTAGGCAGTAGCTGAGCTCTGCTTTCCTCGTGCTTAAATCTTAATAGATCCAGAGCGTTGATGGAAGAGCTTCCCTTGCTAAACATTGTCTCGGCTATAAGATGCGAGAATTAGTGCAGCGAGCTCCCCGAATCGATGAGTGTTTACTCGGAAATGGTATTGATTGTACTAAACTGTTGCATTGTCTACATCAACGGAGCGAAAGAGCCTGAAATCGTTATTATCGCTTCCCCGAGAAGGAAGTGGAATCTACTACAGAACTTCAGTCTTCAAACGAATGAACGTCGGTAAAAGGAAACTATAAAAGTATATGTTTTATAAATGCACGGTCTGTTACATATTTGGGATTGTTTAATGTTCACATGATGCGCAACATTTGACTTGATTTGAAATAACATGCCATTACAAACAGTCCGATTTTGGATTGAATGAATAACAAAATGGTGTTTGAATATTCTAATAAGTAAATTGTCTGAATATGACAATTGGGAAACACATGAAACAATTATTTTGCTTACCAGAGATTCATATTTGAGACGACGTGAGACTTTTCTGGCAACATTTTTTCCTTTATATCTTGAAATTTTCACGCCATCCCAGATCAGGTTTGGGAAGGATAAGATTAGGTTAATTGAGTAAATGCCTTTCCTTACGAAGTAAAATTGCTTTTCGCCAATGACTTCGTTTACAAAATTTATTTGTCCGAATATACGATTTTTTCTACTTTTTTCACTTATTGAAATTTAAAATTATCTAAACAACATTTTTGAAGTGAAAATTTTCAGCTGTGAGTAGAGAAATCCGCCTGAGACGAAAAGGGAAAACACGTAGTTGTTCTTGCTGTGGCCGCTTACAGTGACAGCTGAAAGGAGTGAGCTGGATGTTGAAAGGAGTGATGCAGAGCATACTGGAGTTCCCTGGAGGAATTTCCACCAATTGTCGCATAGACTCATGTCTCCCCTCGCTGAAGCCCGCAATTGGTTCATTTTCAAAAGAACGAAGTACAAATAGCTAGGCACTCAAAAAATATTCTGCTACTTCCAACTACGAACATCGGATGTCGGTCATTAGGGGGTCAAGTGTGAGCGGCAGTTAATACTAACAATGGCTCAAACCGTTGGCGAAGGTGAGTGAGGGAGAGGGAGTTATCCAGTCGTAAACTTTCATTTTTTAATGACACAAAATATTAATATGATTTTTAAAGACTATTAATGGTTTGGAATTGTTGAGTACATTGACTATAGATTATAAAAATGTAAAATGTCCTCCTTTTCATTGAAATGTCCTCATTTTCTTGGTAAAATGTCCTCCGCTGGAAAAAAATTTCTGGTAACCCTGTCGTACACTAAATAGCTTTCCCTCGATGAGTGCAATTGTTCACTTTAAAGTTCCTGTCATTTGGTTTTCGTTTTTTCTTTCCCTCTCCACGCTTCTCGGTCTTGACAGAGAGACATTGGAATTCTAAGCAAATATTTTTACTGAAAATACGTAAATACGCACACAAACTCTTCATTTATTTTGGAGACGATTATATTAAAAACTATCGATAAATTTAGAACGCTTTGAAAAACAAAATATTGACAGTTACGAAAAAACTGCGAAAAATTAAATAAAACGGATCTACATCTCGATATGTCCCTTTAATACTCATCTATGCCTGCATTATAAAAGGCTCGAATAAAATTCTACGTATTCTAAGCCCAGTGAACTTTGCAATCCTTTTTCATGTGATCAGTAAACACGGGCTAAAACAATAGTTATTAGACAACACTCCTCTCCACAAATTCAATTATGTTAAAAAATAACCGAAAAAACCCTTTGTACACATACGAGAAGTGTACAGCATTGGCAAGTTGAGTCCATGTGAAACCGCTCTCCGGTTGCCTCCTCTGAAAGGAATTTGGTGTAGCCACTGGATCACTTATTTTCAGTGAACCAAATAGCAAATACCTTTTCCAGATCGCGTACGATAGCTCTTGCACGGGTATAATGCAGGAATATTACCAATCATGCCATGCAAAGGGCACACAAAGCTGTATCTCGGTACTGGTAGGGAAACACCGAATCGATGCCTAAGCTCCGTGACCCGGTCGAACACTTTCCAGGCGCAGATATTCAGTAGGCTCTCGGTTGTACGGACCTCAGTCATACGAACATACGAAAGACACTGGTCACTGAGTGGATAAATAAATGAAAAATCATACGCACGAAAATTCCTGCATCAGAGCTAAACACTGAAAGAAATGATTATTTTAGAGTTTTGTACTATACTTTATGTAGGTTTCTATTTTCTGCAAAAATTGTCTTGTGTAGAATAACATTATACTGGACTTTGTATTAACGATTAATACAGTAACAAAAATGTGATACTCTAAATGATTATTTTATTCCCCTACAACCCTAAGTGTATGACCTACTAGCCTACGACCTCGTAGGCTCAAAATTATATATTTTGTTTATGAAGCATTTTCTGGACTGGACTATCAGCTGGCACAGAAAGGTCCGGTCGAAATAAGTTTGTACAACGTATACTTAGAGGTAGACGACTAGCTAGAAAGCTAGATCGAATTCAGCTGCTGTCGGAAGAGAGTTCCAGCGGCCGACTGTTTTGACCGGCAGTTTTCCAAGGTTTCTCCACTCAACACCTGGCGAATGCAGGAGAAGTATTTGAACAAACAGGCCACTGACCGCTCACGGTCTTTTACTCTTCATAATCTCTCCTCTAATATACACATACACGTGCGCGCGCGCTTACTTTCACTACAGTACCACATACATCAGATACTAGTCAGGAGCTTATACTGCGATTTTTCTAATTCTGCCCCTCAAGCTCCTATGGCCACGATGGAATATCACCCGGCATTTCCTGTCTTTCTCCATCGTACCGCTAGAGGTCGCATGATCGCAAGCACTGCTCGATACTGTCGCGATGCCTGGCGGCACAACTGAGGAAGTCGCGAAATGCCATGGCATATTCCATCGTGAAGACGGTCCTTGAGGGCCAAAGTTAGAAAAATCGCAGTATAGAGCTTGTCCAGGATGGGGCGGCGCACGCTGGTGAGAGATACCTGGATAGGAAATCCCCACAAACCTACGTGTAGGTCGATACCAGATCTCGCCGTGCAGTGGGGGTAAGAACACCGCTACCACCAGAGATAAAAACACGCACTAAATTTACAGGACTAATGACCAGTGCAGTTGACGCCCCAGAAATACGAAATAATCAAACAATCAATACCTTGCAGGATGGATCGGTGCCCGCGCTGCGCGCCCTGTACCAGCAGGCCGTGCGGCCGCACCTCCACGAGCTACCGTTGGGGGACGAGGAAGGCTTCGCGCGTGTCTGCCAGCGGCCGCGCTACGCCTACTTGGCGCCGACGTCGTCGCAAGCGCTGCTGGAGGGCGAGGGCGCGCCGCCCTGCGACGTGGCGCCGGTGCCCAATACGGCCCTGCGCGACAACCTGGCCGTCGGCCTGCGCCGCGCCAGCCCCTACCGCCGCCTACTGAACCAGCAGTGAGTGGCCACGCCTCCCTGCCCACGGGCAAGCTCTTTGGTGCTCATTCAAAGGGCAATAAGTATTGGGAATTTCATTTATTCCAAGTTTACTACATAAATATGTTCTAACGTTTTTTAATGAACGTAATTGGATTTAGACAACAACCTGGAGACTTTTGAGATATTGATTCGAGTAACATTGTTTACTTTCTCTTATACGTGCGTATGTATGTACGGAGAAATATAGAGAAAATTATGTAATGTAAAGTATAGTAAGTTATGTAAAGAAGTAAAGAGAAAGTTATGTAATGCGACGACAAAAACAGCGATTTTGTATTCTATTATTAACGTAAGTGGAGGATTCTCTTAGAAGCGTGTTTTTGTTTATTTGTTATTTAATTCATTTATTTATTTCCAAAATGGTCGCGTTTTGGAGATAACATGATTGATGGTTGTTTCGAGTTCCTTCTTCTGGTTGCTGTTAAAATAAAGACTTGGTCATTTATTTGCTTTTGAAATATGATAATAGCTATTATTTACGTAGTGTCAGTAGTGAATCGAAAACCCTTAGTGCATCGAATAATTTTACGAATACTTATTGTACGTATTACTCTTTTGATATTGTTTTAGTGCTTGTATTTTCACATACTTTTAATTTCTTATTGTGGTTTTGAAACATCATGCCATTATTTTTTTCACAGGCTACAAACCCTTCATAGCAGCGGAATAATTCGAAGATTGTATAGTACACTGTGGCCCCAGCACAAGATACCACCAGCAGATCATAAATTTAAAGGAGTCGGAATGTCAGATATAATTCCACTCACAACGCTGTTCTTAATAGGATTATTCATTGGGTTGTTTCTACTAGCTGTAGAAAATCTAGTGTTACGTTTTCAACCAACACCACTTCCTTGGCTCTACTTCGATCAACTAAATAGACAATTCTCACAAAATATTAGCAATCACAAAAAAGTGAAGAAATGGGCAGATATTAAACGCAGGTAAATCTCAAAATTACCTAGAATATTTTTGAAAGTGTGATGTTTAAGTGTGAATGCATCTCCACATTTTCAAAAGTCTTTATTTATTCCACTTTGCGCACGCAGTAGGCCCTACTATGTGAAAGACTTCTCATACAGAATGTTCTAAACGTCTGGAGCCTATAGGAAGGTCAAAGATAATACTGTCTTGATAGTCTTTTTGCTAACAAATATATAGTGTGAATCTCATATAACGATATTTCACATATGCAATATTGAACATCGCGCCCTTGAGCGGTATGTACCTCGACTTGAACTGGTGTGTAGTACACGTTCTGGCGCAGTCCCAGATATTTCGAGAAATTACAAGTATTAAATTGTTGTTGGAAACTCTGGGGTCCTTGTACTTTATAAGTTAGAGATTGTGTTCTTCAAACAATAGATTCTAAAATCGTGTTAATTTTCCAAAAAGTGCCTTAAAAATATTTTCTCAAAACTGGCTTTCTTTTTTTATTTAAATTTTTAGTGCGGATAGAGCACATAATAATATTGAATTATACGGCACAAAACATAGAAATGTCTCTTTTCAAAAATAAGAATTTTATTATTTCTCTTATTGTTGTGGACAGAAGAAATTTAAATGGTCTCCTCTAAAGTTTCTCGATATCTAAAAAATATTGAATTTGAGCAAAAATGCCCACTTTGTGAAAAGCCCAACTAATATATTCTGAACTGCATTTTTGTTGCAAAAATGGTCATAGAAAATTGGTTTCAGTCTTCCGTTATATTCTAATTGCTGAGTTTCGATTAAAATATAAGAAGAACGAAAAAATAAGAAAAGGAAAAAAGCGTTTTCTGATCAAACATTTTGTTTGATCTCCAACATGCCCCTAACATAAATGGAAACGTAATAATTGAAACGTTCTCTAAACATTGTGTTCAACATTTCCTGTTTACACGTAGAGAATTTTAAGGACAACGATCGTATACTATTATTGCGAGAGCTATAATAAGCAATAATGAATTTTCGCGATTTGCACTGACAAAAAAATATGCTGAATATTGATTCAGCGCTAATAAAAGAATATTGGCCACCCGGGGTATGCAGAATGAACTTTAATTTTCCTTATTAAGTGGGTCTCGGAGATATTAGTAAATGGGCTGTATTTGAAGCAGTTCTATGTATAAAAGTTTGCAAGAGATTGCAGAAATATTATTCCATGTATTATATGCAGGCTGTCCCACCAACTATGGACCACCCTCATAACTTTTAAACGGTTCAGGATATCGAAATGCAGTTTTCGCTGAATACTATAGAATCATGGGGCAAGTAACATGCCGTAGAGAAATTGTCTATAATATTTTTAGTTTTCGAAAAATTTAATCATCTTTGATTTTTTAAATGGAACTATATATTTTTCTCAGCAGCAATGGATAGATCACGAAAAGAGGAATAAAATGATTTATTATTTTTTAGACTATAGCAGGAAGCGGCCGGCCTGTACGTGAATCGATAGTGGCAAAACAAAAGAATGACGCGCCGCGGAAAGTCATATTTGATAATTTTGAAAACGCGTACAGAAATAAAGTCTGACTAAATAGCGAATTAGAGATGAAATAAACAAACATTTTGGTCTTTGTTTGGACGCAATCGGACGACGGGTTCGCTTAATTTTTGAATGTGTAGATATGGAGAAAAGTTCACGTGACATGTCAAAATACAATAACATAAATGGCAAGATTTTATGAAGAAACCTTGATGTGGGCGACGAAAAGCGTTGCAAATCATCATAATTTAAAATTAACGAAATTCTGGAATACTTAAAAGACTTATAGAACGTCGGAATTATTTATTTTGAAGAAAAAAGTGTATGTTAATAATGTCAAAAACAATTGACGAAGCAGTGCATAATTTCGACATAGAAATTCATCATTTTCGGCATGTTAAGCGTTGGAAAAGAATTTTTTAGCAATAAAACTCGGACATTGAGCATAAGCAGTAATAAAGAAACATAGAGTCATGTCAAAATAACTAATATTTTAAATTTTAGAAAAAATCCATGAAGCAACAATAGAGATGCAAGAATGGAATTCGCCGGCATGTAAAAACAGTAGGTAATAGCACGAAGTGACATGGTGAATCGCCGCTGATTTCATGTCACTTTTGAGTCAGAGCTCGTGATGGCAACATCGAATTCATGTTAGGCGGTTTTGAGATTTTTATGCAAGTCGAAAGCGTCTTTCAAAACCTTCAGGCCGCGCTCAACAATATCTTCATTGTTGTAACAAAGCAATCTCTTTACAATATATATATATATATATATATATATATATATATATATGGTGTCCGGGGAGGAAACGTCGAAACTTCTAAAATAAGCTCTTAAGACAATTCTAAGCAAATTTTTTCTAATAAACTACGTGGATATTCCGAATGGTTGAGCCGCAATAAGCACTCAAAAGTTGCCAAGAAAAATGTATTTCTATGCAAAAATTTGCATTATAGAAGCAAAGAAACACTCCAAAAACATGTAAGTTGTTTATTATTTACAAAAGAAATTAATATATTTGTTCAGCATGAAAAATTAAGCGAGAAATAAAAAAGCACCCAATTCACACAATTCGACTCCTTTTTTATTTCGCGCTTCATTTTTGTGTCTGAGCAAATATATTCATTTCTTTTGTAAACAATAAACAATTTACATGCTTCTGTAGTTTTTCTATGCTTCCATAATGCAAATGTTTGCCTAGAAATCATTTTTTCAAACCAATTAATTAATAAACACTTACGTGTCATAATATCCAACGTTTGTCCGGTTATTCCTCATGATGAAATAGTAAAAGTGCTTCATGCCAAACAAATTAAGAACACTACCAACATCACATTCATTAGAGCTGGTATTTCAGAACTAAGCCTATCCCACATTACGAGCTTCCGAAGACAAGTCTTCATTGATCCAGATGATGTCAAAAATTTACCGGAGTCCACATTACTATATTATCAAGACACTACTTACAGAATTTATTTCTCTACAGACAATATAACTTATTTTCAATGCAAACAAGAAGGACACATTGCCAGTCAATGTCCTTCCAAGCCTTTGAATGATGGAAAAGACCATAACCCCACTGACATACCAAACATCACACCTCATAATGAAGATACTCTGAAGCAACCAACCCAATTTCTAACACAAGACCACTTACCTCCTCCAATGGACAGTACAAAATTTCCTAATTTAAATAAAAGGAGTATTCCTTCTGATTCTTCATCACTACAAGAAACATTAAACAATAACATGCATACTACTGCTGAAGTGTCCCAAAAGCAACCCAGGAAAAAAAGAGGAAGAACAAAAATGAAGAACTCAATGACCAAGACAACTTACCATCTAAATCTGTTGAAGAACTTATTGCCCCCATAAAAGATATGATTGAATCCAATCCAAATAAATTCCCCTTAACATATAATCAATTTAAATCATTTTTAGAAAATTCATTTGGATCTCCAGATCCCATATTGATAGTAAAAGATTACTCCAATGACACTGAAGCTATTATAAAAATGATGACTGTGACTTATCCTAAACTCACTGAAAGATCCATCAAGAATAGATTTACAAGGATCATTAATAAACTGAAAATTAGTACTTCAGTACAAGAAGTTTGTGGAACTGGTACAAGTTCTTATAACTTCTAAAATATGAAAATTTTACAATGGAACGTTAATGGCTTTTATACTAGATTGGAAAGTATCCAGTTTCTTTGTAATCTACATAATCCAGATATTCTATGTATTCAAGAGACTAATTTTAAAGATAAACATTTTGGCAACCTAAATGCTTGAATAAAAACAGTCGCAATTTGAACTATGCTTGTGGAGGTGTAGCCTTATATACTAAAAATTATATACTCACAGAACAAATCAATATTGAATCAAAAATAGAAGTTGTTGCTACTAAGATTCTTTCTCCCTACCATCCTTTTCATATGCAATATATATATTCCAAACAGCTATTCCTTCGAAAGTAATGAAATATGTGATATTATTAAACAGTTACCGAAACCTTTTATATTATTAGGAGATTTTAATTGTCATCATTATCTTTGGGGATCATATAAGACTGACTCAAGAGGGTTGAAAATTGAATCTGTTATAGAAGAGAATGAACTGATAATTCTTAATTCTGGACAACCTACTCACATCAACATCAGTAATGATAAGTTCAGTGCCATTGACCTTACGCTTTCCTCTTCCCGATTCGCCCATTGACCTTACGCTTTCCTCTTCCCGATTCGCCCAAAATTGTAACTGGTATGCATCCGAATACCCTTATTATAGTGATCATTATCCTATATTCATCGATATCCTCAGTCCCAAAAGCAATTATTCACCTCCGCCTGCTGCCCCGAAATGGAATTTCAACACTGCTGACTGGACTAAGTACCAAAATCAGATTGATGTTTTCCTTACTCAGGCTAATCTACTCAACGATGTTGGGAATATAGACAAAACTATTCAATCCTTCTCAGATATCATCACCAAAGCAGCAAATGACTCAAATTGTCAATATAAAAATTCATTCAAAAGGAAAAGGGTACCATGGTGGAATGAGAAATGTGAGGAGACTATCAGAAAAGCAAAACATGCTTTTAATAGATATAAAAAACAAAGTACTCTTGAAAACAAAATTGAATACAAGAGAACCAGAGCTGCAGCCAGAAGAACCATTAAAGACAGCAAAGCTAAAGCCTGGACTAACTATGTTTCATCATTATCCAGTCAAAATAGTATATCTGAATGTTGGAAAAAAGTCAAAAGAATTCAAGGAAACAAAAGAAATAACACAATTAACTTTATACATATTGAAAATCAAGTTGCAACTCACCCTGTACTAATTGCCAATGAATTTGCTGATACCTTTGCAAAAAATTCCAGTACAGTGAACTATCTCAATGAGTTTATTCCATATAAAAATGAACCAGAAAAATCAACAAATTATTCTGGTTAAAGAAGAAAACTGTCAACTTAATGAACCTATTTCACTATCTGAATTAACCTCTACCATTGAGTCCACAACTAATAGCGCTCCTGGTCCAGATAATATTCCCAATGCCCTTATTAAAAATCTCTCTTTGAAAGGCAAACAAACCCTACTTGCAATATACAATATAATATGGAATAATAGTATCTTTCCTGAAATATGGAAAACAGCAACTATTGTGCCAGTACTGAAACCTGGAAGAGACCAATCGAAAACTGACAATTACACACCTATATCATTGACATGTAACATGTGCAAAATTTTAGAAAAAATGTGAACAAAAGAATTAGATGGTTTATGGATAATCAAAAAAATATTCATGACAATCAATTCGGTTTTCGTCCTGGTCATTCTACACATTCCCACCTTATCAGTACCGAAACTTATATCCAAGAGGCATTTATTAATAAGCAACATGTGATTGCTGTCAACCTCGATATCGAAAAAGCCTATGACATGGTCTGGATACTTCGCATCATGTATAAACTTCAAGAAATAGGAATCACAGGAAATATGTTTGAATTTCTCAAAAATTTTGCACTTGACCGTAGAATACAGGTGAGAGTTAATAACCACCTATCTGATATAAGGAAACCAGAAAACGGCGATCCTCAAGGATCCGTCTTAAGTGTGACATTTTTTCTGGCCATTAATGATGCAGGTCAAGATATAAAAGCTCCAACAATAGTTAGAAAATATGCCGATGATGTAATTGTCCTCTGTAAAGGGAAAAACTTAACTACCACTGAAGAAGCTGTACAAGAAGCTTTAAATAAATTATATTCCTGGTCCCTTAAGTCTAGTTTTAAGTTGTCAGCCAAAAAAAACGAATGCATATTATACCCTAAGCGCAACCTAAATCCAACTCTCCATCTGTATTTAGGGCAACAAACCCTACGATCTGTGCAAAACATCAAAATACTAGGATTAACTTTCGATTGTAAAATGACATGGAAGAACCACATCTTAAATCTGGTCAACGACTGCAAGAAGAGACTAAATATTCTTAAATGTTTAGCTCACAACAAGTGGGGAGCTGACAGAAAAATCTTATTACTAACGTACAAATCAATTATTAGAAGCAAAATAGATTATGGATCACTGATATATAATTCAGCCAAACCAAATGTATTAAAGGAACTTGAAACCATTCATAACCAAGCCTTGAGAATCTGTACAGGTTGTTTCCTCACAAGTCCTATTGGAAGCATCCTAATATATGCTCAAGAACCATCACTAAAATTCCGAAGGCAACTGCTGAGCATTAGGTATGCAATTAAAGCTGCCTCTTAATGCCAATTAATGCCAATTAATCCTATTATACATAATTATGTATTTCCCCCATTGCCAACTGTGCATCAAGACTACCCTCACCACAAACCTTTCTACTCCAGAGTTAAAAATTTACTAAATGAATTCAATATTCAATACAACCTTATTGAGAAACAAAGAATTCCTGCTGTGCCACCTTGAACTATTCCAAACGTCAAAATCGACTTGACCTTAACCAAATATCAACAGAGAAACCTATCAACTCACAAATGGCTAAACAAGTCCTGGAATTATATTGATGCAAACTACTCCAACTCTTCTGTAATCTCCATTCACGGCAGTTCCAATGAAACCGGAAAAGAAGCCATAGTATGCATGCCTGATAACACAATTAAGTTCCAGCTTAAGCAATATGCCAGCCATAAAACTACAAAGTCCTATGCCTTAATGTCAGCACTTAAATACATCCCCAAGCTTCACTCTCCTAATGCCATTCTGCTCACAAGCTCATTATCATCAGTCAACTGGAGCAAGAGTACTAAAACAGAAATAAACATCGTTATTATAGAAGAATATCTTCAGATCATTAAGGCGGGAATAAATTTGGTTCTAGTATGGATCCCTTCTCAATTTGAACCGGTCTTCATAACCAGAGGCGCCAGTACAAGTAATACATTAATTGATCTTCAAATATCAACAAATGTACATAACTTATCATGTACAGTTGAAGACATTTTAAAATTTGTTGAGGAAGAAATGAAAAATAAATGGAGCCATGAATGGACAAATTATAAAGCCAGTTATCTTCGTAAATCTATAAACAGTTTTTATGCACTAGGCACCGACACTAAATTCCGACGTAGGGAGCAAGTAGTCCTTTCAAGAATACGAACTGGACATTGTAAATTAAGCCATCTCTATTTGATCTAAAAATTACCTCCACTCTCATGTCATTTTTGCAATTCACCTTTAAACCTTGATCACATTTTCAAAGTATGTTCCAGGTATAACAGCCAAAGAGTATCAAATGGATTTAACCACCAATCAATACTGTATTCTAAAGAAGACCAAGAAAACATAATCAAATTTTGTTTAGCCATTAACATATTTATTGACATTTAAAGCCAATGGATTCATGTAAAGTGTAATTGTTGTCCGTGAATTGTTATTACTACTGTAAGATAATTGTAAATGTAATTGTTATAATTTTCTACTACTGTATTGTAACTATACTGCGATTTTTCTAAGAAGGACTCTCAAGATAACTCAAATCCCATCTTCGCGATGGAATATGTCACGGCATTTCGCGTCTTTCTCAGTCGTTCCGCTAGATTTCGCACAATCGCGACCGTATGAATCAGTGCTTGCGATCATGCGACTTCTACCGGCAAGACCGAGAAAAGACGCGAAATGCCGTGACATATTCCATCGCGAAGATGGGAATTGAGTTATCTTGAGAGTCCTTCTTAGAGAAATCGCAGTATAACTGCATTATAATTAAATTGTAACTGTATTATACGGGAAGTCGCTAATAACCGCGATGTTGATGCGACTAAAAATAAAATTAATAATAAAAAAAAGAATTGTAACCGCAAGAAGCGAGTTGGTATCCAGGTAGCAAATGCGCGTCACAATGACATCTTCGTTTACTTCACATCCATTTCGTTTACATCAAAGGGTCCATTTCGATCGGCTCGCTAAGAACACTTTAGGAATTTTTCTTAGGCATCCCAGAATAATTTATTAAATACGTATTTTTAAGTTGGATTAATAAACAGTGTTTATTAAACTCTGTCATCAAGCACACAACGAGAAATGGCGATTATTGGCATTGCTTGTGACTATGACAAGAATTTGGTTTTACGTAGGTTTTGCGCACGAGTTTTTGAGTTAACCCACGTGGTTTTCAGTGAATTCAGAGTTTATTTTTAAATCTCTAGTGAATGCTATTCTGGCGGAGTCATGAAATAAAATGACTTATTAAGTTGATAATGATGTGTAAGTACTAGTGTGGGTATTTTTTTGTACAATAAATTCTTAGCAATGTTTCAATGAATGAACCTTAATATCTTTTAAGACCCAAAAAGTTGAGCTATCGATTGCAATTCTAGCATCACAATGGCATGAAGGAGATAGCCCTTAATGTATACTATATTTACACTATATTTACTAAATAATTATCTCTTAATTGCAAAACAATTTGTATATTATCTGAAAGTGATGTTTGGCGTCACTCAAATGATGTAATAAAGATGACTCGGGGATTAACATTGTGATTGAAACGGTATATCATTAAGATGTTCTTGCTAGCTGGTTAAGGACTCCACTTTTATTGAACGTCATCACATACATTCAGGTGCTTATCAGGACATAAATTTCGTGCAATTCTTCACGAAAATTCTTTAATAACTTTAATTTCTAAGGAAATAAGGCTAGCTAGTGAAAAAAATATATTAACATATTGCAGATTTAAAACAAAATGCCGATGAGTTCCTTGATTCCTTAAAGCTAAAACTTTGTATTATAGACGTAACATGCAAAATTATCTGAACTTCGCGAAATGTTTTTGGAAATGTAATTATTATGCACCACATTAACACTACCAAATTATTATGGACCACATCTACACACAACCCAAAACATTTCATTACAACTCTAAAATAAGTTGAATGATTTAAAAATAGAATTCAAAATAATAATTTGTACATAGGGCGTATTTGTATCAATTAATGAAAATTTGAAAAGTATTCTAAAAATTTGGGAACTAAATATCGAATAATAAAATTCAAATTGCACTGAAGCATATTCAGTAAATTTTGGAAATCAAATTAATCACGCATGTAAGCAATTATTTCTTCTTAAATCTTTTTAACTATTGTCATATCACATGCCTATGTTGGAATTTTAAAAATTTTCTTCCAATTAACAATGCGACTAAAGTGCAAATTGTTTACACTTATCTCACTTGTTTCTTATCACCACAATTTATTTTGTAAAATCCTAAATAATAACGTAATATCGTAAACGTATTTCTAGCCCTCTCGACGAGGTATAAGATCTGAGATAAAAGTAAATTGGAACATTACGTGACCATTTATGCCTTTTCTGATTAACATTACACTTTCTCATAGTTGCCCTAATGAACACGTTTTCTGATACGGAAAGAAATGAGAAAATAAATTTCACCTGCTACAGATTTTGTAAGAACATTTTCTCTATTAATCATAGGTGACGGAATGTGGTTTCACCAAGGTTGAGAAAAAACATCCATTAAGTTCCCATCTAAGCCAGTCCACACTGTAGTATGTCAGTCTTTTCGGTCGATAAACGTACCGATCAATTATCACCACCCCTTGTTCGTGGTTCTGATGAGATGCGAGGTTGCGAGAACCCAGCCCTGTTAATTACACTATGTTTGCTCCGGAAACAGGTGAACCAGCTTACAAGATAACGATCCTTCAAAATGAAAATGTGTTCTTGTTTTATCGAGAGTAATGAAACACTTATCTGGTCATGAATAAAACAAGTCGAACTGGGCACCATCACATAAGTATTACCTTATGGTGGTCATGTGTCGTCTGCATTCTGCATGTGATTACGGGAACTGTATTGCAACAAGTTTTGAAGACGGCATCGATTAAATTTACATGTGCAAATTAAGGGCGCTTGGATTTATTTTACTTCTTCACGTACGACTACCATCCACATTCAGCTTCCTCTCCGCTTCAGATGCTGCAAATTTAATAGTAGATGTGCAGAAGCAATATCATTCTACGTGTGTAGCTCTTGTTATCGCCGAAGATTATTTCGGTACGTACCAACTAATAGTCAGTTTTTAATTTCTATGTTGAATACAATAATTATATATCTGAATCAAATTAATATTCTATTACGAATCGTTCTAAATAAACTTGGGTTGAGTATTTTAGAATAATACACACACGCACACACACACACGCACGCACACACACACACACACACACACACACACACACACACACACACACACATACACAAACACGGGTAACACGAAATATTTTTCCACTAGTTCCAGAATTACAGTTGACTTTAATTGGTGGAGTAAACAAATTGTATCATGTACATGAATATTATAATTATGAATCACTGAGAGTATAATTTATATCGCACACGCCTAACACTTTGCTTCGTCGAATACAAATTTTGAACTATTTTGTTAATGTAAGGTTCTAGTGTTCATGTAGGGTACTAGTCAATGCGTTAACGTCAGATACTAGTGATGAGAAGGAAGGAGGGATAACTATTGGAAATACATACTAAAATAAATATGAACATATTCTTAGTTATTTCACACCATCCTACCATATCTAGGTTTTCAGCAGCTAGTTCATATTACTAAACAATTGCAGCTGACGTGAATTTCAGTAAATTGGTACAATTGTAATTTCCGCGTCAATGCTCTCAGTACATCCCCTGAGTTCCCATTCAACTCAATTTTTGCGTGTTTAGGGAAAGTTGCGTTTACTCTCTTTTGTGGTGAACTTGACGCGTTTGCTGACGATTCGGAAGGTGTTTGTGACGATGGTGATAGAAAACCCACCGCTCATCTGTGGCCGAGGTATTCCGCTGAATGTTGTCCTCACAAGATGCAACATCACGACATTATTCAAGGTAGGTATATTCATTGTTTTGAATGTATATTTTTTATCCAATTTTATAAAACGAACAATGTTTCACGAATAATACCTTTGAAACAGCGTGCAACTTGTCTTCACTATTTCGACTGAAGTGCAAAGCCGTGGTAACTTTTTTTATATCTTCAATTTTTTCATTCCTCTTCACATTTCCTATGTACATCTAAGATATCCTGCACATCGCGTCAGTTGGGCCAACCGAGTTTTCAAGAAATTACTTTATTAATGTTTTTTACATGTGCTTTTGTCAATTAAGTGTTTAAATCAATTAGGTGTTTTAATCTTCTATAACGACTAATAAAAACTAAAGTCCTCCTCTTATTCAATTTCTCGTCTTCATTTATGAAGAATTTTGATAATTTGAACTTCGTCGTCTAAATGTTCAATATCTGCAACTTCAACACTTCATGTACCTACCTGCCATTGCTTGACGATATAATACAGCCTTGAACTCTGAACGGCAGTTTCTTGCTCGTGTAATTACCAGTATTTGCTGTGTTTGCATACATAGAAACATTTCCAGATTAAGTTCAAGATTAATATTTTACAGAATTTATAAATTTTTAATTTGTGTCTTAATGGAGACAACTTACTGAGACTAAAAAACTTCACATTTTTTATGTGCGATGTGGTTCCTAAAATTACGCGAAAGCAACTTTGGGTACTCGTATTTTGCAGAGAAGTAGTATACACAGTAAGTATGTGATACATAATACTCACAGTGCAGATTATTAAGTTTATTTTCGAAAGTAAATGTACGCACCGACTTGACCAAATCAAAGTAAAGTTTATTTTTAACTTCTAGGAAAGGAATTTTAAGTTTTGTGAAGATTAAATATTTTTTAGGACAGGGAGGAAAAGAGGAATAAAGTCTTCATCGTAATTTTGAAATTAAGTTTTGTACTGACTCAATAGTTATTTTTGAATTTTATCGTTTTAAATAAATCACGGAGCTTTTTAAGCATTGCGTAAAAATTTATTTTGAATTACTTTAGGTTTACGAAACTTAGTTTCTGCAGAACCTCTCTAAAGATGAAGACCATATATGTTCATCAAAGACGGTAGAATGATTTATTTGAAAATGGATGTCGTTTCGGTGCTAGTGAATGATTTTTATTGATATATGGATACAATTTTAACATATTTATAAATGTGTTGTTTCCTATAGAATTTATATGATTTTTTCTAAGTAGGAGAAGGTTGAGTGGTATTGGCCACCTTAGCTTTAAGCATGATTTCTTAAAAAAAGGTTAGATAAAATGATTCCAAAAATGCAGAATATGAAACTTTAATCTCTTGCTCACACACGCTAACAAAGCTGTTTGGTTTGAAAGTAAAATAATATGATTATTTGGGGATAGTAAAAATCGTTGACAATTTACATGTCTGAAAAGTGGAGGGTGGTATCGGCGAACTAAATAAATAATGGTAAAATAATTTTAATGGAATTTTTTACAGCAATTCACTACGGTCACTATTAAGACAAATATTTCATTGCTTAATACAACGAAAAAATTAGTGTTTGGTTATATGGGAAAAGAACAGTTCTTTAATTAAAAAACAAAATTAATTAATTTACCCTTTGCACTTTTAGTGCTGCAGGATTATCTGCTTAGGGTTAGAGGAGGTTAGGACTCCTCTTTCAGCCATTTTCCCGGTTTTATCCCCACTTCCAAGGCCCTCTGTACAGAAGAATGTAATGGGTATCTAGTAGATGGTTGTGTCTCTAGAAGTGGGGTGAAGATGGCGTGGCAAGCGACATGCTTCAACCGGACACCTTTTTCCCCAATATTTACTGTTAATAAAGCCAGTAAATATTGGTACTCATTTGGAAAGAAGGCTGAGTGGACCTAAGGATCGCCCTGAATAGGACATCATCGGATAAAAATCCACAGCCATGCTTGGATTTGAACCCGGGTCCCTCAGGTTAGCAAGCGAGTGTCCTAACCACTACGCTGCCACGACCCTATATTAAAAAAAACAACAAAAACTTAACTACAGGGGCGTAGCGTCCATGGATGTGAATGATGTGTTACATACCCTGACAACATGAGCCATTTTATTTTAAAATTATTGTAAATTGTCAATTTATTAGTTTCTTTTTCTACTACAAAATATTTCATTATATTTTAAACATTGCGCCTTTGAGAATACGATTCTTCACTAGGATGAACGAATCAGTGTGAAATACCGCCTAGCCTGCGCTGAGAATCAGATGCACACTGACCCATTACATTCAGGGTGCCTACTGCGGTGCCTACGAAAAACCTGTCCTTTTACGAAACTTCATTGTTCTCTTCGGTGTTTCTAAGAGAACGAGGTTAATTAATGAACATTGTCGTTTTATTTAAGTTTCATTACCTTATTTTAATGCATTTAGCAACTATATATCTGTAGCCAATTTAGGTTAGGGATTGTGCTGGTTGAATGCACAATGGTATGTGACTGCAATCCACATCTGTGTCCTGGAATGGCGAACACCACGCGATCCAAAGTGTCCTACATAATTATGGAGTCGTATTTTTGTGCCGTGGACGAATTATAGCACATGAGAAACTAAAAATTATTTGAAAAAAATGAGAGGATAGAATTTTATTTAAACAGCCAACATAGGCTATGTTGAGCAATACAACCAAAGAGATTGGAAATAAACACAACGGTGATATAAGGGATAAATACAATGGTAATATAAGGGAAAATAGGGAAATTCTGTCACATTTCATTTGAGTTGTATGCTTTTTTGGGACACAAGTGCTTGTATTTTCTAGCCATAATGAAAATAGGGGATCATCAAATAGAGAAAATTTCTTGGAATATATAAGTGAAATAATGAAATATGATAAAACTGACAAGGTTGATATGAAAATTCTTCTGTTTCGTGCAATGTCACCAAGAAATTCAGTCATTGGATTTCAAATGTGAGCACGGTTATGTCCCGTGAAATTAAAAATGAAATTTCTAAAGCCTCTTTTGTCTCCGTCATACTAGATAAAACCCTTGATGTAAGCAGCAAAGGACAACTGTTAACTGTTGTTCATTACGTATCTGTAAATTGATTGATTTTCTCTTTCCTGATATATTTTTATTATAGATCATTGTTTTACATTTTATAAATTATGCTAATTCTACTGGGTTCGAAATCATATGAATTGGACAATTTTGAAAATCATTGGGTTTGATAGTGCTCTTATTATTAAAGTATAAGGACACACATTTATATTTTGCTAGGTCGTGAATTTAAGTCAACTTTTTCTAACATTCAACCAGTAAACTACATGAAGTACGTGAGCTATTATTACTTTTACTGGATCAGTTATCTGTGCTCTAATTGATCAAAGTGACAGAAATGGTATTGGTGAATGAAAAATATTTAAATTATAAATAAAGTTTTGAATTATTTTCTCATTTCTCGAGTTACATACCCTAAGCCAAAACTCAGGCTACGCCACTGCTTAACTATTATGTTCAATTTATAGCTTCACAAATATCATTTTTGAAGGGGTTTTTCTTTTGAATTTACCTTCATAATGACTATGTCCATATTATTTCCTCCCATTTCCCGCGAATTTTACCTATAGTTTCCTAAAACACGGACAAAATCCGCATTAGTATTCGAATATTACCTCCTAACAACCTACACACAAGAAATACGGAAAAGTGAAGAGAAGGCGAAGAACTGTCCGGTACCATCCGATTCTACTTTGTCCGATACCAACCTTACGACCCTCATCCTTCAGAACAATACAACACAGATATAAATTGTACAAACAACCTTGCACTGCTGTACCGTAACAAATACAAGTAATCATATTAGTCACAATAGAATGTATTTAAACTTATCCAAAGAGAAGTTTCAAAGCTCCAAAGTTATTTTCATACACTGGTCAACATAAAAAAAACGTAATGCATATCGCAAATAAATAACCAAACTGATTGATGTACTCACCTAATACGGCGTTTGCAAATTCGTTTCCAGGAACACACTGAGAGTGTGGCACGTGCTACCACTAGTGCCCAGTATCCTAAACTACTTTTGTCAGATACCACCCGCTGTCCGATATCACCCGACCTTCCCCTAAGTTCTATTTGTCTCTATTTGTTGGCCTAAATATGACAAATGAGAAAGAAGGAATCCATGGAATCAGAGAATTACTGAGTATTAATAAATTAATAACTCGTAATTTTCTGAACATTCAGACCAGTTACTATTTATTTTTCATTTACTGAACATGTTAGGTAAAATATTTAAATCTTGTAAGTGCTATTCTTAGATATTTATCTGAAATAAATATTGATGAATTATTATCAAATAAATCTATTGTCGAATTTAAGAGATTAAGAATGTCAGAAATAAATTAAATGACGTTGGAGATAATCTTAAGGTTCGTCCACAACTATGCAATAATCTGATGAATGTTAAATATGAATAATCTTTACATGTTTGAATAAAAAGGAAAAAACATTATTAATTTTTAAAGATAATAAGGGAATCCAAATTTACGCATTTTAGACAGTAGCCCATCATACCATTTAAGACTTTTATATCACAATAATTCTTAGATGCGTTTTAATGTTTACAGCAATAATAGTTGTGAATGAGGCTATTATTCACACTCCGCTACCTATGCATGTTTGCATTCACAATTGTACCACAAGTTTCGAACCACTGAGGTGACTGACACCAAAGCTGGCACGAATACATATGAGCGACCGAGAATCAAAGTACCGGGCGTTGCGCTATTTGAACAATCTTTTACAAAACTCGTTTTATTGCAACCCGCACTCCAGGCCGGGGTGGGAATGGAGGGGTGGCAAGTCGGAGATACAATGGTGAGAGAGCTGAACGGAGTACTGAGGGCGACGCTTGGAAGGGAGGGCGGATGAGCTCGAGTGGTGTGGAGCAGGAAAGGGGTTGTAGCAAATGCGGTGGAGCAGAGCGTGGTAAAGAAGCGGGGAGGAACGGAGCGAGCAGGGCGGGGCGGGTTTTTCCGTGGGAAAAAAGACGTGGCGGAGGTAAAAATGAAATTTCATTTTATACCATTCATTACTTCTTACTTTCTCGCGCTTACTTCGTAAGAAAATTAATTGTAATCGTGCGCCGGGAAAAGGCAAATTTTCGACTGAAAAACCCTTATTGCCAGGCTCTGGAAACGGAAAAGTGTTTAAATTTTGTTCATATACGTAATTATTTCCTCTGAGAAGAGGTGGCTTAAGGCATCAAATGATGCCATTTCAGTGCCTCTGATCTGGAAGTCCTGGGGTTCGAGTCCCGACGGTGGCAGGATTGTCGACTCAAGCCAGATAGCTAGGTCGAGATTTGTCGCTGTCTGGACGAGAATTCTAGTGGCCGGCTGCTCTGATCGGTAGTTCTTCGTGGTTTCTTCGATCAGTACCAGGGTGACGCCAGAGTAGTACACTACAAAACGGCCCACGGACAGCAAGCGATCTTTCCTTCCCATTCCATGTCCTATCATCACCCCTTTCATACACTTATATTTTAATGCACTACACTACCACAAATGCCGGGAGATTGCTCAAGAGCTTAGAACGTGTCCCGGTTGGGGCAGTGCCCCGCTGATGAGAGATATCTGGTAGTGGAAAACTTCGCAAGCCGACGGTACATCGGCGCCAATCTCCCCAACCAGAAGGACAAAATCACATTCACCTCCCGAGCAAAAAAGCATGCACCAGAAATACGAGACTAATGACCTTAGCAGTTGATGAGCCCGTAATCACTAATAATCAATCAATCCGTCTGTTAATCTGTCTGATATGGCCGTCTGTGCTCAATGTTTGTGCCTAAATCGTTCAGCCGATTTTCTCCATGTGCCGTTGTAGCATTTCCAGCTCTATATAATAAATGACTGTAATAAATGCCTGCGTAAGGTTGGGTTACTTCCATTGTTGTAATAATATTAAACCCTAGAGCCGAAAGATACTACTTTAGATCCAATTTACAGTTATGAAAATAGCACCATTGTCTTGAAATTTTCTTTCACTAATACTTCGCTTGAAGACGTGTGGGGAGTGAAAGCTAATGCGTTGGGCGCAGGGAGCAGCGCAGTCCTCCGCACGCTGGCTTCTCCTGCCGTCGCTGGACGTGGGCGATGCGCTGGACCAAGCCCCCCTGCCCTTGGACAGTCACGTGCTCCTCGCCGTGCCCCTCAACGCGGTACGTTCATTTCCATCTTCATCACTTTCCCTCGGTGAGTGAGAGAGTGAAAGAGTCAGTGCGCCAACGACGCCCAGGACCCCGCCTCTCTGCCCTTGGACCACCACGTGCTCCTTGCGGAGCACGTACAAGCGGATTGTTCATTAACACCATCTTGGATCCCTCACAGTCAGAGAGCGAATAAGACAGAATGTCGTCACGGCACAGACCACGCCCCCTGTCCTTGGACAGCTAGGTGCTCGTTGCGGAGTCCCTAGAAGCGGTACGTTCATTAACTGTATCACACCAGTGGTGAGTGAGAGAGTGATTGAGGGCGTGTGCTGGCTGGGAGTGCTGCAGCATCATCACTCTCCAAGTGAGTGTGAGAGAGATTGTGGTATGTGCTGTAAGGGAGCGCGGCAGAATCATCACTGTCCTGGTAAGTGAGAGAGTGATTGACGGCGTGTGCTGGCAGGAAGTTCTGCTGCTGGAGGAACTGTACTGCGTGCTGCAGCATCACTGTCCTGGCGAGGGGTATAGTGATTAAGATGCGTGCTGGGAGGGAGCGCTGCAGCTGTTGGATCGGTTCCACGTGCTGCAGCATCATCTCTGTCCTGATGAGTGGAAAGTGATTGAGATGTCTGCTGTCAGGGGACACTGCAGCTGGCGGAAATGTTCCCTGTGCTGGAGTATCATCAGTGTCCTGGTGAGTGGGATAGTGATTGAGGTGTGCGCTGGCAGGGGGCGCTGGAACTGGCGGGGCTGTTATGAGTGCTGGAGTGTGGGATAGTGATCTCTGTCCTGGTGAGTGGGATAGTGATTGAGATGTGTGTTGGCAGAGGGCGCTGCGGCTGGCGGAGCTGTTTCCAGTGCTGCAGCTTTATCACTGTCCAGGAAAGTGGAGAGTGACTGAGCTATATGTTGGCAGGGATTGCTGCAGTTGGCGGAGCTGTTCCGCGTGAAGCGAGGGGCGCCGGTGCAGAGGGTATCGCTGGCGCTGTGGCGGCGAGGGGAGGGTCTGGAGATGCTGCCCGGCCACGAGCTACGACACCTCCGTTCCAATCTCCAGGGAACGCGTCTGCGCGCAACTACCGTGCACGTGAGTGCCCCGTGGAAGATATCACTAATATTTAATGCATTTTTTTTGTAAAACGTATACATATTGCCTTCCGAATGAATCATAAACAATTAGGAATTTATTAGGACGAATAACCAACGTGAAGCAATCAATAATTCCCAGTAACTCACATTTTCCTTAGCTCTATTAAAACTACAAAATAAAGACAAATAAAAATATAGATCTTATATCCACTAGCCCAAGAAGGTTCTGAAGCCCGATGATATTATTTAAAATAAATTTTATAAATTTTGTAGAGATATCGCAAAGTTAATATGTGCAAAATTTGTAAAATTATATTTTTGATTGACATATGCTTCGAATCTTACCTTCCTTCATCTGACAAAAAAACTCTCACGTGTCTATCGTGAGTAGTTCTTTGTATATTGTCAGTGTCAATTTGTGACCTATCACGTATTTGAATATCCGAGGTATTTCACTTCTCACCGGAACCGAGCTACAAACTGACTAGTGCAATAAGTGTCCGCAAGTGCGACGTTCAACTATGCAATGACTAAAGTAGTAAGTTTGATCGGTCCGATATTTCGATCGGTCTAGAATCGTCATCTGAACGATTCACAACCGTTCAACGATCTCATTCTACGTAGGTAATCTTTAAGGAGATGACGTTTCTACGGAGGAGCGAAGAAGGCATCCTGTGGATCTGCGTACGTGATCAAGTTCCATCCGTTTTTATATTACATCAAAAAAGTTAATTCAATGAGGTAACTATTCTTCCAAAATCATTATTTCATTTTGTTAACTATTCGAGAAATTGCGAAAGAAAATACATGAAATTTACAACGTGAAAAGAGAAAGCACGTGTAATACCACATTCTCGTACCGTATTTTCTCCTTTGCAGCCCTTTTCTTATTTGTTTTTCTATCTTGGATTTAATCCCCAACTTCCATTTACCTTTTTAAACGTCAATGGAAATGGTACATTCAAACAATCCTCTTGGAACAAATTCGTGACTGGAGCTCGAAACATGCGAACGTATTTGAGCTGACTTGTGGGTGCGAGTTACCTTTGCGTGACGCCCTGGCATGTGTGTCACTACCTTCATGAGCATCTATATGTGGTAGCCACTGAAGCTTATTTATCCCCGCGAATACGAAACAAAATAACAACGCCCGATAAACGTGAAGTCTAGAACAAGGTTTGGTCCATAGGCACAAGAGATTTCACAGAGAAGAATTCATCGCCCACACCAATCGCCCCCTGAATTCATATAAAGTAATAATGCTAATGTTACTTTAAGACATAATGCTCTTGTTTTTGTTTCGTGCGGAGGTATTTTCAGCCTAACAGTGCCCGCTACAAGTGCTAAGCCTTTGGTAGAAGCAAGCGTTGCTGCTCATTCCACTCTGTAGTCAAACTTCGCATCAAGGTTTATTCCGAAATATTCGGAGGAGGAGAAAATGCCACTGCTCGTGTCCGGCGGAAAGGCCAAGACCAAGCCGCGCACCGTGTGCCTGGCGGAGGGGAGAGAATTAGTAGAACGAAGGACAGATGGACATTCAACAGTGAAACTTATTATACAGTAAACCTTTATTAACACAAATCCCAAGGGACCGAAATATTCGGGGTTCGTGTAATAAAAATTCGTGTTATCCAATAAATGACCGTATTACTATAATGCTTTGCCGGGACCCAAGGTTAGTTCGTGTTGCGGCGAAATTCGTGTTAAGCAAGTTCGTGTTAACGAGGATTAACTGTATTTCTAAAAGGAAAACTTTATAAGCAAGAAAAGAAAGCATTGATTTGTATTACGTATCATTGAGAACTCTGATAAGTGTAATAAAAATTGGATTAATAATTTAATTTTAAAGAAAAACTTGTGTAACATTTTTCAGATTAATATCATTGGATTGTATTATTTTAGTTTGTTTTTTCCTTTTGTTTGAGCTTACAAGAGCAAAGTATGCTAACAATCTCCATGTTATCACAATCTATAGTAACAGCTCTGTGTAACCTGTTCTCAAGACCAGAGGGTGAATTTTATAGAAAATATGTCTGTCATCTCATAAGATCATTTTTTGTAAAAAGATATTGATAGTACTGTGAATAATAGGAACCTTGGGGATTTTACATGTTTCACATCTTGTGAATATCATTGTGTAATTTTAAAGGTATTATTTTTGTTGTGTACAATTGCTTTGGCCTATTTTTATGCATTGCTCTGTTTGCTTCTTTTCTTAGAAACGGTATTCATGTGGAATCAATTATATTGTGATTGTAAATATTTAAATTGAATCCGGGTATTTTGTTCTCGGCTTTCCCCCTGTTATCATCTTTTCCCTGAAATTGTTCTTTTACAAATTATTACTTTCCCGTATACAATAGGTACGTATAGTATAGGGTAAGTTATGCAATGCTGCGCGAAAACACGGCGGATTTTCGGCAGAAAAACTCTTATTACAGGGCCCTGCTAATGAAAAAGTGGATAAATCCAGTTGCTAAATTAAGAAACAAAATCTCCTAACACGTGGTGCAGCCATAATTCCTGTTTGTGGGTCCTTAATACCCACCAACAATACCAAAAAAAAAATTGATAACAAAACGTCAGTCCATATTTTTGTCTGTCTGTCCGTCTGTGAACAACGGTAGCGACTAAACCGCTCAGCCGATTTTCTTCAAAATTCTCCGATCGATCTCACTGATCTCTTGAATTTGTAACCGATATTTTAATTTTGGGGTCTATACATGAAGCCTCCCGAACATTTTCAAAATTTTCTCAAAAATGGCTCCAATGTTTTATTTAAACTTCTTGTAAGAACAGAGTAAAATACTCTTATTAAGGTGGCATTGGTTCTATTTTCAAGAATATTTCTGAATTTTCGAAAATTGAGAAAGTTTGAATTTTATTCGGCGTCTTCCTCCAACTACAAAATTGCAGATACAGATTTTTCCTTCAAATAAAATTTGTTCTTCATAATTAAAGCTTCCTTTAAAATCATGGACATTTTCTTGGAAATTTTAGTAGTATTCGCGCAATATTCCGTACAATATGTCCAATTTTTAAAAAAATTACAAAAACAAGATTTTCTCAAAAACGGCTCCCCATTTTGTCTGTAAACTCTTGATTGGGATAGTGCGAAATGTACTCTATGAGATGACATAAACGCCATATATACTCTATTCTTTTGGTTTTTCAAAAATTGAAAAAATGTAATTTTTTTGACTTGCCTCTCACGTTGTTAATATTTACATTAGCGTCGATTTGTTGACATTATATTGATGAGTACATGAGTTTTAAATAATGTCAAATAAAGTTTCTCGGGAACTCAACCATCTTCTGTCAAAAGTAGCTCAAAATTTTGCATTTTCAAAAACGTTCAAACGCCATTTTCTCAGAAATGGCTCCAATTTTTTTCTTCCAACTTCTGTAACTGATAGTGTTAATTGGACTCTTTAATATGACGTAAAGTTCATTTTGGGATCTTTTTTGATTTTTCAAATTTGAAAAGTTTCTCAAATCATTAATATTCACATTAATTTGTGAACATTATTATATTTGTGAATGTAAGTGCTTCAAATGACTTCAAATGAAGTTTTTTCAAAACTCAAAAATGTTCTGTGAAAAAGAGCCTCAAATTTCGCATTTGTAGTAACGCTCTAACATTTTGAGAAACATTCATTAATTTTTGGGGTACTTTACATGAAGTCCCCCGGACATTTTCAAACTTTTCTCAAAAAACTGCAGCGAACGACGAGACAAGCCAAGAGTTGGAGCACGCTCTCTAGTGAAGCGGTGAGGATTTTGAAGAACAGACGCTCTTGGCGACATTCTCTGGCGTTCGTACCGTGCAAGGACGACCAGGCGACTTCTGCTTCATGACTGATACAGTTGTGTGAAAAGAGGCAACCCGTTGCAATATTGTGTTGCGATCAGTTATAGAACCATTTCGCGGAACAATGAAGTGTGTACGGAAAAGCCGTTGAACTGTGATCACAGTCATTACTTTTGAAAAAATTTGCAATAACGAAAACGTGTTAATGCACGGTCCACTATGCCATTGCTACTGAAACTCCACGCTTAACTCAGAAAACAGCAGGTCCCCCAAATCCACGCGTTATTTTTGCGCCACCTGTATTTTTTGAGTAATGAGGGGATTCTGATACGTAAATATTTTTTATAAATTAAAGTAAAGGTCTCGCCTCTTATTAGCTTGGACAACAGTCGCATTTTAATTTTCTTTTAAATTATGCATGTATCATTTAAGTATGTAAATGTATTAGGCATGTATCGTAAATTATCATCTTCTCTTCTTCAAGGATTAGTATTGAGCCTGTTCCGTCTTCGAAAGTTTTCCTTCCATCGTTTTTTGGGTCTGCTCACGTTTCTTCCACACAGTTCACAGAGTGAAGCTAATTTAGGTAGTCTTGCATTATCCAACCTTTGTGTGTTGATACCAGTTGGTTCGGTATTTAGTTATTTTGCTTCCAATTCTTTCGGCACGTAGTTTTTTCCCTAATATTTTCGTGACGAATATCATCTTCTTTCGTGCAGTCTAGCGTTCTTCTCAAAAGAAGAACGCTAGGCTGCACGAAAGAAGCCTAGTAGTAACTAGTAGAAGCTTAGTCTTTTTTGTAGGTACCGAACTTTTGCAGGCGTACAGAAGAATTCTTACAAACACAAATTCTTTGGAACCTTGCCAATTTAATTATTCTATCCAAAATAATGTTTTATTTTTTTATGCTTTCCCCAAAATGCCATCACTTTTCTTTCTTCTTCCGATATTTTAATATTTCAATAACAGTAATAAAAATATAATAAATATATAAATAATAAAAAGTAAAAATAGTTTCATATTTTTTACATCAATGATCTAAATGGAATAATGCATACGGTAAATAGTCTTCTGTTTCCTGAAATATTAAAGCGTCATCTGCATAGAGTAAAATATTTAAAATATTTCCTTTTGATATCTTAATACCTTTGTAAATTAATTTCTTCTAATGCAAAATTAGAAGCAAATATACATTAAAAATTGTCGGCAAGACTGGGCATCCTTGTAACACTCCTCTGTTCTTTTTATTACATTTCTTCCTACTTTTATTGCAATAGTAGCAAATTTATACAAGCTCTTTATTGCTCCTACTAACAATTGAGGATAGCCATTATTTTCCAGTATAGGCCAGAGTTTCACTCTTTTTACACTATAGCTTTTACAAAATCTATGAAAGCTATGTGTTGATTGATTTCCTTTCTTTTTTCTATTATTTGTTGCAGTATGAGTCTGTAGTCGATCTCACTTTTCTAATACCATTCTATTCTTCACCAATGAGAGTTTTTAGATACACTTGAGCCATTTATTTAATATTCTAGCGTACAACTTTCATACTTAATTTAAAATGCTGATTCCACTGTAATTCTTAAACTCTTTGGGATCACCTTTCTTGAGCAAGGTTATTAAATTAGCAGTTTTTCATGATTCTAGTATTTTATTAGTTTGCCAACTATAATTTTAGATGTGTTGCAGTCGTCAGTGGAGCATTATTTCGCCACATTTTTGTACTTATGCATTTAGGTTGTTTGTTCCTGTCTCGTAAATAGTTTTGCAAAATAATGCAGTCCCATACCTCATGATCTTAAGAACATTATCAGCTGAGAGTTAATTTGGGATCTCATATGATCTTTTATTTCGTTGATTGAGCTGAATCCGATAATCATCTTACCGACTGCTGCATCACGCGATGTCTCTCCGTCCGCAGGAAGATCACAGCAGTACGATTGTAGAATACCATTTGAGCATTAATAATATGTACATGTTTATTTAAAAATATTTTTCATATAAATCGGGCTATTCCCGACTGAATTGGAGCACCGAATTTTTTTTTCGTTCAAAAGAAATGAAAAATACATTTATCACTAATCTAAATTTTACGCTGCAAGTTATTTCCGATGCACGAAGAAATTAATTGTTTATGAATTGGGTAAGACTTTTTAAAATTTGAAATAAGGGGAGCCCTTTGGTCAACTGTCCCAGGCCCAGGCCACAACTGTCCCAGCCAGGCTCTAGGCGCCCCTGATCGTAATCAACTCTCATTATTAGGCGTCAACGCCAGTAGCTGTGTTTGAACTCAACCGTTGTCCCCGGTCCTCAGTATTTACCTCTGATCTTTGACAGCCGTAAGTACCTGCATCAGCCTCCCTCTTCTGTGCACAGATGAGGTCCAAAGGTCAATTGGGCTGGTGTCTACCTCCCGTCTGTGGCAAATAGGCTATACCTAGAACCTCACATACTCGTCAAACCCATTTTATTTACATAATGCATGTGTTTATTCTTTTGCAACGCCTTTTTCAAAATATATGCAACAATCTCGTCAGTTGATAATTAAGCTAACGTACGTTTTTCATCTTTTACAATCTCGTACAAAATGATGCTTCGTATCAAAGTGCTATGTACAATTGTGAAATAGAGGATTCTTTGATCATTTTGATGTTCCTTGATAATCAAAATTACTTCTGTTGAGAGTCCTCATTCTGTTTAGCTTGGAAAGCAGTCGACGCATACATGTAGTTACCTACATATTTACTAATCTGTGTACTTTTAAATATTTATCCTTTTATTAAAATACGTTATCTGGGACCCTTAACAAAATGTTGGAATTAAATTTAGGCAAAACTTCCCGAATTCTTCGGATAGTAGACTGAAAAACTCAGCACGTACAACAGCTTTTTATTGGCTGAATAAACAACACCCTACTTACATGGTGATGGGTGTGCATTTATTTCCATAAGAAATACAACAGTGCTTTCCTCCCTCTGTCTGCAGACAGACCAACAACTCCTCACAATCACATTATCTACTTTCTAACCCGGGCGGGGAAGGGATGGAAATGAGAGGTGATTTTTTTAGGTGAGACCGGCATTTTGGAAGAGACCCAACCATGAAAACAGTCAAGCCCGATCCTTTCGAATCCGCAACCATTCGCCCGTATTCGAAACGACGTCTGAGATGAGTACTATAGTCAAGTTCAGATTCGCGAATCAAAGCGAAAATCATCCACGAGGTCGGACCAGTTGCGATTAGCGGGTTACACACCCTTAAAGCATCCCGATTTCGATCCGTTAGTTGCACTTTCGATTTCGGCGTATAATTCACGAATTGCACTTGGTCGCTCTTGATTACCCTATTAAACAATACAGATGATTCCGACAGGTATGATTTTTTTTGCTGTTGAAGATATAAAATGCTTTTAAAACAAAGAAAGATGACCTGTATTTGTTTCTGAAAGGAGAGAAATGGTTACGATGGCTTACGCGAAGTGATTATTCGGAGAAGGTATTGTACGGAACCCCCCTTTCTCACAGGCAGTCGCACATTACGCTCCCTGACTTATAGGGTAGGATGCCCATCTCATGCCCTAAGTTGGGAGGTAGTCCTAAAGATCGTCCAAGCAATGTCGTGCCACTCACGATCTTCCACCGTGATGAGCGTTGATTAAAAAAAGGAATTTCCCCTTAGAATTTTACAAGCAAAAATAAACGCATATCTCAGGTATTGTCATGTATTTTCTTTACATGATTTAACAAGTTATAATACAAGTCGTCCGTACCTCAAATCAATGAAGTGCCCCAGGTCAGGCATAAAAAAATGTTAAGAGAATGTTCAAGTTCAAAACTCTGTGGATTACTATTTAAATAAAACTACAAGTTAACAATATCCATCATTAAAGCATTATGCTGAAAAAGGGGTTCAAATTAACAAACACTGTAAATCATTAATCAAACACCTCAACATGTAATGAATTGTCCACATAGCGTTCATGAAAGTTTCTCACTTACTTCATCATCTAGACAGACATTTGCGTCGCCATCCCGACATTTGTGATAGATGTTTCAAGATGGCTCGTTCTATGCCTCCTCCTCATTCATCTCGCCAAAGTGGATAAGGCACTTTTCCAACTTGTCACCCCCCTCTTCCGCTGCCCAACTAAACACCAACAAGCTCATTCACCAACTACCCCTCCAATACTCCTTCCTACTTCGTGGCGGAGCAGCCTACCACGGAGTACCTCCCTCCCATCCAATGGCACCCAAATTTCACGGTCCAAAAATATTCGGCGGCTTGTTCTCTCTAGCATGACCCAGTGGAAGGTTGCCGCACTGCTCAGGATGCGCGGTTTTCTGAATCGGGTGTTGCGGCCCTGCTAGGAGTTGTTGGGCGGGCTAATTTGAGCATCGTCTCATTATATTTGACGAAATAACTATTAAAAAACACGTAATGCTGTATGTAGCATTTCCTACATCTAGACTATTATATATACATTTCAGTAACCTAGAAAAAATTTAAATCAAATTTCTTCAACAAAGAATAAAAATAAAGTCTCTCTTGATATTTTCTATTCCTTTTCGTCATCATTAATATACATCTGGGTTGCCAGCTACTTGGTGAATAATTCTGAATAATACTATTAGTGCAGATTTTTTAATGGAAGTCACATTATTAGCATTTGCTTTTAACTAAAGGTATTGTCACAATTTTTCTTAGTTTCAACTATTAGTAAATCTCTCTTGACTTTTACATTCACTAGGAGATCATCAAAAATATACTCTACTTCCAACACCCAAAACCAATGGTGGTGGGTATCAACATAATCGTGCGTATAAATGATCATGTACAGGTGTACAGAATTAAAAATAAGAATTGCAAATTAAATATTTGATTACACAGGTATCAAATGAATTCAAATGGATAAAAAAGCCGTTAGACTAAAAAGTTACTAGTTAGTCCCTTGGTTAAGTTCAGTTATAATTTTTTTCATTTAAAGTAAATAAATAACTAGTGGAGCTACAGAATGGTACAGATTTTCCCGCAATAGTTTTCTATTTCCTTGCGTCTAGGCTACCTATTCGGAATTGCCACATACTCGTGCCAGCTGACTTCTATCACCGCCCAATCTACATTTCTTTGACATTTTCTAAACTTTTCGGTTTCCTTATGATAGAAAGGAAATATTAATTTACAACATTAAAGAACACTAAAACCTCGTCTTGAATTACAATTCTCTTTGAAAAATTTGAAGCCGTTTTTAAGAAAATTGCGTTTAAGCGCTTCTGCATTTGAAGCTCATTTTTTCAGAAAATTTTCGAGTTTTCGAAAAACTTCAACAGAAGTCAATTTAAGAAAATTAACTCACAAATAAAATAGTATTTACGAATTGTCGTAGTTGTGCATATTACCGGTGTGAGAGATCATTCAAAACAATTACATTTGTGTAATTTTTGGAAAAAAAATTAACTTTACGTCATATTAAAGTGATCAATTAGCACTATCCGTTCGAAAAGTTTGAAGAAACAATTTTAAGCCATTTATGATTAAATGGCGGTTGAGCGTTTCTGAAAAGGCGGAATTTTGAGCTAGTTTTCACAGAAAACGGTTGAGTTCTCGAGAAAATCAGTCTGACATTTAAAGCTTGTTCGGGGCTACTATACGCATAATGCGTTATTTCATAAGTGGACTGTACAATTAATGGTGATGAGGTACAATAGTCCCGAAACCCTTTAACAGCTCGTGGGATTGGCGCAGGAGTTGCAGGATACACACACAAATAAAGTTCCAGCACAAACAAGATTTAATAAGCAGGTTTGTTGAATGTCACTTTCAGGAACACAGCACATAAACATAAAAATTTCACTTTTCGCGTCAATTCACACTTGTCCAAATACGGTTATTGCAGGGACCTTGTACACTGCAGTAATTACTTTAGTGCCGACCAGAAGCAGCCGCTGGTTACACAGCTGAATTAACAATTACGGGCGTAAACTTACGCAAGAGCGACAGACACAATTTAAAAGCTTACTGCCACGATTGAATTAATAAATATGTGCGAGCCGTTGCAGCTCAAGTTGCACGATAATACATTATTTTACACGCTTCCGCGCGGAGCCCTCAAGACACGCGTCCTTCTGTCGTGGTGCTTTGGACTGGACTGCCGAATTTCGGTTACGGAAAAAAGACGTTAGGAATGGGCTCTCTTGCGTGGCAGAGGTGAGG
Source organism: Acheta domesticus (assembly GCA_031308135.1). Classification (NCBI taxonomy): domain Eukaryota; kingdom Metazoa; phylum Arthropoda; class Insecta; order Orthoptera; family Gryllidae; genus Acheta; species Acheta domesticus. The sequence goes on along the minus strand of JAHLJT010000631.1, from coordinate 114,063,308 downwards.
ATGGCAGTGGCCAATTATGGATTGCCGTTGATTTTGTCTGGAACATTCTAGATGGTTTTTGTCCGTTGCTTCTCTGCAACGGGCGGAGCGGGGCGGAGATGGTGAGGCGCGCACGTGTGCTAGCAGCCACTGCCCGTTGGAGAATTCGTGGAAGAGCGGATGCGAGCGATAGCGTGGTTTCGCCGGCTCAACGGCCGCGCTCCTGCCGAAAACAGTACAACTTGATCTGCCTTGCATTGTGAAAATAAACGTATTTATTCCTGCTTTGTTGTGGGCCCGAACAAAGCTCATGTACTCTTAAATATAATACTGTGAAAAAATCGCCACTAATGTGAATATTAACCCTTAACTAACACGGTGCGGTCTGGGAGACCGCTGGCAATATTGCAGTGCTTTCAGTTCCTTTTGTTGTGAAACATTCGCGCAATCTCTTCTCCTACCTTTAGAGGAACTCATCGCCTTCTGAATGACGCACCATGATCCATCTTTCAGCTTTGATTATCGCCCACTTTTTCAAGAACGACGCGTCAGCGGTATATGAGACCGCGCATGTTGGTTGAGTTACGAGAGTCAGTCTTGCAGTGCATGCCGACGTAACAGTGTATTCGCCTAGTAAATTCTTTTCTCATTTCGAGTTTTTTATGGAAAAAATAAAACTTTTAAGTGATTTAAAATGGAACCACCTCAAAACACTCGCACTCGTCGGCATAACATCAATCTGTAACTCCCTGGACTGCGTCACGAGGTCAAAAATTTAAGTAATAATTCTAATATTGAATTTATTTGGAAATCTCTTTTCTGTGAAGATAAGATGAAAGAAAAAATTATTAGAATTCAAAAATTGCTGAATTGGGACTGAAATTTACTTCATCAAAAGATTTATCTTATCTTCATGATCTTGATTTGATTGAGTTCAATGGTTTTGTAACATTCCCTATTTTCAGATCTGGAAATGAAATCATTGACAGCATGTTCGCAACTGACGGCATGGATAGAGATATATTTCGTTGCACTATGTTCAGATTTCTGTTTATTCTGTCAGCTCTTCGATTTGATAATGCTAATGATAGGAACGAGAGAAACGACAGATGCAGCTATTGCCATTACATCCATTTAGGATTTTATGAAGACCCTTGCAAAAGTAATGACACATCTCAAATATCAAATATGTTTTGCACATATAAAATCAGAAAATAATTTAATAAAAAGCTTTATTGAAAGAATAATGTTTCCTGCAATGATTAGAAATTAGTAACATTACCTCTATGCCAATCTCAGCTCAATAAAAAAGAAACATAACACAGCAGTCTGTGAGACCGCGTCATGTTAGTTTCGTTACAGAAACCGACCGTGTTAGTTAAGGGTTCAGGGCAAAAAAGTCAAAAAATTACATTTTTATAATTTTTGAAAAAACAAAAGAATAGAGATATGACGTGTTTGTCATCTCATATAGTACATTTATTACTATCCCTAACAAAAGTTTAAACAAAAATAATTTAGCAGTTTTTGAGAAAGTCTAGTTTCTGTATTTTTTTTAAATTGCACACATTGCACGGCGTATTGGGCGCAAAATACTAATACGTTTTAAAAAAATGTACATGACCTTAATGAAAGAACTCACTCTAATTTTATTTGGAGGAATAATCTCTCTTCAATTTTGTAGTTGTAGGAAGACGCAGACACAAATTCAAACTTTTGCAATTTTAGAAAATTCAAAGTTTTCAACCAACATGTGACATGAGCCATACTCTTAAATGACCTTTAGATTATCCAACAACAAAATTTAATCAAAATTGTTGGCACCATTTTTTGAGAATTTTGAAAATGTCCCAAGGGCTTCATCTAAGTACCCCCCAAAATTAAAATATCGGTTTTAAATTCAAGAGGCCACGAGATAAGTCAGATCGATCGGAAAATATCAGTTTTAGTGAAAAATTGGCGTAACGGTTTAGTCGCTAGCGTTGTTCACAGATAGACAGACGGAAAGACGTTTTGTTTCAATTAGTTTTTCGGAAATAACGACCAACAAAACAGAAATTCTGGAGGCACCACCTGTTAGGAACTATTTCTTCATATTTTAGCAACTGGATTTATTCACATTTTCGTTATTGTGGCCCGGAAATTAATTTTTTTCTGGCAAAAATTAGTTCTTTTTACGCGCAGCATTACATAACGTTCCCTTTCGTATTAACACGCGTATACACGTACAAAAAACCGAATGCCATTAATATTTTTTATTTTTTTATATTTTATTAATGAACACTATTCAAACAAATAAAATTTACTGGTAAATACCTAATTCAATGTAACCATATTTACCTAATTCAATGTAATACGAGAATATTACCGAGCACAAAAATATAAAAACAACAAACAAGTGGTGCCAAAGAATGGTACAGACTTTCCCGTATTAGTTTTCTATTTCCATTGCTGTCGGCTAGGAATTCGCACTTGACATATACTCTTAACAGCTGCCATCTATCGTCACTCAAATTATTTTTCTAAACATTATCTTCATTTTTCAGTTTTTTAAAGTAAAAAGGAAAAACTCTTTTAAGAATATTAGAGAACAGTGTAAACTCGTTCCAAATAGAAATTTTCTTTGAACATATAGATATTTCTATTTTTTACACCCACTTCTACACTTAGATTTTTCTTAATGAAATAACATGGCGCCCATCGTTGACCTCGCATTGTATTGTATTTTAATGCCATTGGTGTGAGGTACGTAACTCATTAACGAGCGTATATGTTTACAGATGGTCGTTTGAAATGATAGACCGTAAGAACTATTTTAGACGGCTGCGCTTATCAAGTACACCTTTCGAGCAATATATTTTTGAAGTTGGAGGCTCTGCAAACTTTATTTAGACGGTATTGTTTACATACATTCTCGTGTGATTTGTCTCGTCGGTATCAGTGTTCCTCTACTTGTGGTGAAGTGTTATATTTTAGTCAAAAGCAAATAACACTTTAACGCAAGAAACGCAAGTCTTTGAAGAAACAGACATGTACATTTCAGTAATATTACCACCAATGCGAGTTCAACACTTGGTAAAATTGAAATCCTGTTCGCAGAAATCTACGTTGAAAGAAAAACACTCCCAATTACCTACCACAAGTACCGAGCAGTAAAGACGAAAATGAAAGTTCTATAAAATAGAATGTAGTACACACTGTAGTGAATTTGATTGGCAGAAATCAACAATAAGAGAACTATAGCAACAATTTCATTTGGGCAAGATTTCATAAAATTATTTCAAACAAAAAATCTGAATTGAGGTGTTTGAGATCGGTTGTATTGTAAAATAATGACGACGGCAAAATCATTTAATTTCTCAGCAAGCAGGTACTGACTCAGGAGAATACGCAGAGTGGTAATGGCGAGATATAAATAACACTCGAATTAAAAAAAGCGCAACCAACATCAGATTCCTCATCAAAGAAGGCAAGATCACAAAGAAAAAAAACGAAATTTGCATGGCAATGAACATAGACAAAACGAAAACCCGTCAACAACTGTACTGAATTTCATGTCTGTTAAGTGAGTGTTTTTAACATTATACTGTAAAGAGCATTTCAGCACCACTACATTTCTTGATACATTTGTCCCCAAATCAAATGCCATACAAATCGGACTGCGTATTTTGTCTTTCAACGAAAAAAAGTGACATACAAACAAAACCTCTACTGTTATAATTTTAGTTCATCTAATAGGTAACAGAATAATAAGTCCTTTGTCAGAGTTTTAGATTTTTATCGTTTCTACTAGCTGAGAAAATGGCATACAAACGTGATCAAATTGTCACGGAAGGTAGAGAGCTTCGTTTATCCTCTTAAAGATTGGCTGGCACTTCTTTTATAAATATGAAATATATAACTCTTAAACGAAAGGTGTCGGTACGCTGGGCATTTCCAAGAGTTTTTTTAGTGACACGTGATTGTTCTCTAGGTGCTATAAATTATAGTAACATGGTATTTATTGAACGGCGGAAGAGATCCGCTTTCATGATGCATATTTATTATTCTTGGCTTACACTCCGTGTTCTAAATCTTTCGCAATTATCTTCATGTGGTAATGTGACTGTAAGAAAATTGAAATACCTCTGTGAGAAAAAAAATGTCATTGGCTACGCACCGTACAAATTATCATGGAGCCAAGTCCTTAGTTCCAAAGCATGCCAAGTTTGAATGTTTAAGTTTCTGATGGTAATATTAATAACGTCAGTAATTAACGTTTAGCAATAGCAGGCCTGTTCGATTATGTACAATTCTCTTCTCGTTTCTTATTTTCCTCTAAAGTTCGTATCACATACAAAATCATTCTTCAATAAAATAGCCGCTCAGATATTTTTACATTAGTGATCTTTTAAATGATAAATGTTTGCTCATTTTTCTATCATTTCGGGCGCAGATTTTTAATGAATGTATATTTCGTGGCCCAGAAAATAATAGAGAGGTAGTAGAAATGAATGAAATTGAATGAAAACTTTTCAAGACGTCAAGGAATCAGTGCCCTCTCTTCTTAACGATATTGGTGTTATTTGGGGGTCACTAGAAAACACAGAGTTTAAGGATTTTAATAAAACGAATGATCATTTAATTAGCTTTATTGAAAAACAATGGCATGTACATTAAATCACTGAAATGAAATGAAATGAGCACTTGACATGATTTTGATATGAAGTTATTGACATAACAGTCAGTGACTTGAGGACCCAGTACAAAGTCATTTACATTAAAACTTTTTAAATAAGTAGGTGAAGGCTGCCCAGCAGCCGCATGAACTGTCATCGTCATCGCTCTCTTGTCCGCGCTCTTGTCGTCGGCGCCGGAAGAAGCGGCGGGCGCCGGAAGTGACGCTCCGAACGAAGCGGCCGATGGCGGGACAGCAATGGCGGGACGGGCGAGATGCTTCCCCGCCGACGTCAGCACATGCCTCCTCCTTATCCTCCTGCACTGTCTTGTCTTTCTCTTCCTCCTTCTCCTCCTCCTCCTCCTCCTCCTTTTCCTCTTTCCGCTCGTGTTCCTGTTCCTCCTCCTGTTCCTGATCCGACAGCCAGCACTCCTTGAACCAGCACGAGGCGCAGTAACCAGTGTCATTTTCAAAATAGGCAGGCTCTCCCGCGGCGTCAGTTATTGCGCGCAGATTCGCGTCTTGGATGCGTTTTTGAGTTATTGTATTCACATTCCACAGTAGATCTTTGGAGAAGCCAGACTTTCCAGCTGCGCCATTGGCTGCATGGATTTGATCATCCTTACCATTCAGGATGTGATTCTCGGAATCTTCCAAGATAGCCGCGTCACCACCGACATTAATATCAGAATCAGAGGACGCGCACAAGGAACGCAAGTCCAGAGGAGGTACAGGTTTAAGCGTCTCCCAGGAAAAGAACATCTTCCCTTTCCTGCTTCGTAAGTCAGCGGGCAGAACACTGGGCAGGCTGCTCCAACGAATGATGTAAAAGTTGTTGCAAATGTCGCAGCACTCCTCTGTTCTTCCCAGTTCATCAAAGATGTCGTTTGCCGAGTGGCAGAGGCGATCCCAATCGTTTATACGGCGCCTTTTGTAGCGAAAGAAGCCATGTCGATGGTTCAATATGCCTCCCACTTTGAACGGCATGACGAGACGAGACCCTCCAAGACGCCTTCCTGCGTGGTTTGCGTTCGTCCGTTCACTGCACAGCCCTCTTTGCACGTGACCGTACGTTCACTGGCTATCCAGAGCGCTTCTGCTTCTTGGTGGTTGCCGCGGGTACGTCAAGCGCCTCCACCTTTGTTGCTTGAACAATACACATATTCTTCTCTTACTTGCGAGTAGGCGTTTGTTGTATCAAGGCCTCTTGAGTTTACAACGGAAAATTAAGAACGACCAGAGACAATGTTTTGTGTAAGACAAAGATTTTAAAGACGCCTTAATATCATGAACCATAATTCGGGTAATGGCATTGGCATTTTAAAAAACACTACATCCAACTTGGTTTATCTTTTAACTATATCGTTGTAATTGAGGATTTGAATTTTACATCCTCGAAGACGTCGGGAAAAAATGCTTAAAGAGTGAGATGGTATGTCCTACCCGCTTCCTGCAACTACGGCAATCTCCCTTGATCTAGAATGTTTGCGTGACAGTAGCGATCCGTGTCGCCTGTGGGAGACACAGTCTTCTTGGACAACAAAATGTCTGGTTCTTTTTTTAATATTCTTTTGGTTCATAATCTCAGGAATATGACAATTTATTTGATTCCATTCTCTCTTCATTCTTCATTTAAATGTAGTGCGATAATTCCACATTGCGCAAATTCTCGTTTTTAATAGGTCCTCTCGCTTGTGGAACCTTACAGAGGCAGCCATGTACTATGTTTACTGTGACCCACATCTTTCACAGGATATGAAATCTGCGCCTCCCTGGGCGCATTTCATGAGAAACACGGCAAGAGATTTGTTTATATAAAACAAAGTGGATCCAGCTATTTTGCCCATTTACATTCCCTGGAATCATAAAAGAGCCATTGAGAGCAAAAGTGGTGGAAGTAAAATTTTGGAAGATATGAGTTAGATGCACTGGTAGATAGTTTGAACATTATTCCATCACGGGCTAAATTGGTGTGAGTCAGACTTCAATATTTCTTAGCTAGTGCACCATTTAGAAATAGCCAACAACTTGCTCGTACCTCAGCATGCAGTTGTGGTATAAGTCACAGGTTGCAATATCTGCACAGGTCAATATCGCTATTTCAATATTGCTCTTACTTGTTTGAAAATCGTGACAAAGCCCTATTTTCTCGTATTTTTCCGTCATATTACTGTTGCCGATAAAAATTGTGCATAGCAATTAAATGAATGTAAGTCATATTTCTCACAAACGGTGTGTGCAAAAGTGGTGAAAGTCAACAAAATAGTTAATTACTTTATTAATAAGCAATGTTTCAGTCCATAATATCTGTAGTAAGTTTAAAGAATATCTCCTTAATACGTTCATAATACTTTGTCATTTATTTCTACGCATTACAATTTTACAGCATTTTTCGTTTACACGTAATTTTCTGGAAAGTATGTTTTCACGTACAGCACTTATGCTCTCAACGGCTAGTGAAATTCCAGAAAATGAAAATAGGGCTGTACGTGTGATCGTCACTGGTCCGAAGATAGCAACTATATCTGCGATAGAGGAAACGAAGCGAGCCTTGTGGTTCACTTCCTAGCCCCTCCCAGATGCTATTGTCACATTACCGCATGGACTAGACAAACAGCAGTTAATGAAAACGTGCTGTAAGTTCAATTATATTAGAGGTGCGTTGATGTCGGTACCCACCGTTTCAGTACTCCTCTTTGGGAGTTTGCAGTTTGTTTAATACTAAAGTAAATTCAAGAAGATGCCTCTATTACCCCATCATATTTAAGATGAAAAAATGTGAGTTACAGGAAATAAAAAAGATCTAGAGTCTGTGATTTTTGTTAAAAATCTGTGAAAGCCTACAAATTACTTTTGGTTATAGGATCCACCTTTCAATACGTTGGAAATAAATGAAGGTGTCCTGCGTGCCAGAGGATTTTTTCCAGAAGTGTGGCTGACTTTGGGTTGGAAACTAAACTTCACGTAAGATTATAATTTTCATATAGATTAACCTGATGAAAACTTACTGAATTGTGGTCATGACAGCCTATATTTTTTTAGAGTAACTAACGCCTGAACGTTTGGACGCCATTTTCAACACATTTTTTCATCATCTTAAATTTTCTTTTTAAGAAATTATTTTCAATAAAGGTTAGAATAGTGGATCTTGTACAAAATTTAAAGAACTTTATTGAAAATTAATGTGGACAGGTTTTGGCTAGATCGTATAAACTGGTCGTATATTTTTTAATTGCAAAGATAGATGTAAATATTTGAATAAAAATGTGTGTCATCGATACATGTTTTAGAAAATTATAAAAAACTTAAAATGTCCCAAATATGGTGTTCTTTGAAAAAGAGAGAGACAACAAGTCCTTCGCTAAAGGGGTTTGTAGGAGATTATACTGCGAAAAGCTAAGCTTGTGTGACACAAAATTAAATCTGCATTTTTATTAGATAAATTAATAATGTAAATAAAGGAGTCCATGTTGAAGATTAAATTACCGTTCCCACGATATTACCAACATAATACATATACAGAATGTGGATGTATCTTTTATTCACATTTTAAAATAACTTGGAAACTTGAAAAACAGTCAAGATGTAATTGCAGTGTTTATAGTCTGCAGTAAAGCATTTGATATTGTACATCATAAAATTATAATTGAGACTGAATGATATAAGTACAGAAGGAAAATTTTTCAAACTTTTTCAAAGGCTATCTTGCAGAAAATATACTGATACAGTTTGCTCTATACAAAGTGGAACGAAAAACCTGAGGTTTGGGGTCCCATAGGGGAACCAACTGCGGCTATTGTTTTATATAATTTAAGTGAATATCATTTCTAATTTAATTGTAAATAGTTAACATAATGTTTACAGCGATGATGAAATATTGTTCTCTATAGAGATTTTAAAGTATGCTCAAAAATACTAGAATTATCTTCACAAGTGGCAGTTTAATAATAATCCGTTTATAAACAAACAAAACAAGGCTTATGACCATTAAAACATCACATATTACCAATAAGTTACTAACGCATAATGGAATAACACATTTACAAAACATAAAGAGATTATTCTCATTTGACGTAAAGCAGAATATAAGCAACTATAACTAGTATGAACGTTTTTGTTAACGATTAATTGGAGCTTCTGCACAGAACTGAATGGATACCGGCCCGAGGCAACGTATACGGATCATTGGAAGGTAACAATCGTTGGAGTGGATTGGTAGGCCAGTTGGACGAAGGGGAGGTAGACGCGGCTACCGTCGACCTAACCATCACTACCGCCAGGGCCAAAGTCATCGACTTCACTGAACCCATCATCGCATCCAAGTAAGCAGTCTGTGGAGCATTGGATGATTTTATGGACAATGAACACGGCTCGTTCACGTTTCATTCGTAAAGAATTCAATGAAGCACATAAATACGAATGCAGTGAAGCACGACCTCTCAAATGGTAGATATCAACTCATGCTCACGGTCTTCTCTGCAAGGTACACAATGCATTCCACCAATAACTAGTAGTGCTAAAAGAGCATGTACTTTCTCGTCCGTACTTTCATGCAAATTTACTCGAAAGTACTCATATTTTTGAAAAATTGTACATGACCTTATATCAAAATCGACCGAGATTTTTTTTTAATTTTGAAAATGTCCAAGGGGCTTCATATAAAATATCTCCCCCCCCCAACATTAAAATATCGGTTTCAAATTCAAGGGGCCGCGACATCAGCTAGATCAATTGAGGAATATAAATTTTGGAGAAAATCGGCTGAACGGTTTAGCCGCTAGCATTGTTCACGGGCGGGCGGGCGGGCGGGCGGGCGGGCGGGCGGGCGGGCGGGCGGGCGGGCGGGCGGGCGGGCGGGCGGGCGGGCGGACAGACACACAGACAGACAGACAGACAGACAGACAGACGTGATGCCGTCATTCGAAATTTAACTTGGTGTAGTAGTGCATAAATGCCTACTATTGTTTAATTAGAAAACTTTTCGTATTTGAACTTTGAATTCATAAAACAAATAATATTGACCGAAAATCATGTTATAAATTACATAAATACAAATTTATCACATTCACACAAATATTCACAATTCTCATCATTCATACGCGCTCGGATCCGTGCTGTTATTGAAAATCTTTCTAATACGGTCATTTTATAATTTACTACTTAATTTATCTACTAATTCTCATAAAATTGTATGACATTCTTGGCCTTGAACATTGACTGTGTGAGAGTTCCTTGCATTTCCTGAAATGATACGTCACTTCCCTTTTGAAGTTATATCTACAAGCTTGGCCGTCGTCGTGGATCCTCGAACACTTCGATCTCCTGTTATAGCACAAACCATTCTTCTACACACCACGAAATCTTCATGTTCCGTTTCTCCCATCTAAACTACGACCCTATCACAAATAAGTTTTTATATTAGAATCCATTTTGATTACACTAAACTAATTTTACATTGAGCATTTCTATTCCGTCTACGCGTCTGAATTTTATCACGATCTACCGCGATCTCCACGCATGTCTGCTCGTCAATATGGCGGACATCGATCTGCCAATTTTCCTTTCTCAATAATCACTTTTAGCACGTCACTTGTCCGAATTGTCTTTGTACCACATCGATGCTATTCTGTCACCCTTTGTTTTAGCATCATGATAATCCCCTTTGTTATGTTCTAATATAAGTATTCGATAATCAGATATAGTTTAATTCTAAATTAATAACTTTTCATATCATATTTTTGAAATAAATAAATTAACGCCCATGAAGTGACACGTCGCATCTTAGTTGCCCTTAACCAGATTAATTTACTGATGAATTTTCTTTCTTTTTATGAAATAACTAAAATCAATGCCATTGACATGATATGACTCATCTCAATATGTTGAGATGACATCAACATGGATAGTAGAAGTCCCATATCGCCTATTCGCTAACTTTTTGATTTTCCAGAAATAATGTAGCATTTGATCGTCTCCTATATTATTTCAGTAGCATACCTTCCCTTTGCGGCTCACACGCGCAATCAATCTTTATAAATGAGGTCTCTAAAGAAAAAGAAGTTCATGGAGACGTGACGAATTGCACTTTGACTTTCAAAATATGAAGGATTTGTTTGAAAAACGCATCTAAATATTCAAATGCAATCCGCAAGGCATGTCAGGATTTTTGAATCCATATCGTTAAATAACTCCTAAACGAAGCGTTCTAGGGCCTTAAAAACTAAAATTTTGAGGCTAAAGAAACGTTCCTCACACCGAGATCTTCTTGACTATTCTACTACATTTTTTCTGGTTCCACACTTCTCGATTCTTCCCCATCAGTTCAGAGCCTGTAGATTCTGCAACTATATGTGAAATTACTAATTACTTGATATTCTATGCTATTGAATTACAAGAGTGTACCTCTTTGCCCGATAATAAAGTTAAACAAGAATAATTTGAATTGACATGGGTGTATTATATTGTTATCAATTACAAAGTGACAGAGGATAAGGAGGTCTTGCTTGAATATATATATATATATATATATATATATATATATATATATATATATATATATATATAAAGGAAAAATAAGGAAGAGGGTGGGGTATGCATGCGAGAGTTCTCGCGTGAGTACGCTAGTTAAACTTTACATCATTTACCTTCAATTCACACCCTCGCAAAGCATCCACGATCCACGCCTAGCTGTCAAACATGTCCGTTTACACCCTTGGTGAGCAATATTCTGCTTTTTTTTCTCCCCAGCATAATGGTATACGCTCGGCGCAGCATTGGCCAACCGTCGGATCACTCGGTGCGGTTCGCGCGTCCGCTGAGCCCGGGCGTGTGGGCGGCAGCGGGAGCGCTGGCGCTGGCGACGGCGCTGGCGCTGGTCGTGGGCGAGCGGGCGGTGCGCTCTGCAGGCGTCTCCCGCGCCCCGCCCCTCTACTCGCCCTCCGGCGCGCTGCTCGCTGCCGCCGCAGTCTTCTGCATGCAAGGTCCGCACACAACCCCCTTGCACCCCACGTCACACGTTTTGTCGTTTTCTTCACCAAGAACGTCATGTGAATCATTAGAAGTTCAATTACACAAAAATTTGGAGAGCATTTAAATTATGCTTTCGCAATTAGATAGTTCGTATGATGGCATATTAGTTTTGTGAAGATCGGGTGATGTGACGCCAGCTTAACCTTAAGTCAGTCTGCAATTGATGACACAAACATTTGAAGAGCAATTAAATAAATATTTGCGCAATTAAGTAACAAATAAAGTTGTAAATAGTGGCCCATATGTTTTGTGAAGAGCGTGTGAGGTCGTTGCGCCAGCTTGAGGTCCGTTGCTGAGGAAGAGTCAGCCGTGAGTCTCGCCTCCACAGAAGGCAATGCGTGCGCAGGGCAGGAGGCTCCGGCGCGGCCGTGGTGCTGCCGGGCAGCGCTGCTCGCGGGCTACGTCACGGCCACGACGCTGATGGCGGCCTACTCGGGGGCGCTGGTGTCGTCGCTGGCGGTGCGGCGGCCAGTGCTGCCCTTCCTCAGCTACCAGGAGATGCTGGACGCCGGCGGCTTCACGCTCGGCTTTGAAGAGAACACCAGCACCATCGCCTACTTCGAGGTGATTGCGGAGTAACTAGCGTCAATGGATGTAGGACACACCGTCTTGCCACTGAATAGTGAGAGTTCGAAGCAATGAGATCGTTAAGACATACGAACAAAGCCGAGGGGGGCAATTGTACATTTAGGAGGCCTTGGATAGGGTGGTAAGCTATTCTCCCGATGCCAAAATGCGTTGTTTCTAAGTGTGCATTCATCCCACCGATAGGATTCCTCTTTAAAATTTTTATATCGTATTTGACGTCATTTCTAACATATTTAATTTTCCCTATAGGTTGCTTCGCTAATTACATTACTGAACCGAAGGGTAGATGTGTCAACTATTAAGGGAATCCAGAATATCGTGAACGGGAGTCGTGCTACTAATCTTTGGTGGTCACTCGATCAATTTATGGTCACTGTTTTATTTTCATTTTTTAAAGCAGACAACACATTGGTTTGAGGGCATTAAGCACCTCTCCACTGGGTTCCCAATTACAGCTGTATATTCCTAGCTTGAGTTCCTGCAAGGCCAAATATCCTTGAGACCTACTGGCTGAGGCAACGGGCGCAGGCAACTGTACCTGGATCTGTTTCAGGATAGCTCGTTGCCCGAGCTGCGCACCGTGTACGAGCAGGCGGTGACTCCCCATCTGAGCTCTCTGCCGCACTCGGACGCGGAGGGCTTCGCGCGCGTCTGCCAGCGGCCGCGCTACGCCTACTTGGCGCCGGCGTCTGCGCAGGCGCTGCTGGAGGGCGAGGGCGCGCCGCCCTGCGACGTGGCGCCGGTGCCCGACACGGCCCTGCGTGACAACCTCGCCATTGGCCTGCGCAAGGCTGGCCCTTATCGCAGTCTGCTCAACCAGAAGTAAGCGGCAACGTTTCCTCTCTAGTAAGCACAGTCAAATCGACCAACAGTAGGCCTCTGTGCTAAGAATAATGTGAGGCACCCCGGAAAGAAAACGTTGATAAGATGCTGGATTGTATATTCCTTCTCAGCAAAATAGGATTTGAATGGTACACAATGATGAATGTATATACGTGAATTAATGTACACATTTCAGTATTAATATGAATAGAAAAACAATTATACTAAAAATAAAACAATATCACATTACTCTCAATTCCAATCCAGACCAGAGTCACGCGCTCGGTAGCCGGAAAGCTTCACTAACATTTGCTGTTCTTTCATTGGTCGAGAAGCTTCCCGTTTCCGTGCCATGATAAATGTTGACCATCCTTCCTGTTCCCGTCGTGTTGTGAACGCCTCCTTGAGATGCATATCTTTCAACTTCCTTTACGTTCCCGTTCGCGTTGCCGTACCCGTCCTCGGGCTATTGTGGAGCGGCCTTTACTCCTCGCCTGTGGTGCCCTCGCTGGTAGATTTTCTCCGACGCACTTTAAAAAGCGCATCACTTATTTCTTTTAAGACATCGGCTGTCGTGTTCTCTTCTGCCTTCTCACTGAATACAGCACAATTCCTGACCTTGCTACGCTTTTTATTTTCTTAAAAGTATTTTCTTTCTAGGAATACGCAAACCTTAATGAAATCAGCCCAATTAGGTTTTCTCTCTTAAAAATACGACTTAAATGTAATAAGGAAGAGAAATTACTAGCCTTCAGGAAACATTAGATCGGAATGCGACAATGGCATTCCGCCCCGGGAGACGGCAGTTGTAGTTCTGTGAGTTCCGACTCATTGTTGGAACATGATTTAGCTGTACGAAACGCAATCATAATACTGTCGGATTTGTGTTCAGATTTGCTTGAAAATATTTAGTTTTCGCACCAAAATGTTTTGCGAATTTTACAAAAAACGCTGACTGAAAAGTGTTAATTCGGAGAGAAATTGTAATACCAGTATAAATAGTATTAAGTAACTATCACTAAGGAGGAGAAAGTATGTGCTCCTTAAACACCACTAGCTAGAGGGCTCGTCATCTCCCGCCCAAAGCAAGAGGGCGACACAGTTCACTGACGCTTGGAAAAATACTTTGCTATTAAAGAAGCACTGATGACGCCTTGAATTTATGTTCGCTTTTTTTCTTAATTTTAAACTATATTCCTTTCGTCTTTAACTTCCAAAAAAATATATAGAAAAATATATCTGGAGAAATGGACCTCAAACTTTCACAAAGCCTTGGGATCTCACATAATCCCATGAATGGTTCAATCTCCCAATTAAGAATTCAAAATAAATGTCTGTGCACATAGTTACAATTCTTTACTTCTTCCAAATATGTTTTGCAAATGTTTTTCCGATGGTATTGAAGAACTGTGCTTCCTAATAGGCCAACCATTATACAATACAAATGACGAAGTTTGATAATATAACTACTACATAAATAATATTTTTGTTACAGGTTAGAAGATCTCCGAAGCAGTGGAATTATCCGAAGACTCTACCGAGAATTGTGGCCTCAATATGTCATCCCATCATCGGAACAAAAATTTAATGGAGTTAGCATATCAGACGTAATTCCACTGCTACTCTTACTGTTCATTGGGGTTGTTGCAGGACTGTTTCTACTGTTAGTAGAATACGTAGCCTCAAAAATTAAGCCAACACCTCTGCCTTGGCTCTACCTTGATCACAGAAACAGAGGTTATTTGTCAAAAAACAAGAGAGATGAAAATCAAATATTAAAATGGGTGTTAAACAAACGAAAATAAATGTAAAGTAAGGAAAAGTGTGCTTGAAAAATGAATTGTGAATTAATATTAGAAATTCTAAATCCAATCGGAAAGGCTTGGAGCCTCTTCAAGAAAACTGGGCGCCAGCCAAGCAATTGTCCGACAGAAATCAGCGATCTTTGCGAACCAGCTACCAAGTAGAATCCAGTCGCTGCCCGAGGGACCCATCCATCCGAAAACATACGAAAGCAGTAAAAAAAATGTAAGTCAATTAAGTAAAATCTGTACAGAAGAGTCATAATACTCTTATGAATTTTAATGCACATGAAATCACAACTGCCCTTCAGGACGTGAAGGCAGTGAAAGCTCCAGGGTTTGATGGAATGCACCCAGAATTCCTATTAAATAGTGGTCGTCGTGCTAAAGAATGGTTGGCAATTTTTGAAAACGATATTTTAAAGACAGGAATAATTCCCACACATTTTAGGAAAGCAAACGTCATAGCTATCCTAAAACCAGGGAAACCACAAGACATGTCCAGAGATATAGACCAATATCCCATCTGAGTGCAAGTTAAAAACTTTCAGAAAAATCCATCCTTAATAGAGTCCAGAGGCGAAGCTAAAGGGTAATCTGGGAACCTTAGAATGCCCAAATTACTTTTCAACAATATCTCTTGTTATGTGCACCCTTTTTACTTTCCCGCACACATACATACGGAGTAATATACATAGTATTGGGAAATGTATCTAATGCTGCACGAAAAAACGGTGAATTTTCGGCAGATAAACTCTCATTGCTGGGCCCTGATAACGAAAAAGTGGATTAGTTGCTAAATTAAGAAAAAAACTCTAATGCAGCAAATAGTATATAGAGCGTTTGGAGGACCAAGAGAGCGACTGTCGTTGAAACCAGGCGTTTATTCACCGAGCTTAAAGCTGGAGAGAATATTATTTCTCGCAGACAGTGCAACACAAAAACTCTTGAACAATTATGTTGGATTACTTTTCCCCAAGATTTTTTACTGATAATAAATCAATACATTTCACAGTGTGGCTCTCAGTACCAGAATAATTTATAGAGCCTACAAATAATAATGTATGCACTGTTGTAGCAGCATTTGTTTTTTATGTCAATCTTATGAAGTGATTTCCACAAGATGTTATCACATTTTTTCTGCACAGATATGCTTTTCCCTGGTACAAATATTTACATTTCAAAAATTGTGCGCTGACCCCTGGAGTTCATTTCATGTTTCAAGGATTCAAACTGAATGAACTTGAGAAGTACTATCACTGTACCTCTGAAGTCATAGTTATTAAATCTGTTGAGGTGGCAGCAATATTTATATTTCATGGTGTTTACTTAACCCCATCACTAGTGCAATACTAGTGTTGCATTCAATCTTTGCTCTATTTCTTCACATGATTATTCAATGTCAGATCCTATTCTTTAGCTGATAACAAATCATTTTATTTGCAAATTTTATGTTTTGAATCAAGTTTAAATATAATACTTGTATGATATAAATTGTTTTAGCTGAATAAATTGTATTTCATAAATTAAATTAAAATTATTTTTTACCCTGTTGTGCATAAAAATTACCATGTTTTTGTCAGTGGCAGCTGCTCCCTAAGAACTCTAGAGTGGTGCCCTCCCACAAAAAACCAACCTCAGGAAAAGTTGCATAAAGTATTTAATTTGCAATAAAATTGTCTCCTTTAATTTGTTCACAGTTGGTACATGCCAGGCAGTGGAAGCTTGAGGAAGAGTGGGTGTACAGAGAGTTGGATGATGAAAGTGTGTTGCTATTAGGATTTTGTTCAGCAGAGTCTGCACCTACGAGGTTTTCTTCACTGATGATTTCCCGAAGCTCTTCCACAATGAGCTCATTATAATGAGAGTTGCACAGATTCTGAATGGCTTTTCTGTTCACTTGGCCAAAACCCTTACCTCCAATTTGATGCAACTGAATTGAATTATTTTACAATTGTGTTATTCTATAAATGTGCATTGACATTTCATCTGTGAAATTTTTGAAAAAGTTATACTGCAAGCTCCGAGGTCTGCTGAGTTCGTTTCCCAGATAATGATGATAAAAGAAATGCAATGTGCTCGCTTTCAAAGAAAATGTAGTATGACCCAAAGATGCACTCACGAATGTCGAAGTGGCGAATGTTAAAACCGGTAGCATTTCTCTAATCGTGAATATTCGGAACACACAAATAGGGAATCCACGGATGTCAAGGGTTTTCTGTACATGCCACCCCTCGTAATTCACAACCCCCTGACTGCCACTGGTTTGTGTTACCTTAGGGACTGCACCCAAGGTAACCCCTCTTCTTCTTCTTCTTCAAAGCAACACCAATGACTTAAAGTTTTCTTTTTCAAACAAGATTACATATTTGTTTTTACCAATTTAGCAGACAAAATCATTAACAGTAAACCAGGCACGGGTCTACAGGGGAGGAGTGAAGGAAAGTTTCCCATCTAAAATTTGTGTAACTATTAATTTTATCTGGTCAGGAAACTTTAAAGCAAAAATATTTTCAGATAATCATTAAAATGAATAAAATCATATCACAGCACGAGCTGAGTGTAGCCAGCGACATTTTTTATAAGTCTGTAACAACACATTCAATCATGCATTTTTACTTTTCCCCTTCCAAAATTTGTCTCTGGATCCCCTCTCAATAAACTATAATGAACATATTTTCATGATACATACTGTTTTTCTCCAAAATATTGAGAATAAAGAATCTGTGTAGGCTGACGGTTAAGCAGTTAGAAAGCATTATCAACATTGAATATTCAATTTATTTGATGGCATAATTTCTCACAAAGATATCTCTAATATCTACTCTTGTCAAGTTACATTAGGAAAAGTATACATGTTTTAGAACAAACAGCAGTTATAGTGTATAAATAATGTAATATCAGGTCACACTGAACCAAGGTAGTCTTCTGGTTTTGCATTCCTTATAAATAATGCAGAACTAATAGTACATTTTTATTAAAATGTTTGAAGAAAAAATATATTTCTTATTTACTATTTATAACTAAATTAAAAAGGAATATATTTGACTTAAAAAGAAGTTTTAGAAGTTTTAGAAATTCTGATTCATAAAATACTATTAATAATTGTCAATTCAAATAAAAAATACTACCTGTCTATCTGAGAACTACAAAAGTGATTCTAGGCAGAGACGTAGTGAGAAGAGAAGGCTTAAATTTCTAGGCCTTAGTACCAGACAGACGATAGGAGCTCTTTAGTCAATTGCATTAATTCTGTCAGTCACAAGTTCAAATATGCAGTGGCACCTCAGTTTTATAATAGTCACAATAATCTTAATTAATTGTAGATACTACTGATACTTTTATCACCTCTATTTGCTATTTCAAAACTCTACATTTATCACAGCTTTCATTACAAAATCTACCTTCTAGCATCTGGAATTAGCTGTGATTCAATGAAATTTGCAACAAGATTCTGCTACCAATGAATCTCATTTAGTTGAAATGAATTAGAGGTAAAATTATTAATTTTGAATGTGTAAAGAAACTTTATAATGAAATGTATCTTTGAAACAATTAAACATTGTCAAGTTAAAACAAACACAGTAAAACCTGCCTATGACAGAAACAGATAGTTCCTTAAACAATTTTAAGTCTTAGCTGGTCTGGTTAAAGATATTACTTTCACTTTAAAATTAAAATACTAATAATATAATCAACATTTGAATAATTTTTAATTTTATGTAATTTTACCACTTAAACAAAATAATACTTCTTATTCATGATCATGAGTCCAATGACACACAAGAGAAGGAAAGGGTCAACTAAAAGCAATAGGAAATAAAAGTATACGCATTCATGTCGCAAGGCCTATTGAAGAATTTTGTATACATATACAGTAATTGTTTTTCAATCTCATAGTTATGTAAAGTAGATTATTGATTTTGAATCAGAAAATCAACCAAAATTTTTCCACTTCCTAATATTTTTTCCTTATTACAGGGTTGACATAAGAAGCAGCATTATGCATTCTGAGAGATAATGGAAGAAAATACATTGCTTGCATCTAGAAGTTATTTGTATCCATAATTTCATTGTGTTCAGAGATTTTTTTGTTCATAACAGCACAATTTTGTTTAGGGATTCCGTCATAGTCAGATTTTATTGTATTCTTATGATTTCATGTGAACTGTGTCCCTGCATTTTTTAGTATATTGTTGGTCTCTGATAGTGAGAGAGAAATACATTTTTTTATTATATTAATGATTATGAATATCTTTCAAATAACAGATTGATAAAAGTCCAAAATATCCCATTTAGGGCAAAAAACTCAAGGGGGAGAGAAATAATCAATAAATTCAATTTCCTCAATTTGACAAAATCACAAAAATAAGAGAAAATAAATAATCAACTCAACTGAACTAAATTTGCTAAATTACATCCATGCAACATTTCATTAGACCATTCTTATATGATATACTATCACTGCTTGTCTGATCTGTTAAGCGTTTGTACTGATTATTTACAAATTACACATGACATTTCTGCAATGCATTGTGACAATACTGTGAAAATATCTCATCTTGTGTATAGGCAAAATCTAACAATGCTGTGTTTCCACACTAATGAAGTATGCAATAAGTAAATAAATCAATAAAGGCATCTGACAGTATTTCAAATACACTGAACCAAAAATAACTTCCATTGCTTTATCAAGAGATTTCTTCAGTGAAGTGAAGAACAGGAAAGTGAAAATGTTTTAACTACTTAAGACTATACAGAGAATTTTGTATACATATACAGTAATTGTTTTTCAATCTCATAGTTATGTAAAGTAGATTATTGATTTTGAATCAGAAAATCAACCAAAATTTTTCCACTTCCTAATATTTTTTCCTTATTACAGGGTTGACATAAGAAGCAGCATTATGCATTCTGAGAGATAATGGAAGAAAATACATTGCTTGCATCTAGAAGTTATTTGTATCCATAATTTCATTGTGTTCAGAGATTTTTTTGTTCATAACAGCACAATTTTGTTTAGGGATTCCGTCATAGTCAGATTTTATTGTATTCTTATGATTTCATGTGAACTGTGTCCCTGCATTTTTTAGTATATTGTTGGTCTCTGATAGTGAGAGAGAAATACATTTTTTTATTATATTAATGATTATGAATATCTTTCAAATAACAGATTGATAAAAGTCCAAAATATCCCATTTAGGGCAAAAAACTCAAGGGGGAGAGAAATAATCAATAAATTCAATTTCCTCAATTTGACAAAATCACAAAAATAAGAGAAAATAAATAATCAACTCAACTGAACTAAATTTGCTAAATTACATCCATGCAACATTTCATTAGACCATTCTTATATGATATACTATCACTGCTTGTCTGATCTGTTAAGCGTTTGTACTGATTATTTACAAATTACACATGACATTTCTGCAATGCATTGTGACAATACTGTGAAAATATCTCATCTTGTGTATAGGCAAAATCTAACAATGCTGTGTTTCCACACTAATGAAGTATGCAATAAGTAAATAAATCAATAAAGGCATCTGACAGTATTTCAAATACACTGAACCAAAAAATAACTTCCATTGCTTTATCAAGAGATTTCTTCAGTGAAGTGAAGAACAGGAAAGTGAAAATGTTTTAACTACTTAAGACTATACAGAGTATTGTATTTTCTTAAGAAATATAATGACTAGTATTACTTTATTTAAGTCTTCACTGAAAAAATACTCTTGTAATTCAATATCTTGACATTCTTTATAGATATACTTTAATGGAACAATCTAATACTTCAACTATCTAAAAATTAATTTTTTCAACTTTTGAAAAGTTATCACTCGTTATACAAAAATTGGAACACATTAATAGTTAGTTGAATTCTTCCACACAATTCTATTGCTGTATATCTCATTCATATCATATGTCATATGAAGAAACAGATAAACAGTCTTCAAATATATTAATTACCTAAGTCCTTCAAAATTTGCTAACAATATTTTTATAGGAAAGAATTTTCCTTTTCCATAGTTGAAAAAGTGTATCTAAAAGTTTTTGAAGAGTAAAATCTTTGAAAGATCTTGAAGATACATTGTGTGTTGTTTTTTTCCACTTTACTTATCACCTATTACTGAATAAAAATAACTGATAAAACATGGATCCCAATGCAAGAAAAGGAAACCTACAGTTTCATTTCAGAAAGTTCGTAGGAGATTTTTGATTCAGTGATGCAAAATTCTAATCTTTGAGCAATAAACATTTCACATTTGGCATACAACTTGTGCTCATTGGGTCTGCATCACAGCAAGCAACCTCTAATTAAAGAATTTCTAACTGCAGAACGCTGAGAAAGTGACGTTTGGTAGTTAACCACAATTGAACAAATTGTTTAGTAACATTGAAGAATTTAGAAACAAACTGCGCTAAATACATTCCATTAATATTTTTCATGTACATTTGTCTTGCTAATAATGATAATATAATAATACAGAAATAAAGCAGTCATAGCTGAGCAATATTAACTCAAAATTGTACAGTAATATGGAAGAACATTAAGCAGCACATATATGAATATTGCAAATGCTAGACATGTGAGGTATATTCTAAAAATTTAAGATTCCACAAAAAAATCATACAATGAATATCTTATTTTCACAACCATTGCCAGTAAACAAAATAATGCTAACAAGAAATAGCAGGAAATATAAATAATGCTTAACAAGTATATATACAATGACAGAAAGAACAAAACATAAATAGTGTACTATAACGATCAGCAAACTAAAATAATATCACACATGAATACCTCACTGTAAACTTGGTTGTCAACCAGTAGTCCAAACAAATGGCTCAAGTCGCTCTTCCACAGGCAAACTATTATTAAGGGTTTCCATACTTTCAAGGGTTTGGTTTAACACCATATGACATCTATTTAATTGATGAGACAACTCATGGACTTTGTTGAGCTTCTCTGCATATTTGGCATACTTTTTCTGCCTCTCGGTCATCACTGCCATCAGTCGAGATATTTCTGAATCCAGCTGGAAAATCAAACATTTTCAAGTTCAATATATAGTTGAGACATGTATAGATTTAGACTTGTACACAAGATATTCAGGTGTATTTACTCAAAAATAGTGAACTTCCTTTTCTAAAATAGTCCCTTAAAATTAAAATATATTATAAATTAAATAATATAAATTGTATATATTATATGACAGTTATAAATAAATGAATTCAAAACACAAGTTCACACTCAATCACTGAGAAAGCCAAAGCATGTATTGTCTGATTTTATACCACTAACACAGTGGCAGAAGTATGAAACACTGTTAAATTAGTAAAACTTCTGTAATACAACAATTAATAATAATGTATTGCAGTGAAACTTCTATATAACATTCCTCCATATAATGTTTTCCCTCTATGTTACATCAATTTTTTCTGGTCCCGACCAAAAGCCTGTATGCACAATCTCCCTCTTTAGAGTGTTTTCCTCTATACAGTGTTCAGAAATCATGCTCCCCTAAAAAACGTTATATAGAAGTTTCACTGTATATCTACAAGCAAATTTATTTTGCATTTGACACTAGGGACCTAGTAAAGCTACTCTTACTCGTCAATTGCTAGGAAATTGAATGAAAATTATGTTTAAGATGCCCTCTGTCCAGGAGTAATGAAATATATCAGTCTAATCAGCAACAAATAAATGTCTTTAAGAATGAATAACAAGATGTAAAACATTACAATAAATTAATAAAAAACAACAATACTCGGATATAAACATAAATACAACATTATTACAAAAATTAGCATATCAAGGATTTAAAGCCCCAACCACATTCAAACATTCCAACAAGCTGAAAAACTGACTGTTGGGCAGGCAACAATCTTACGGTTTGAAAGGGTTAAAACTGATGGAAAGTAATGAATGAATATTGATTTTAAAATTAAATGTAACTAAAGAAAGTAAAAATTAACAAGTAAAATATAATCTTACAAAATGATCACATTACAAATCGATGTCTGTTTGTAAATACTGGATGTAATAATACTTTAAAAACAATAATGCACAAAAAAATGTTACTTCTTTTTAAATACATACAGTAGCATGTTTTATTTTCTATACATTGAGATAAATTTGTATTTAGAATAATGCACAAATAATTTTAGTATTACCCTATTGAAAAGTGATGAATAGAAGTATAATACTGTGTAACAGCACATGCACATTTGCACATTTTATGTATTCTCTATACATCACATTCAGTTTTACTCTTATTTGACACAATAAATCAAATCAAATATCTAACTTAGATAGAAATGTACATTTTCATACTATACGAGTTTCTTTTCACACAACTAATTTATAAATGTGTGTGTGGGATGTGCACTATGTCTATTTGAAAACTGTACCCAAATTAGTACATTTTTCCTCCCCAAAAGTCACCTGTTGATTTTAGAGCTTATTAATACAAAATACATTATTTTTCAATATTTCATTTACTCTTCAACTTACATCTCTAATTCGGTGAGCCAGATGGGCTTGTTCATTGGAAACAAGTTCACTGCATATGGACATATGTTGTTGGTATTTCAAGCAAAGACCCAGCAGCCCAGAGGGATCTAATCTTTCTAGCACTTCAGGATCACGCATAGCAGGCAAGTTCAATGTTCCTCTCATTATTGGGAGAAACATAGGAGTAGCCTAGAACCAAATGTAATTCAAATTACAGAATTTCTTTCACATTTTATAAAACCACCTACAGATCACCTTTCATACCTGCAGTCTAAGGAGATCTGGATCTTTATCAGTAGCTTCAGCAGTTACAGCAGGTTTTACAACTACAATATTGTGAGCCGACTTGTTCAAACTGGGGAGAGGTTTACGTGACATGATACCAGAGCCTTTGCGCCCAGTGGGGTTTCCCAAGGATTTTCCCCGTTGTAACTGCCCAGAATGTTTCTGTGGCAATTTGGGGGAATCTGGAAGAATATAATTGTACCATATGTCTAATTTACTTGTTCAAAAATTAATGAAATGAATTAACTCAATGCACATTTAAAAATCTTTATAAAGCAAATATCAAATGACCAACCTCCTATAGGTCTGTTCACAGTGTACGAAATATACGGCAAATCAGAATCTGAACATATACTTGGCCCCGGTGAAATACTTCCAGGTCGAGCTCCATCCTCTCCTGAAACCATTTCCCTTTCAGGAATAGATTTTCCCCTACGAAGCTGACCAACTGTTCTTGCCTGGCCGGACGGACCACCGCCTTGTTGGGAACTTTGCTCTGAACCCATGATTAATGTTTTTACACTATGATTTTATTTACAGACAATTTACGAACTGTCACAGCAAATCTTCAAGTTACAATCTCTGCTTTTAAAGTCCTTGTTCATTATCACGTACAAAATAATTTGATAATTCTACAGCAACTATCACGAAGCATATCACCTTTGACCTACCCCTACCTCCCTCGTAAAGCTGATACCGCTATATACTGTGATTGAATTCATGTGTACGACCCCATGCCATACAATCAGAACAGCTGATGCTGACCTGACGGCAGACTGACGGTTGTGTTCGTTGATGCAAACTCCTTGTAACAGGTCCAAGCCAAGGAGGTTATTATCCAAGCAGAGCCACAACTTCGTGGACACGCCCTCTGGTTTTCAAGAGAGCAATGGTCCTGGTCCAGAGAGTTTATAAATTCTGGTCTGGCAAGCTTTCCCTGGCGGCAAATAAATGAGCGCACAACAATTTCACAGCGTTCCGCCCATCGCGCAAAATTTGAAACGTCGAAAGAGCTGAATCATGGATAAAAACCCATCCATGGCTGAATGTTTCATAATTAACTTTCTGAAAGTGATTTAATTCTGTATACATGTCTGAATTCAATAATATAATTTTTAAGTGGAGTGTGAATTCCCTATGCTGACAATGTTAAAATGTGGCAAATTAAAGGTACGTTTTCTGGCAAAATATTAGAGGTAGCTCCGTGTACACATATCCTTTATACACATAATAAATTAAAGAAATTTTGAAAACAGCTATTTTTTGATGAAATTGAAAAAAATATTTTTTCATGAGAAGTACGAGCTATTTTTCCCCTACATTTTCTTGTATATTCATTCTAATAAAATCCAAAGTATAACAGATTTTGTAAATATGGCTAATTCAGCATGTATAATTTAATAATTATTTATAAATTAATTAATTTAATAATTCACTAAGTTTCAAATTTTTATAATGAATAGTTTGTTAGAAAATATTCCTTTTATAGAAAAGAAAATGAACTTATGGGAAAAAAGTTTTGATTATTTATGTACATGTATTATAGCATGCACACATGTCACTTTAAGAGACAAACATAGTTCCCATAATTAGCTACCTTATTTATGTCTCATTTTAAACAAGAAAGGTGAGGGGGGATCGTCTTTTGGATCCAAAATCGATTCACTCTCCACTTAAATGATGGAAATTTAAAATTAAAATGTATTGGCTGTATTAGTAGTATTTATTAATAAATTATTGGAAATAAAATTAAGTACTTCTCCAAAATTTCTAATGCAATTTTCTTCAAAAGTTGCTTTCAATTTTCTTTTTAACTTAGAGCCAAAGCAAAAGGAATGTCAACCAATAAAATTTATTGAAATTTTAAATTAAAGTACTATGATTCTGCTCATACTGTTTCACAGTCCTTTTGTTTGGTCATAAAATTTCCAAGAAGAGAAATATTTTGTGACAGATCATGGATTATTCCAACCTCAGAGCTATGCAGAGGCAAGATTCAGAAGGGGCAACTGCCCCCTCCCCCAATGTTGGAACAAATTAAAAAATATATGTGTATTTAGACATTTCATTTCATCAATCTTCAAGTTTACATGATAAAATATTTATTTTTTTCTGTACTTTGAGAAGAAATTTGATAATAATTAAGCAAACAATCATTTTATGAAGGTGAGCAAATAACATACAATTATAAATAGGGGAACTTTAGTTCAGTATTATAAAACGTGGAGGCTAATGTTCAGTGATACTGTGAATAGGAAGAGGTTTCATAGGAAGAGGTTTCGGAAACAAACATTGTGTCTAAGATTTTTAGGGAAATGTCAGATATTGAATTTTGTGGCTGAAAACCCTTAGTGAGATCGACAGCAATTCTCGAAAAGTATTGGTTAAAGAGACTAGCCACTGTTGCCGGATTGTTCACATCTCTATTGTTATCTTTTAAAACAACATTCTCTACAAGGTTTCTAGTTGGTTTGGTCACATTTTTTACTATACCCCACATTGATTTTGTTTTGTTATTTGAGTTCAAAATATCCTGATCATGTTTCATGATTTTAGCCTGCCTTATGACTTTTCTTAACAATAATTTGTATTTTTTAAGTCCAGGAGGAAATCTTGAGATACATTATGATGCTTAGAAATGAAAGAAAGAACTTGTTTGTTTTTACATGATGTTCTAATCCCTTGTGTTATCCAAGAATTGCTTTTGCGTGAAATATTTAATTTTCTTTTCTGAAGAGGAAAGCAAGTGTTAAAATGAAATGAAAGCATTGAAGAAAAAGAATAATATTTATCATTTGTATCAATAGTATTATAAACCGTGTCCCATGACTCCTGCAGCAAGTAATCAATGAATAATTTTATTTTACTTTTAGAAAACTCTCTACTCATACGTGAACAATGACACAATAAATAATACACGTTATTATACACATATCATGGTACAAGCATACTGCATACTGCTTTTTGTAAATTTTTTATTAAAATTAATATTATTCAAACAAAGGGAATTTAAATTATTTTTTTTATAAATCTGTAACTTTAAATATATAAAAAAAATTACCGCCCAAATATGACCCCCCAATAAAAGAACCGAAATCCTGCCTCTGGAGCTAAGAATTTTCTTAAATCCATTGTTCCAACAGAGAAATTAATGATCCAGTTGTACAGGAATTCATGAAGGGACTCAGAGATTATGCGTAATAAAATGATATGGATAAAAGTATTAGGAAGGACATAATAAGGTATAGGAACCGGTAGTTGACACTTTTAAATAAAATGTTTATAAATAAGAAAATAACTACCCTGTAATTAAAGCTTTATACAATTTCTGTATGGTGGAGCCATCTACATTGTAAAGAATTAAAATATCACACTATCATATTGGCAATCATTTTCAGTTGAATAGTTTGTTGTCTATTTAAAAGTGTCAACCACTGATGACATATCAACTGCCAATGCCTTTACCTTCAGTAAAATGAAATCACAAAAACTTAGGCTTAGAAAAATGAAGACACACTGACAATGAGGTACATTGATCTTTTGATCTGGTCAAATATTGTGTTTATTTATGGCAAATAAGTTTTAAAATTCACATCGGTGCTGACATTGAATGTGCTCCACACTATTCTGAATGACTAGTAAAGCTGTTACTTTTAAAAGAAGTAATTTTTATTTTTCTCTTGAGCTCCTGAATCACTTCACTCTCCTTTTGATTACACACTCTTCAATGATAAATTAAGATAGCATTAAGCATTGTTAAAAACACAAAAACAACAACAACCACAACATTTGCTTCCAAGTAATAGAAAACCATTTGCATCAAGCAAACAAGTTATGGATTTGAATTGAAGGTACTGGTGACTAAATGTGTAAAATCTCCAATCTCTTGCAGTGGCGAAATGAAAGTTCAAAGAAATGTGCACAAATAGTGATGTTATATTTACTGTCCAGAAGCAAAGCAAATGACCATTTCAGGTTCAATGGATAATGTGAAACTGGACAATAAACCTCATTGACATTGAGGTCAATAATATGAAATTCAGAAAGAAAATACAATTTGATATTAAACATACTTCTTGTGTGTAAAAAAAAGCAAACCATTTATTACAGGGAAACTTAAAATACTATTATTATATTTTGATGGATCTATGACAATAGAAGTGAAGTGTTTGATCTAATTGTAACCCCCAGCCATTGTACACATTATCTTTCTAGTCTCGCTGTAACTGGAACCTCACAAAAAACTGTCATTAATGTGATTCCTGCAAGTCTCTTTTCATTGAGCTTGGAATCTTACCAATACCTTGACTATTTATTTATAAATCTGTAGTTTTCATCAAAACTAATTCACTTAAGGGTTCTTTCATGCTAGAAAGAATTTGCAACTTCAACCCTCATGTAAGAAACAAATTCATAGTTTTCACTATTAACAGCTCACTACAAGACATCCACATATAATACTTGTGTTTCTTTAAAACATGTAGCCAGTTAATGTTAAACAACTAAAATTGATAGACAAGTTTTTAAGTACCAAGTAAACATTTTTCTACTGCATTTTCTGTACAATTAGAGACTATACTGACCATCCAAATGAAAAATGATATATTTATTTTAAGAGCGACATTTAATAAATTAGTTAAATTTGTACTATATAATTGAAAATTTTTAAATATGCCTGTAATAAGTAATGTTGTTCAACATCTGGGTCAATGACCCCTATCTCAATCAGGATTTTTCATCCAGTTTTCTTGATCCAATGAGCAAATGATGCAAGTCCTTGTTTGACTTGGACATAAATGTAGCTTCACTATGCCCACATTTTATTGAGCTCTCCTTTTGCTAGTTATGGTAGACGTAGAGCCAAGGTGTTGCTATTTCATTAGCAATATAAAATCAGTGATGATATATTACGTATTTACTAACTTTTGCAATTTTCATATATTCAGATAGTTTTAATACATTTTAGAACCCAGTTACTCAGTAATGCATCTATATTCACATTTTAAAAAGAAGTGGTCAATATCTTCATCAGTTCAATTGAATTATATAATGCACAAAAATGTAAATTCAGGATATTCAGTTATTTTGCTTTTGGTATTCATATGAATCTCTTCGAAACCCAATTTCTCAAAACTTTTTTTTCAGCATTTGCATCCCTTCTTTTCTAGATCCTTCAATTATTGTAACAAATGGAAACTACAGAAGTTCTGTAGTTTCTCAGATAAAAACGCTCATTTTATGCTGTATATGTGAATCATCTAGATGTGAAAATATGAACCACATGGATGAAATAAAAATACTAATAAAATACAGATAAAGATTTTATTACATATTAATAATAAAACATAATGTGACACAGAGTGCCATTAAAACTAAGTCACTGCAATTTCATTCAACACACTATAATTCATTTTGGAGAATGTATCAATGAATACACAAACATTCTCTCAAATTATTTAGAAGGTTTAATTACAAATAAATGAACAGTTAACTACTATATTTCAAATTAAATTGCTTATAGAAAGAAATTCAGACAATTTGGCACCTGAGATAAAAACTCATTTTGTACAAATGAAATATGTGTTAACAGTTGCTCATAGATTTAACATAGTTTTAGTACCAATTACCTTTACACTTACTTCTTTCAGGAACTTTTTATAGAAGTCACAAAAGCTCCCTCAAAAAGTAACAAGTAATTCTTTACACACCATGCTCTACTAGCATCTCAATACTTATAAAATATTTTACATAATGGTAATTAAGGTTTATAATAATTATATACATATGATTAAAATGAAAGGAAGCATATTACATTATGCAAATTACCGCCCTCCACTGGGCAAAGATGAAAGAAAATGAAAATTGAGGATGATTACACAAATGCATTGCCATAATTCAGTTTGCTTATCCATTTACACACACACTTTTTAAATACTTCAATCATTGTAGCAAGAAATCCCATTCACGATACGCATAACAAAACATATAAAACCAAAGAATAGTGTCAGTATTCAGGGTAATTTCACTGCAACAGATCAACAAATACAGAAGCTGGTAGGTAGCATTTTTAGACAACTGACAGGTAGCACCAACATGTCATGAACCTGTCAACTTAGAGTGATTGAAGAAATTGTTACCCTGAATACAAGCACCAAGAACTTATTTCAAAGAATAGAACTCACAAGAAGTATATAATTTGGGAAATTGAAACAAAATTAAATTATTATAAAACAAACAAGTTGGCCTTCATAAAGATTTTAACAATTATTTAAACAAACCTGGAAAGTATTTAAATTAACCTTTTTATTCCCGGTTTGTCAAACAAGCTCTGAAACCAGAGAAGTACAACTAAACTGAAGCTTTCAGGAAACTATTACTGTAATGTTATAATGGTGGCACTGCTGGTACTACTTGCATTACTTTTCACTAGTCAGGCAACAATTGTCGTTCTATCTTTCAAAATGATTACAAAATTGTTTGCACTCTTTGACAAATACACTGCAGTACCTATTATCTATTGAATCAAGGCCTTTTGAAAATTATGTAAAAGAGCTAGGGACAGCATTTGAATATCAACATGAAAATCTCACAAACCTGACAATATTTAGAATTTGTGTGTCATATGAAGAATATACCAATAGTTTCAGTAATATTGTCTGGTTAAATTTTGGCTGCATAAAAAAAATATTTTCCTTCAATGGTTATGTTAAACAAAACCATACTAATACCTTTGTTATTAATTACAGCAATTAAAATTATAAAATTAAAGACAAAAGTTTTCTTCTAAGAAATTCATGCACACAAGAGAAATGTTTGTCATTAAGTATAAAAAATACCAAAATGACTGTTCGTTACTTGTAGCTGTCCCTGCCAAAAATTGTATTGCAATAACCTACATACTTTTTACTGTATCAGCCTTAAAATTTTATGATGAAATTGTGAATTTGCAATACTGCAATCACAAGGCAACGGTAAAACATGTTCTACAAATGCCATACATGTTTGCTACACTGACATTTGTTTTCTATCAGTCTATATTATTTCTATTTAGTAAAAAACTGTTTTCATTTTATTACAATGCCGGTGCAATGATTCCTGAAAGTATAAGCTCAGATTATGATAAGGCTCAATCTTTATGGCTACAGTTGAAAATGTTTTGATTTTATCCATATGTCGTGAATCCAACTACTTAAAGCTACAGGCCTGGCATGTCATTAAAAATTTGTTTAACAGTACACAGTAAAAGCAGTAGGATGTTGCAGGCCATTTTCCCTCATTACAATTGTTAACTATATAGCCTATATATAATATTCAGGATTACAATATTATTTTAAGGACAAATTTGTTGCTTGCGAGGTCCTATGACCCTACCTGTGAACATCTTCAAAGAATTGTGTCATCATCATTGCTGTTGATGTCTGATATTAATATTCATTGGCGATTTATTAGTTAGTATCATAATGAAAACGAATCCTTAAAAATGTTCAGTAGTCTATGTCTCTTTTTCAGACTCGTGATGTGAGTTATAAAAATGATTTGGTTTCCTTTCAGGAACAAAATCTAAAAATTCTATAATTTTATTTCGCCTAATTCCTTGAAATACATAAAAAACAGATAAACTTAGTTCTTTCAGCATCAATATTTTTCCTATGACCAAGAAGAATTTTACATTGCATCGAAAGACTGAATAGAAGAGGAAGATTTCTAGATTATTATATTTGTATAAACTCAAGTACATTCCATCAGTTTTACTCTAGGAGAAAGTTACTTAAAATATGCTCCACACCAGAGTTATAGATAGTGGAAGTTTTCTCGAGGCTAAAAGATGACTGGGAGTTTGGAGAATGAAAAATAAGAATTGTTCCTGATTGGAGACATGCTAATGTATTAATTTCCTCTGATGAAGAGGAAAAGATGATAATGACAACAATGACAATGATGAAGATAAATCAATTGAAGTGTAGCATATGTTTACTTGAATACATTGCTTCAATTTCAAAGTATTATGGAATGCAAGTTTCATATTTATCTCGATTTCATATCTTACTATGATATTCATTTTGATGGTAGGCCTATGTGAATATCTCCAAAACAATATAACTATTTTGACAACTTTTCAGTTGTGTGATATCTAGATTAAACTCATTCACTTCTATATGAGTAAACATCACACACAAAAGAAGAGAGAGTTCTTGGTCCATGGTTTGGAGTTCTGTAACGTTTTTTTGGTCACTTATTTTGGAAAAGGGCTTGAGTGTCGATTTGAAGAAAATGCCAAGGAGAAATTTACAAACAAGTACATTGCAAATGCTTTGATATATAGAGTGCTCACAGACAATATAAATCATATTTTGTTTATTTTTAAAATTATTCATTTGCTTCAGAGTAAATACACAATGTTACCTTTCACATATTAACTTACTGTAAGAAAACAAATAAAAAAAGCAGTAGTCTATATTTTTAGTGATGTGTGTCAGTACATTACAACACACAGTCCTTAGAACATCTTGTTTAAGTCACTTAGGTTTTCTTTAACCAATAAATGACTTGCACTAAACACAATGCAATCAACTGAAAAATCAATTAAATTTTCAGAATTATTTCTAGAACAACATACGATAATTGCCATCACTAAAAATTTAAACCACACCAAAATCTGTATGAATGGTAACATCACAGTTGTTCTGTTTCTCTGCAGCAGCCATATTGACCTCAACCAAGGTGTCAATACTATTAATGCTCACACCTTTGAGAATCTTTTGGGCTGCAATTGATTTGAAGTGCACAGTTAAATCATTAAGACTAGGATAAGGGCAAAGATCTGAATTACTTCTTTCTTCTAAGTTTTTCATACTGGCAGATAATAATTTGTCATTTCCATCAAGATGTTCTATGTATAAATTTCCATAGGAGCCTCCAAAACTATCAAAACTTTTTGTTGGACTTGATGGATTGCTACAACAATTATTTTTTAAGCCATCACCATTACTGGCAAGGATGTTTGAAAGGCTTTCATTTCTCAGAACATTCTTGTAATTCAAACCATCCTTATTCTTTGTTGGCAAGGCAGGAGATGTTGCTTGTGTGGGTAAAACACGAGCATTGTTCATCGTCGGATCACGATCACTAGAAGTCGGTGTGGAGGGCGGTTGTGCGTTTGGGTGAGATGAAGCAGTATTTATATTACATGCATCTCCAGAATCCTTATTCTTTGCTATAGCAGGAGATGCCAAAAGTTCATTTGATATTTGGTGGCTTTTATTGTTATAATTAAAGTTATTAGTAAGTTTTCCATTATTGTTAGTTGGAGCTTCACTACAGTTAAGAGATTCAACTGAAGGAAATCTCCTTTTCTCTAAAACACTACTAGAAGCATCAGGTTTCCCAGCAATAACTGATTCAGCATCTGAACCTGCTTTAAGAACTTCCCTTGGGCTATATAGGGAAGTAGGGCGCTCCAGTCTTGGTCGACTTTGTCTTGATGTTGCTTCATTGCATTTTCCATTACTTAATGGAACTGCCTCTTTAGCAGGAACCTCATGATGTGGAGCATTTCCATTAATTATAATAATATCCTTGCTGGGTATAGTACATCCATTGACATTATTTCGTACTCCATTTTCAAAAGTAATGACAGATCTCACAGGTGAATTTTGCTGTTGAACATAAATTTTTGTATTGGAACCATTGACTGTTGTGGTTGTTGTAGTGCTAGATGATGCAGAGCCACCATAACCAGAAGGCGATTCTGATGTAACAGTAACACTTCTTTGAGCAGGAGGCTCCTGGAAAGGAAGTGTAGAAGCAGTCGACAACACACTACTACGTCCATTGCTAGATTGATATTGACTGGAATATCCAGATGTAGATGGAGGTGAACTTCGATTAGTGGCTGACACTTGCAGTGTAATAGAACTTTTACTACTGGGTGAACCTTGGTCAACTTTCTGTGCTGATTGTTGACTCACAACATTACTCTTCCCTTTGGCTGGAGAGCTGTGTCTACTGGAACTGTTACTCTTGTTTACTGACGCTGAAGAGTTGTATGGAATCTTACTGGGAGAAGCTCTGTTTGATGAAAGTAAAGTATGATTGGGAGAATTTCTATTTGAATGGCTGGTTAAACTTTTGCATGGAGATGAAGAAATACTCTTTGATGAATTAAAGGAAACCAGCGAACCATTCTGCTGGAGAGATGACTTATTAGGGGTGGAGTGATTGGATGTAACAACTGAGCTCTGTGATGGAGAATGATTGTGACGCTCAAGAGTGGAAGTTTTGCTGGGAGAGGGATTAGGTAGAACTGAAGCTCGAGATGTTGAATTTGAGGAAGAAGAGCGTCTAGGCAAGGTGGAGCTCTGTGATGGAGACCTATGTCGTCGACTAGAGCGAGGAGTTGAACTGCTGGTAGTCATAACCGTCTGGCTTTGGGGATTGGTTGCCAAGCTCATAGCTGAATCTCCAGAAGCATGTCGCCTGTGGCGACGAGGCAGAGTGGCAGCTCGGCTAGAAGTATCTTCATCTGTCCATGGAGCAATTGTTCCATGGGATTGGGCAAGGCTGTCCCGACACTGGAATACAAAACATATCATATCAATAAATTTCAGATGTTTATAAAGCCTCAAACCACCTGATTACAACCTATCAGTTTAAATCCGATAAAAGAGATGTTTGAATCACAAAACCTGGATAAATATATTTTTATGAATTATTTTTGTATGACTAATATCATATATCCCTTTTAGTATTAAATTACAAAATTGATTTTAAATGTAATCATAGCTTACACTGTTGGGCACTGTGCTGCTACTTCCACTGCTTGCACTTCGAGTCTGAGTCCCAATTGAATGCAAGTGAACTACACGGGGATTGAACCACTCAGTTGGGGGAAACTGGGCAGAGAAAGTGGGTAAAGGAGCAGGTGGAGCAGAAGCACCTCTCTTCCTGCCACTACGTCGAAACAATCGAGAAAGAAGGGATCCTTTTTCTGAAAAAATAAATAAATAAACAAACAGAGTCAGAAAGAAGGAATTAACATTAAAAGTAGTACTTATAAATATTATGTATTTTAGTTCAAAATGTGCTGTTGAAAAATAAAATACTTACTAGCTGGTGGTTCTGCTAACATAGTGGGACCTTCAGTGGAGCTTGAACTGTCAGACTGGTTGGCCAGCTTGTAAGGCAAATGCCTCAGGGAACCACATCGAGACAGAGAATTAGCAAGACGTTTGGAGCTTCCAAACAATCTTAGAGAGTGGCGACGTTCTAGACGAGCCAGAGGAAAGCTGGAGCTGCGTCGGGTGGCTCGCGGATAAATAATCTTGTCATTAGGATTACCTGGAATGAGAGACAAATACCAAATTATATATAGAAACCTAGAATACTATTTAAGCGGCAATCCTATACAATTCATTATCCTAATATAATGTGAATTTGTGGCACTTGAGACAAATGGAATACAGCCCTAACTAATCACATCAGAGCCTGAATGTTTTCAGCGCATATTAAAAGAAGGATACTGAGCAGAGACAGGATTTGCATGCAAATGCATGTTTTTATTGAAGCTTTGAAGAGCTTTCAAATTTTAAAAACATAAATTTATTGGCAAACTCATTTTAAAAAGTCATACTTTTTCTGGGCATATTTGAATGTTTTGATACTTTTTTGAGAAATTCATGCATAATTAATGTTTGGACAATTTTTCAATTAATATTCCATATTCAGGCATTTATCTTACACATTAGGCAATTTTCATCATTAGTTTTGCATAATTTCCAAATATTAAAATTGACACACATCGTCTCCTGTATTATTTCAGTAGTATACCTTTGGGTTCCGGCTCTCACATGCAACCAATCTTTATAAATGAGGGCTCTAAAGAAAGAGAATTTCACGGAGACTTGATGAATTCCACTTTGACTTTAAAAATATCGATGATTTCTTTAAAAAATTGCATCCAAATATTCATGTAAAATGCAACCCGCATCACATGTAAACCTATATCGACAAATAACTCATAAACAAAGCGTTTTAGAGCGTTAAAATGTAAACTTTTGAGGCCAAAGGCCTCAAAGAAACGTTTTTCACACCATAATCTCCAAGATGAGACATTTTCTGATCCATTTAATTAACTTTTCGGTTCCACACTTCAATACTATCAAGGCCACCTCAATATTTCACCCCTTCCTGCTGGTAGCAATTTTTGGGGCAACACGCTTAGAAGGCTTAGTTTCGACAATCTTTATTTACGCTTTCTGTTAACACCGTAGTTTGTGCAGTCTGACGAGGTTTATTTACATAATCATTAATTCAAGGTTTGCTCTCCAGCAACAACAAGAAGTACTATTATATTTGCTTGATACCTATACTTATGAAGATTGTTTCTTATGCGTGTAGTGAAACTATTCAATTAAAATTTTTTCCATGGTCTGTATGTGCTGTGTACTTAATTGTGGAGGTATGTGGGTGTTCAGTAAAGAGTGAAGACAGTGTTTGTGTTTTACCTGTACCAATATTTTCGGTATCATTCGACGACATTTTCAAGTCAACAGGTTCAGACACGTAGCTTTCTCAAAAGTAAAAAGCTAATATTTTTGTGACTATCATGAAAAACTAAAACCTAACTGACAAAGAATATTGAATAATTACTTCAAATGTCTTTAAGTAAGTTTTGGGAATTGTTCCAAGCAAATTCTCTATTCTCCATGAATAAATATTTATTGAAAATTCCTTTTACGCATTAATTGCATTGTGTTTCTTATTTTTATTTGTAATTGTGTTAGTACATTGCAAGATACCTTTATAGATTTTAAACAAATAAACACGTTTCGTTAACTACTTTCCCTCTTAGAATGAAAATAGAAGGATAGGGATGAGTGTGGTGTCTAACATGCGAGAGTTCTCGCACGGGTATGCAGAGGTAGTAGGGGAAAACTTGTGCTATGGCACAACACAAAGAACAAACTTTTTAAAGTAGCTAAAGTAAAACAGCTTGTAATAAATGGAAAACAAAAATCAACACGCGCTAGCCTACAATACCACATTAATCAATTAAAAAACAACTAAATTTAAAATTATAGAAAGAATAGTGCAAGTCACCCGACAACTGCCAACGATCGCAGTCCAAACGCACGACTTAAATGTTGGCGGTATCTTGAAGTGTGTACACCAACGCCCAGCTGCAAACTCATATTGTAAATAAAACACCGTTTGATATTAAACTCAAGGTGTCGGTTCGTTAAGATATTAAAAATGCAAACATCGTTTGAGCAACATTCCCATGTACCGACGTGGGTTTCCTAATGCCTACTAAATTGTTTCTAATGCTAACAAATGGTATTTAGTACTCAAAGGTGAAAACATTAGTTTGATTATTTTTTGGCTCGGAATTGCTTTTCTTGAGGTACGTAAGGACGCAGAACATAATTCAATACTTTTTAGTATACAAATAATTTTTCAATTTTCTCACCCCAGCAAGCTGGCATTCTTACTCTCCAAACCCACTCGGTTCTTCATAACAAATCAAGAAAAGTTAAATAATATTGCAATGAGTAGGTCTGTTCTTGCCCGATCCGGTATTTTCGCACTACTTTACTTGGCTTTCTCAAGAGTAAAAACCTTTTCTATTCAAGGAAATTCAAGGAAACCTATTTCTATCAAGGAAAGCGAAAAGCTAACTCTCAAGGAAGATTGAAATATTTCTTCAAATGTTGTTTTTAAAGAAGTATGAATTGTTCCGAGAACATCTCTCTATAATGTTGAATAAACTTTAATTGAAAATTTGTTTCAAACATCAATTGCATTGTTATTTTGTTTGATATTACATTAGTAGTTCCTCTCCTTTATGAAAAGGATAGACAAATGGATAGGGAAAGGGTGGGATTTAACATGCAAGAGTTCTCGCACGGGTACGCTAGTTTTGTATAAATAGCATATTATTGATTGTTGATACAATTGGATTCTCATAGTGTTCAGCTTATTGGTTTACTACAAATGTTAAATTTTCGATTCAGATGCTAGGATTTACAAAGCAAGTACATGCCCTTTGAGCCACAATCATGAAATGATTCACTGTCAAGAGATTTTTAAGTCTCAAAGGAAAATGAAACACCAAGTTGTAACTCAATAACACTTGATAACTGATAATGTGAAGGAAAAATATTCAAGAGCACATTCTCAGACCACTAGCGTGCAAAAAAATAAATAAAATAAGTCTAAAAACCATGTCTGCAAAACAATAAAAAGATTAAAAGAAATTTTATGAAATTGCCTGCAGCAATTAAGATATTAGAAACAGCAGAATTATCTCTAGTGGAGTCATTAAAGTTTGTTGAGGACATTAAAATCCCTTGTAATATTAGTGTTTGATGTGTCATTCACTGCTAAGGAGAAATTATATACTGTATTAAATTCAAATCCATTTTTGAAATTTCTCCAAAATGTAAAATGTCAACATTATTTGTGATGAAAAATATGTAAATTCAAAATTTGACCACATTGGCTTAGATTTCATCTTTGAAGTATGCTCCAATTATGTGTTGCGAAATAGAAAGCATTTTCTGCATTCAAAAACATTTGTTTTTGACAAAAGGATGAATTTCACAGAGTAAAATAGAGAAAAATTCGAAACTGTTGCAAAAGGCAGTAAAACAAGTATACTAAACTAAAATTTGATCGTGCATGTTTTGCCATTTTTTACCGTGTTTCGTGCATTTTTGGATATTGATAGTGTATGTTTGCAGGCATATTTGAGCACAGAGGAGTCCAACTTGCAAGAACTCAAGGATCGTAACTAGAATCTATGGATGCGGTCCATAGTTTCATTACGCAGACGATCCACACCTGACTTCCCCGTATTGCTGATTTCACTTTTTCACCCGGCTGATCTGAAACGGGAGGGAGGAAATGGAATCTCGCAAGATATCAGGCCGTAACATTTATAATGCTATGAAACATGGGATGATTTTGAACTACTGAATTACTAGAACAAATTCCTTAGAACTAAACTTCACACAATGTTCTCGCCCGACATAAATGAAAGGGACTGTCACTTGTAAATAATAATTTTTCGCGGGCCACAATAAACGGCATTACGGGCCGCCACAAGTTGGACAATCCTGTTTTAGCACATGATAGTGCATGGAAATCTTGTCTTTAATAATGAGAAATTAGCATCCACCCTCAAACAAACAACAAAATCTGTCATTTGCTTCTACATTCTATTTGAATGAAATAATAAGAATATACTAATAAATAAAGTCGGCCATGTGGCGCGAACAGGTGCTGCAGCAGTTTGGACGGAGGCTGCAGTTTTGAGTCCTGCTTAGTCATGGTTGTATTTGTGATTGTCCCTTCGCCCCTCATCGTCATCCTATCACCTCATAATTCATAATTTAAGGCGAAACAACCAAGGGATACAGCCGAAAAGCTGATCCCCATAATCACACACGTTAAATCTTTCTCCAGAATAGAATACGACTATGCCTACGAAGAGAACACGTAGCGTTGCCAGTAATAGCCAATACGCAATTAATAATATTTGATAAATAAAAATGAAGGGGAACAAAATATGTGTTGAACTTTATGTTAAATAATAATAATAATAATAATAATATTAATAATAATAATAATAATAATAATAATAATAATAATAATAATAATAATAATAATAATAATAATAATAAATGTTTTCATTTGTAGCACAGCTGAGGCCGTAATATATAGTACGAGGGAAATAGTGGAACATCATCACACTGAAAGTATATGAAAAATCGTGACCCTCCCCCCTCCATCCAACATCTATCCCCGTCCTAGGAACTCACCGCCGCAGATG
Organism: Acheta domesticus; assembly: GCA_031308135.1. NCBI lineage: Eukaryota > Metazoa > Arthropoda > Insecta > Orthoptera > Gryllidae > Acheta > Acheta domesticus. The sequence continues at coordinate 114,023,796 of JAHLJT010000631.1, read as the reverse complement.
ACGTCGGCGAGGTTGGTCTGCACCGCCTGGTGGGTGACGTCGCCGTCGCGGATGGTGGTCATCTCGCCGTGCACCAGCGCCAGCGCCTCCTCCGTGGACATGAGCATGGGCCGCGTGGCGGCGTCGCGGGGCTCGCCGTCGCCCGCCGCGTCCGCGCCGCCCGCGCCGCCGGCCCCGCCCCCGCCCGCGCCACCGCCACCACCGCCCAGCAGGTGGCTGCGGCTGTGGCGGCGCCCGTGGCTCGGGTCGCGCCGCCGCCGCTCGGGCGTCACCACGAAGTACCCCTGCGACGTCTGGTACACCTGGCGAGGAGAACTAAGTTGGCAGGCGATTACACGCTGGCCGTCAAATGCAAATACAATTTAAATGGTCTTTGACATGGGACGAAATGCAAGATTCCTCGTGTTTTTAAACAATGATTTGAAGATATATGATTTAAAGAAATTACACTAGGGATAATTTATAATTTTTGTTTCCATTTGACGTTTCGGGAGCCTAGGTTTACTCCGATCATTTTGGTCAGCTTGATTACTGTGTAATAACGGATGAAAACCGGGTTCACATGCTCTGCTACGTATGAGAGACAATAAATGCATTTTGGTTGGGGTAGAACTTTGGCCATTGGTGGTCACGCAATACAAGATATCATACCATAGAAGAAAGATCGTCTTTCCGTTACGATCGTATTACTTGATCAAAGATTATCCTGAACGTTTCAGATCGTCACCGTTTCCTAGAACCGGAAGGGAAGTGAAGAGAGAGAGACATATAGACACACACACATATACACACGCACACACACACACACACACACACACACACACACACACACACGCCTCTGAAGAGGGTATATGCAGCCCCGTCGCTCACCTTGCGGTCGGCCATGAGCTTGGCGAGGGCGTCGTAGACGATTTCGGCCGAGGGCTTCTGCATGTCAGGAAGGCGACCTGCAGCGCGGAGCGGATGCGCTCCAGCACGGCGGCCTGCCCCGACGACGTCAGGTCCAGGATCACCCAGCACAGCGCCTCGGGCAGCGGCGTGAACTGCCCCTGCGGCAGCGGCTGGATCAGGCAGTCCTCCACGTCCCCTGCGCACACACCGGCCGGCCGAGTTAGCAACGATCAACAGAGAACACATCACTGGAATGCTTCGCAAAATTTAAAACAAAACTTTTGCGGAGTTACTCGCATTTTCAAGGACGAAGGCAGGGCACTCGCACATCAATATTAGAAGACACGGGCCTGAAACTGGAGAAATTTACTCCCACACTTATTCATTTTTTACGGCCTGTCTCTTCAATAAGTCCACGGAGTACAACAAGCCGAATTTTTTTAGGGTATCAAAAACAATAATTAAAATATAGACAAATATTACGCAATCAAATCTACATTTTTCTGAAACAATAAAATCGCGGACATGTAAACCTGTGCGGCTTACTACTCCATAATCTTGCCAGTACCAGGGGGATTTTACACCCCAGAGTTAGAACCTGAGAATGCTCTTATCCCCCCCACCCGCGGTTGAACAAGTACACCGCTTTGCTAGCATCCGGATACACCGGAACGCGGTGCCCAAACGCGAAAATCGCGAAAGGCCCATCTACCCAGAACCTGGGTAAAGCCAGGTCGAGACTACCAACTGTCCGGGTTGTCCCTTCTCAATACCCATGAGTATCGGGCACTGCCACGACGAAGCCAAAAGCCCAACTAGGCTGCCACCCGAGTAAAATCGCAGGCAGGACGGGAAGAGTTTACATACTCTTGCGAGAAACGAGAAAAACGAAGAAAGGGAAAAATAAAATGTACAGTTTGTTACAGCACGCTGCATCATGATGCCTGATATGGCAAGCGTAAATTGTTTTCTAGTAATAGTGGTTTCCTTGGGACTCGTCTCGCGAGCGCCTGTCTCTTCGTCGACATTACTACCATTTCCTTCATCTCCGCATGACACCCTCTGGAGCGTTGACGACGAACAATAAAGTAGAGTAGGCAACACCTCATTCGACGGCGGCTTCTGCAGCTGCGTCACAGAATTACTGCTGGTCTCTTGTAATAGCGGTATCGCAGTAAAGCTTCCGCAGTGGCCTGGCAGCCGTCACTTCTTGTCCATCTTCCTGGGGGCGTTTCGCCACCCCCTCCTCGCCCAGGGGTCGTCGACCCCAAAGGGTCTCCGCGCCCTCCTCGTCGTCCTCAGCCGACCGGGCCGCGGCAGCGGTAATAAATTCAATTTGATGGGCGCGGGTCCACTCGGGCGCCGCGATAAGCGAGGCGGGCTGGCGGGCCGCTTTTAGGGCAGGGCGAAGTGGCAAGGGGATAAGCAGAGGGCGAGCGCGAGGGAGGGAGAGGGAGAGGGAGAGGGAGAGGTGGGTGACCCCGTAGCTGCCCGAGGCTGATGTCAGCGGCCGCCGCTCCTCGGGGGCCAGTGGTCGGCGGAGGGTTGATGGATCACCCTGGTGAGGAGGGCGTGGCGGGGCGGGGCCGATTTATGAAACATGCGACTTATTGCGAAGGGCACAAGAGATACGTTCGCTCATCGGTCATTTGGTCTCGAGGGGTATGAATAGGGGCAGAATCATTGCGACGAAGGTATCGTAATTTTTACGATGGACACAAAGCAAATTCTCGTTTTTATCATAGCTTTCAATAACAAGTGTTACTTGCTCGGTAGAAAATTGTCAGGTTACACTCGATTTGTATTACAAGTGGAATACAGAATTCAATCGTTCACAACTTTAAAGTTAGTGGGGTAAAAAATAAGGAATTATTCTGATATTCACTGAACAATGGGACAGTGATCGGACGCATAAATGAGTCTCCCTATCGATCACTGCAATTTTCTTCAGCTCCGCACAATACACTGTAGAGCATTGGATTGATTTATTTATTGATTCATTGATTAGTGATTCCAGGCGCTTCAACTGCTCAGGTCATTAGTTCCGTAATTGTAGTGTATTTTTTTGCTCGGGAGGTGGTGATCTTCCCCCGCTGGATGGTAAGATCCGGCGCCGACCTACCTGCTAGCTAACCGGGTTTTCCCAAATCACCGGGACAAGCTCTAAGCTCCCGAGCGGTCTCCTGGCATGTGTGGCAGTGTAGTGCATGTAAGTGTGAGTAAGGGGTGAGGATAGGACAGAGAAGGGGAAGGAAAGATTGCGCGCCGGTTTGTTAGGGTACTGCTCCAGCATTCGCCTGATCGTAGAAACCACGGAAAAGTACCGGTCAGAGCAACCGGCGGCTAGAATTCACCTCCAGACAGCGGCTGAATTCGACCTAACTGAAAAGTTAAGTGTCGAGAAGTCTGCCACCGTCGGGACTCGAACTTAGGACCTCCTGATCAGAGACACTGTAGTGACATCAGTGGAGCGTTGGGAAGCCATTGAAGGTAAAGGTATGATTTGATTATCGCAGGGTAGAACCTGAGCGCATTATCAATTTTACGTACTGTTACGCCTGAATGTGAAGTGCAAAAACCATACACTAGGAGAAAAGACATGGATAATGAGCCGCTCCTGTTTAATTGTCACTTGACATAAAACTACCACAGACATTCATTAATTAAACTTAGTATACCACCGATGATTCTTTCAGAACGTCACACTAAAACAAAACCGAATGAAGCAATCTAAACAATTAAGCACAAAGTACCCTTAAACGGCAAGGTCAATGTTCAGAGCGGCACAATGCACAAGGCGCATTACAGGCGAGCCCGTTGCGTCGTTGGGGCATTACCCATGCAGTCACGAGCGAGCGCCTGCCGGTGCCCGCATAAGGCGCGTTGTTTTCTTCCGCCGCCGCGCGGGGCGCTCGGGTAAACAAGCGGCCCCCGCGACGGGAGCAAGTGGCGAAGAAGGCGCGGGGCGCGGCGAGGGAGGAGAAGGCGCCTTATTGCCCCACGCAATTAGTGGCGCCGCTCTTGTGTTCCGCGGGCATGCGCATTAGCATACGCTTCCCGGCGGCGCGGCGCGGGCGCCGGAAACAATGGCGCCCACGTGGCTGCCACGTCGTCAATTAGCGCAGCGCCTCCTCACTTCGCCTCCCGCCCCGCCCCCTTCCCCGGGAGAAAAGTTCTGCCTCTTGCAGTACTTCCGAATGGAGGAGGATTTAACGCGGTGGTTCCCAACCGCGACCCGCCTTTTTGATGTAAAAAGGAAAGATGGAATCTACTGAAAGCTCTGCCACGGCCTTTCGACCGGACGAGAAGTTTTCCACCAGGTAGTAAATTGTTCGCTGATTAACTCTCAGTGCATTATTACAAGGGAATCGAGATATGTACATAAAGTAGTTAAGGTATTTCAATCAAGTTTCCGCTAAAAGAAACTCATTAACAGTTCGATTACTGCTCGAGAGATATAAAAATGCAGAACACGTTTTTCACCCACGATTCCACGACAACTTTCATTAAGAAAGAATAAAACATTAATGGTTAATCTCGAACAAATAAGGTTATTCTCAGCAGTACAATAAAACAATGGCGATGTTCGTGACTTGGAGCTTATAAAAAATTGTGATATTATGTCCTGCAAGTTTTTATGGATATTCTGTAAGCACAGTCGGCCACACCACAATAAATAAGAAAAATATCAATCCTCTTATAAGTTCTTTAAGTAAGGCACGTAGAATATATGTCAGAATACATTCCAGAGAAACAAACGATTGTGTTGTCAGCCTCAACCACCTACTTTTGACAGCACGTACTCGGAATGCTTTTTAACAGTTTTTAACAGAAGTGACAGTTATTCTGCTCATATGGCGATGAAACATAGCAGGAAAACACATTGGGCATTATATCAATCAGATAACGCATTCATCATCTCCGGACGGTTTTAGGGCTGTCTGCATACCACAGAAACAAAGGGAACGCTATCTCCAACGAACGTGGTTCTCTACACATGTCTGCAACAAATACTGCCCGTGGCGGCCCACGCACGACCGCAGCCACTCTCGCAATCGCTACCGCGTACGGTTGCAGTCATAAATCCTTCGGGGCCTGACGGCAGAGGCGGCGCGGGCGGGCCGGCTGCGCTGGCTGTCGGTTGTGTCCGGGCGGCGTAGCAGCTACAGCAGCGCGGCCGCGGAGCGCCGTGCTGGCTAATCGCGCGATTCCCATTGTTTCGCTAAGAGGAAGCGAGGAGGAACGGTGGGTGGAACGAAGGGGGCAGCTGTGACCTCCGGGAGGGGGGATAGTATACGGCCGGGGCGACGAAAGAATCCAAGAAGAGTACTCACCAAAGAAAGTGCAGAGGAGGGGTTAATGGTATAGATATGATATAGATATAAAGATGTATATAGTATAGAAGGTGTATAACGATACACAGATATAGTAATGATGAAGATTTAACTCATGGTGACGGATGAAATAAATTCGAGGGTGTCATGACATAGTGGTGACAGAAAGAAATTCGGAAAAGACTCAGAAAATCCTAGTGTCAGTTCGATTTGTAACATAAAGAAGTGTTAAAGATCTGGAAGAGTCGAAAACGAAAACAATGTAGGAGAGAGTAGTAAGCAGTATGGTACGACAATAGCATGGACCATGAGCCAAGTAGAGTGGAAAGATGATTCCCAGACACGCAAATTGCTGGAGGACCATAGTTGACAAGATAGACAAGGAGTGTAGAGGTATACCGGAAGGGGAGTAGAGCGCGGATTTGTTGCAGACAGGAAGTCGACGACGCAGGGAAGGGCAGGACTAAGCGCCGCGTCGCGGAGAGGTGTGGGCGCAGGGTGGTGGAGATGGCGAGCCGGAGGTCAGAGGCGCCTCTGCTCGCTCGCAAATTACAGCTCTTGCTCCGACGCAGGGGGCAGATTCCATCGGTCTCCGCGGCAGCAGAGGGCAAAGTGGCGTCATTAGGGCCCCCGAGCCTGCATTGCACTAAGCACCGGCAGGTTGCTGCTTCTCGAGTTCGAGACCTACTTGATTACCACGTGCATGGTCACGAGATGTATTGTTTCCTCTTTCACAATAATAAAACAAGTTGCGCACATGCTTCAAAAGGTTCCCTACAGCTTTCACTGGCGTCGTCGTACATCACGAAGACATGATCGCTACTGCATGAAAGTTATATTCAATCGATATGAATATTAACAATTTTTCTTCTAATAATTTTTTCATCAGAAGAAAATAGTTAATATTCATAACGAGCAGGGAGTATTTATTACAGATTGTATCTTTTAACCTCTATGGTAACTTGATTTATTGCACTGACAACTTTAGTTTTCATGAGATATATGATAAATAAAATAATGGGAATTGATTTTGAGAAAAATAATGACTCGCAGGTACTTTATAATTTATTTTCAACAACTACATCTCTTATTAACAAATTTAAGGTTAAAATTTGCTATCAAACTCCTCTCGTAGGGTAATTGTGATAAAAAATCTTGTTACCATTTCTTAAGCTGAAGAGAATCGTGTGTCACTTTTCGACATATTTGCTCGCGAGCTGAAGGATCCCGGATACGGCATTATTTCCACCGCCTCCTTCAAGAAGCCTAAAGAAGCACAAACGAGACCAAACACGTCATTAGAGTCGCTGTGCCTGCTTTATAGCTATTGCCTTGTGGAAGAGTCACATCGAAAATGTAGACAGCACATGAAGTAATGTCCGTGGGAATACTGATCGCAAGATACGAAGTTACTGCGGAAGAGAATTTAATAAAATGAGTACAATAATTATAATTTAATTCAAAAGGTAGAAGAGGAAATTTTCAATTTCTCTCATATAGCAAGTTCAAAAACTTTCTGTTAGCAATAGAAAACAAATTTTAAAAATTATCAATTATTTCTATTTAATTTCTTTCGAGTGATGAAGAAAGCAGCTAATAATTTCTTACTTAGTAATACCGATAACAAATTAAAAGGGATGAAATGTTCTTTGTTTAAAAATATGAAAACGCAATTCTTTATATTCTTGCCAAGTTAATACAAATAAATAAGTTTTGAAATCTCATCACGTGAAAAAATATCGATTAATAGAATAAATAACAAAACTAGTTTTGAAACAATAAAATATCCGCTCTTCATCATAGCTCATTATCTTAGACGTCCCTACCAACAATACTGGACAACATTGCTAGCTAAAGAGGCCATCAGACATCAGAATTTTTAAAGTGAATAGTAAGCTACTTAATTAGCGCGAAGTATTAGGAATCGTGTTTTTTTGGAAAATGTTCAAAATTTTAGATATATCTCACTACAATACACTCAGGATTAGTATAGCTCGATTTATAACAGTACAAAGCTTTGCATTTATGCCAAATCAGCGATGAAAATGTTCACAACCTTTTCGGTTTAATAGGGTTTACTTTATATCACACTAAACAAGTTAAATCACTTTTTAGAGATCGTGGGTTTTAGTCAAAGCGGACTTCCATTCCTTAAATTTTCTTTTTCATAAAGAAAATGCAAAGCAAGCGAAAACATGTAAAGAAAGTTCAAAGAAATACCTAGGAATACCATGACAAAAGAATCAGAAAGCTCACATGAACAAGGTGGAGCGCAACACGAAAGCATTAGCAATGCAGAGCAAGTTATCTCTGGAAGGCTAACAAACTACGTATCTTCATTCATCACAGACTTGTGACATTGAATTAATTATCCCCTCTTGTTCTTGGCCCTGAGTCACTGGACCTGAAATGGCACAAGCAGACGGCTGCACTCACGCTTTTAATGATACTCTTCCGGCAGGAAGAGGGTGTGGCGGAATCGGGTCCTACGTCCGAGCTTCGTGCTGAATAAAAGATACGGGTATTCCCTCGCGCTTCGGGACATAAGTTCTGAATGCCATATATATTTCATGGTTTCCTTTCATGACAGTATAGGAGTTCCTTAGGTCGAACCTGGCCAAAATGTCTTTCCTTAGTAACGGTAAGAGAATGATGCGAAACATGTTATATTTTTCTATAACCGACAGTAAAGAAAGTATTTATTACAGTTTAATAGAAAAAATGTCTTTTCCCTGCTAGAGCCGGTGCCTCGTTGGTGGAGGAAACCTGGTTGAGGAAAACCCGCTAGCCGACGGTAGGTCGGCGACGGATCTCGCCATCCAGCGGGGGAAGATCATCGCTACCTCTCTATGAAAGCACATACGGGACTAATGTCCTCAGTGATTGACGCACTCGGAATCACTATCAACCAACCAACTTACAACACACTTCCTTTGTAGCCAAGTAGCAAATAAGTTTCAGATAAAAAGTGAATGAAAAGGTGATACATTCACTAGAATTTCCATCTTAGCAGACACATATCAATGTGGGGGAGAGTCAACGACCGGCCCCAACGCAGTTTTTACTTATAACTTTATTTAGCTTAGAAGTTCCCGTTTAATATTTAAGTCTTTTATTATTACTTTTCTGACCCTTCGTTTCGTCTTTCAAAGCTGATCAAATGTGTACAAAACAATTCGAAATCCTTGTCATGCATAATCGTTTCGCGTAAATGCCGACGTACATTTACAGCCAGGGCTGCTCATATAATATAAACTTCATATTATCTTATTTCGGTATATGTCGATGTAGCCAACAGATGTATAATCGAAGCATCTTGTGTTGAACAAGTTACTAAAAAAAGGGACGTCGCCATCTGTGTCTTTGCAAAAAGACAAGTAAAGAAAATGTTTAAAATATAAACAAAAAACTGAATTTTTTTAAGCAAACTTGCAGAAAACGACTGTAATGTATTGCTAAATACATGTATCATCAGTTCTGCAATAGGGTCCATATAAAATGTTGCTTCAATTATTTTGCAATTTATTATGGAGACGGTAATTCTCATTCCTTCATTGGTGTTCTCTGGGAGTCGGAATGGCATTGGTTTGCAACAGTCAATATTTCTATTACGAACATGTCTCTGTTCAGATATGTTTCATATCAAAGTTTCCTCCGAATACCGCGAATGGTTAGTTGTCTACACGGGCGTCGAAGTCTCCAGCGGCGGAGTACGGAGCTCCGTGGAATGCAAGCTGCCCCGCCTGTGCGCGGTCGGAGATGCTGAGGCCCTGACGTCACCCGTGGCGGCGGGGGCGAGAGGGGACAAGGGAGGAGGCGGCGCACCGCTGCCCAGATACGATCAACGGACTGCGGCGTCCCGGCGCCGCCATGCCCGCCGGCGCGCCACGACCGCGCCGCCAGCTCTCAGGAAGGGAAGCCGGGCGGAACCGGGAGCTGAAGGCGCGGACGGTCTCGCGTCCCGTTCCATGAATAGCGGTAGTAAACTAGAAATAAAATAGTAAATACTAAGACTACCTACGTTATTTTTGTCACTACACACATCATGAATTCAGCGGATTCGTAAGCTTCCGCTGCCGGAGTCATTTGATACTTGGCTGTCCGGTATGAGCCGCGTCATAGTCGGTCGAGCTCACATTCTGTCAACTGTATAGCTCTAAGGAAGGCCACAACGTGATGGTCCGAAACGTCAATACGACCGACTGTGACGCGGCTCATCCCGGACAACCAAGAATCAGCTGCATTCAACGATCTCCTAGTCCTAATTTCAGGGATCCCCCAACTTCATCGAGAGATTTTCTAAATCACGAGGATCAAAAAGGGATTAATCAGCCCATCACTCAGCCCTTACGATAGGAAAGAGAACAAGATGGGGTAAGAAGGATAGCGTGCTATTCGGAACTTAGTTTAAGGTACTGTACGGTTAGACACATCTAGAATTCTCATCCAGACAGCCGTTGGCTTAGAGCCCGCTATTTAAGTTGTTGAAAATTCGCGCACCACAATTGGGTATTCGAACCTAGACCTCCTGGTCTACGAAGCTGTTTAGAAATAAACTGTACATTTATTCTTCCTAGATTAGGAAACTCCTGGTGTAATTTTCTGAAAACTTAGAAGAACTAGAAATGTACAATAGAAAATTCGAGATCATGTCAGCAGTTTCATATTACTCTTTTTCCTCAATAAATATAGAAGAGGGCGTATTTATGAGGAAATACAACAGGAAACTACGGACGTTTCCTCATCCTTTACATTCACTTTATCCTAGTAAATTCATTTTAATCTAGATAATTAGAAGAAAATTCCTGTTCCTCCGTTTTGAATTCAGAACGAAAATACTAAAATTAATAATAATAACAATGTTTCATCAAAAACCTTTTCCACGTTTCCATTCATTCTTAAGATGTTTCAATCTCCTGATAGTATCAATATAAGAAACATTGTTCAAGGGGAATAAAGGAATAATTTAGTAATATTTCACGGAACGTAGCTAGGCAACAAGTACCGGTACTGACGCTGTAATGAAGTTCATCTCGCTTGCAATGATCACGTTTTTATCAAATGTCACAGTTCATCATGATCTGTCAAGGGGAGTTCCCACACTCTACGATTCAGAGAAAGTATCTGTATGAGCAAGTGATAAAAGGCATTACCTGTCTTCATCATAACGAGGCAATAAAACAACTTGAGCTTCGCAGACGACTCAAACATTGAAACAAGTGCCTGCACTCGTCATGTGCTCGAACAAAGTTCAAGTGCAGCGTCGACCCCACATTGCCTCTTTGCAGCGCCGGCACGCGAGACCAGTTGACACTAGCCGCGACCAACCGGCGTGCAACCGGTAACACAAAGGCACTCCGCAAAGCCCTCGACTCACCGTGACGAACACATCCATCCTTCAGAAATTCAACAGCAGATTCAACACGATTCCTGGAAGAACCCGGGCCAATGTTTACCGTGTTCGCCCTCGCTGTCATAGTGAGAGGAGGGCCAATATTTTCTTACTGCTAGAGAAGCGCGATATTTTTGGCGGTGTTTGTTCGGCGCGGCCTTGCACGCAGTTTTTCGCCGAAAGGTGCTTGCACAAGTATTCTGCAGCGTCTTGTACATGCAGACGCTCCTCAGCAGTGACGTCACCCCGCTGTCAAGTAAGAATGGCTGTGGGTGTGGCTGGGGTTTGCAGTTCTGAGAAGTGCTCTCGAAACGTAATTCCCAGTTGCCAGAGTTGGTCGCTGGTTGGAACTGTGGCGGTAAAAACTTGGCGATATTGTAATGTTCTTAAGTTATTTTCTAGACTCTCATGCACTCATTGAATTTTTTTCAAAACAAATTATAAATAATGCATACATTTTAAGGCAGTCCCCACTCTATGAAGAATATTATTTGAACATTAGAATTTTGAGACGAGATTAAAGATCATTCACTGTATCAATCGTGAAAAAACTTCGAACTCCGTAGATAAGATTATTAATTCGTCTCCATATTTCTGTGTATGACGAAAATTCTAATCAGAATTGAATTGTACTGAATCTGATAAGTACTGAATGGCCACACGAAAGGAATAACAATAATCAGTAAAATAGTCTTTAAATATAATTCTTGAACAATTTTAAATATCTTCCACACGTTTTCTAACAATAATTAAGAAAGCGATAGTTTGATTTACCTGTATGTGACAAGCATACCAACGAGTACACGGTTCAACAATAGAAGAAACCTAGCATAGAACTCTGTTGGCGTTTGTTTTTATTTCTTACAGCATCGCCGTAACCATGGTATTTATCCAACTAAGGGCTTATTTACTTACACTTGGGTGAGAGTTTATTGAAAGAGACGTGTTCCGACGTCACAATTTAAGCTGCGAGTGATCTGTTCCTCACGGTTGCAAAAGACATCGCGTCGTCACCCCATGCAAAAGTCTGCAGGCGTGGCCGCTAGCACGCCTAGATCTCCCGCGCCCCGGAGATAACCTTGCGGGGCAGGATGCTCGGCCGGTATTTGGATACGGGTTATGTAAAGTGAAAGTTTGAGTAAGCGACTGTCAGTTGCAGACAGATGCAGCTCCCACGGCAAAACCTCTCCCTCCGCCCTGCGGCTAGGCCCCACGCGAGAAGGTTCCGCTACATTTAACGCATTCATTTCAGATCGTTGTGCAAGGCAAAAACATTCACGAAATAAAATATTAACAGCTTGTTTTTCTGGTAGTCTGTAGCTAGCATGACAAATGTACTGCGCATAAAAATAGTATTCGTAATGAAATGTTTGCGGTGGTGTAACCAGCAGTGAGTTCGCCGCACACTGCGAGACAAATGTTTCGATTGCCTGATCCACCGAATTGGATTAGATTCGCAAGGTTTCCGGACACAAAATGAATGCAGAGACATTTTCACCGAAACATCAATAAATTCCATTCGCTTATTACGGTGACTTGAACTTCCTATTTTCTTTTGCATGGGATTCACATGGAGATCGAGATTTTACAAAGAATAGTCAGACGCCAACAAAAAATGTGTCAATAAACTTCCGAAAGAATGAAAAATGAAAATTATAATACGTCTTATTTCCACGAGAGTACCGTGGCCGGACGTAAGTACAGAAAACGGGGTTAAAACCGATATCTCATCTTCAATCCATTTATTTAAATTAGTTCCTTTCAGTATATAATTTCGCGACTTCCATTTCTGTTCTGTTTAGATGCACCGCATCGCAAGAAAAAAAAACTAATTAGAAACGTAAGCTTATTGATATCGTCCCTTCATATGTCAGCAAAGTGGTATTGTCATTTCCTTTTTCCCATTCATCCACATACATGTAAATACAGACACATGGTGTGATTCATTATTCTCGGAATTGTTGATTCTCCTTCGGTAATTTTCCCTCGTTCAGACTAGCAGGGAGACGTCTGGCTGACGCACTGTTTGCACAGTGGATTTCATCGCGATTAAAAAGAAGGGCCACCAAGCTCATCGCGAAGACCCTCGACGCCTGTGCTTGGTGACGTCGCCGGATGCGGGTCGTTCCATCGGAAATCGATCGCTCGCGCCCCCCTGCCCTGTCTAAACAACCATCGCCCGAGGGCAACACTGGTGGAGTGGCGGAGGGGTTCTTCCTTTCCCCCTAAGTTTGTGACCCTCCGGAATGTGTTGTCAATCGAAAGCTGCGCCTGAGGCCTACCCTTGGTTTTTAATATGCAGACCTCGCCCACCTATGCGTCGTTCCTCGCTCGCTCCAGTAATATGCATAGCTTCTGTACCGGATGTGGGCGGGGCCGACCGTCTTCGCGGCGCGCCGAGAGTTTCGATCCACTCGTAAGAGCGCATGCGTAGCCTCAGTCCTGTCTACACATGGTAAGGGATAACAGAGCTAGAGCTCATTTCCACATGCAAATTGGTTCTATTACACGGGGGAAAATATTTCTCATCCAAATTTGCCCAAAATTCTTGTCGCTACCTTTATTCACAACTCAACTTAGTGTAGTAAACTGATCGGTGATATGGATTCCCGAGCTTAAGAAAACATGCACAAATGCACTTCTTCCCCATACGTCCCCAATTTTTTAACGCATTTGGCGATAAATAATGAAAAAAAGAAATAAAAATAATTTTAATGCAGGTATGGTGAAATACGCCCCCGAATACACTCTAAGGTTGACTACTCACTCCAGAGAATCTCAAGATTTCTCAATCGACCCTTTTAAAACTTGTGACTTATAAATAGATTTCTCAAATGAAGTGCAGGATGAAAATTGGAGGATGCTCGGAGTTAATGGTAAAGATATGAAAATATTTAAAGTTTTGAATGAAATGCAGAACTAAAAGTATCTAAAAACAAGAAACAAAACACTATCTGAAAGGAATTCTAGAACCCATGAGATATATGAACTACCGGAAAATGCCAGAAATTGCTGAATATGCTCTTCGACCAACACCATGCTTCTTACGGCTTTCGTACACTTTAATTCATGAAATATGTTTTATACTTTCTGATTCTCTATTAGTTTCACTCATATTTGTTTTTATAAAATTAAATATCATATTCATATTAAATCCAAGACTCTTTACATTCAAATACTAAATGAATGCAACATTTTGAATACTTTATTATATTGTTTTATAAGAAGAATGAAGTTTATTTTTCTTTCAAAATCTGTGCAGATAGTATCATTCTAACTGATCTGTAGGATTTCAACTACTTTCCAATGTGATCGCACTATTGTACTCTAGATGAAGTGTGCTTTTTAGTTCTATATATTCAAGAAAACCCCACCTCTGTTATTAGAACGACGACGTTGCACCTCCCACACACAGGGAACGCACGAGCTTCTCGGAGACGTAGCAGAAAAACTAGGTTTAAAGTCAGCACATAAAACGGGGTTAAATTATGCGCATTATTTACTCTTGTCCCAGTTCAAGAAGAAACGTTATTTATTACAGTAACAATACGCTTCAATTTTTATAGATATTCAGCCATTCAAACAACTCCTGAAATATGAGTTACTTAACTATTTTTCTCATGCCGTCTGTTTCCATAAATTGCGTTTGCTATAGTACGTTGCTCCACGTACATATGAAAGATTTTGTCTCTAATATTGTAAGATGAGTTATAAATAAACTTTTCGGATTCGTATAAAGACAACTGCACAACATAAAAATGGCACAAAATGCATGACAAACGCAAGATATTTTTGAGTAATGTCTCACAACAGAACTAACCTCATTTTTTTAGGATATAGAGAATAATAATTTAGCGACTGAAGTATACATAGCACTAGCTCATTTTTTTTGTACACATGCGTATTGTGACGTGATTGTATTGTGATTTGGCAAAGGATGCTCTGATAAGAAAAATGTATCCAACTGATTTTGGTCAGTGGACATTTTAACCATTCACACACTCGCTCATGCGGAAACAAAAACTACCGGCATACGCGCACCAAGCACTCCCCAACGCACCCCACGCGCCGTGCGTGGAGCTGCGCGTCAAGCACGGGGCGGATAAGGAACGCCGAGGACTTCGCGCAGAGTTATGTCCAAGGCCTTTCATTTCCGCACAGGAAACCGATAAAGCGCGCGGAAGAAGCCGGGCCACCTTTTTACGAGTCCCGCGGAAGGCGAAACCAACCGCAAGGCGGTCGGGGAGGGGCGTAAGACGACGAAGACCGAGGAGGACGGGACGGCCGTGTCTGAATCGCCGCCCCCACCGCCGCCTCGCGCCGCGCCGCGCCGGTCCAAGCCCGCAACCGCGCCCGCGATTGTAAAATGCAGATGGCGCCGGGCGATTTCTATGCTAATGGAGGCGGGCGAGACGCCCGCGTGATTCACGCCCGCGGACCGAGGAAGAAGCGGCTGCGGCGGGGGAGGAGAACAGGAGAAGTGGCTGGAGCGAGCTGGCGGGCGGGAGAGACGCGGGGAGGGGCTGGCGGCAAGTCCCTTGAGACGCCAGAGAGACGATCGTGTCCGCTGGTGAAGAGGTACAGAAGGTAGGAGGACATCTTGGAGGCGAAAGCACAGTGAATGGAAGGATACGGAAATAAGTGAATCAGGCGGATGAAAAGCATACAGGGATAGGAGACGGATGCGGTAGGGTGATGAATAGGGAAGGATAGAATGAATTGATAGATGTAATTAAGGATATCTCAATAATAATAGATTGGATGAAAGATGGAGTAACTATGCGTTAAGATAAATGAAGGTACATGAAGGGGAAAAAAATCGATGTGAAACATAATAATATTGGTCTATTAGAGGGCATGCATCTAATAAGATAAAGAAAAAAAAGAGAAAATGGCACAAATGTTAATAAGAACACTACGAGGAAATTATGTAGTAACAATTTAACCGCATGGAGGATAGAAAGGGCGATTGCGGGTGTGAAGCGAGGGTGCAAGAAATGGCCCAGCCGTCATTGCGGGTGTCGTCATTGCGGGCAGATGTCAACAGGGTGTTTCATTTCCAAAGCCCCTCCTCTGAGGACTGCGGTCGTGAGATTGGCTGTGAGTGTGGCCAAGGAACGAATGGATCTCAAGGGAGGCATTGAGAGAATCCGAGATGGACTATGGGGCGGAGCGCGTCCCTCTCGAAGATATATAAAGGTCGAGGTCGACAGTAATTCAGCTCTCTTTTGGTTGAAACTCTCAAGGGGGTTACGGCATGAATGGAATCAATGTTTTTCAGAAAACAAGTCGCCAAAAGTAATAATAAGTAAAAAATATTTAGTTTATGATTATGATGTAACTTGACTCCATCAAAGGAGCACGTTCCCTGGTGTACTACTTGTCCACACATATAATATATATTACATAATTCTACTGAAAACGAAATATGTTGAGTGATATGCGTCACATAAATTTCAAGCGTAACGAGCCCAAAGAAATGTTCAAATGAATTATACGTACGATTTCACTTATATCAAAACCCCTGTTGCTCTATAACTGGAAATTAAAATACAGCGCCTAACGCCCGAAATTTTTTCCGGCAGTCAAACGCACGCTTAAAGTTGCTAGAGTGGACAGGAAATTCCGACGATTTTTAGCAGATGCGAAGTCTTCGAATGGCCTGGGAGATACTAAAATAAATTAAAATACCGTAACTCCTGGACGTTAACATATTTGAAACTCACATAATCATTACCGGTAACATACATTTTCGTTATTATTATGTTTGAATAATAAAATAACAAATGCTTAACACGTAGCAACGTTGCAAAACAAGTTTGCATTTTCCTGTAAGTTTACTTATGTTGTCACAATATTTGTGCCTTATTGTTGTGATGAAACTGGAGTTGATTTTGTATTTTATTGTTATTTTACTTTATTTCGTTGTTGTGTTGTATTTTTGTACTCCGTTTGTTTGCGTGTGATGTGATTAAATTTGAATTTTCAAATAATATTTCAATACACAAAATTGATATTTTAATTGAAAGAATTAAAAATTATTAAAACATTTAAATACTTTTCTGCGGATTTGCACTGTGTTTTTACGTTGGTTTAAAAAACGAGCTTCTTTGAGCTGGGGAAAATTTAGTCAGCTCTGATTCGCATCGATATTAAAAATCAGTCGTGCATTGTCGATGGTAGGTGAGAGGCAAGTCGGAGAACAACTGCAGTGTGGCAAAACAGCAATCAAGGAATTGGCAGCGATGGTGAGGACGGTAACTAGATTCAGCAACTAACTTTTTGATATGAAGGGAAGAAATGCCTACGTTAGATCCGTAGTTAACGTTGTCACAGGGTCGTCAGTACAAATTGTATAAATAGGTTGATCGATGATTTCATTCTTCAACAATCGATTGGTCTTTTAGAGCAAATGTAAAAACCATGAAAATTAATAGTTCGTGTAGAATGCCAGGTTTTTATGTTTTTATCCATGTGAACCATGTAGACAATTAAAAGACGACGTAAATTATTGAGGTTATCAAAGGTCCTGGATTGAAACTAGTCAAAATGATGTTAAACCACATGTATTTGTTGTACGATGTTTAATTTGTAGGAAATCCTGAGTTTCCGAGCCTGGAGCTGTATCTTCACACCGGTAATCTGTCCAGTTTTCTTCCAATTCCACAAGAGAAGTATTTTGCAAAAAACCTGTTACGATGTCCAAGATACGTTTCCTTCTTCATTATTTACTGTCGTTCCGAATAAAACCTAACGCTGCTCTCTCTTCCGATTCTTTGGCTCACCTTTTAAGTTTCTGAGGAAATGTTCTAATACTGACACGGAATGAAGAAATTATTCTTCCTGAAGTCCTCCTTACGTCAAATGACTATCAGGTCGTTAATTCATAAAATTGGGCATAGCAAATACTTTACTTCACTGAATAATTCTGACGCTCCCTTATATAAGCAATACGCATTTATCTACAGCAAATCATTGGAAACACAATGTGTAAACATTACACGACAAACGTTTAGAATAATTAGTTCTAAAAATGAATACTTGCTTCCATCTTGCATATCACTACGTCCTCATTTATATTATTTTTAATTCTCTTAAAGCATTAATAAAACTACGATAACTCGAGTCCGCTTCCACCGCCAGAAAAAGACTGCCCCAATGGCTTCGATCACAAATGGTGTCAGAACAGTTGAGCATCGCGTCATCCATCACTTCACGGCCTCGCGCACCCGGCAGAACGAATCGGGGCGGAATCTCCGGAGGAGGCCCTTCCCCTCACACCCGGGGGGCCGCGAAGGGACGCGATCGATGGCGATTGCAAGATATCGCGTGCATGTCGCTCGAGCTGCACCTAAAAGACGCGCATCGTCAAAGTACAGAATTTTACTTAAAAAAGTATATATTTTTATAGTTAAATTATGAAAAAAATTATGCTTCACGAGAAGAGATCTCCTATCGAGGAAATAAAACGGTGGAATTTTCCACTGCTGTCGTATGCAGCTCTTGAAATGATTTAAACACAGCCGTACATTCTCAAAGGAAATATTTCATATTATGAAACTACGTTGTAAATAACGACTTTCCAAAAATGGTTGATTCGGTTTGTAACGTGCTTCCTTCTGAGTGTAAGAGTAACGTCCTGCTGCAACTGACATTCGGAAACTTCTCACAATGAAAAATAACATTAAAAATAAAAGGACACTTTGAAGAAGACATATATACTCCTACCGTTTTTATGCATATTTATTGTATTCTTGAGGATTGAAATGTTGGCTTGGGCATCACAAAAATGTTGCATGGTGAACTTCTTGGGCTGACTTGCGGCGACTCGTAACAGTCGCTCCCCGCTTGCCTTTCTGCCGACGCACGCTCCCCGTCCCCGCCTCTCCCCCTGCCGCAAGTCGCTCGCCCCTCGGCGGCAGTGTGCACAGCCGGCGCTCACGAGGCGTCTTCCCTGGCGCCCCGCTGTTGTTTGCTCTGCCGCACCAAGTGTTGGACGTCGATAGATTGGACAATGGCACTAAAGGCGATTGACAAGCTGAGTGCATTAGTGGAAGGACAAGGGATTATTGACCAGGCAGCACTTCATCGCATGCGTTCTCTTTGAAGCGGCACCGAAGTATAAACAAATGATTAACAGTGTTCTCAAAGTCATAAAATTTTACATATAGCAAATTAACGAAAGAAAAAGTATATGGATTTTTATATACAAAGTCAGTTTGGTGGTACTGCCTTCCAAATTTGATTCTAATTTATGTCAATATGTCTGGCAATTAACTCTAATGAACGTACCACATAAAAGCTTTTAGAAATTAAATTACAAGAACATTCTCGTCAGAGCATTTCCTCACAACACCAATCATGGCTTCTCCTTCCTCGAGTCGACGTCGAGTCAGAAGACTACGAGAACGTGTTGCCGCCGCGTGGTCCTAACGTATACATTTCTTTCCAAGTAAGACGGACGATTCCCAGTCCGGAAATTAACTACATAAATTGATGCACCAGCCATGTTGCGCCGTTAAAACACCGTAGCGGAGACGTTATTTCAAAACCTGCCCGCGACGTGGGAAACAGCGTCTGGAATTCTCGGCGTATGTTAAATAGTTGTAGCGCGCCCAGACGCGGCCGGCGCACTGGAGCGCGGCGGAAACAATATTGGTGAAGGGACGTAATAAAGTAGACGCCCCGCTAATGGGCGAGTGATTCTGGTGGAGAGAGCGGGCGTTGCCACCGTTTCGGAGCAGACTTCATAAATAAGTTTTGGTCATAATTGATGTCATTAGTCAACGGTCTTCACGTCATATTCCGGACCCACACCTACCATCCCAAAGCATCATGTCGTTGGAATAACCTATACTTCCGCACCTGAGTGAACCCGTTCGTATTGCTCCGGCCTGGTCCAATAACCCTGAAGCTGCTAACCCCATCGTCACAGTTCGACCGGTTGCTGCAAAAGCTTCCGCAAACAATAATTCCGAGCGTTTAGTACGTATATTTTTGAAGGGATCGGTGCGAGTTAATCATAGTCTGTACTCACGCAATTTTCAGACACAGCTCGTTTAATATTTGACTATCACATGGAAATCAATGGAAGCACAACGTAATCGGGCAGGTATTATTGTACCATATGGCTAGAAATGGAAAACTACAATATCTAATAGGAAGAGGCTTGCCCGGAGAGAATCCTGGAATGGTCAACTAGAAAAGCTAAAAAATGGCTTATGTAACTATCTCTCATAGACTGATTCAATTCATAACCCGTATTCGTGCAAACACTATGAGGATATAGATGGCAAACATAGTAGGTCCATTCTCGAACTCCAATGTTTTCTTCTTTGCTTCTCTTGCGCACTGCCACTATTCTGCCCCGCCCCCTTCGCCACGCCCTTCCTCCCGCACGCGGGCCCGCTGACCCCATTGGCGGCGGCGCAGGAGGCCGTGGGACGGCTCCGCCGGGGAGGCCCAGCCTCCGCGCCGCACCGCCAGAGCGCCCCGCGCGCGCGCGGCACGAGCGGAAGGAGAGAGCGCCACCGCCGCCGGAAGCGCCGGGCCCCGCGCGCGCGCTCGCGCACTCGCGCTTCCTGCAGGGCCCGCCGGCGCCCCAGGAAATCGTCGCTCTCGCTCACTTGCTCTTAGATTAAGGGGGAAAATGGTTAATACAAAATAATACTCCTCCACAATGTTAAAGTGTAAATATATATTTGCATGTTGAATGTTCACGATTGTAAAGTTAATATTTTGTAGAATTTTATGCATTGCAATGGTACTTCCTAATAAATGTAAAATTTTCTTGTTTTTTGCTTTGACTGACCGGAAGTACATGCAACAGGGACTTCAACAGAAGGTCCTTTTAGCACATTTTCACCGGAACACGAGTCTTCTTTCATTTGCCTTGATGGCTTGGCCTGCGATAGATCTGTGCAAGATGGGCTTTCGTCTTATAATCACTTTTCGTGTCTGTGCCTATGAGCCAACCTAAATTAATTTTCTTTGAGACGGTGCGAAGTATTTTTATCTGTGAATAAGTAAGGTTGGTATTGGTTTAATTATTTGTGTAAACATTATTTACAAAAGTATGTTTCGTATGTTAGACATATACATTGAAAGTTCTTATTGCTTAATCCTATATTACTAGTCCTGATGGGAAGGTCGAAAAATTGGGGATTTATCTATTGCCTGGGTTCACACACTATACATAAAGAAAAAAAGTTTTGTGTCCTTTTTCTCAGAAAAATGTACTTGACTAAACTATAAAGACACATAGATAAATTAGGTTTAATCCATATGTACTTCATATAACAAATTCATTCAGATCTATGATGAAATGAATTATCAAACGGCCGTCGCTTTAGACATAGCGTTCGAATTTCTCCCACAAAAGAGCAGGATTTTAAGGCCGGATGCCCCACGTCGTAAGGAGACAAATAGACGGATAGAAAAGAGACGGTACACGGGAAACCATGCACCAAACTTAATGACAGAGGTTTCTATTGAATAATAAATTTCCTTTGAAAAACTTTAAAGAACATCAAGTCCAAAATGATAACGTAGTTTTTCAATGGTCGAAAACGTGACAGCCGCGACAGCTGTGACTCCATGGGCACGGAATGAAAATGAAAATGTACGAGTACATCAGTTTGTAGTACATAAGTAGTACGTAGTACATTCCTTAAAGGGTGACGTGTACAAGAAGCTCAAACTGTAAGGTCTTAATAAAAAAGACGGCATGTGATTAACAACCTGGAGATGACGATTGACTTATATCTAAAGACTCGCTACCCAAGGCCTTTGATGTTTCATCAATCAAAGAATGCGAAGGATAGGGCTCCTGGTATTATGAAAGAGGAAACCAAGAGGGAAGGGACGAGCGGGCGGAAGAAAAAAAGGGGCCTCGAGAGATAAGCTTTTGACTAACACAAGTGCTCGTTATGAGTCTCGGCTCCTGCAGGAGCATTTACTTGTTTGGAGCCTATTCTTTCACGGACGCCTTAGCAGCAATATAAAGCTTAAGATGAGAAGAAATGGATTATAAAGAGACAGTAGTATAAAACGATACACAGAAAAAATCTGCTCACAAAAGAAGCGCCTCAAATCAAGATATAATCGTGAACAATGCCCATCATTTCAAACGAAAGGTTAATGAAGACGATATTCCGGTCCTTACTGAGAGCATGAGAAGATCACAACCGATACAAAGAGAATTTGGCATTGCGAGAGGATAAGTGAAGGGAAGCTAAACAAGGAAAGAAGATGAATGAATTCCCTAAAAATAGACGCACGTAAAGGTGATATATCATTTGTACATAACAGGGATACCCTTAATTTTAAAGACAGAATCCGAAGACAGGGAGGATAAAATTGGGAGAAAAGGCAAAGGGAAGAATAAAAAGAAGACTGTGTCTGTCGAGAACAGTGAAGTCTCAAGTAGAGATCGTAGTGATGAATGGGAAGTGGCGATACCGATGATACATCTTAAGTATCATCTCCCCTGAATTTTGACCACTTCAGGAGTTCTTGGATTGGTAGTAACACAGCCGGATGAAACCTCGCGGGCGGCCGGATCCGGCCCTCTGGCCACAAGACTCCTGCCCTAACACATCCACAAAGACCAGAACATCGCTTCAAAGAAGTGTGGGGATTTACGGGAGATGGGGGTGTGACATTGAGAAGAGAGAAGTGATAAAGAGTAGTAAGAACAATGGTTTCAGCACGGCAATTGCAGCTAAGGCGATTTCTACAAGGTGGTTATATACCTACAATCGCGGTCCTCGTGCAGGTTGTGAATCTGTTGCCGTCTCTATCTCTTCTGTATACGTATAATGCAGAAAGAAGAAGTGACGATTATGCGCCACTTACAAGCGAACATTCAACACAAAACCCTGTAACCCTGAATAAGGCTGTAGCACAGGTAGCTCCCTGACCTAAGACTTTTTGCCCAGAGACATTTTTGAAAGATCTATATATATTTGGAAGGCACACCCACTCCACAGCACGAGTTGTCAGAAACGTTTTAAATTGGGTTTCAGCGTAAAGCTATTTTCACACTAAAACTCTTTTCCAAGTGCAGAACATTCGCACGTGTTCAATTTTTCTGCTTTATCACACAGCTACAATTTACAAACCGTCCGAGTGAGGCTAGAGATGTCTCGTTTGCACGTATATGGCCACCTTGATAGTCTCTAAATACAGACAGTAGCGCAACCGCCGCAATTGAATATCCACTCACCCTAAAGCCCTGTCAGGCAGCATTCAGAACTGTAGGGAAATTATAATAATTTGTGACGTTGTGGAGATTTTCAAGATTATTAATATTGATTTGGGATAGATTCATGGTTCTTTACACCCACACAATATCACACAGTTCCAATTCTCTGGACATAAATGACAACTGGATATAAAATGGCAGGAGCGGTAGAACAATGGAATGCGCTACTCTCTGCACATATACTTCGGTTTTTCTTTCTTGGCGCGTGGGGGTGTGTCATCATAATGGAATATCTCACGGTATTTCGCGTCGTTCTCCGCATCGAGAAGCGCTGGCGATCATGCGACTCCTAGCGGCACAACCAAGACCGACGCGAAATACCGTGAGATATTCCATGTTGATGACACCTCCCCACGCGCCAAGAAAGAAAAACCGAAGTATAGGGACTCTACGCGACGGCGCGGTGGCGGGCAGGCACGCACCGCGGGGGCGTAGACCGCGGCGCAGCGAGCGCCTGGAAGTCACGCCCGCGATTGGCCCCTCCCGCGCGATCGGAACGCGCCGCCGCAATCTGCGGGAATTGTCCCACGCGCCACCGCCAGCCCAGGGGCGGAGCAGGCAGCCACTTGTGCACTCCGCGCACGCGGCACGCAGTTGGTGGTCCTGGGCGTCGCTGATGGAACGCACGGCGCGCCTGTCCCCGACGCCCCCCCCCCCCGCCGCTACCACCAACGCCGCCCACGGGGAGAGCGGAGGGCCGAGTATGATAGGCTTCGATTTGTAGTAGGGAGAGGAATTCCAGAGGAGCTCGTGAGTTCGCAATAAGGCGGCGCAAGGTATTGCTGAAGAAAATCAACAAATATTAGAACATATATGTACGTTAAATAAGCGATGTAGTTGGTGCAGGAGAAAGAGAATACCCATTCAGTGGAAGTTTGAACAGCAATAAAATTAAAATAACTGTGGCGAAAACAACAGCACAAACAGTTAAAATCCACAATTTAAGTAACAAAAGAGGATTTATTTAAAAATTACTGGTTAATTTAATTAAACAAGTATCATGGTCGTGGAAACACGATGAAGCAGAAAGGAATACAAATGAAAGAACCAGACCCAAAACGAAATAAGTAAACCAATCGAACGAAATATTCGGGGAAATGTAGACCAACGAGATGACAGACATGAATAAAGAAAACATTACAAAATGTTTCATGTACAGAAAAAAAAAGAAGTTTATAAAAATGCTTCGATCAGAGGGTCAGCAAGGACCAGCAAAGAGAGATAAATGATTAGCAAAGATGGACAGAGGACGGTAGATTATGACAAAGCAAAACAGGGCGGCCCATGGCGGGTCAGGGACGGACGTGGCGTGGCGGAACGTGGCGGGGAGCGGAAGGACAAGGCAAGAGGGAGCCGCGGTTGGGCGGGGGGGGCGGGGCGAGGACGGGCCAGCACGAATGCGAGACGTGACCGCCTTGTCGACTGCGGGGGAGCGGCATCTATCGATTTCTGCGTCCGCGACCGGAAAGCGCTCGGAGAGGAAGGCAGCAAAATAACATTAGGTCCGGTCCAAAGCGCTGCTTATCTGGATTCGCGAGACGAGACGTTTCTGTGTGGGTGCAAGGGCGACGTGCGGCGGCATTGAAGATCAAAGCTCTCCGGTAGCAGTGCCTCAGCGTATTCTCAAGGAAATAATGTTATTGCTAGAGGCAAAGGATCCTCCGTTTGTTGTTCATACTTCAATTTTCGATTTCCTTAGCGATAAATTTCAGACTGAGCTAAGGCTTATTTCTAACGTTGGATTGATAGAATCTACGTACATTTGAACGTAACATTAAATATTAATTACGATGTACAGTAAACCAGTCAAAATAGAGTGAAATATTTAATTTCTTTCCATTTTCACAATAAAGTAAGAAAAATTGTTCATATTAGTGGAAACAACGTAACGAGAACCAAACGATTGATTGCTATTCCTTGAAACTCATAAACTTACAAAATCCTTCACAACTTACAGAAATATAAAGCTGGAAATATGTACAGAATTTCGTATTTTCGAATTTCGTATTAATGCTTTAATAATACGATTGTCTGATACGTAAGAAATGAACATGTTCAAGGCTAGAGTAAAATATTGTATTGTTCATCAGAGTAATCCCAAGTAAAATTGCAGGAGGAATGTCAGTAAGGCGAAATAACTAAGCATGGCAAAGCAATTGGAAACTCGCCTGAAATCTTAGAAAGTCTAACAACACGATTTCCAACAAAAGCCCGGCAAGGTGAGTCAGAATAAAAGAACGAGAAGTTGGAAACTCAACGTCGGCAATGTCGCTTTGCGAAAACAAATGGAAGTAGTTGACTCAAGTACATATGATGGCAAAGGAACCTATGACCTTTGTAGTTTTTACAAATTTCCTTTCACAACAGAAATTTACGACTCTTCACAAAAAAAGTGATTAACCAAGAAAAGTTTATAAAAGTATTTGACTTTTTAAGTGCAAAATGTAGCAACGTTAAAACTTTATTTATCTCTGATAGGGAATTGCAAAAACATTGTCACACAAAAATGAACTTAAAATATAAAATTAAAATAACTCATTACTTACGTTTTTAATTTATACGGTTAAGTTTATTTTTATTTCGAGCTGAGTTATCTTCAATATTTCAACATTCTTAAGGGATCTCAGAGTTTCGTGACGCTTAGGGCCCCTTAACCCGCCCCTGAGAGAGCGGGGCGGGCGTCGACGCCGCGGCGAGCACGCAGACACGCTTTCGGGCGCGCGCCCCGCGACGGAGGCAGCAGGCGGGGGCGTGGCGTGGCGTCGCGTCGCGTCGGCGTCTTTCACGAGCGCCGAGGGAAAAAGAAACATCCGGCGGCGCCACGCCGTGGTACTCGCGCACCGCGCCGCGCGGCGTTCGCGTCGCACCGCATCACGCCGTTCCGCGGCACGCGCCGCCGCCGCCAATGTCTTCATCCGAGCTGGCGGAACGGATCCACGCCGCCCTCCCTCACCCCTTCCCCCCTGCAAGTCCATTCGCGGCTTCCTTGCTGCACAAAGGCTTATGCGAGCGCAATGTACGAGATATGGTCTGTCCAGGAGACGCAGAGTCCTCTCCAGTTTATTGACACGGTTATATTTTTGGGGGTGCGGGACATTCTGCAATTTTGCCTGACCCCTTTAAAAAGCGTAGCGGGGAAATAATGTGTAGGCAACCCGCAAGACGCTATTGTGTTTCGACTGAGAGCGTTGCCTATATCCTTATGATATTCCTGGTTTTGGAATTCTTGCCAGGGTGTGGAGTATTGTTACATGGTATTATTATTGCAATAGAATATTGGTGATTTGTTCTTATTGAATTGTTCTTAGAATTAAATTATTATTGTGTTACTTATTGAGCGGCATAATTGTAATTCGTTAATGTGAATTTGAACATGAATTGAATATGTTACAGAGATTTCTATGTTTGTTTTTAATTTATATTAGGAACCCGTAAACAGCTACAATAATTGAAGCTTACGAGGGATGGTCTAAAGAGTTGATGAAAACAAATATGATGAGATGAATAATTCATTAACATAGGAATGAGGGAACATGGGAGAAACAAGAGAAAGCCTATAAAAACCTCGCTTGTCACTAATTGAACTGAGGATTGTATTGGCTTGCCACAATTGGATTGATCGGGAATAGAGTCTGAACCCCAGCTAGAAGGCGTATGCGCTAGCCATTTCGATTCGACCAGCCTAGTCCGAGACGTGGTAACAATACGACCAGAATAAACGCGTAAATACACAAACTCAAGATTCTCCCGTAAAAATACCCTATCATAAACAAAATATTTCATTTTATTAAATTGATTTTCTATAGCAGGCTGAAATGTCTAATGGCCATGTAACAGACTTTTTCCGGACTCGAGCAAATCAACAGACTCTGTGGATGAGCGTGAGAGCTATCTGCGAATCAAACCACTACTAGTTGCTGGATGAAGTGTGAATTTGCAATTTCGTGGTTGAGTTGCCAAGAGGAAATGGAATTCTTCAAGTCGTATTCCTTGGTCGTGTCTTGGAAGTAGGTTGAAAATCCGGCCCGGGTGCTCATGCTGACGAGAGCATAGGTGGTGACTGGCCTTTCCTTGATCTTCTTTAGGCAAGAGCCGGTGTCGAGTATTTCAAGGCCGAAGTAACTACTCCTTCCAGTTCTCATAGCCTTGCTTATAACATAGGCCCACGCACTCCCTAAGCTAATAATTATCTGCAAACAATGAATAACATTGTTTGCCAAGCTTTTGTACAAAAACGTCAACAAGGAAAGTCGTTCTGGGTTCAGAATATCTATGACAGCGCACGGGCTACGCCAATAATAATGACACACACACACACACACACACGCACACACACACACACACACGCACACACACACACACACGTATGGAACACTTAATTATAATGTAGCATTCACAGTTCGTATACTAGCGGAAGCAATTGTTTTGTGTTTTTGTATTTTTTTAAATTTTCAATTACATATAAAATTTTCACATGCTTGGAAGGGTAGTCTCTATTCAAACCACTTGCTCAAATCATGTGACTCACATTCCATAAAATACAGCTGAAGACAAAATACTCATATCTCAGCGTGAATCGTACGTACGATCTTCTATTATATAGAAAATGTTTACAACGGTTTGTCTCACAAAAAAAATTAATAATAATAAAAAAAAAGTACCACTGAAGTGGTTGCTCCCAAATTTGGCGGGAATAATTTTGAGTGCACAATAATCAGACATAATAATCCAGCGATTCAAAATACTACCATATTTTCCCACAAAAATTACAAACTTGCTCCGTCGTTTACGCAGCCTAACTACGAAAGCTTACCCACGGTTAAAATAAAAATATTAAACTATTAAAAAAGTGTATTACCCCTGACGAGTGGTTATTTATTTTACACTGTATTGCGTAACGTGAACTATTCCTATTTGGGAATGATACCTTCACCAATTTTTCTTCACATGTATGATAATTATAAAGGTAAGTTGGAAATCGATTTTCATTGCATCTAGGCAAGAATGTATAACATGTCCAAGACTTTAAATTAATAGAAAAAAAAGCATGGATCACCAACATGTAAATACTAATATTGATGCTGAAGGAGTGGACAGATTGGATGATTTTTGTAGAGAAGTGTGCTTTATTAAAATGGTATCATGTATAAAACTCCACAAAAGCATAGATATGAGTAAAGGCATTTTATTTTTATTTTAGTATAGGTTTATTAATTATTTTAGAAAGTAAATTAAGTGCAGCGGGGGAGGGGGAGGAAGAAATGGACACAGCAGGATGGGGTTGCACAAGAATAGACAGGAGTGGATGAACAGGGTGGGAGTAGCTTAATAGATTATGAAAAATGAATACCGGAGCAATGCGTGATCATTCAGTTTGTTATTAATAGATTCAAAATATTTTCAATAAAAATTGTAAATTCGATTACTCTTGTTTTCACACTTGAACACTCGAAGAAAATTCAGTTATTTCCGTTAAAGTGATTGTACAGTGAAATTTGAGGATTTCACATAAGACACTCCACTTCAAGTTTCTTCATTTTTAAAGATACTTCACTTTAATTCATTTTAAAGATACTGCCCTTTTAATTAAGATCCTCACGTCATTTACGCCTGTAATTTAACAGATGATTGTAATAAATACCTGAGCAGTGACGAATTTCTTCAGCTAGTCCTGTATTATTCGAACAGCAGCCATTCATTTTAGTTCTTCCAACGTTTCTCAACCATCACAAATCTACATCGTTTTTGCAAACGCATGGGTAGTTGAAGTATTCCAGGATTGTATTGAGCGTCGACACATCCAATGAACGATGGCAGCGCGGCGGTGCGGCAAAACGAGCATTGCTGCGCGTTAGATGGCGCGCTTCACGGTTCTCAGTTATGAACTTAATTTGTGCGATTACGCCGCATGAGTTGATGCGCCAGTGTTCCATGTATCCTTCATTACTTAACGCGCTTCGAAGAACGGCACACGAAGTTGTCACGCGTTTCTGAGAGAATAATCAGAGAGGGTGTTAAGTAATATTCCCCGGACTCATCTGACTAACAACATTTACAAATGGGGCTTCTGCTTCACATATTTTCAAGCGCGAAAGTCCGGCAATTAAAGTGAACGTTTGGACCTCAGTGACAGCTGTCGATGCAGAGGTATTTTGCTCAAAGTTCTGTAATATATACGAAAAGAATGTTTGTGAAAACACTTGAGGTCTCGAATTTTGGAAATTATATGACAACAAAATATTGTAGTTAACAGTTAACTAAATCTTATTATTACCAGAGCAGATGCTCTACATCATCGCCGTTTACTACATAGTTTCACTGCTCTTGTTCCAAACCTTGTGTAGGACAATTACATGCATGTCGGAATCTGATACTCGGCAAGATTCCTTAACATCATCGCCATAAACTAACCATATTCCCCTGTTCACCGCGCGGGGCGCAAGCATCTGCTCCGGAACCACAGGTGATCCACTTCCGGCTCCGCAGCTGCAACGCAAGCAGCCTCCGCACGCAGGAGATCCCGACCTTTAGGGCTCAATCAACCGGCGCAGCTGACAGCTTCCGACAGCACGCGCCCCACGCCACGCGTCGTCCGGTTCCGCCCCTCCGCTTCCCAGACCGCGCAGCGCAGTTCAGCCCACCTCCCCCAGTCCCGCCTCGGGAAGCGCTCCACCTCGGCTCGCGTCTCCCCGCCCTCACGCCACCCTGCGCCGCCCCGCGCCACCCAGGCCCGCGCCGCCCAGGCGAGCGCCGCCTCGCGCCGCTCTGCCCCTCTCCGCCACGCGCCACTCTGCCCCGCGCCGTCCAGCGTTGCCTCGCCCCCGCACCGCCCCGCGCTACCCAGCGCCGTCCCACAGCATCCCGGCGCAGAGAGCACAGCAAAGTCCACCCAGCTCGTCCAGCCTCGCTCCATCGCCGCGCGCTGCTCAGCCCCGCCCCTCTCAGCCCAGGCCAGCCCAGCCCAGCCCGCGGCGCCCCGCGCCACAACGCACCTCCCCGCGCACCTTGTCAGCTCGGGCAGGAGGCGGCCGTCTTCCGCAGGAAGGCACGGCACGCCACGGAACTCGCCGCCGCCGCCGCCGTTCCTGCATTCCCGTTAGGGCGCCGCGCCGGGAGGAAGCGCGGAGGGCATGCGTCGCCCGCGCCGGAACCCGCGCGCCCAGGGGTTGTCAGCCGCCCGCGACAATTGCCGCCTGCACGCGAGCGGCCTGCTCCAGAAGCCTCGAGCGTCACGACCCAAAGTAACGTAATACTGCGCGCACCTCATACAGACCGTAGGAATGTGTATTTCCTCTTATGCGGATATGGAAATGTATGTACCTGTAGGCTTTCATACTGCCACGTTTCCAAACGACACATGAATGTTGGGTAAAATAATATAGCCTGGAATAGAAAGTGAAATGAAATATTGCTATAAAACTAGACAATACTTTTCAAACAACTTCATGCTACCTACGTCACGAAAGCGTGTAAATAATTCAACTTATTTTGTTAGGAGAGCGAATAATTTGAGACTGAGATGCAAAGAAAAACTACAATTAGAGAAACAACTTAAGAGGAAAAAAGCTTATCAATTACTTTTCGGAAA
Source organism: Acheta domesticus (assembly GCA_031308135.1). Classification (NCBI taxonomy): domain Eukaryota; kingdom Metazoa; phylum Arthropoda; class Insecta; order Orthoptera; family Gryllidae; genus Acheta; species Acheta domesticus. The sequence continues at coordinate 113,993,326 of JAHLJT010000631.1, read as the reverse complement.
ATAATTTGACGTGGGTAAAACTTGGGAATTGGGTGTAATTATCATAAATACTCGCGACGTTTAGGTCGTTCGCTTACGTTCGCATAAAGACATTTAAAAAAATAATGACATCCGTGCATAACAGATAGATGGGCAAGATGAAGGATTCCATACCGGAAGATTTCTGCAATGGAGATATACCGCGAAGTAACTGTAAAAGACTGTAATACTTATTGCTGGAACAACGTCCAAGAAGCTCCTCTCGATATCTAAAAACGAGTGAAGTCTAGGAAGACATTTTGAAAGTAAATACAAATAACTTATTTATGTGGCATTTTGTTTATCGAATTCTCGTTATCAAAGCGTTCATAGTGAAAACATTTCCATTGTCATTTTATTACCAACATACAGTTTTCTTAACAACATTTAACACATATTCAGTAAAATTATACTATGATAATTTGTGAAAAGTCGAGTTTTTAAAATCAATTACAGTAACGATTTCCGGGAAAATGTGAGGTGATAAAGTATTTTTATTTTCAAATTCGAATTCAGCGTTTTCAGATTATAGATAATTACTTGTTTTTATTTAAGCGCTTGGTTTAAATTTTTGTAAACAAAAAGTTTCAAAACTACTGTTAAATGACAAATATTGTTGCAAGAACATTAGTTCAATTCGTAAGTACTTGAAACTCGCAAATAGAAGATAGGAATTTATTTTCAGAACCAGCTTTTATTTTTGAAATATTACACTTTTATAAAATCATTAACTTCTCCCATCTTGCTATCTCTCCAACGAACAGAATTCTCCAAACTTTACCCACTCGAAATTCCTTTTACATTCTCACACTGAATACTAAACATATCCACACATACAACAGGAGTTAAGTTACTCTCCTCTGAGAAATATGGATATCAGCTAAAAGCCACTTGGATCCCTGTACGAAGCACTTACGATGACATAGCAATACATGCAAAAAGAAATACTCGTAAAACCCCAGATTCCATGTCCATTAGCAAAACAAATTATTTACCGTAAACACGTACGATTAAAATATTCATCGATATCATTCTAACGTGTAAGCAAAATGCGACCTACTCAAGAGCGTTTCTCTTGAGCCTTTTAATTCGAGTAAAAGGCCGCGATCATTTTCGAAACCTGTAATTTTCGCTCTCCTGAATATCACACAACGTTAACTGGCAGGTAGGAAGTGATTTGGAGAAGAGGGCGGTCCAACGTCGAGGCTCAGACAGCAAACGTTGGACGACGCTGACGGCGGCAGCCACGAGACCGGAACACCCGTCTCCCGCCGCCCAGACAGACGTTTCCCCCGGCGCGCCGGATACAGGCAGCGCCCAGACGCTAGCGGCGATCGCTAGACCAAACTCCCCCTTCCCTGGCAATGGCTTTGTCCTGCTGCAACACACGCATCCGTTCTTCGCTTCCGCCCAATGGCACTCTTTGTCACGAACACGGACGACGTCTGCAGCGCCTCAACTATGTATGCATCAGGTAATCAACAAGATTTACCGTTTCAACAACTCCAGAAATATAAAATTAAAGAAAACAAATATGTGCATTACCCCCCCCACACACACACACATACAATGAATATTTTTAAATTCCATATTTCTCAATCGTACTTTATTGTTTATATTTTACAAACGTAGGTGTTGGTTGATTCTTTTAGAGAAATTAACTATTGACTCTTTAATTCAATGATTTGTACGGGAAAAGAAATTACCCCTCCTCTAAAATGTTTCCGTAACTATTAATGAAACTTGTCATGAAACTTTCAAGCAAAAATATTTTCGGATAAGCATTGAAACGAATCAAATCGTATCGCAGCGTGAGCTGAGTGTAGCCTGCGACATTGTATAAAATCTGTAATATAACATATTGGACCAAAATATTTTGGATTTTCCCTCTCAAAATGTATCTCTGGATCCGCTCCTAGACTCAAACATTGTAAGCCAACTTGAGAAGTGAAGCGTAGAATGCCACACTTCTTAAAGGAAAAGTTTGAGGAAACTAAAGTTTGAAAACGAAATTTGTTGAAGTAGCAGAGACAACTGGAAGCCATGAAAACCGCTCTGAGAAGCTCATTCAAGTTTTTGCATTTGATACAGTGGCCAATTAGCTGTTGTTGTAGGTAGAGCAACGAACTTCCCTACAGCCAACAATAGAACCATCGAGTGAGACAATTCAATGTAAGCGAAAAGTTCTGCTTCCACTCGCAGTAAGGACGAGGGAAGTGATTTTGTTTACGCAACCAATTGTAATGTGTCGTTAAACAGCTACCCTTTGGCAACTAAGAGATGAATACAAACAACTGGCTTAGCATCACCGTAATAAATAAGCACTTCCAAAACTGAAAGTTACATGAGCAAGTTTGAACTAGACGATTCAAAATAATTAAATAGTAACACTTGGCTTTGGATGCAGAATTTAGCCAACACCGGTCTCGACATTTTTTCTTCTAACCATCCTTCTGAACCCGCTTCAAGGAACTATATATTTAAATAAAACCAGCTTATACTCTTCTCAGAGAAGACGTTGACCTCTGTCCTCCCAATCTAATCACGTGCAATTTTAGTGCCGTATTCGGAGTTCTTTTACTTTCCTAGCAACTCCGGCCTTTATGCAGTTGGTTGTAACCACACAGAACATGCGTTATTTATAACTCGTTTTTCTCTCAAACGCTAATGCAAGCTCACGTTAAATACATAATCCTCGCGTATAATTCCTATCAGCATCGCCCTCTTTGCATTAACTGAATCTCTAACACGCAGGCACGACCATTCTCGGGCGGTCCGCCGCCGTGTGCAGCGGCGTCGGGGGGCAACACCGCCCGCGGCGACGCGCGCTGTCAGCCGGCTAATTGGAGCCGCAGCCTCCAGCGCCGCGGGCGGGGGCGGCTGCTGGCGGAACTAAGCGGCCGGCGCGCCGCCTCCGAAATAACACGCATTACGCGCCCCGGCTGGGACTCATCCCGACCGCCGCGCCGTGCAGCGCCGCGGAGGCTGGCTGGCGCCCCCGCCGGAGGTCGGTGTCAATGCTCCGCCGACCGCCGGAAACGGAAGAACCGCCGCCGCCGCCGCCTGCTCGCACACGCTGGGTCGCCCCCGGACGAAGACGCCGGAAAAGGTGAGGGCTCGTGCAAGGCGTTCGGAGCCCTGAGCATGTGTGAGGCGGGGGAGACGTTCTCTGGGATTTTGTGTGAGCAGGAGTGTATGACAGTACGACCATTAGTTTAATATGTACGATAGTAATACGTATTAAGTTGTATCAGCAAATGCACTTATGCTAGCGTGTATAAGTGTATTATTATAATTATATTAACTACCATATTCAATCCTATCTTTTTCTTTAAATATGTATGTGATTTACTTCTCCCTCTCTCTCCCTATCTTCTCTCACACACACACACACACACACAAAGAGTCCGATACGTTTGGGGAATATGTCGGGGATATGATAACAATGGATATGATTACAAACTTCGAAAGTATGTACGTAGACTCAATATAATCACTTTTGCCATTGAACATGAGGGAAATGTCATAACGACTTTCCACTCGTGTCATTTGTCCCTTACTGGTAGGCAACCCATTATGCTTTTTTGTCTGACGGGTATACGAAATATCTTTGCATCAGGACGTTACCTGTTAAACACCAACGCATGATGGGCAAATTAGAGTCAAATGCAACATGTGTAACTTTGTTCAGTGAAATTTCTCACCACATTTTAATTGGGAAAAAGTGATAATCTCTGACCTTTCTTAACGTCCTAGAAGGCTGTAACATTTCTTCTGAGATATTCTGAATAATGGACGTACCAGTGTACCTCATACCAGTGTGTAAGTATATCAGTAGGTATGTTAGCATGCATACGTGTATTTTATTGACCATAGAAAATATTTTATTGACTTTGATTGTCATATTTCCTGAGAAAAACAGAAGCGTATACTATTCATAGATCACTAACCTGTTTCGTCAACGTTCATTCTTGCGATATTTTATAGGATCTATACCTCAAAATAACTTCATCGCTTCGAGAATAAGGGAAAAGTTTCAGGAAACTCCCGTACTAGTTGGAAGAAAAGTGTGAATAATGATATTTTCCCCCAATTTTTACACTTAAAAGTAATTTAAGATAAGTTCCCCTTGGATTTGATTCTCCTATGTAATTGCAGAGGAGAAGAGGAACCAAGCGGCGAAGTAGAATTTATTTGCTCAAACAGTAAATAAACCAAGATGAAACATATTTCCTATCTTTTTGTTTTATTCTCTTGAAATATCGAGGGACTTCCCAGACTGCATAACCCCTCGCTGAATTACTGTGTTCCACCACAGCAGAGGTTCACAACATGAAGAGCCATGAGACCAAAAATGTCTCACATTTCATGAAGAGACACTATAATACTACTCCTATTATCATAACCAAAAAGAAAATGTACAATAGGGTATAGATACTCAGTTTTTCTCCTTTTATTATATTTTTGGGACAAATTGTGGAGTAACTTAATGAAAACTTTACCACCTTTCTCGAAATGAAAGGAAATTTCTACTTCTCGGGCAAGAAGTTTTCGGGAGTTCCCTGAAGAAATTTAGATGTCAAAACATCAGCTGTAATTTGTGGAGTCTTTTTTAAATCTTATCCTACGTTTGCCACCGGCGGGCCGCGGTCTGCGCACGGGCGGCGCGGCGCGTCCAGTGGCGAGTGTGCGTCGGCGGCCTTCGTGCGAGGCGCGGCCGAGGGGCGCCGCTGGCCGCTGTTATGGCAGCAATATCCGCGCCAGCAGTTCCGCTCGGCACCCCGCCCCCACCCCCGCCCAACGCCCTCACGCACCCGCGCGGGGCGCCACTGAAGCCTGGCCGGAGGAAGAATGTCGCTCTAGACCAGGGCTGTCCAACTTGCAAGGCCTCAAGAGCCTACAACTAAAACCTTTAATGCGGTTGCGGGCGCTATTTTCATTACTAGGGCGATCCACATCCGACATCCTCGTATTGTTGATCTCGCCTTTTTGCCCAGTTGCTCCGAAACAGGAGGGGGCGCAACTGGAATCATGCGTGATATCAGACCGCGTACCATGATGGCGTTGAACACAATGGGATGATTTTGAATTCCTGAATTTACTAGAAATAGTTCCTTAAATCTACATTTACCCTATTTTTTCATTAAAGGGGTGTTGTTTGCTGTGGGGCGCATGCGCTAAGCGCGCAATGTTCTTGCCCGATGTAAATGCAAGGGACATTCACTTTTGACCAATAACTTTTCGCGGGCCACAATAAATGGGCCGTCAGTCGGACAACCCTGCTCTAGACCAATGATCACCGACCAGTGGGCCGTGAGATGCTGTTGGACCGCAGGAACTAATGAGAGGTGGTTTGCAGAAATTTGTGGACATAATTTGCAATTTCAGTTTTATTCATAATAAAGTCAAACATTTCTTTATCGTACTTCAACAAGTGGAAACAATAATTTACTAAAATGTGTAATAATCAAATATCATACTCTCATTTAGTCATAATTCATTTAAAATTTTGTTAAAATTAAGCAATACATATATTGTTCTAATGAAGTAAGCATTTCTAAGTTCTATTTACATTTATGTTTTATATGAAACATGTGAATTATATTTAAAATGGATATTCTCTTATCATTATTTAATAAATGTATTTTTCTTTAAAAATCGTATTAGTCGCTCTAGAGATTTAAAATTCTGTATTCAGTGGTTCGTACGGTCCGAAAGGTAGGCGACCGTTACTGAAAATCATCTCCTTGGAAGTGTGTCTTCCTGCTATGGTAAATGGTTTTCACAGGAGAAGCAATCAGTGTGCAAGTGCAGTTTAATACTGAAAGCTGGATAGCTTAAACATATTTAAATTGTTGTAACAATTAGCAATTAATAATATAATAAATGAAAATTGAACAAGGATAATAGTGTAGGATATATTTGCATGTACCAGTTGTATACAAGTAAAACTTTATCTATGCGGAACGGTATAATGCGGAAATTTGTCCAATACGAACATAAACCGCGGTCCTGGCAAACGTAAATTCTCCGGTATTACTTTGTATTATATGAAATCTTGTCTAATGTGGAAGAAAATGCTACAGAAACTTGAGGTTCCGCATTGATCGAGTTTTACTGTACTATAAAATCCCACTCACAGTGAATTCTGTCTCATCTACCACATTTCGACAACACAATCACACGAAACAACGATGGTTTTGATTTTTATTTATGACCAGTCCATAAACTTCTAGAAAACAGGAAGCAACCATATAGAGAGACCGTATGAGATTGCTCTTGTTGGTATGGAGTGTACAGGATATTTTTCGTGAAACTTGCAAGTGACCTTGTCAAATATAAGTTGTTTAGAGCTCATACTCTGAGCGTATCTCCTCCACGATACAACACGCACGACGAACAATGTCTGAAACGAACTTGTTCTTTCAGAGTTGGCAGAACGTGTTACGAAGACATAACAATGTTTCTCTTTTTGCCAATATAGCTCTTCGTGAAGCACTGAAGGCCAAGAGAACAGCAAACAATGATGTTGATGTTCATATTTCATTGTGTAACCACATCAATTGTGATGTTCATTACATCCAAGGACGTCCATGCAAAACACGACTTAATGCATAGGCTTTTTACAGCTTACCACGGACACCACTTACTTTTATAGATTTTCATGACATGCATTAATATTTTCTGACATTTCGGTCCTTTTCATTTCACACAAGTCATCCCTCAACACCTACCTAGACACTGATCATCTGCGTGTTCACTTATGCCTCATCAAGTACGAAAACTGAAATGAATGTTGTGCAAAAATAAATGAATGTTCGTCCTCATAATGATAAAGCATTCAAGATTGAAATGTGTTATTTAATAACTCCGACACGAAATCCATGAGCCAATCCATACTAGTGACACGGGTGCTTGGCAAACAGCAACTTGGAGTCGCCGCGCCTTCGTGAAAGTTACAAAACACAAGAGTACATGACAAGAGCATCATCACGCACCCAGCCAAAAGGGGACCGGGCAGCGGCCACGTGTAGCAAGTAGCCTGCACATCGCGACCTACTCTCGCCTCGGTGTTGCGCAGCTTCTCGTCTCCGCGCGAAAGAGCCGGCGGCCGGCCGGCGCGGCGCAATCTGGGGTCCGCGGGGCAAAAACGACGCTGCCGGCGCCGCTGTAGCGCCGGCGTTGCACAGTGGCTCCAATGAAAAACGGAAGAAACTGAGATTCAAAGCACGTATCAGGTTTTCGGTCTCGATAGGTTTGAATGCAATGACAATTTGAAGTAACTAAAACGTCACATTTTTGGTATGTTTGAATTTCCTTAATTCAAATACTCAATATTATTTCTTTTGAATGAATTTTGGCTGCATATCTGAGAACTGACAGATGGGTGTGACGTATATTAAAGTGCAATATATGATAATCAATTCGCACTGCATGGAAAACGAAAGGAAACGGAGTAAAATGTTTCAAAGCGAGTTTCTCTGGTTGTTAGTTCTCCATGGATTTGAATGCCATGAAACTTTAAGTAACTAATAATCACACATTTTTGAAATGACTGAACCTCAATTTACTTCATTCAAAACTTCAATATCATTTCTTCGGAAAAGATCACTGAACAGTCCTAACCGAAACATTAACCCTTTCAAATACACGATTTGAACAAGATTGTAAAGACTCATAAGTGCATTCTAGAGCATAATTCTCTTCACGAGTAGTCGTTTTAGATCTTTCTTTGTAGGTGGTAAGTAATGTAACATATATTTTCGTATCCACAACATGTAATCATTTCAGAATGGAGGTTTTAACGTCATATTTAGTAAAACTCTACATGAAAGAAAATGTACTCATTTAATACTTAATTACATAAAATATTTTACAAATCTCTTTTGATCCATATCCTACATACTATTTTGGGTATATTTTATGTATTTTTAAGATATTCCAGCGTTCTAAAAAATGTAGCATTCATCGCACAAAACGTTATAAATAGTTGAAATTATTTGTCATTTTGTGTCTAGTATTTCCGAATTTTGAAATTTTAGAATTTCACCAAATGAAACCCATGAGAAACGCATTCAAATAAAAATAGTGGATTTTTAGTATTCTATCCTAGTTGCCAAATGTATATAATTTATCCACATTAAGACTTCAATATTTTTATGACAACTTTGTTTATTATGACACAACTCACTTTACATTAGTCTCTACACATTGCATCTATTTTCTTCGCGACGTTTCGGAGAGTCTTTTCTCCATCTTCAGGATCCATAGTATTCATACAAATTTTCTGTCACTTCTTTTATCTCAAACAGTAGTACATCTTGTTTGTAATCCACAATAACAAATAATATTTATAGCTCACATAATACAACATTCTTAAAAAACAAATACAACTGAAATAAACTCATGCATGGAAGGGCAAGCGAACATACTATAACGTATACAAAAAAAGCTGGAAGATGGAGAAAAGAACTCTCCGAAACGTCCCAAAGAAAATTGTGGATGTTTGAATTGAATTGCCATATCTTACGTGGCGAGACTCAGGCCATGAGGCCTACTCTTCCGTCTGACCACGCAAATTTCGCTACACTCCTTTCCCCAGATAGCGCGGAAAGAAGGTATTACTGAGGCGACGAAACCGGCGATTTGAATTTGGCTCAGAGGCTTCATTTAGGCTTGAGGATCTTTTACATGTAAGTAAATCTACATGGGAGAGCCGGCTTTACTTCCCCTCCGAAGGAAGGCGTACGAAGGATTTTTTCGCCCCTAAAAATCCACGGCTTCGATCGGGTTTGGACCCGCGAACTTGGGTATAGCAGTCCATTACGCTAACCGCTACAGCATCGCCGCCGCAAACGTTTGGTGTTTGGTGTGCGTTTGGCGGTGGCCCACTGCGCGAGCGAACGAGCGGCTGGCTGCAGCGCGCGGCCGCCGCCGCCGGCTGCTCCCGGGGCGCAGGCAGCGCTGCGGGCGAGCGACGCTCGCGGGAGCGAAACGAACGCGCTTCTGCTCAGGTGGAAAAGAAAGCGCTCCAATGGGATGGAGTTAGCGGCTCGTAATTCGCGTGTCTCCGGGTCACATGGTTTAAAGTTCGGAACAGGATGGCAGAAAAGGGGCAAAAGAAAACAATCCTACGCTCGTGCAAATGGAGCGGCTCGTGATGGGAATGATAAATGGAAGGTTTGGGTTTGTTCGTTTGCGTGACGTGACCGTGAAAAATTTATCTCGAATTTACAAAAAAACATTTCAACCAACAGGGTTTTCGGAAATCTTTAAGTTATCCTCAAACTGGTCTCGTAATCCCAAAGCTAATTATTCAACGTTCATTTGAAACACGTTATAAGGAACATGACAAATACGGATATTATGGAAATAAAAAACCTCGTAGGAGGAACACTAGGCACTTTGTTCCTTCAAAATGTTCACCTTATTTCTCAGTCCTTTTGTCTCATTCTCTCTTCTGTCTCTATTGAAACAACTGATTTTACACACTATTTCATTCTAGATGATGAATTTTTAGTGGAGTCTCGCATTGTTCCGTATGTTCCCATCTCGAGCAAGACGAAGACATATGATAACCCTCGATCTTGTCACGTCTTATTTTATGATAATATATTTTAGCAAAGAGTTATATCAAACTTGTGGCAATAGTTTAGGGATTCTCATTTCCTGCTCTTTGCTTTGAGTCATAATTAAGGTGCGGATTTTTGCCTATTTGCCGATTTTTATCTTCAATTAAAAATACAGTATTGTTAGGTTACTTATTCATTTTGAAGCATTAGTAGTATTATATTTCAATTCACCTAATGCTTCAAAATGAATTGGTAACCTAAAATAGTGCGTTTTTAATTGAAGGATAAAAATAGGCAAAAATGCGCAGCTTAGTCGTATTTACACACGTAAATATTTTTGTTTCCAGATCCCTAACCTAGAGAAGAAGACTGACTTGGGATAAGAGATCAAAGGCAAGGCGAGACACAGACAACAGTGTACAAGGTATATAATGCATTAATATAACGGAATCGTAAAAATAACATTTGCATTTAAACTCGATCCAGCGATCGATTTAAGTATTCAAATTGTTTCTCCTCCGAGCGGAAGGAAAGAAAGTGAGACGCGGGACACGTGTGCTGTGTTTACCTCCGCACTTGCCTTGCAGGTCAAGCGAAGCGGCCCCGCCCTTTCCGCAGCCTGGCCTTGATTCGCGGCGCGGCGCGCGACGGCTGGGAGGAAGACGCGTCGGGGAATAATGATCGTGCGAGACGGGGCGGGGGGGGCGGGGCACTACGCGGGAGATGCCGGCCGCCGCCGCCGCCGCCGCCCCACGCCGTTTCCGGACCGCGAAGGTCGCTTTCCAGGCAGCGGCCCGTACGTAGCCGCGGGCGACACCCGCCCTATCAGCCCGCCCGCCCGCCGCGTGACCGCCCCAGGGCGACGCGTCGCCCAGCGCTGACGCCCCTCCCGCCCAGGGGGCGGAGGCAGATCGCCCGGGTTTCTTTGGAGGGTTCGCGTGTGCGCGGAATATGAATGTGGTTTTTGAACAGGTTGAAGTTGCTAATAACAGCGGATGGATTTAGTAGGTAATTAATATCTTTAAGAGAGCTGCAGTCTTTCAGTCAAATACAACTTTCTTTACGTTAAAAACGTTTGCAGTCTGAGTGACGACTAAAATCATGTTATTCCCACACAAGTTCATACTCTGTATTATTTGCACAAGTAATGGAAAATATAGTCTACTTTATTTAACAATTAAAAATATTTGTTTATTGTAGATTATCCTTTAAATACTCGGAATTCAAATCACGAAAATAAAGTATTCAGTATTGTTACTATTCGCAGCGCTGCACCAATTCAGCTACCTCAAAACAGACGTAAACCTTTCCTCCCGAACTTGCCTCCCCAGTGGAAGCGGTCGTAACCACAAGTGGGCTAGCAACGACAAAAAGGCGGGTGGGCAGGCGGGCAATGACACATGGAGGGAGAGAGAGAGAGAGAGAGAGAGAGAGAGAGAGAGAGAGAGAGAGAGAGGGAGGATCGGGAGGGAGTGGAAGAGAGAAGAAGGAAGAAAGGGAGAGAGGGAAAGGGAGGACGGTGGTAGCGGAAAGGACGGTAGCAGAGAGTGAGGGGCGGAGCGGGGCGGAGCGGGGCGGAGCGGGGCGGAGCGGGGTGGAGCGGGGCGGAACGGGACGGAGCGTAACGTGGCGGGGCGGAGCGGGGCGGAGCGGGGCGGAACGGGGCGGAGCGGGGCGGAGCGGGGCGGGGCAGGGCGGGGCGGGCGAAGGCAGAGACGCCCCGGGCAGTGCGTGAGCCCACGCGTAGCGGCGCCCTCTCCAGCAGCAGCCACCAACATTCGCTTCCTCTATCAAACAACGACACAGCCACTTCCTCCCGCTTTCAAAGTCCGCATCGTTACCGCCTGCTGTGCCGCCGCTTTCTCGTGGGGCGTCCCGGATCGAAAGACAGCGCACTATGCCTGCCAGCAACTATTGGCGTTTTAAGCTACTCTGCAATCACATGCTGTAAACCTCACTTGAAATTCTGTAGGAGGGTACATTTCTTTGCAAATCATTCACTGGTCAGAGGGCGCCATTCAAATTTGAAATAATTATTGTAGGTAATTTTCCAAATCGTAAATTGGTAACTATAGGCTTGGAGAGTACTTATGAAAACATTCCGATCAAAACAATTTCGATGATTTGATTAGAAACGCAGAATATTAGACTTAATGATATTAAAACTTCTGTAATTCAAGTGAAATGATGTCGATTCCATCTTCAAAACGAATTTCGCATGATAATTCATAAAAAGCATACCTGAATCGCTGAAGCTTTTCTAGGATTAAAACAAATTCATTTGCTATTTGAAAAATAATCGAAATTATTTCGTAATACACGTCTCGCAATTTTCCAATGCGCTATACGAAGAATACCCGTATTTCCGTGGGTTGTGAGTGCCAGCTGAAGGGTTAAACATACGACGTTTAATTGGTCAATACTTAAAAATGTATTAGTACATTAAATAGTCAATTGATGGTATTTCTGACGGGGCAGTGTGTTTTACAAAATTGGCAACATTGATAATTTCAAGCATCATTATCTCCAATAGTACGTCACAGGCAGACGAGAGTGCGCACCTTGAGTGTCCAGTAGCTTCCTATGAGCAATGGCCTACTTGATGGAAAACCACCGCAGAAGGGGCGTTGAACACGACACGCCCAAGAGAGAAGGCAAGGAATTGCGTGTGCAATAGGCGTAGCGTATGCAGGCAAAGAACAATGCTAATCGCACAGTAGTAGAACCGATATGGACAAGACAGAGGGAATGGGCAGAATTTAAGATCTATGTTATTACTCGGAGGAAGCAGTGAATGAGACTCAACGTGAATGGACAAGGAATGATGTAGCAAAGACGAGAGGTACATATGAAGATGCCTGTCCCTATTCAAGAGTTCACTACGTACTCTACAATTTTATTCAACTAGAGTTGCGCATCTTAGTAATTTATACATATAATGATACCAAGAGAATATCAAGTACCATTCATTTTCACTTGAAATGCAGGAAAGTCTGTTCTTTGCATTTCGCAACGAACACATTGCAACACTCCTGGTGGGAATATGTCCGAGCGGCCTTGGAAAATTATTCTTTTCACTAAAGAACCGCAGGGTTCTCATTGACATGAAAGAGACAGTCTTCACTGAGTCAAGAGCACATGCCTAATATTGACATCGAGTAAAAGCAAGTAAGACGAAGAATGAGAGAGTTCTCGAGTTGCACGCCAAACAACAAACTCGACGCTTAACAAACAAACAAGCAAACATCTGAATTCGCAATGTCAGCCATATTCCACTTCACCTGCAAGATGTCTCATAATTCTCCCAAGGTTTTCCCTGCTACTATCCTTTGAAGACGTAGTGACCCGTAACCCATTCAAACAGCATCTGGTCGAAAATGAGAATGCATGATTCCGCATTCTTCTACTTCGTAATAACTCAATTCGTGCAATTTTCATTCTCGTGTTAAAATTTCAACCATTTGGCTCCAGTTTGGGTTCGAGATATTTTACAAATATTGTAATACGATACATTTTCACAAGCACGATCAATTTCGTGTTAGGAGTTTCGAAAACCAGCGAAGCCGCAGGAGAGGATGCGTCGTTTCAAGATCTCACAACAGTGACCTTTAGGTGACAGATCAATGACTTTTACGGAGTAAAAGGAAAATCCGTATAAATATATAATGACGAAGACTTCCACGGCCAGAGTTATGCGAATAACTGTCCGGGTAATGCAGCGCAGAAAGCTGTGATTCTCTGAGAAAGACCACGATGTGATGATAGAAGTGTTGTCAACACAACCTTCATTCAATACATCGGTCGAACGAGCATTCGCAATCGCTTTAGTACAATTCTCGGCAATCAAAAACGTTACTAAAATAAAATACATGGTATATTATAATATATCACGAATAAGTATCTACAATATTATTATGGTTTTGACTTAGGAGTGAAGGTTCTGAGTTGAGTGAAGTTTGAGGTTATGAGTGATGAGGTGAGGTTGATACGATGTTTATATAAAATGAAATGTGTCATCACAATGAAAGTAAATTTATCCATTTCAACTAAACATAGACACTTTCAAACTACGAAGGATAGTGTGTCCATAACATACTTCTTTTCTGACATCAAGACGCGCTCTCTGTCTCATTAGCAAATTTGAAATTGAATTGTTCCCGGAACAGCTACTTAAATTGCCCTTTTATGCAGCCAAAACTTGAGTCATCAAAATATATATAAAAAAACCAACAATACGACTTACGATCGCACGACAACGTGATCAATTCTAATGATGTTGCATGTGGTATACATCAGAAAATTTCTACGAGGCGTCTTACAACACCAATATGAAGGCCTTTGGATATTAAGTTATTACTTTGAGCACCTAACGTTATAGTATATTCCACATTTAAAGTTTTGAATCGATTTAATAACAAAACCTTCAGGCTTATTCTTTAAATTTGCAAGTGAACAGTTACTTTATGCTTCTTTTACTTGGGGATAACGTCGTTCCTTCCCGATGTCATACACATTTCCTAACTTCCGTTATTGAGTATGACAAATACACATTACAACTCTTCCGCTGAGGCAAGGGCGTTATGCCTTACGAAATCTCCAGAAACCGCGCAGCTGCTCTGGCTTCAAACACGGTGCGCGCGAGACCGGAAAGAGCGCCAAATAACTTGCGGTTTTACGTGAGAGCGGTTGAAACAGTCGGTTACCCGGAGAGCAAGTCGTTTGCACGGACGCATTAATGATGACTTTATTGATGCGGTTTTAAGTCAATTCTTGGAGCTCTTCCGCGTAACCACATAACAGATAAGGCATTGTGGTCCCAACCTCAAGAATAACGGAAATAGAAAAAAAGGGTGAAACGTTGGGATTTCCTACAGTGACTCATGGCTGCTTGAACCTTCTGGGGAGTAGAGTACAAACGCACTATTTTAAAAGTGATGTATGATGTAAAATAATGTTTTTGTTTGTTTCACACTGGATACCATTGTGGACTCTCTGGACCTTCATGAGATGTAATCTATAAGGTAATTTATTCAGCGTCTTCCTGGAAAACAGCCCAGAGAAGTACTTGCACCTGTTATGACCCATCTCATCAATTCTGGATGACGTCCATCGCGCATCATAACATAATGTTTTCATCTGTACTCTTTAAATTTCATATTGCTTTCGAATATTCTTTTAAAGTTATGTAAAATAGACAGTTTAATGAATTATTCGAGTATTTCAACACGGGCGTCACTGACATGTCAAGACCTTGTTGTCCACCAATGGGCAGTATGTATTGGTTTTCAAATTCCTCTCCGAAAGATCTCATACGAAATAATACATACGTCGTATAGATTACTCCATGTAAAGATTATTACAATTTATACGGCGTTTTACGTCGAAAACTACAACAATAATTGAGTTTTTTAAAATGCAAAACAATGCAAAATGTTTAGGCGTTCTCTGAAGCTTTTTGAAGGTTCAGCCTTAGGTGAACAGAAATTAGGAATGATTTTTAAAACCAAATACAGAGAAGAAATCGTTATTTTCAGTTTTAGAGAACGTAAATGACAATATTGCTGTGTGGCCACAGAGACGGTGTATTGACAAGTACTGAAAGCTATAGAAAACAGCTTAATTCAACACGCGGTAGGCAGTACCTTGCCAAATCTGGGCCAATCTCTCAGGCGATTCCACAGAAAGACATTCCGAGCAGAGCTGGCGCTGAGCGTGACACCCCCACCTGGCGCCCGACTGACTGCCCTCCCATCCTCCCGCTCACCGTCGCCGGCCAGCGGTTCCCACCGCCTTTCTCTTCCCGCCGAAAACGAGAGGTTTACATTTTTACGGAGGCATGGCGAAACTAGCGAAGACGTCGCCGGTCTGCTCTCCGACCGACGCCACGACAAATCGGAGAGAGGTATCGACAACGAAAATTAGGAAAGAAATAAAGCGGAAAAGCTAATAAAAAGCTAAGCTACGAAAATGGTACGTAAAGGCTAAGTGAAGAAACAGCGGATCTTCTCGATGAAATCTAGGGTCCTCGATCTCCTGATCAGAAGTAGGTTAAGTACACCCTGCCATTTACATTCTCCTTGACGAAACACGAAAATTCCTCACCGAGGAAAAATTAGTCCATGGAGTTTCTTTCCGTTCATCTGTCTTCGCGCACAGCCAGGTTTTACAACATGGAAATCAAAATTGCCCTCCCCTAAAATGCAGACGAGAGGGCGGGTCGCCCGCAACAACCTTCTGCCGGCGATAATGGCTCCGCAGACAACGCCACGGTGGCAGCGGTCGGGGGCGGGGGAGAGCGATCTGCATGCGCGTGCAGGGGCGTGTGGAAGGAGTGTTGTGCGGGCGGGGTGGGGAGGGGGAGGGGAGGGGCGTCCCTGCCAAGGACGCGGGAGAGCGCATCGCTTCGAGTGGCTCCGCGCCTCCGCTCCGTCGTGTTTTATAGGCCAGTCCGCGGGCTGTCGTGTCACACGCACTGCATTATGGCCGGCGCTGGTGCACACGCGGGGCGGGGCGTTGGGCGGTGATTCTGCTGCCCCGCCGCAATTTACTTTTACCAACTAAGAATAAAATAAAACTCACTGAGACAATTCGCATTGAAGATTTTAGACCAGTGTTTTCAAGATCGATGCCACGAGCGGGAGTCCGTGGCACAAGTGCCACGACGAAATCGCCCGTCCACGCAGTCCATTACCAACACCAGAGACGTCATCCCTATTGTAAAACGGCGGGGTTACTACTCCTCGTAATAGTTCCCTTTCCCGACCCTAGTGGCGCAGAGAAGCTCGTGGCATGCTACGGTGCCACGACGCGTGTGACAGCCGCCAGTAGACCTTGACATCACTGTTTTAGACGTTAACTTCGACTTTCGGACAAACTCATTCACTTCATCTTTTATGAAAAAAAAAAATCACTGTATGCAAATAGTTCTTTTTGTTAAGACATCTCTATCAGTTGCATTATTTTTAAAAGTTTGCAGCACCGTTTCAAAGAATGGGACAATATAAGTTACAAAATAGATGTAAAAAATTGGATTGTTGATGTGATTCTAAAATTTTCTACCCTGCAATGTAGTATAGGGAGAAAGAGTAATAATGGATATGCGAGAATTGAATGAAGATTTCGACGAAGTGAATGAAATGCGTAAACTAATGTTCGTGATGTACCGTTTTAATTTTTGAATTTCGTAGGATTTATTTTAAAAAATGACAAAAATCATGAAAATATTATTTAAATTTTGAAACACCACTCCAGACACAAAAGTGAAACAAATTGGCCTTCCATTGATATTATTTTTCTTTGTATAATGTTTAACACTTTGGAATCTTTTCTAAGTACGTTTCTTTCATATCAAGGCTTATTTGACTCATCATTTTTACCTTTATCCACTTTTGAACTCTGCACTTTGAGTCCGTACGTGGTCACGTACGGATTCAAAGTCCACCGCGACTATTGGCTTTTCGAAATATGGAGCGACTGTTACAGAGATAAGAAATCAGATGTTTTCAGTATTTTTACGTTTTATTTTCAGTATGTGATAAATTATTGCTTAACAGTCTCTCAACTCACTAATAGACGTTCGTTATTTTGAGAGGTCTTTGAGATGTAGCAGTGGGATATAAAACTTTTTTACTGCAAATCTTATGAACAGAGTTGTGCGAACATCCTCTGTTTGCAGCAATCACGTCATCCAGGCGTATACGGTGAACCTTTGCGAATATTCAAACATTCATAGCTAAAGGGAAGGAAGAACAACTGGGTCACCGAGCACGGTGAAGGTATTGCAGTTATAAAAGTGTTTTGATTGTTAATGCGTTGAGGAACGTGGATCGTGCAACGTAGAGTGTTACTTACAATAAGAAATAAAACTCGATGCAAGAACGTACCAGCCCTCGCAAACCCTCGACATTTTTATGAGCTTTGCCGCACGACGTGAATGCGGCTCATGTATGTTCGTAGAAAATAGAACACGTTAAATACGCACGTTTACTCTGAGAGAAGTAATTCTTCTTAAATTTGAAGAGCATGACTCCAGTGTCAGCGAAGTATGCATTTTACTTTAAATAAACTCAGGAAAACCACTGAATTTATTAAAATTCTGAACCTTTAATATAATTACTATTGCAGCTCCGCTTCCCCTCAAAATGATACAGTTTATGAAGAAAAACTTGGAGCATTATTAGAAAAAGGAGAACGGATTAAACTTTAAAAAGTGATTGATACATCATAATTTCACCTCATTTTAAATCAGAACAGCAATTCCACTACTTAAAGAAGCTTCCTTCCTCCAAGTAAATCAATGCTGTGACCTGCGAGGAGAAACTTCATCTTCCAAGTTTGTTCCTCGGTCAGAAAAGAAACAGGTTCCCGCCTCGAGGCGGAAATAAGCAGCAACGCGACCGTAACTCGTACGCAACGACATAAGAGCCGGAACAAAGTGGCGTTCGGAGTTCCCACGCAGGCCTTGAACTTGCGGAAAGTGGAAGGCCGGCGGCTACTGCAGGGCCGTTGCGTGTGCTCTCCTTTCGCGACCGGCGCCGCCCGCGCCGCCTCGGCGACAGGCGACCGTCAGCGCCAGGTTGGAGCGGGCGGGGGCGGGGCGTAACAGAGCGGAGGGGGCGGGTTGGGGCGGGGAGGGGAGGGGAAGGGAGGGGCGGGGCGAAGGCAAGGTAGGCCGGGAGCCGGAGGCAGATGAGCGGGCGGGCGGCGGAACGCTTCAACAGAGAGTGAAGGAGAGGGCGGAGAGTTGCAGAGCAGGAGGAGAATGACCGTGCTGAGTGGGCGGAGCAGGGAAAGGGAGGGGACGTGGAGGATGAGGTGGGGTGCAGGGTCGGGAAGGCTGGCGCGGGGCCACGTCTCCTTGAAGAGGGGAGCGGCGAGGGGGCAGCCGGGGAGTGGCGCGCGGGGATTCCTGCGGCTGGGAAAGGGCTGCGGAGCCAAGAATGTGGGCGGGAGACGCCAGGAGGACCTGAGGGCTCCAACGAGGAGATGGATGAGGTATTGGAGAAGCTGGAGGCCACAGGTATGTGGGAGAGTAGAAATCCAGCATGGTACGTACTAATGAAAGAAACTAACGGGGCTAGAAGTTGAAAGTCGAGGATCTTTTGAGAGTAGTACCTGAAGTTCTAAAATAAATTTCGAAGTTTCAAAATAAATGGTATGTTTTGTACTTTGCGACATTCACTATTTCTCTGAAAAAAAAATGAAGATCCTTTTAGGCACTTTCTTGTCAAAACAGTTTGCTGTCGGGCAAAGAATAAGCATAACATAAAAAAACAAAAACGATCACCTGGAGAACTGATCGCATGAGCGTGAACCGAGCATATTCTAAGCGCGTAGAAACTAACTTCTGATGGTCAGTGACAAACCCTCCTTGGGCATGGATGTTTCTCCTTGTCTCTCATGAATGTGTCGTGTTGTCGCGAAGGGCCTTGCGTTCTGCTGACTCCAGAACTGAAGAGCCCGGAAGTGTGGTGGTGTCTTGTGTAAGGTCGAATATACGTCCATCGGGACGTAAAAGGAGACCGGCTATCGATTGTATTTTAGCCCTAGAGAAAAAATAAGATTAACATATTTATGATTATGGTATCGTACGGATCATAACTATTGACATTACCTCTTGGGATTAGGTAATCCAGACAAGAAAGCGAGTAGCGAATCAAAAACAGCCCAATCGAAATAACAATCCATGCACATGAGATTTCCAAGCACCACCAGGAGATCTTTTTAATTGTCTTGCCAGCTATCGATATGGGTACGAGAGAATGTATTTCAGAAATAAGCCAGCACAAATATTTAATTTGAAAACTCTTAATATAATATTTTCACAGTGTTACTTCTGATACAATCACATCGTGTCTTCTGGGCTACCCTAAAAATTCCAGCGCTTGGTTCCACTTTTCCTTTTCCCGAGGTGCGCGCCCCCAGAGAAACCGTGGCGGCGCGGAGCGGCGCGGCAGGTGCGCTGCTGGCGCGGGGCGGGGACGGGGCGGGGCGAAGGCGCGTCGTGCGGCGGCGGTGGCGTCGGGCATCCCCGCGTGACTACAGACTGTGAAAGTCGGGTGCGTGACGGCAGCGACGGTGACAGCGCGGGCGGGAGCCTCCGGAAGGGCGGAGAAAGAAAGAAAATAAAAAAAAAACTGAATGAAGAAGGATAAGGAAAGAAAGGAAGATATCCCGAAATTTACTGAGAAAGAAAGAAAATAAGAAAAATAAAAAAAAACTGAATGAAGGAAAGAAAGGAATATATACCAAAATTTACTGAGAAAGAAAGAAAATAAGAAAAATAAAAAAAAACTGAATGAAAGAAAGAGAGAAAGAAAGGAAGACATACCGAAATTTACAGAGAAAGAAAGAAAATAAGAATGAAAGAAAGGAGAAGGAAAGAATAAATGACAGAACGAATATACTTATATTAAAACAAGAATGGGATTGACACTTATTCCAAACTAGGGCCGGAGCTAGGCAATTTTGCATGCCTCTAATTTCAAGTTGTATGCAATGACTGACTAACGGATGCAACTTGTGCAATGACTGAGAATAATTTATGCAATTACCACAAACATCGGTGTATTTTTTCAATATTGTTAATTAAATTATACGTTCGTTTGGCTTTCCGGGTTCCCAGAGATTGCCACGCCTGCCCTAGCTTAGAATCGGCACGGTTCAAAAAGAGCAATACAATGCTCAACAGTCGACGTCACGCCTATTTGAACACAGTGATAGGTGGTTGCCGCGGTAATATTGCAGCGTCTTACAAGCGTCAACTATTTATTTTAATCAAGACCTGAGCGTGACGACTGAGCGTGTTTTAGAATTCTGAATCAATTAACACAAAGTGAAGAATATAAATCATATTTAAAGTACTCGGATATAAATCTTAATAATATACAATACAATCTCTATAATTTACAATGAAAATAAATTTGTACTTTAAAAAAACACATATTTGATAAGTAAAACCAGTAAATCATTTTTATATTTCATTATATTTTCAATGAAAATACGTTTTAGTTTTTTTAAAATAATTCGCTATCTTTGGACGCAATACTTGGAAGAGTTATAAAATCAGTAATATAATAACGCCATACAATAGTGAAACGAAGTTAATATAATCAATCAAGTATCTCGTCAAATTATTTGTAAGTAAACTATTTCACTCATTCGAGCTGTGCAGCGAAGAAGCTTTTTGGTCGACCAGGAAAACAAAGTCTTTATAGACAAAGTTAGAATTTACAAGATATAGTATCATAGGACTGGAGGACAAACGATCACTAATTGCCACTTACACTTTAAGGTGTTAATGTTATATCACAATTTGGTCATTTCCAAAACACAAACTGCGTTAGAACAGGTATTACTTTCCTTTAACAGAGAATTACGTGTACATCGTATTAGAAGAGTGAATCCGCTATTCTCCATCCAGATTCCAGAAATTGTATGCTTTTTTTTCTACTTATGCTTATTCTCTTTTGGTGTTATGTTTATGATCTTATGTATTTTTCTTGTTGTTAGTCTAAAAAGCAGTAATTCAATGACTGAGACTCGCCGTTGAACATTTTTTGTGCACTAAAGTATTCTTATTCTTACTATTATTATTTGCATCATCATCATCATCATTATTAAAACGGAACACGATTGCCTTTGGCTATTTAGTATGGCCAATGGAAAGCACAGGGTCCGCGGGCAGCGGACATCCACCCGTCAACAGATTAGAGGGTCGCTGGCCGGGCGGTGGAAGCTGCCTCTTAGCGAACGCTTCGGTTCCGCCGCTCCGACGACGACGCCGTAATTTAGCCCCCGCCGGCCTCCCGATGCGACTTCCAGGAATTCGCGTTCACACAGCCCACCCGGGCGCACAATTCCACACCAATCAGGAAATTAAACTCTCGGCGGAACCAGCTTTCGGGGCGGCCATTACGTTGCTTTCTGCGATCACTCAGGTGGATTTTTAATTTTGTTATTAGGTTGCTCCCGAATCAAATGGGTCTTTTCCCGGAAATCTAACGAGAGAAAAGGCGAGAAGCAGGTTCACGTTGATAGAGGACGCATTCAAAGCTTTGGTAAAGACTGAACTTACTTCCTACATGATGGACAACAGTTTCAATATATCGTGAGTTTCTAAATAATTACCAGATCTACGACTGACACAACTGCCTATAAGAATATAACTTGTTAAAACTTGGACTGGCACATTTGCTTACATCAATAGAAGTTTAGAAAGAAATAAGGAAATAGGATAATAAAATTAAAATACTAGCGTTTGGGACTAATTCATTATTTACGTTCTACTTTCAACCCGCGAATAGAACCCTTAAGATTTTGTTGTATATTCACCACTATTTCTCAAATAGCCTTCGAAGAAATCATCTTGCACCCTCATTTAGATCTTGATGCAATTTCAAGGTACCTCCTGCATTTCTCAACCATGAACGCCCATCGTCTTAGAAGCAAGGTAATTGGTTCGGGGTCTTCAGCCAAGTGTTTCTCTAGAACCCGTGTTCTTCCAAGTGGTGACCGGTGACGAGGACGGTCTTCCCACCGCACAGCCCACACACGAGGGAGTTTGGCATGCGAAGGACGAGGGATCAGGAACGCAGCCCCCGACTCCAAATCGTAGAGGACGGCCGCTTCACTAATACAGGACCAGAGGGTCTCATTTGCATTGCATTTCGCTCTCCTTTGTCTCCATCTCAATCTCTTTCTTCTTCTAGCCTTGACGGAAAGTGACAAAGGATTGACATGCGGTTTTACAGGGGAATTATTAAACGACGAGTGATGATTAAGATGATATTGTAGTTAAGTGGCGGGTCTTCGCTTGCACAATATGAAGATATCTATTTCTTTTACGTTTTTCAACCACAGTGCACGGACGAGTTACTATCCCAAAAGCACCTCTTCAGTTGAATTTCTTAATCTGCTACAGTTAAATGCTCCAGTTAAAAAGGATTCTTTAGAAAAGTTGACCGCTTCGAAATTAGTGGAATTCCACCACTTTCATAATTACGCATATATATTTACATCAGATGAAAATAAAGAGTTCTAGTTTTTACTTGGATTTCGCAGTAGAAGTGCTCTTCCTCATAGGTAGATTAGATAACACACCTAGGAGACAACCTGATTACTTGGAAATAAAACTGGACCAAGTGAATTAAACAATCGATCTCCCGGAAAACGTGCATTGTATTGCATTTAGCAAGCTTTATGACGCACTAAACTATACATTCCGCTCATTGGAACATTCCGGCCGAGTCCAAGCAGCCCACACACGATGTGCCGCGGCACGCGAAGGCCGCTGCGCGAGCCCAAGGCCCAGCGACCGGCGCGGTGCCCGCCGGGGCGCCATCGGTGCTGGACGTTCCCCACCGCCTGCGCGCCGAGCCGCCTCGCGGGCGACGTGGGAGGGTTCGCGCAGCCGCTGTCGCACCTTTGCTGTCGCCGTCATCGCCCTGGCTCCATTTCGAGTGGAGAGAAACACAATCATCTGTTGGTGATCTCCTTTCAACTCTTTCGATTTCGTCCTAGAACTGTCACAAACGGAAAGAACCTCCAACAAAATGTAGAACCTGTTTTTCTATAACATTTCTCTGATAAGGCTACAAAATAATTCGACTCTGACTCTCTGCCCTACTATTGTTTTCATGTTTGTTTTGGTGTTTCATCTGATCCCCATTCTCATGGTGTATCTGTCAAAACAAAAATTTTATTACGAAATTCGCGTCTGAATTGTGATCAGCATGCCGAATACCTTCAGTCAGAAGACAATAGGAACTGATATTAATTTAGATTTCGTGAACCATTCAACTTTTTATTTTGATATTTTGTAAACCCTCAGTTTCATTATCTTCGTCTCCTGCAGAAACATAAGCGTTTGTAACTGTGTCCCACAGACTTCGTTATTTAATATTCCCAACACATGTACTCACAATTTACCGATGTACACAAATGAACGACAGTGTTAACGTTCACAATGGGAAACTAAAATGAAGACACTTCAATCATAAACAGTTAAACAGTTTTAATTCATTTATTAAATTATTCAATGTATGGAGGTGACAATATCCGCAAGTGTTTTAACTTTGTATCATTCACTGTCAGGAAACGATCTCCAAATGTTCTAGCTGCGAAGTTTCACTGCACTTCCGGCGAGAAAAACTTCAGCGTATCTCAGTATTCGTATGCAAACGTCGCTCCGAATCCTCTTCTTTTAATGTTCGCAACCCCACCTGCATTCCAGAGACACAAATGAATGCCACAGCCCTACTGCGGGAGTGAAGAGTGTAACTTCTCGCGCGTGGTGTGTAAGCCAGTATTGTCAAGATCGATGCCACGAGCGGGAGTCCGTGACACGAGTGCCACGACGAAATCGCCCCTCCACGCAGTTCATACCCCCCCCCAGCCATCACTATTATAAAACGGGCGGGTTACTAATAGTTTCCTCTCCCGACGCTAGTGGCGCAGAGAAGCTCGTGGCATGGCACGGTGCCGCGAGGCGTGCCACTGCCACCAGAAGAGGACCTTGACACCACTGGTGTAAGCGCTCGTCTGCATCCGCCACCCGGCGGCCGCCCGCCGCTGCCTGCCTGCCTGCCAAGGCCCGCCACTTAAACCTAACGAACCTGAACCTGCATCGCGGCGGCTCCAGGAATGCGGCGAGCGGCGATGACGCACGCGGATTTCTGCCACCCGCAAGGCCGCCGCCGCCGCCGCTATTTTCGAGCACTCCGAGTGAGGAAGAGACAGCCTCCTTTCTGGACATTATTATTAGTGGCATTAAATACGATAACAATGGAAGATCGGAGGTCAAGATCCTTCTCGAATTGTATGCAAACTGAGTGGATATCATTCCTACACAATCTTTCAGAAATAGAGATTTGTAATTTTTAAAAGGTTGCTCCTCTGCCAACACAGTTTTTCACAGTTTATCGAATTGTAAGCCAGTTTTACTTTCACTTATGAAGATGAATATTCAAACATCCAACTATCCATACATTTTTTTGTTATTTAAGCTCGCATCAACATCTAGTCATTAGCAACCGCTACTGGGTTTAACGTTATGGTAACTGTGAAGATGACATGATATGGCTGATGATAGGGGGTGAAAAGATGAACATAAATTCAACTATGCCCGAGGCGGGACTCGAACCGCCGACCCTTCGGTCCGAGATCGCTACGGACACAACTGCTTTGGCAATCTCGGCTACCGAGGATCGGCCCATACACTTTTATGGATGTAATATTCGTATTATCTGGGATTTGTCTTCCTCTTCTGTTATCTTCTCCTTCGTAATTATATTTTTGTCGTGTTCTGGAACATTTTTATGAAGTTTTAAGTATTTCTAAAAAATATAATATTTGCCAAACGAGTGGAAATGTTAGCCATTCAATTTGAAAGAATGTTAAAGGTACAACTTAAAAAGAATGGGCGAAAGTGGGAAGTTATAAGATCGTAAGATAATTTACTGTTAAGTTCACTAAGATTTTGCTACGTTGCTTTCTCCTAAACAATGACTACGTTTTGTTTTTCCAAGAAGGCAAACGAAAGGTGTCAGGATATGAGGATGGAATATGCTCCTTGCGAGAAATCCCCTTGATCAAGGAACACATTCTCAACAAAGGTTAACACTTCAATGGGACATGATTTACACTTCTTGGTAATGGAAAACGCATTAAGGGCAACAACGCTGAGTAAGTGCAAGAGGTATGCGAACCGGATGTAGGTGCTGGATTGGCAGTTCAGAATCTCAAGAATCCGAATGCGAACCAAGTATCTTAACACAAAGTAAGTTCGGAAGAAGATTTCCTGGAGTGTGGTTTGCTACAGATAAAAATCTCGTTATTAATTAACAACATTCATTTCTAAAATGTAACTGCTCGCTATATGCTTCAGATATTCCAATATTATTATTTATTAATAAATCACAAAGTAAATTTATAATTTGATTTTCATCAATGTGTAGAATAGATGATCCTTGCTACAGCTATTTGGGAAATCAGATATTTCGTTTGATTTACAAGAAAAGAAAAATTAAGAAATGTTCAAAAATAAGTATCTATGGTTTCTACGTAGGTAACTATATTTTCCTACACTGCCTATACAGCATCGTTTGTGGTCATTTCTTATATTTCGAAAAATGTGCCAATTTCTTTGGACACACATTCAATACACAATCAAATACATCGGTATCCGAAATGTTTCGATTCTTTCATTCGTAATCGACAACAAGGAGTAGTCTAACAATGGACAAATGGGCGTGGCCCATTAGCGCCCTTGAACGCACCAACGACAACCTCGACTAACGGAATAAGCAATTAACACCTGGCGTCACACGGTGGACGCTTCGCTGCTCCAGAGAGCGTGCATTTTAAGCGCAGTGGCTGCAAGGCGTTACGCGAGCGGATGTTTCGTAACAACATACGAGAGTATCATTCTCAGCAGCTCGCCACATTTTTGAGAAAATGGTCGCTTAATGTAAGAATTCAAAACTAAATGATATTTTGATACTTCCAAATCGTTAGTTATGAACAGAAATTATTTCGTTGCGAAACAGTTTTGGGAATATTAACTTCAAAATACGAGCCCACGATATGTACACTTACAAAGAAACATCATTTATTTCATAAAACGACTCATACGGTATTTTGTAATTCAACCATTTTCACGTCTTTTCAGTTTTGAGGTTCGTAACACTCAATTAGGTTGCAACAATTGTAATATTTAATGGAATCAAATACTATTTTGCTACATGATATTATATGCACTCAACTTAAAACCATTTTGGTAGCAAGAAGATGGCAAGGAGTGCCAAGGATATGAGAGAACTGTTCAAATAATTGTGGTCTATCTGGAGCAAAATGCGGATATTTAAGGAGGTCGGAGTACAAAAGGTTAATTTACAATACTTATTAATTCTGTAATTGAAATATCGTAACGTAAACTAATAAACACGACTGTAAATTGCTGTAGTATTTTTTACGTCATCCGAATAGAATGTGTTGTTAATTTTTTAAATCTGTGATAATATACTCACATAATGAAGAGTATTCTATTTCAGGTTTCTCAGCTACTTACCTGTAAAACAAAACATTGATATTAGTTAAAGCTCACTTCGAAAAAAAGCAAATCAAAAAACATTAATACACAAACGTTTATGAAAACATAAAATTTCAATTACTATTATCACTTAAAACTTCTAGAAAGTTACAAATGCAAAAACTGTATATGTACTGAAAAATATAGTATTTACTGAAGTTAGAATTTATAGGAAACCGCAGTTTTAAATCATGTTCGTATTAATGACCACGAAGTCCTTACACAGCCATATACGAGTATTACCTAAAAGTGTCTATCTATTTCAGAACGATTAAATAACTGATACCAATATTCCAAATGTCTTTGAATTTAACTGAGTTTCGATTATTTCGCCAGAAACGTGTGTATCGATTCAATACGTGGTGAAACCGATTACTCCAGAACAGAATCAGAAGCGAATGGATGAATGAAATAGCGATCGCCCCCTACGCACGAACAAAAGAGGGCTGCAGGCGCTTTCCCCGCCGCGCTCTGCATAACCCCGGCCCCGAAGTCGCCCACCACTTACGTCCCCGGCGCGGCGCGGAGCGGCACGACGTTCGCGTGCGTAGCATTCAGCAGCCCTCCTGCCGCCGCCCCGGGAGATTCTTCGTCTCGGTTTAACGCATGTTGACGCTGAGCAGTGGCATGCAGACAAAGAGGTAACACACATCCCGGAAAAGTAATATTATCTTGCATTTTCCTTTTCTGACAGTGCCGTGTGATAGCTACCCAACATGCCGGACGTTCTGCTTTTAGATATAAAAATAAGATTTTAGAGATATTAGGTTCTGTGTTTTCAAAACACTAAGGATCCCTTTTGTGGAGTATATTGGTATACCAGACGTTCTCAACAAACGATAGAGCTCAGCATTAATTTAAGTAAATTAATTCATCTGAACATTCGGCTTTTTACTAAATTTTTCAGCCTAACTTCCACCTTGATTCTTCATTCCTCCACAATACAAAAGAATGCTCAATCGCTGCGCACATAATATAGAACTTTTCAGTCAATTACAATCAATTTATTGTACAAACAAGCACCATATTAACAGAATCTATTCGCTCAATATCACAATACTTGTAAACTAAACTACGTTCCTCCAGCGTTACCAGTTATCACAAACCCTGCTGCTAATTTTAACATATTAAAACGGTAATAAAAATATGGTATGTGAATGCTTAATGAATGTAACAAAAAATAGTCATTAGCTTCGAGAGAAAGCTCAGATTGCGCCCATATTATAAACTATTCGTATCAAATTATCTTCTACCGCTAATTTTTATAATGAAGAGAGAGAGAGAGAGGGAGGAGAGAGAGAGATGATGTATAAAAACATAGATTTCAGACGCGTCCACGTTCAATTTCACTATTAATTTATAATTTCTGACTGTGAATGGAAGCGTATGTGCAGGGTTCCATGCACCGTGTTACCCGTAGTTTCATGGCTACTCTTAAGATGTATCTAAAATTAAAGTGCGGTTCCGTCACTCGCGTGCATGTGCGGGAGATATGCGTTTGAGTAACGGCATACGATGCGTCATTCTCAAATTGCTTTACTAATTAACAGTTTGTGGTTGCATTCCTTAAACAAGTACGAACAACCCAATGAAAGTAAACCTAACATACCGAAACATATGAATGAATGTAAGAATGTAAAGTAAGAATGTAAATGGTTGTTTGGAAAAAATTACGCGGAACAACAAGAATAATAAAAAAGAATAATATCAATAATTAACGTTTTACAACTCTTTCGTGTTTGTAATAATGTGCACGAAAAAAATCACAAATAAGTTCGTAAATAAAAATTGCAAAAACATTCAATCAGAGAGCTCCAATAGCTAGGCGCACGGACGCGACGACAATGGGCTATACGCACAAAATTATGTTTGATGTAAATGAGTTATTATACTCATAAAGAGATAACCTACAGTCAATGTGCAAACCGTTTTTTAATGACTGACATTTCCTTTCGCATTAAATAAACGCACAATCTCACCACCAGGTTTGACACTCTCGTGAATGTTATGACACCGCATTCCGATCGCTTCATAAATATTCATCAAACAGGCATCATTGCACTTCTTTCGGTTCTCTTTTCCTTCATATCTTCCCACGTACCGTTTGCAAGCGATGTAGCTCACACCGTTGGAGCACCAAAAAAGTGACACCTTCCAAAAATTATCATTTTGCCTGAGAAGGGTTTAACTAACGTAGGGCTGTTTACCTCGGGTCCAAAAATGTTGAATTCTTTATGCCCGCTGTGTTGTAAACTATGCTTGCAAAACGATTCCTAATCAAAGTCACATAATTTTCTTGACATCTTTCTTATTTAATTACAAAAATACGATTTTTGAGATGTATCGCTTTTTTGCCTTTCATTTTCATTCTTACTTTCGTTATGTCACCAGATTATATTATCATCAGATATTCGTTGACCATCGTTCGCGCGACCGCCATCTACCTCTAGCAGGATGTTGTGAGGTAGCGGCCACCTGAGGCCGCCTCGCGCCCACACAGTTCTCATCCTGCTGAGGGACGCCGGAGAGGACCAGGTTTCCTCGCGAGGAACGACAGCGTCCGGGAATCGAGCCCCGTTACGACCCTTGATCGCCTCGTGAGAAGCCGCTTGCGTGACGTAACCTCCTTGTACTTCCGACGAGGCTAGGCGCTGCCTTCCTAGTTACATCATGAGTAATTGGAAGCAAGTAAAGCTACTACCCGGGAAGCTTGAAGGCTAATGTGTTCAGGAAAGAGATCTCAGTAGAAATTCTGAAGCCTGTAACTTTTCAGTGATCGGATTTCCCCCAAGATTCTTAGCATTTTCCACTAAATTAATCTTAGCAGTATCAATGGTGGGCAATGTTTGCCCAACTTTGTTTATTTTTATACTTCTGTATTTTTGCAAATATTTTTGACACCTTTTGGCTAACATGGTAAAGTATCACTACAACTATATTCCTCAACTTTTTCTGTGGAATTGAAAAAAAACATTGAATTTAAATTTCTGATGGAGGGTAGATTTTGCTTCACCCTCGGTATACAGTGTCACCACAAAAATAAATCATCTGAGTTAGTTTTTGTTTCTTTTTTCATTTCGATTGTAAGTATACCGATTCTCTGTGATCTCTTTTAAAATGAGTCAAGCTATTTGATTCATTTAGAATGTGTTTGCGTGTATGTAGTACTTATTGTACATAAACTTGAGCGGAAAATGAATTGATATTAGTAAGAGGAATGTTTTAAGTGACAATGAAATTTGTTACAATAATGCTTAGTTGCGTTGTAGTAATTTAAATAGTGATAGTAATACACCGAGTTTTGTATGGTGTTTGTAAATCGTCGTTAGACCGGGTTTTGAACCCAGATATCCATAGGTTGGAAAGTGAGCGGTCTGTTCTCTACACCAAGGTTCATCTGAAAGTAGGGGGCTGTGTGACAAGACGTTGACACGTCAAAAAGTCGTTCGTTAATTCACACGCATACGTGAGGTGAGGCGTTTCTTCACCGAGGCGCGCTGAGCCGCCCCCACGCATAGGCCACCCGCCGCAACTAGGCGCGGCGCGGCGCGACGCGGTGTGGCGCGGCGTGGCATGGCGTGGCGTGGCGTAGCGTGGCGTGGTGTGGTGTGGTGAGACGCGGCGTGGAGTGGCGTAGTGTGGTGTGGTGAGACGCGGCGTGGAGTGGCGTAGTGTGGTGTGTGGTGTGTGGTGTGGTGTGGTGTGGTGTGTGTGGTGTGGTGTGGTGTGTGGTGTGGTGTGGTGTGATGTGTGGTGTGGTATGGTGTGGTGTACTGTAGTGTGGAGTGGCGCGGCGTGGCGTGGTGTGGCGAGACACGGCGTGGCGTGGTGTGGTGAGTGGTGTGGTGTGGTGGCGTGGCGTGGTGTGATGTGTGGTATGGTGTGGTGTGTGGTGGCGTGGTGTGGCGCCGCGCGGCATGGCGTGGCGGGGAGCGGCGCCTGGGTGTCGCGCGGCCGTGGCGACCGGTGCCGGCGGCCCCTCCCACGCCCACGCGCGATTGTGCCAGTCAGCGCCCCGATCCGCGCGCGACCTGCTTCTGCCACCTGCGCCGCCCCCGCGCCCCGCCCCGCCCCGCCGCTCCCACACCCTGCCTATACGTCCTAGGCGGACATCGAGAATAAATGCGATTCGTGACGGTGTGATCGGTGTGCTTGCTTTACAGAACCGAATTCTAATATCACTCTGCGCAATTTGGTGGGCAAATAATGCTCTGCTGATGGATTTCTTTTTTCTCCAAATTAATATTTAAATGTAATGCGAAACAAAAATGTATACATAATATTACAACATAACAATATATAATACTACAATATAATTATATTACAATGTATTTTAATAAATCCAGAATTTGAGGTCCGAAATGGTGGGTAGTAATACATTGAAACAAAATAATTAATTTGAATAAACTGTGAAAGTAAATGAAACAGTTTAAGAACTTAGATATAAAGTTTAGAAGACTGATACAGATAATTTAAAATTAGATGTGTAAACGTATAAAATAAATGAGACATCTTTCATGAGAATTTATTTCTCATGAATAAATCTTTCCGAACAAACGGGAAATTAACTATTTCCAATGAGAAATTCCCAAATGATCGGTGATGATGAAACCACAAGGTGACGTAAGACACAGCATCCAATTAGAAAAAAGATTGGCTACATGGGTTCTATATAAAGAACGCTTCCGCCTTCTTGGTAGAAACTCACAGAGTATACGTTACGTTTCCTCTTGGGTCTGAGGTAATTTTTTTCTCCGCTCGCCCAAGCGCTACGTTGCTGTTGTTCAACATCGTTCTCGGAAGAACAAGCAAAACCTCACATCGAAAGTTCCTTCTTCGAAATTACAAAGACCCGCAAATGAACAGTTGTGTAATAAGGCGTTATCACGAGTAATGGAGACCTGTATATTTACACATATTTTACAAGTTCCAAAGCAAATAACTACATTTTCTTCAAACATATTTACATGTTTTGAAAAGATTCTAGCAACTCTAGTTACGTTGTATATGTATAAAGGCAGCTATTAATTATATTAGTGTCCAACTAGATACTTTTTTACGGCTACTGTCGTTAGACATAATGTTGAATTCTAAGTACAACCAAAGGGTGTAAGAAAAATAAAGAGCAAAGGGAATATACAATAACTTTTGCCGAGATTCGTGCATAGCACTTTGAGGTGGTCCAACCCGTTAAGACGGTTTCTTTCCCAGAAATGTAGCCCAACATTGTTATACGTATTATTTTTCCCTTTACGCAGAGCTATTACCTCATGCTGCTCTTACGACACGTAAGACATAATATACCTGGTTTGGAGAAGAGCAAATCGTTCTCGACGAATAAGTAAGCGTCTAGTGTTCAAAAAGAAAAGATATGAATAAAGAAAGACCCTTCGCAGGCTCAAATAAAATGGGTGACGTCACGGAAGACAAAATGGCTCTTTGCTGTTCAAGGAGCAGTGACCCCGGAAGTATGGCACATCGCTAGTGCCCACAACACAGACGTCACCAATTAGCACAGTGTCACAGCCATAATGCCAAAGACCCGTTGAAGAAGGCAACAAGGATGGCTTTGGTGCCTGCACCCACGCTTCTAATTTTCACTACCCCGTTCATCGCAACTTCTGTCGTAATCAACTCTGCTTCTTTATCACCAATCTTTAGTCCCTACAGCTACGCCAAATGTTTTATAAGAACCATTATCATTTCAACAAAGTTAATTATCATAACCAATAATAATCGCGTTCACAAACTAGCATTGTAATCCTAGTTTTGACCAATTATCCTGTAATAATAGAACAATTACTGAGCCGACGTTTTATATGCCGTTTGCTTCACATCTTCTCAAAACTTACATAACTTAATGCAAATCAGAAATTTTTAATTGTGTCAAAAACTGCCGCAAAAGATGTCCCTACACCCATTGCAGCAATTATGGCGCAAAACTTTCCACCTTACCAAGGACGAACTGGAAGTTCCCAATTATGAACTTTATACATAATAAATCGTAGAGGAAAATTCTGCGGTCAGAAAACAGTTTACCAAAGGAGATACCAACCATCTCACCTTACAGATTGAATTAATACGTGATCATAACACGTTGCCTCTTCTGCGGAGCAACAGCTTTTATCGACTTCCCGAGAATAACATGAATCATCCTGGAGGATCATTTCGCCGGACACGAAGTTCCGCCGGCAATGGTTGGCATAAAACGGTATTAATTCAGTTCGATACAATTGATATTTGCATCGTTCCTGGAAACGATCCCCGTTCAGCGGAAAAGGTCCGTATTTTCGTAGAAGAGTAGGAAAGTTGAGGTCGTTCGCCTTCGCTTATGCTCACGAACTGGGAAAGTTACGACCGAGCTACGGTGAAGACAAGCTCCTGGAAGGAAAGGTGGCTATTGTTTTTAACAATTGTATGGTTTCCAAACAAAAAAATCGTTTATTACGCATAGTAGAAATAAATACTACAGAAATAATAAAATTGTTATTTTAGAGCATATTAAGAGCTTAATACAAATATCCCTTGCCACAACAACAATTGATTTTCTTGCTTCAAGTAATATACGTACTTTTTTATAGAATGACCACGTACAGAAGCTTTGTTCAGCAAGATTTCAATGATTACAATGACCATATTTTCTGTACATGCCGTAGAAAACAGAAACTTATTTTCGAATCTTTGTAAAAAATTACTAATTAATGCATGACCTGTTCAATGCATGTAAATGATTCAAGTCGACATTTGCATGTAAATTCTGAGGGGAGCAACAACGTAAATACTTGCCAGGTAGTAAGTTACGCCGAAGGCACTGGCTGTCGTGGAACGTTATTGCAGCAAGGTTACAACTGTCAATAGATACCGAATGATTCATACGCTTACAAATACATACATGCCAAGGCAATACTTTCCAATACCACACTAATCGATTCAATCGTCACAATAGTGTATGTTCTTCCTACCAACGAACATCGCGGTTCGTATTCAGCAATGTGGAAGATACATTAATAAATAATTGCAACATAAACTCACACAAAATCTGCGCTAATTACTACGTAGGGTAATATGTATCAAAGATATTAATGAAATATCCACTCCTAACGCCAGTTCAATATGCATTTTCAACATCCAAGGAACTAGCAACTTTTTGGGAGATAAAGACAGATTTTTTTTATGTACAGTCTTATTTGCAGAACTTATTTTTTTCTCAGTTTGCATTTTTAAATCATGCTCATATGGATGAGATGATAGAAAACCTGTTTATTTGTTACTAGAAAAGTGGCAGTAGCCTCCCTTAACCGAACGAAGTAAGTAATAAAGTAAAATTATATTGTTTTTCACTTAGTAAACGACACGCTCAATAACGTTTTCAAATCTGATGTTTCTATTATGATTCGTGCACAGAATATATGTCCGTTCCCATCTCCAAAAACCGATACGGAGTCCTTCTTAGAAAATCCTATTGGAGTAAGGATCCACACCATCATACAACGTCGTTTCCAAGCGAGGAAAAAAAAGAAAGCGTCTGATTTAGGAGCCTCGCATTGGGGACACGAAAAATGGCACAAGCTGTGGAACACAAGCCAGGTTCGCAGACTCACAGAACACACGAGCTAAGAAATGAATACAGAATGATCCTCATTTCTGAACTTATGCAGCAGAATAAAACAGAAACATTTTTTGAAAATTGAAACTTTGTATGAAAAAAAGCTTTATAGTAAGTTGTTTTATTTGGTGGCTACCACAAATGTTTTGAAAGGCTAGCTATCACAAATGTTACATTATTTTGACGTTTAAATTTAATTCTTTTAATAGTTTGTCTTGAAGAAAAACACATCCGATTATTATTTTTTTGTAACCAGTTACTATTAGCAGAAGCGAACAATGCTACAGTTCTTGGGATATCATATAAAATCACACATCCTTCTAAACAATAATCCTATGGTTCTGTTGAATCTGCGATGAAGTGAAGATACGTTAGTGATGAAGTTTTCTGAACTACTGAATGTACTGTTGACGTGTCAATAACGGAGAGGACATGCATTGGCGATGGAGAGGAGATGCGGATGCGTTGGTATCGGAGAGGTGATGCGGTGGTGATGAAGAGGTAATGGAATGATAGTGGTGGCGGTCGTATGGATGGCGAATCGATTGATTGATTGGTGTTTCTGGATACGTCAACTGCTGAGGTAGTCCCGGAAGCGAAGTGTTTTTTTCCTCTGGAGGTAGTGATCTTCCACCCCTGGATAGCGAGATCTAGCGCCGACCTACCGTTGGCTAGCGGGAATTTCCCCAACCAGGTATCTCCCACTAGCGGGGCACTACCCCAGACGGGACCCACTCTAAGCTCCCGACCGGTCTCCTGAAGCGTAGAGCATGTAAGTGTGAGTGTAAGAGTAAGACGAAGTCAAGATCGCGCGCGTTCTGGGTCCGTTTGTTAGTGCACTGCTCCGGTATTGGCCTGATAGTGACCCGATAAATCACAGAAAACTACCGATGAGAGCAGCCGGTCACTAGAATTCTCCTCCAGATAACGACTGAACTCGACCTAGCTATCGAAAATCCTACAATCGTCGGGATTCGAACCTAGGACCTCCCGGCCAGAGACACCCCAGTAACATCAGTTGGATGCCCTGAGCCACCTCTCCCGACATGGATGGCGGAAGAGGCGGTGGTAGCTTTGGCGGTGACACTGGCGACGTCCAAGGCGCACATGAGGCGGCCGTGGCGACCGTCTCCCAGTCCTATCTGGGGCTGCGGGCGGCGGCGGCGCGCCCAGCATCGGAATGCGCAGCGCGCCGCGTCTCATTGTTTCGGGCGGACGCAAAAAGCGGGCGCCTTCGCGGCCGCCACCAGGCAGCGCGCGGCCCGCAGCGAACAAATCACGACCGCGCCGCGATTTTATTTACTGCGGACCGCCGCCGCCGCCCCGTGAAACGCGCCCGGTTTTTGCGTAGCGTGCGAGTGCGAAAGTGCGGGGAAAAAAATATGAAGCCCACCTCCTTTGCCGAGATCGAAACTCGCCGACCCGATCGCGCGGGGAATTGTTTCTGCCAAGGAATTCGTTCCAGGCGATTCGACGGTCGACGACCGGCCCGCTGATGCCGCGGCGGCACCGAGTGCGTTCGCGTTGTTGGTTATCGGAATAACATATTTCGATACTTACCACGTTCACAAGATACGAATTTTTCACACATATGCACGAAATAAGGGAAAATAAGGTGATCTGCAATGGTGAAAGTAAGTGGTAAATGTACACAAAATTGCTACGCCAAGCTCATTGCAATGCGTGTGAAATTAAAAGAAAAAAACATTGAAAAACTGTCAATTTTACTAAAAATACTGCAAAAAATATGAATATATTAAAGAAAAAGAACCAGTCTTTGAGCTTGTACTATTTCTCAATTTTACTACATTCAAATTATGAACCATACGTATATACTCTTGTTTAATATTTGTGCAAATGCCTGAGTGCCAGTGAAGTAACTACAGTAGGCGATTGATCTCAATTCCAATTAACTTATGCACAGATTTCGGTTATTGTAGCGGGTTATAAAAAATAAAAACACTTTACCATACTTCCTATGCTCCTGCTTATAGACACGAATTTTGTATTCAGGTCTAGTAGTTTAAAAAACACTCTTCAAAACAGTACATTTTAGTACCAGACATTGTTTTGACATTCGCGCACACATTATTAACCAAGCGTTCAAACGCTACACTTTCTCGCGGTTAATGAACGGGTCTGCTAAGGGAACGTGCCTACGTAACCCATCAAGTGTGAAGCGCAGCAGGCCGCCAGTTCGTGAACGGTGACGACGGCGTCTCAGCGAATCCGACCGCTGAGAAAGGGGTGGAGATGGGGCGAGGTGGAGAAAGGTGGGGAGGGAAAGGGCCCGAGCAATTTTGTGCGAATCGGGACGAAAAGGGTACGGTAAGTTGTGACAAGGAGGGAAAATGGTGGAACGAGACGGAAAGAGGCGGACTGGAATAAGGTGGGAAAGGTACGGGATGGGACGGGGCGGGCCGGACCGAGGCGAGGAGAGATTCGGCAGTGATGAGCGAGTACGAAAACGACGGTTGGTACGGAGCGGGGAATGAAAAGGGTGGGTCGATACGGTGTAAGGCGAGTCGAGGTGGGATAGGATGAGCCGGGTTGGTACGAGGCAGGGAAGGAAAGGGACGAGACAATGACCAG
Source organism: Acheta domesticus (assembly GCA_031308135.1). NCBI lineage: Eukaryota > Metazoa > Arthropoda > Insecta > Orthoptera > Gryllidae > Acheta > Acheta domesticus. The sequence continues at coordinate 113,956,449 of JAHLJT010000631.1, read as the reverse complement.
GGGGATGAGGCAGGGCGAGTGGAGGAGGGGCGGGGTGGGACGGGGCTCGGGGCCAAAAAACCCGTTGACATTGACTCACTTCGGGATTAGCTTAGCTTTCCCCGGAGCAGAGAAGCGGCGGCGAGGGACGGGGGGCGTGGCGGGGAGCAGTAAAGAGCGCCACGCCGCGCCGTGCGCCTGTTTTACCGCGGAAACAAGCTGTACGCGCGGATAACAAGCGCCGGGAGGGGCGCCTTTACGATCGCGTCGCGCACGCGTGCCGCCTGCGTTTCGCTTATCGCCCTCGTGGCCCGCACTCGCCCAGCACGCGGAGGGGGCGGGCGGGGCGGCGCGGGAGGAAAGAAACCGAAAATGGTAGGGAAGAGTGCTTAAGTTTAGTGTGGATGAAGGAGGTAAGATGTTGGAAAGTGGAGGGTAGTAGGCAGATAGAAAATGGGTCGTTGAAAAAGAAGACAACGGCCTTCATTATGCTAATGAAAATTCCACATGTGGCTGGTGATTACTTCACAAAATTACTTTTAAGTTTGTTGTTTCTTACAGATTGGAAATATTAAAGATCATACTGAGCTTTTAACATGGAAAGTAACCGGAAGATTGAGAATCGAATATATAGAGTAAAACTAAAGTATTTGTACGACGATTAGTCACAGAAAATAATTCTGCGGTTGCTTATAGATCGAGAACATTAGAAGTATATCTGAAATTCAAGAATATTCTAAAGACGTTAAATACTGAGAATAGTGACTGAATAGTTAAGAAAATAGACAATGTCAGAATTATTACATTTCTGATGAAGAGAAAATTGACACTGAAATTGGTGGAAAAGAAGTATAGCTGGAAAATAAGTAGTACAATTCGGGATACACATCGTGAGAAATTATCACTACGTCACGAATGTGATGTTGAAGAACAATTACACACACACAAATGTAAAAGGAACGGATCGAAGAAAACTTACGAAGACAGGACGAAGAACCCAATTCGCCTATGGAGAAGTGTCACGGCACTTAATAACGCCCAGGATATGAACGTCCAGGGAGGAAATGAAGTATTATTGATCATAGACCCCTGCCATAAGTACTCTTCGCAAAGGTGTAATGGAGAAAAAGCTGCGATTCTCAGGAGAGTGTTGATGTGGCGGAGTCTTTTAACATGTGCCGTTTTTTGCTCGTTATGGAGGTCGTGTGGTAGCGGACAGCAACGCGTTTCGCATTGACTCGCGCTACTAAGCAGGAGTTTCTCTCATCCAGCATGGACATAAACGTAATGATTTTCATGTTTGCTACTACCGCAAAAAATCCCCTTTTATCAACACAGTCTACCATATGAGTTTAGCTACTTTCTTGCGCTATTTTTTCATTTTAGAAATTTCTTCTGAAAACAAGAAATACAGAGAGAAAAGATAATAATAATCTTCTGGAAGATTACGATATACGGAGATTTTAAATAAATCAATCAATAATTCATAACAAGACTACACAATACTATAGAAATAGCAAAATAATTAGAGGTTCAAAAAACAGACTGCACAAAACATTCTTCAATTACATTAATAATCTGAAAGTGTCCTTATTAGTTACTTCCAACAGTCACCGTTAAGCGTATCTCATTTTATCAAAAAACCTTACCAGTACATCAAAAACCAAACATATGGCTTTCAATACGGTAAAATAATAATAAATATCCAAATTTTGATAATATACTTTCTTGAAGTGCTTTGTGCTTCTTCAGACAAATGAAAACTATCAATGAGCAGACCGTTGTCGTACTTCTGAAAACAGAAGGCGCCATTTCTGCGTAGGCAGTTGTTTCAGTGTGTGCCCTTAATCGCACTCCTGCGCGTGGCGAAGTGGCACACGCGGAGGGGGAATTGCTGCCGCCATCGCCTTCAGCGACTCACTACAGCCTCCACCATCACCCTCCCTAATGCCACGCCACTTCCTTCTAATGTGACACAATCACAGTCTCCAGCATTCACAGCACTGCGTTAAGCGCTATGGCCACCATTCCCTCCGCCACTTCCATCGATTCCGATAAAGATACGAAACCAGGAAGTGAGATTTAAATGTTAGCTTTATCTCAAAATATAATTTAAAAGTTGACAATCTACCACAATTGTTCCTAATTGTATGCTTAGAAATGATTCGCTGTCTTTTGGAGAAATAAACATTTTAATATTATTCGTTTATTTCAAATGAAAATAGGTTTCATATTCGTGTATCGTGCCACAGTGCATAAACATTTCACGTAACAGTGGCACTTGAAATGATTTGTTTCTGAACAGTCGTTGATTTCGAAAAACTGATAATAGTGTGTTAATGTAGAGACGAAATAACCGATTTGGATAAATACGTAAATGACTTAAGACGTTTTGTCCTCCGCTTTCTAACCCACTCATACGCGAAAATATCCATACCCATGACATTATCACCATTCGCAAAATTTGACTCCGTAACCAAAACGCTGTCAGTTCGACTTATGTCAGCAAAAAATTCTTAACAACACAATATTATATTCGCATTTCGCGGGCCCTTTCCTTCTTCGTGATCCGATTGACTGATTGATTGATAAATGTTTGTTAGGGTTTTCGCGCGTCAACTACTGCGGTCATTAATCTCGTAAGTGTAGTGAATGTTTTTTTCTTCGGCAGGAAGCTGTGATCTTCCCCCGCTGGATGGCGAGATTGGTGCAGAGCTACTGTCGACTAGCGGTGTTTTCCCCAACCAGCTATCTCCCATCAAAGGAGCACCGCACCGACAGTGACAAGTTCAAAGCTCCAGACCGGTCTCCCGGCATGTGTAGTACTGTAGTGCATGTTAGAGTGTGTAGGTAAAGGGAGAGGATAGAATAAGGAAGAGGGAGGAAAGATCGTGAGTAGTCCGAGGCCCGTTTGTTAGGGTACTGCTCCGGCATTCTCTTGGTATTGATCAGAGAAACCACGGAAAACTACCGATCAGAGCATCCGGCCGCTAGAATTCTCCTCCAGACAGCGACTGAACTCGACCTAACTGACAAGTTAGTGTCGAAAATCCTGCCACCGTCGAGACTCGAACCTAGAACCTCCCGGTTAGAGGTAGTAACATCAGCTGATACTCTGAGCCACCCCTCCCGATCGTGAACCGAATGAGAGTGAACCAGACACAACGCCCTAAATTCGACAACCGCCATCCCCATCCTCATTGCCACCGTTGCCACCCCCTCTCTCTTCGCCTGCCCCGCAACCGTCGTGACCGCCGGGGGCGCCCGCCCTGCCGCCGCTCGGGGGGGTTGCGTGTGTGAGAGATGTGTGTAAGCCCCGGGGGCGGGGAATCCGCGGGGCAAGTGCCTTCAATTGCCTGAGAACGACTGTGCGGAGATACGATCGGCCGCGTGCCTTTACGAGCGCCAGCAGGCCCCGCCCCGCCCCTCCGCGCCGCCGGACGTCTGAATCGCTCACCGCCACACACGCACCCTGCTCACGTACCCGCGGCAGTGCTTCGGCTCCGCGCATCCAATCAGGTTCTGCTCACTTCACACCTTCCCTTTTGCTCTCAGAGATATGTTCAAACACTTAAGATGTTACTCGCTTACTTTTTAAACATTTAATGCAGAGAAGCTGGTTGCAAGAAATCAGAAATGAATGTTCATGCATGAAATGTTTCACATCAAAGAGCTGGCAATTGAATATTACTTTACAGCTTTTTTTAAATAAAATTACTATAGGACTCGCAATCCCTGTACTTTTCTTGTTGGTTTTCTTAGTAAATCCATCCATCCACTGATTCATTTATTCACTCAAAAGGAGGAGAACAGACATTTTTAACACATGTACATTGGCACATTATCAAGGAATGGCGATTAGCCTGGTACCATCTTTATCAATGATAACTTATTTCAATGACATAAATACTTGGACAGAAATCCAGTCCAGCTTAACAAATTGCAGTGGACTCTTTTCTAGGAACATAATTAAACGTTTGTTTAACCTTTAGCCCTCGGGTCCCTGTGCAGTTACTTTTACTAGAGAAACGCAGATCTGTAGTGCGATTTTTATAACTCTGCCCCTCAAGCCCCTATGGTCACGACGGAATATCGCACGGCATTTCGCGTGTCTCGTCATGCCGCTAGATGCCGCATGATCGTAAGCACTGCTTGATAGGTCGCGATCGTGCGACATCTAGCGGCACGACCGAGAAAGACGCGAAATACCGTGACATGGTCCATCGTAAAGACAGCTCTTGAGGGGCAAAGTTATAAAAATCGCAGTATAGCGTCTCGCTTCGGCCGGGCCTAACCCAACGTCATCTGCTGGGCCGGGCGGGCGTCTTCCTCGTTCCCGCGCATTCGCCGCTCGTTCATTCATGGGGCGCCGCGCCGGTCCGCCCACCGCGCGCGCCGGGCGCGGATCGGCCGGAAATGCCTGCGCGAGGCGCGCCGCCCACCCGAACGTTCACCTGCGGCGAGCAGGTTCAGCGGCGGTGGCGAAGGCGTGTGGCGGTGGTGGCGGTGGCGATGGCGGAATGGGGCACGGGGGGCTGTGATGAGGATTATGGCGGTGGTGTTGGCGGTGGCGATGGCGGCGACAGCTTAGATGTGGCAATGATGGCGGAGGCGGCGACAGTTTAGATGTGGCAATGATGTCGGTGGCGTTGAGAGCGGTAATGGTAGAAGTGGTAATAGTGGTGTGTAAGAGGTGTTGGCGTTTGCGGCTGTTGTGGTTGTGGTAGTATTGACGTTGACGTTTGTGGTGATGGTGATGGTGGGAATAGTGACGTCGTCGGTGGTGGTGGTGGTGGTAGTAGTAGTGGTGATGATGATGGTGAGGTGATGGTAGTGTCCGTTTTGGTGGTCGTTGTGACGTTAGCCGGGGCAATGGCTGAGGCAGTAGCATCCTAGCGACCCAAGATGAGGCCAAGTCGCGGGAAGCCACTGAACTTTTGCCACAAACCGGAAAACATACTGGTCCAGTCGTTGAACTCTGCGATAGCGAAGGGATTGGTATTTAAACAGAGTCCATCCCCTCTTAACATGTAGTTATTCATTAACTGTGAGAATTATAATATGAACAATGAGGATGCGGGGCACAACTCTTGTTTAGTTAACCCTTTTCTGTAGCAGTAATTTAATTGTTTCTACAAAATATTTATTTTCACAGAGTTTCTATCAATACAAAAGATAACAGATGTAGTATTTCATGAAGGATAAAAACTATCCTTACTACAATTAAATTATTTGACTGGTTGAGTGTTGTATTCTAAAAGCTATTTATCCTTATACGCAACTGAAAATGTCTATTACATTTCTTTTCCTCAATTAAACAGAAGATGTAGAAATAAATAAAGAACACTTATTGTATATAATTGCCAGGTGGCGTAATAGGGCTTAGATTCAATCATGTTTTCCATAAAACGGATGTTTCATTAACTTTGAATGTCTTCGAATTCCGCCATTAGTAGTTACGACATAAAAACCGAAAACAAACACTCTTACAGCAAAATCTTATTTATTGCTGGTGCAAATATAAAAGCATGTATAACAATGTTTGCGTCAGCAACTGTTATCAGCAAAATTAGTATGGTTACATGCAATCTCGCCTAACTATTTGTATGCAACAAGCGAAGAAGAAAAAATCCAAAGAAAGACAATCCGCTCCGTGGCACCATCAAATGACATCGGATCAGTGCCGCATGACGTAGCTCTTCCAGCGAAGGAGCGTGTTCCCACAGCCACACCTCGCGTCCCGCCGTGCGGCCGCGCCCAGTTCAGAGTTCACGACCATCGCCCGGCGGCCGGCGGCGGCGGCGGCGGGGAGGTGTCTGCCACCGCGCCTCGCGCCGTCAAGGAACCACGTCGCTAACTAGAGTACTGCATCCCAGAGACAATGGAAGGTCATCGGGAGATCCTGAACGCCAGCGCCTCTCCTGCCGTCCGTGGGATTTGAATAATGGAAGACGCGGCGCCGGGCAGGTCCCACTCAAACACGCACGCTCCGACTTTTGAATACAATCCCGCACGCCGCCTCTGCCGCTCCGTTATGAATAAGAGGTCTCGTTGGACCGGGTCCGCCCTTTGCGCGCAATATCTAATCTTCCATCTAATGAAGTTGGCTTTTTGTTTGTGCTTCATTCACACGCAATTTCAGTCATAGCCGTCTAGTTTTATTTGCTCTCTGAATTCAATTTGCTATTCTGTTTCGAACAGGACTCTTACGTTTAGATCTGTACAATAGCATTGTGCACGTAAGCAGGTTACGATCTTATTTAGAACATGATTCACGATTGTTTGAGCATTCATTATAACAAAACGATATCTTCACCGCAGCGTTTGTGGAATGGTAATTACTTAGTTTATGCAATGACAAAAGTAATGTGGCACTGTAGAAATTTCTCCGGACTATTTACATTAAAGAAGATTAGAAATATTACAATATCCTTTCGCAGTAGTCGTCGTCAATCTTTTTACTTGCAAAATCTAAAATCAGAAGTAATCCACATTTTTAGGTGTCGTTTAGGCAGACAGTAGACATTATTCTTTGTGGTCAACTAATGAAAATATAAATTCAACATTTGTATTTTTCATTGAATAAAAAAATGAAACATAAGTTTCTAACATTATTATCTTAGTAAAATAATAAAATATGTTCAACATCCTATTGTATAATATCTTATTTTTTTTCTGAATATTCGATACTTCTGAATATGGAACATTTATTTTTACCCAAAGCCTAACCATTATTATTCAGTTTAACTGTATTATTTTCCACCGCGATCTACTGGAAAAATATTCGTAATCGGCCGGGGGAAACATGAAGTGCGAAAACGCCAATGCATCTCAACTACAGAATAAATTTAGGGAAACAAATTATTCCTTTTAGTGTATATGAAAGATTTTCAATAAAATTTGGAAGCATTCGAAGCTGAAAGTCGCGAAACATTTAAAAACAGTGTACTGTAAAGACACATACGAATCGTATAGACGTTTTATGTAAAACGGTAAGTTCATTTCTTATAATTTTTCATCTTAAAATTTAAAGATATTTTCAAGAATTAAATTTCCACTTACGGTCCTTTACATTAAATAACGTGTGGAGTACCTTAATTCGGTTTTTGATTTCTTGCCCTATAACAGAATACTAGTCAACTGAAAAGAAGGAAAGTTGTTCACAGTGTATCGCATCCATTCTCATCAACATTCACGAAGTGTTTTCTTCTTTGAATACCTCACTTCCAGTTTCACTTTCACGTGGGGCAAACCCTTTGAGGAGGGCAGCGAGGACCTCCAGTCTCACACCACTACCCCCACGTGAATAGTTTATTACCACTCCGTCATCAATTTAGTAGGCGTCTTCTGCCACCCGAAGAATCTCGCAGGGCTGCAGGGCTCCGCCTCTTTGTGCCGTGCTTTGCTGGGCCACCGACGTTTACGAATTATTCACAGCAGGGGGAACTCGACAGGAAGAAATGGACGAAGTTCAGCCTGTAATCTCGTCGCATGCAATTCCGTGGAGTGGCGGAGACACACAGGATTAACAGCACCGATTCAGCCGCAGTTGGTAAAATTTATACATTAACCTTACTCTGGGAAATTGCACGGAGAACACAGATACCGGAGAATACAAAAAGTGTGTAACTCATTTTTCCGGTGGAGGAAATGGAGAAAAATATTGCACAACTCAGATGAAAGGGAAAAGGAGAGGAAGAAATAAAGGAGCCTTTTTCGAGAAGAGCAAAAAGAAGATGTATCAAGAGAGTATTACTTCAAACTGTCCGAGAACAACTACGCAAAACGACTTGATGCCGCAATTGATTAACCTGAGTAGAAAAAGAATTCACTTTGAGTTAATATCTTCAGCAAAATTATAAAAAAAAATTGCGAATCGTGTTATATTAACTCCAAGCATCGAATAGTACCGATACGCTATCATATGATAGGTTAATTTAAACCAGGTTATATGAGTGAAAAAATACGAAAATAATATCTGAAGGTGCAACATTACACGCTTATGATAAGAGACGTGTTGAATAAAGCCTATTTTTTAAAACTTTCTAACTAGCTGAATACCCGGCGTTTCCCGGGTTTTTGTATATTACAATTTTCTACTAAGCGGATTCGCCTGCCCCCGCACGCTCTGCCCATCCTTTTCCCCACCCAAATGGTCCGCCCAGCTTGTGCTGCCCGCCCTACTTGCTGTCCCCCTTGCGGTCTATCCGTCCCACTCGCTAAGCCGTAACATTGACGCTAGCTACATTGAAAGATGCAACATTTCACTTGTGCTGTGATCAAAGTAGTTACATTTTCATATCCCGAACCTTCTATGCTTTTCCTGCTTCTCAAAGTGTATAAGCAAAATATTAAGAGCAATTACTCCAGTGTAGTATTTCAAAATACAAGTCCGTACATATACATACAAGTACACACTCACACACACAACAATGTTTATATATAAAATTATTTTCAAATAACCTTACATTGTCAATGTCGGAAAGGTCTGAAAGCGAAACTCGTCATGCGAATTTTCCTATTTCTCATTCTCGGTTACGTTCATGAAAAATATATTGAAGATCCTTTACTCTCTCTCTCAACGAAAAGAAAGAGGGATTTAGTCGCGAACTTCACGTTTATCTATGATTAGATATCATAACTGAACTTCAATCATCGTATCAATGTGGCATACGAACTCAATTATGTCGTCCTGCGCACAAGTCGATCATGTGGTTTTTATTCAATTTTATAACTAACTATGCTTTGTCCTGTTAATATCCATTACACGTAAACATGAGTAAAAAACACCACCTGCCCGTGACATTGTACTGTTTAATAACAGAGGTAACCTTGCTCGAGAAGAAACGAAGCATAATTCCCCTCTCTCTGTTGCCGGTAACCTACGGGCACCCGGTCCAATGCAAAAACTGCCCTGACTGCGCACTAGGCGACCCGCTCGTTGATGTAACCAGTCGTTGTTCGGGGGGCAGGGGAAAGTTCCGGCAACTGCATCGTCGTCGTCGGCGTCGGCGGGACTTCCGGCCGCGGGGCGCGTGCAGGAAAAGTGGAAGAGGAAAGGGGCCTTGGCCCAGACCCTGGGCAAGGGCCTCGGGTCACCCGCGCCGCCGCCACCGCCACCCGCAGACTCAACACGCCGATGCAGAGGCCGATACGCGGCTAATGAATGGGAAAGCTGCACCCCGCGCGACCCCAACTACAATCAGATTAAACAACCGGAGCTGCCTGCCTGCTTGGGTCTCCGCGCAAACAAGCGGCGAACAATACCCGCGCGCCGGAGAAAATTCGCGTCTCGGCGCGGGAGGCCGCGCGGGGAACGGCGCTCGGGCGCTGCAGGCCGACGCGCAGGCCGGGCGAGTCATAATGAGGGAGGAGGAGGCGGCGGCGGTGGCGAGAGTGGGACGCGAGGGTGACCGCAGCGGGGGAGGCTACTGCTACGCCTGCCATTGTGCTAGGGCTTTGGAAGCTGCGACTATAACGTTGGCAGAAGTGTGAACTGAAACAATGTAAGGAAGCGTGAGATTTGGAGATTTTGACAGATGGGCTGAATTGATTGGTGGGTACGAAGGGTGGTATAATACGTGACAAAAAAAATCGTACGGTGATCTGAGAGTATTTTCAGCAGCATCTAGATGGATTTTAGAAACCTTTATACTTGAGTAGAGTCTACGTCATCTGAGTTGATGATGGTGGGGAAGACTGCGTTGGAAACATTCCCTCGTAATAGTCAATGCAGAAGTTGTCACCTTCAGAGCAGAAAATGTTTAAAAGAGAGATATTGGGCCAATTAAAACAAAACGATTATGCCGATTTAGAGGCGCAAGACAACTGATAACATGGCAACGATGCCTTCTCCTCCTTATAACAGCGGTCGAAGCAGCCCAGGTGCGAAGTGTCGAGATTGAGAGGCCAGAAAAGGAAACAAAGAGCCACCCTCAATAAAGCGGACGGGAAATGGGACGCAACACAACTGTCGATAGTGCCACGCTGGGCGTCCGTCACGATAAGAGCGCGTCAGCGCGGCGGGTTGCAGCGTTGATGTTGCGTCTACGCGGCGGGCGGGCGGGCGGGGGCGGTGCAGCGCCGCTATTGTTGGGAGGGCGGAGGACGCAGCGGAAGCGGCTGTTGATGCGGCTGGGCCGGACGTTTCGCGAGCGCCTTCCTGTGCGCAAGGACGTCTCTCTTTGGATCTTCTCTTTTCCTACACTCACCCAATGCATAGTTTCTCAGAATAATACCATATGAAGTGGTTTTAAAACCTCTGTATAATTACATTAACTTCAGATTTACAATTCATTATTTGCTAAATACGTTTTAAAACAGTGGAATCTTGATTAACAAACTTATTTATCTCGAATCTCTTGATAACTCATATTGTATTACTTCCTTTTCATTTACCCAAAAGCATGGATTTCGTTATTTCAAAGTCGATCACAACATATACTCTGTGTCTATTGCTCGTTCTCTGGAAACGTGCCCTCCAGCTAATGGGCTGTATTGTTAGACATCTTTTAATTAAGGCATGGGCAGCCTAAGAGAACAACTACTGTTGTTTGACTCCCGTCTTCGCACAGGCCTCGAACCGTTTTCATACCGGGAGAATGTCCGAACTGATTGCCAGATTGATTGAAGATTCCCTGGGGGAAGTGGTGTTCCTAACCCGCTGGAACGTAATACCCGGAGCCGATCTACATGTCAGTTCACGGTAGTAGGAGACATAGATGATGAAGGAAGATCGTGCATGATTTGTGAACCGTTGGTTACGGTACTTCTCCTTCATTCACGAGGCAATGATAGGAGAAATCACGAAGATTACCGACCACAGCAGCCGGCTTCTAGAATTCTCCTCCAAAAGGTCTGAATTCAACCAGGCTACCTAGAAAGTGTTGAAAATCCACCACAATCGGAATTCGGGAATATTTTGGTCAGCGACATTCCAAAGGTAATGCCAATACTGTCTCTACGCCATCGTAGTCGATCTGCTGCAGGATTGAATTTTGCCCAGTATTCGGTCAGAATTATTTTACAAGTCAAAAGTGTGACATGGCTCATTCAAGATTGTCCTCCCATCCAAAATTCATTCCCATATCCATTTAAACTCCTTTGTTGACTAATGTTTGCTTGATTATGCTAAATTCCATACTAAAGAGGTCTAGAAAGAAAAAAATATGACTCTTATTTCCCTTCAGATTCGAGAGAACAAGATATCACATTAATGTTTCATGCATAGAATTAAAACTAAGTATATATAGTAGAATAAAATAAGGTTTAGCTCAAGCAGTCATTTAAATTTCTTTTATTTGATGTTCGTCATGCTAGTGTAAGATTGCGTTTTGAATTCAGCTGCTTTACATCTTCACGGTGACGCGAATGAAAAACATGAGTCACGAACCAGGTGAAACGTTTTATACCTCCGTAATAATCTTGAAGTCATACGAATGTCTTCAGGAAGGTGACGATGGAAAAACAGAGCCCGGAAACGCGCTATTTCCACTTTGTCACGAAGTGTGCAGGTAAACGTGCTGTCGAGACAGTAAAACTTCTCTTCCGTACAAATTTTATCTCAGAAAAGCGAAGGTCAATGCTCTCGAAGACTGCACGTGCAAAAATTAAAGCTATTATTTTGGATGGAAGATATATTTGTATTTAAGAATCATGTATTCCTTTAGTCGGAGATTTAAAAAAAACTACTACCAGCACAAAATATTGAATTATGGTGACCCAGGGAAAGAATTTTAGTACAGCAAATGCCTTGCCTTCAGTCATCGTGCAAAATTCAACTTGTTAACCTCTTATTCAGGATGTTCTCGATGCAAAACAGTTACTTTGAAGTTTTCCGAAACCTCTAAAACCGCCAGTCATACGACAGTGGCATGTCCCAGATCTTTCAGCGAGTGTTCCCACGAACATCGTCAGTCGACATCCGCGCGTTTGGATCCTCAACGATGCAAGTCGCGTTTCTACCAGAAATAAGTGTTGGCGCAATATTCCGGGATGCGCACTCGAGGAGGACTGACACATCCGGAGCACCGCATCACGGAGTTCTTTGCCAGCCAGCGGCGCGGCGCCCCGGTCCTTCGACCTCCCGGCCCGGAAGGAGGAGCCGCAAATTTCAACCCCGGAGAGGGCCCCGCCAGACCTCCTTCACTTACGGGCGGAACGTCTGATTCCAAACTCAAACGAATACGAAGGCGATTTTCCGCAAGGGAGTTCACGAGTCATTCACCAGCGGAAGGGAGGAGCGAGCGGGTTGAAGGTCTACTTGGCTTCTGGAGCACTATGACATTCAAGTTCCAGAGGTTCGTGGGGAATACATGCAGATCGTGAGTCCTGGATGGACTGGTTATGGTTGATTAAGGTTTCGCTATGAAATAGTTTTAAAATAAATAGTACCGCAAAATTTCAGGAATTCTATCACTTTTTAGATATTTTCTAAATTTTAAAATCATTGTATCATACCTGTTTTTAAAAATGTACATCCAGAACATGATTGTAAATGTAATGATTGTAATTATACGGCAAATGAAATTCAGGTATCAAATTCAAGCAGTAACAGTTGAATTTTACTTTCTAAAATTGAATTTCTTAACCTCCTGTCGACGGAAATGACATGCACGGTTTAGATCAGATATTTAAATTACAAATATTAGCATACGATTATCCATTAATATTCTTCCTAAAATCCAGTAAATAATGTATTAATAAAACGATTAAAAGTTTACTGCGATGTAAACGAGGTAATAAAAATATATGACGCAGTGCAAATAGTAACAATGTACTACATTTCGCAGCAATTAAGATCAACTCACTTTCCCCAACAGAAGAATATTTTCGATCATTAAACCATATAATAATTACTTCATTTCACGCGAAAGTGGAAGGAGCACGCACTTCCTGCGTAATCCCTCCGCGCCCAGAGACTCTCCAGGGCAGTTACACGCTACGCGCTACTTGGACGGCGGGGGCAGCTCTCCTTTGGCGCCGTGTATGCGCTCTGGGCACAGGGGCTATGCTAATGAATAGCAGAACCACGCGGCGCGATATTGGCTCGGCGCCCTGCACAGAGCACCCTCGTGTTTACGCTGGTCTCACAGCTCCTGGTCCCCTCACCCCTGCGTCCTACTGTATGCGCGAAACCGCGCTTCTCCTGGAAAGGGTAGGTACCAGCGCGTGAAGTTGAGATGTAGCTGGCGCACGTGCACATGCATTTGGATGCTTAGGGCGATATACACTAGAGAAAAACATTATTAATTCACTTGATGTAATGATAATATTCATTAGATTTAGAATTTCAAACGTAGAAGTATGAAATGATATTTTCTTTAAATTTTAATGACAGTTTGCGAAGAGGAATGAAAGTAATTCACAGTATTGAATACAGGTGGGGGCTAAGTTTCTTCACGCCAGAGACAATTTCTTCATTTAAGAAACGCAAATAGAGATGGAAAACAAATATCATGAAAAAAATGGAATTAACCATGCCCAAACAATGTATACTTACGTATATCTGAGCAACAAACTGAATATTACTGTATAAAACTATAAATATCGATAGACAGATAATTAGGAAAGAAAAGAGACGGTCAAATTTATTAGGAGATTGGAATGTACAAGATATTATTATTTTTCTCATTTTTCAATTCAGAACGATTGAGCAAGCATTGAAGATTTATATATACGAAAAAAAATGCCAACATGTCACATTGTCATGATCACTGAATTCCATACATTGTGGAGCTCTCCGAAAGTGAAATATGGAAAACCTGGGGCATTTGCAGTGCACCACGAATTCCCCGTTCAGAATGGACGTAGCACAGTGTTCAGAATTGTAGCTAGGTAACGAACACGGCAGCTCCGCCAGCCGTTAGTTCACATGATCGCGGGCCTAGAAGGAGCGCTTCGTTCTCATAAGCTGCAATCATTGAAGGCTAATCGCCTACAGTCTTCCTTGTGCACAGATTTTGCTGCTCATTATCTTTATTCCATATCTTTATTAGAATGCTTGCTACTCCACATCTTTATTAGAATTACGTGCGCACTACACAAGAAAGAAATAAAGATAAAGGTATGAGCCAATATAATGCAACGTGTCTTAAATACGGAAAACTTAAACCTTTAAACAATTAGTATAATCAAGAATAAAATATTTTTTGCTGCCAAGGGTTGAATATTAATATTATTCTGACTGCAACGCAATGTTCCTGCTGAAATGTTAATTATCCATTTGCTCTCGAACTGTTTCTCTGTTATTCTCTGCACCTAACTCTCTCAACTCCTATACTAATCCGTACATTCTTCTAGTGAAAAATTTTACACAAAATTGGTGAAACTGCACAAATATAATGGAGATAACGATGGAATGTGAATAGCAAACAGTTTTCTTAAAAAGTACATATGCCCTGTATATATTATAACGTGAACGAACATTTCACTTTCTGCAAATCCAAATAACTAATCTACAAATAAAAAAAACTACCTTCGAACATAAGCACCGAAGCAGAACGACGATGCTTCACAACATCAACAATGAGAAGGTACGCGGAGCGAAACATTAACATCTCCAGCACAAAGTGATTCACGGAGTGTGATTAGCATCACCTGAGTAGACCCCATACAAGGAGCACTGTTAAAGCATGTCTCACACAGCGCACCTCCAGGCCTGGCACCACCCACTCACAGCACGCAGCGCGCTGGGGAGGATGCGGCACGGGGCACTGGAAGTGCTAGCGATTCGCCGCCCCGAATGGGAACGCCTTACCTGCTGAGAGATTACTGTTCTTGGAATCACTTTTCCAACATCGGCATCGCTATGGAATCGCCGCAACTCGCTCGTAGATTAACTCAGTAGCTTCAAGTAATAAAGAGAGTTCTTGAAAGTGCACTAATGCATTAGTCCAGGGGGGCGACGAGAGACATTATTGTAAATGACAAAAATTCTCATGAGAAAAATTAAAGAGTTTAATACATATATGAGTGAAAATCAACCAGAAATTAAAAAAAAAATTCATGAAACAAATTTCACGACACAACTAAAATAGAGATTTCTAGGATGTCTAATTTGAAGGAAGAAAAAAGAAAACAGAAACAGGAACAAAGAACGGAAAATACTGCAATGATGCAAAAATACTGCAATGCAAACAAAAAAGAACAGTGGAAGAAGAGAAGACATGTAAAGTTATTTCATGACACCCTTAGCAGGTCACATTAAAAATGGGTAGAAAGATTATAAAGAGAATACATAGCAACATTTGGTAAAACACAACACTGTTTTCTACGCGATAATTTATTTTCGATATTTAGACGGAACGATGCCAAATCAAGATTTATAATAAGCATAGTACCACAAAACTCGTTATAGATAAATAGCAGCAAGAAACACCGTCACGATGCATAAAACCAGAATTTGATAAATGCCGGAACACTTAACGTCGTCCGGGTCGCGATCTAACAGCGCTTGTCGATACAAAAAAAAAAAAAAGCGCCCCATTTCTCATCATTCGCTTCCCGCATCGCGGCTCCAGCGCGAATCAACGCGCTTGCGCAACCGGCGATCGAGGCAGCGACCAAGGCGAGAGCGCCTCGCCAGATCACGATGAATGACTCGGGCGCCCCCTTTGCCACGGAGCGGCCGCGTCGCTATTAGCGGCGACGTGGAAAAATCGGCGCGCGGGCTTAAACGCTGCAAATCGCCGGCCGGGTATTAACTGGTTGTCGAACCCCATCTGGCGGGGGCCCGCGGGCGGCGATGCGGCCTCAAGTGAGGAATAAATGGAGGCGCACAGGCAGGGGAACGCAGGTCCTCGTGACTGGGGGTGCAGTGTGAGATGAAGAAGAAGAAGAAAAAAGCGCACGCGTGGGTAAAGGGAAATAACGTTGGTAGGCATCGTGAATTCATTTGCTCGATAAATTCCCAAACTCTTTTACCCTCCAATGCTCTTGATTTTCCTTCAGTATTCACGTACACTGTAATTTTCTTTGTCCTCTCCCCTGCGCTTTTCTTTACACCCTAAAACACGATTTACTCGCGTCCTTTCGACGAATGATTTTGGAGTTTTAGTGAACTGAGCGCCTGCAGAGTGTTCTTAAGGCGTCAGAGCTCCTCTGCATTTGCGCGCGGTCTCTAAAATTCTAAAACTCCTTCGATGAAACGAAGCGTGTAGATCGTATCTAACGGAGTTCACCTCGAATTTACACCAGGTATTAACTTGGGACACCTCGATTCGGAGGTCAGCATAACGCGAAATCCTCAGCGACGGAACACTCACTCACTCACTCACTCACTCACTCACACACACACACACACACACACACACACACACACACACACACACACACACCACGTATAATTACAAAAGGCAAAGAAATAACAACCATAATCAGCCCCGGATAGGAACTTGCGTCTCATTCTGCTAGGTATACGTATTAAGATATCCTGAATATTTAGGATATCCCAGTTTGTCAGAACATCACAAAAAGGGTTGTTAGTTCGTGGACAATCTACGTAATATGTGCAATCATGCTTTTGCTTTGTTCCTCATTATACAAAGAACGATTTATATTTTAACGTTTCCACAAGTCGGTGGCCGCACTTTGCATGTACATTGGTAGTCTTTCTGCACGTAAACGCTGAAAGTGAGAAGTCATGACACTATGAAAACTGTGCTTAACTATGCTTGACAACGCATGAACACCAGACTTAAGTGAGGACATTTGGCCTCAACTAAGAGTTCAAGTGCTCTTAAGAAAATCTTAGTATTTACAGTTCAGAGAATTGGGTTGGTATTCAAAACCCTCGAACTGTACAAATAAGCTCCAATTCTGCTTGCTCATCGAAATCTTAGGGGTATAATGGTCGACCAATGGAGAACTCTTCAGATGAAGATTTTCGATGCAAGAAGAATCTGAGTAAACTTTATTCGTCGAAAGAATTGCTCAGATGGCTCTGGATATCATTGAATGGAATTTGTAAAGTAAATCCTGTGTTACAGTGTTTGAATAAATGCGAATTCAATGCATCCTACAGTCGATGGCTTTTTACGATGGTTTGCGGACAAATTCCACTTATCTTGTTTAGGTGTCTGATGCGTTTCCCCGATTATAAGGCAACAGCGCCAACATGTAAGCGCGCAGGTGTGAGGTATAAACAATTCAAACACAAGATATTAAAGCAGGTATTGATCTCTAAACTTAGATCATGAATTTCGAGTATTTGTGTTGCATATGGCTTTAAAATGGTCGATGCACTATAGAAATTATAACGTGTTCAGGAACATTTTTCTAGCACCTTTCAAATGTAAAACTAAAATGAAATGGTATTCAACACCATTACAACAATAATTACTACGAAATAATAAAATTATCTCCAAAGGGAAGATTCTAATATATTATCTACAAAGGAATTAGGTTTTGGGGCAGTGTTTTTCGCAGTCAGATAAATTGCCGAAAGGATGAACGATAAACGGACACAGACAGATAAACAGCCGGCCACGCGGGATCAATAAACAACTGTTTTAACAACCTTTTTCTTCATCAAATTTCGAAGTTCATATTTTACGTTAAATTTTTGTCTTTTTGTATTTCGAGATTTTTTGGAGGGAGGGCACGATTGCGAAATTTTTCCCATTCCTCGTACACGAGAAAGTAAAAAAACAACAACATAAGCTGCTACAACAGGACATAATTTCTCGTATGTTTCTAAATTTGCAATTTTCGAAAATACAGACGAAAATGAAAATGAAAACGAAAATGAGACCCACGTCATTCTTCTAAGCATTCGTGAAAAAAATTTGAACAAAAAATTGGCAGCGGCTTTTGAGAAAAAATAACTTTTCTTAATTGCCTATTTTTACGCCAAATTGCATGAAAACTAGTCATATTTTCGAAAAATTGAACATGATTTTTTTGAAAAATTCGTCTTTAAGAAGCAGATTTCATTAAAGAAAACATATGTATCTTCAATATTATAGTTGTAGGACGACGCCCAACAAAATGGCGCAAAATTTTCAATAAATCTGGAATTTCAACGGGCATGAGACCTCTTACGCGTCCCTTACGCTATATATGGAGACAAAGTTTGATTAAAATATTCGGTGCCATTTTTGAGAAATTTTTGAAAATGTTTTTGAGGTTCCATATAAAGTATTCTAAAAAAATATCCTTTTGAAACTCCAAAAGCTTCTAGTTCATTCAGATCGATTAAGGAATACAATTTTGAATAAATTTGGCAGGACGGTTTAGACACTAGCGTTGTCCACACACAAGACAGACAGAGAAGCATTTGCCATCAATCGATTTTTTGGTATCAAGGGCCCACATAACGTGGATTCGAGATATACCACGTGTTACGAGGAATTCTTTTCAATGTTTAACAATAGGATTTATACACATTTTCATTGCCAGGGCCCGGATACAAGAATTTTTCTGCAGAAAATTCTCCGTTTTTCGGCGCAAGAATACATAACTTTTTCTTTCTTTCGAAGCGAGAAAGTAAAATCGCCCCGAACGCATCGGCGCGGAGGAATCCGGAATCCCTCCGAGCGCATGAGTCAACGTCCACCTGCGCGGGGGCGACCGCGCCCAGCGCGGCCGGCCGAGAGAGGTCCGCGGGCCCCTGGAGTCCGTCGCGCGGTGGCAGCGCTGCAAGCTGCGCGGGGCTAGAGTCCCTAGATACAGAGAGTAGCGTATTCCATTGTTCCACCGATCCCGGCATTTTATGTCCAGTTGATAGAAAAATGGAAACGGTGTCGCATTCTGTATGTTGAGAAGCATGATTCTACCCCAAACCAATATTAATATCCTTGAAAATCTTCGTAATGTCACCAATTGTTATAATTTCCCTCGAGTTACTGTTTGGTGCCTGATGGGATTGTCGGGTGAGTGGACATTAAATGGCGACGGTTGCGCTACTCTCTGCATCTAGAGACTGTGCGCGGGGCGGCGCTGCGCGGCGGCGCGGAACGGGCGGCAGGTGACGCGCGAGCGCAGCAGCTTCGCAGAATAAACAGCGCCTCCCCGGTTATTTATTCGGCCGTCCGCCGCGCGGGGCAAGGCGTCGGCGGCGGCAGGCCGCAGCGCCCCCGGGCGCGACCAGAGCAGTGGCACGCGCGGCCACGCACGCGGACGAAATCTGCGGACTGTTCGCGGGAACAAGAGATCTGTACGCGCAGAACAACATTGCCGACTACCACCCATGTTATTTAATTGGGGCAAAACGTTGCATTTTCAATGTTAGCTTCTTTTTATAAAAGTATACATGACGAATATTTCGCCACAGAAAAGAAAAATGTGGCAACATATTTAATGTAGGGGCATTTAAATACAAGTCCTTAAGATGAGCAGTAATCATTGAATCGATGTTCGTGAGGTTTACGGAAAATGAAGATACTACGCTTAGTGTTGGTATGCTTCATATTACTTGAAAATATACTTAAACGAATTTCGCACGGTATTAAAAAAACTAGAAAATTTCGTGTCAATCCGAATATCAAGTATGTCCAGTGATTGTTGAGTGATAGTGATGTGGACACATTATTAGTGCAAACTTAAACACAAGATTCCGTGATCCGTGTCCACCTATTTGGGATCACATCGATGTGATCATCCGTGACTATCTTGAGTGTAATACCGCGCATTAAAATTCAGCCACCGGTATATTGAAAAAAGTTATTTACATTTTATTCAGTAACTCGTATGATTTCCATTTATTTCTCATTATTTTATCAATTCCATTATCTGTTCTTGCGTCATCCCCAACAGCGCCAACCTTAACCTTGAAAATTGCGATCCGTAGGGCAAACCCATTCATCGCCTTCATCGCGCCCACTGTGCCACGTCGTCGGGGCGGCGAGGTGGCGTGGCGGCGGCGACGGCGCGGACTTGATGAAAATTGGCGGGACGCCAGCCGCATGCCGGAGGCAGGGCGCGTCGCCCCGCGCGCGCGGACGGGCGCCTCCGGCGGCGGCGGCGACGCCCCGCGCATTCCGAGAGGGCGCGCACGGGCGCTCGCTCTCTGGCACTCGCGAGAGCCCGCACGCGGCCCGAAAGTAAGAGTGAACTTCGCTTCTTGCGGCGCTCCCGGCCCAGGCGAGCGCGCCGCCCCGCGCCGCGCCGCGCCGCGCCGCCTGCCTGCCTCAATGAGGTAATCGCGCTTCTCGTCCGTTTCACAGAACGGAGACGCAAAGTGGACAGGTTGAGAGCTAGTAATCTCGGGCTCACGCACGGAATTAGGATAACGGAACCACCACCTTCCTTTCCGTTTCCACGCGTGCGTTTGCGGTTGCACCAAAGCGAACCGTGTGGGGTGTGCATGGTGTTCGAGGAAAACGAACGTAACATCTGTGGTAAATTATTTCATGTCAGAAGAAATAGTTATAAAAATAGTTCAAAATACGATAGAAAAATGTTCTGGCCAAAGAAACAGTATTCAGTACTCTTCAGTTTCCATTTCTCATACGCTTTTTATTCCGAACAATGTATTATAATTCTTGGAAACATGTCATGCACCAATGCAGAAATAATGAACAAATAAAATTCTAGCAGTATCTAATGAATATTCCAGTTTTAGAGTAAAGTACAGGTCAATCAAATTTTTCATTATTTTCATGTTTAATAAAAAATCCTTAAATGCTTCGAAACGAGACTACTCGCTGGTCTTGAAGTGGGTGAGAGTGAACTTGATCGGAGCTTTTTGCGTCTGGAGCATTCAGGGGCGAGCGGTACCGCCCCGGCGTTGCGTCACTCCGGAGGCACTCGACCGGAAAATATCGAAGTTGGCAGCAGCGCTGCGGCTGAGGCGGGCACTGGAGGCGCTGGAGGAGATTCCCGAGGGAACCCCGGTCTTTGGCGCCGTTGCGTTCCGACAGCTGATTTGTTGGAGGAGGCGTTTCGCCGCGATTGCAAATCCGCAGCAGTTGATTTGTTTATTTCAAGAAAGAAATGACCAAATTTCCCTCGTTGACACGAGCCAGCTGCTTCTCGAAGGGGCAACGAATCAAAGAGTTCCTGATCGGATTACATTAGAGCAAAGGAGATGCTGCTGAAAGAAACGTCGTAATGAATGTCATGGAAAAGAAAATGTTGACTGTTGAGGAAACTGACATGCAAAAATGTATATTGAACCTACACTACGTCCTTCCACTGCGCAGCAGAAAAACATATGCAGCCTCAAGCCATGTGAAAAAGTATCTATCGTTTTGTTTGATACCCAAGAACTCGGGAAAATCCAGAAACAATGAAAACTTTCGATTTTGTCTGAAAATGCAAATATTTGGTTGTGATACGATTCGCCTATTCTCATTCCGTTCCGTATTCCGCTTCATACGGTGCTCACCGATTGAATTCTTATACTTACAGAGTCTCTGCATAAGAGAAAAATGACGTCATGCAACAGCATAGCTTCAAGAAAGAGGCCGCGACATAGGCCGCCCGACATCGGAGCCACTGAAGCTATTCGAGAGTGCTTTTATTTATTCTTGAGCAGTATGCATGCACCTTTTTGGAAAACCTTTCCTGGTTTTGTTCAACAGTATCTTTGTTACTGCATGGGACTATTAAGGTTTTAAACTGCGAAATAATACTTGGTAAATATTACATTTATAACAGTTTGATACTCTCGTCAAGATTCTAGATTCACATTCCAATGTAACGTGCAGAATATTGTCTTGTAGAATTTATATTATATTATGTACCAACGTGTCAAGAATTAACATTATGGTATTACAATGTCATAAAATGTATCCAATTAACCAAATCTATAGAATTAAAACAAATTCCAAGATATATTTCAATGCATTCTCCTTTCTGTTTAATACTTCGATCACGTTTCTGAATGCGGAAAAGCCGCTCCTATTCAGCTGAACTCTGGAAATCTTGGGATGCACTTCTCGGGCATGGGTAGGGCACGGGCCCACCCTCCCAACACACGTCAGAGGCTAATCCTGAATGCAGAACGAGCTCTCCTCAGAAGCCCAGCGAACCGAGATCCCGCGTGCATCTCGCGCCAACTTCCCATCGCATTCCAGCAAGGCGATCACGCCGTGCCGCTCCGCCTCGCGCCACCCCCCCCCCGCGCCATCTCGCATCGCGCCGCCCCGCAGCGTCCCACGCCACCCCGCGCCGCCCCGCCCCGCGTCACCTCGCCCACGTCCCCCGTCCCGCGCTGCCCAGTCCCGCGTCACCCGGCCCCGCCCCGCCCGCCCCGCACCGCGCCGCCACGCCCCGCGCCGCCCCGCCTCACCGAACGGCACTCCACCACCCTGCGCCACCCTACTCCCGCTCGCAGGCGCGCGAGCACCGTTTCGGATGCAGCCCGCACGGCCCCTGGTCGTTCACCGAGTGCGTCGCCCGCGGACGCAGGCGTTGCGTTCTCCAGCGGCCCACACGTCCCACACGGCGCAGTGGCCGCGACGCAGGGTCAATGAATCTTCGAAGATTTTAAGACGATGGAATGAAATCTTCAGAGTGTAGATTCTCACACGTTATGAAAATTAAAATCGCTTACTGGCTGTATTCATGTTTACTGGGCATATGACACTTAAGCACAATGAGAATTCTTAGTGGCTCAAAGTTAAATTTTTGCTCAGAGGCCTTGAAAGAAATCTGTCTTCAAAAGAAAAACATAGTCCTATCTTGAAAGCACCTGTGTCATTCACACTTCAAATGTATTTTTAAAAAGAAAGTATGGGAATTGACAAATATTTTGTGCCGCAGATTCCGATTCAAATGTAGAATCAAGTCGAGTCGATTTTACTTGATTTTAAATCTACCTAATTAATAAGTTTATTTAATGAATGGTTAATTTTTATCTCAAACAACTAATGTTGAAACATAATCATTGTGGAAAATTAACAATAAGAATTGGATTTACATTCTCACAATCTGTACGCTTGATTGCTAAATAACGACGGATGTAGTCTTCACGTCGATGCGTACCCAAGCGTGACGGAAGGCGTGCGCGCCCAACGCAGCGGCGGCGGCGACGCGGGGTCAACGAATCTCCGCGACTCTCCGCCTCCGGCGCGCAGCGTGAATCAGCGCCGCGCGCGCCCGCGAGAGTTCGGGCGTCGCCCGCAGTGACACCCGCACCGCGCGCCGCGCCGCGGTGCCGCCCATGCATACATGCATGCGCCAAGCGGCGCGTACCAGTTGCGCTGGAACGCGCGCGCGCGCGCCCAGGCGACGGCAGGCAACGCCCGCGCCCCGCGCCTAGCTCATTCTCTGCGCCTATCTCCCTTCCTAGAGTGCGGTTTTTGTAACTTTGCCCCACAAGGCCCGTCTTCACGAGGGAATATATCTCGGTATTTCGCGTCTTTCTCCGCTAGATCCGCATGATCGCAAACGCATCAAGCTTCCGCTAGATATCGCATGATCGCGAACGCATCAAGCAGTGCTTGCGCTCATACTACGTCTAGCTGCACGACCGAGAAAGACGCGAAATGCAGTGTGATATTCCATCGCGGCCATAGGGGCTTGAGGGGCAGAGTTACAAAAATGGCACTATAGTAGACGTTTCCCCAGAGGTGGTAGCAGTGGAGTTGGAGAGCGAAATGCCGTGCGTTTTTTACTGGGTATATCTCCATAACACATGTAAATAAAACTGTAATTCGCAATAATGCGTCAAGTATACCTTTATTACGCGAAACTAATAATTTATTCCCACAAATAAACTGGAGATAATTTTAATAATTTATTATCCATGCTGCATTCTGAAATGGCAAGAGATCATTTGTTTTTTGTTTCCCTCGCGACTGAGAAAACTGTATAGAAACTTGTATATAAGTATAAATGTTTAAATCAATATAATTACCATAAAATAAAATTTAAACTTTAAAGAATTATAATTTCTACTGTGCACGGTTGTTATTCCTATTCTCGAAATCGTAAAACAGCTTCTGTTGCTGTTGCTTTTTTTTACTTATTTAAGGCCGCTGCTCAATCACTAAGGCCAGATAGCGAACCACTGTAAGAACATTGGGGATAACTATAACGGTGTATGGACACACGTAAACATCCACCCTCGGGTGGGAATCAATTCCACAACCCTTCAGGCACGAGAGAGCTACGGCTCTTCAGTCTTAGCCTCGGCTCTTGTCAGTCAGACCTCGTCTATCCAAGCCGACTAAGCCTGCGTTCCATTTATGTAGATTGGATCTATAATTGAGTCCAGGGTCGCACTGACAATCGGGTCACCACACTAGCTCCCTCTGACATTTTATATCTGTTTACGGAACCACAACTCCGAGTTAGACATACATATGAAACAAAGGCATCTACTTCACAGATAGTGGGCATACTTGGGTTCACAGATATGCGAGCACCAGTACGCTTCACACAAAGGTGTTTCATGTACCGAAGACCACATAATCTAATCAGATTCCTACATTCTCTCCTAAAAACTAAAAAGTTTACAGTTGTTTCTTATTGAGTCAGAATTGTATCTGTATGTGCCATTGTCCCAGAGAAGGATTTACCACGACTACCTTCTTATACCGATCCTTTGAATTATATAGAATTTTTTTAGGACTAAGCAACATTACCAACACCACTATCAGATTACAAACCTCTTTAGGGTAATTATCATGAGCATGCCCACGAATTGACAAAAGTGAGCACTTGCGCTCTCCCTCTAAAAATTGGATAAGTACAAAAATACATACAGAATCCTTTAATGTAACATACATTACCATATGTAAAATAAAATATTAATTTGACAAAAAACATTCGATTTTTAATAAAAAATATCCGAAACAAAAAACGTACGATCTTTAGTAATTTAAAAATTCTGTGGCTCCCACCACAGAATTTAATATAAAAGTTGTTGAAACAGTGTTGTTCCCTCTTACCATGAATCATTGCTTTGTCCTTCATAAATTGTTAGCATTTCGCTTACCAAGGAAAAGGTAAAGAAAAGATAGGAATTATGAATTCGGGTAAAAGACGTAAAATTTAAGATCGTTATAATCTATTTTCTTCCATGCCCGCAGCATAAACGGGTCATCAAAACCGCAGTTGCACAGCACGGCGCGTGAAATGCAGCGCTTCTGCATCTACATCACGAGCGCCCGCGCAGTCTAATCCGCCGTCTGGTGCGAGGCAGCAGCCCGCGTTGCACGCGCGTAGCGCCCGCCACCGCCACCGCCGCCGCGGGCGCCGCGCCGGGGCCGTTGCTCCCGCAGTTCGCCGCGCCACCGCCAGGAGCGCTAACGAGGCGCGAGCGCAGTGATTGATGGCGCCGGACCGCGCGACGCGAGCGGAGAACCGCTCCGCGCAGATCCACTTCTGCCGCCGCCGCCGCAACCAGCTTGGCGCGTGCTGGAGGCAGTCTCTTTTGTACGTCCGCGGCGAAAGAGGCACTTGCACATGTCGAGATCACTTCAATCATTTGCACCGTATGAATAGTAATAAGGTGCTTCGCCAGAAATTCACACTTTCCATTAGACTTAACGTCTGTGCAATTTTGCCTTGTCTGACTCCGATGTGTAAATGAAATGTTGAAGTGAAATGTGAACTTTTACTTCACGTGATTGGGAATAACTAATGCTATCTGGAATAACTATCTAAAGATAAGGGTTGGTCGATCTAGAGCCCAAGTGATTTCAATAACTGTCACAAAACGCAGTATTAATTCGCTCGTACGTTACGGTTTAAGCCACATATTGAAGTATCTGTTTCACATGGCAATTCCCTGCAAAACGTGGTATCTCATTTACCACTATTTACACCTGATCGCCTGAATTGTAATCCCACACAGACATGTAGTAATCAAATTCAAACATAATTTAAAGTCGCACACCCAACGTACTGGTTACGCACGCTGTCTCGGTGTTTCCAAATGAGTTTAAGTGGTATGTTCCTCTAAATTGTAGCTTTCTAAAACAAAATTCTTTTACCGCCACACTAGACAAAAAGAGGGATGTTTATTAAACAATTATCCGATTACCGTTTAAAATTTAGAACAGTACGTTACAGGCTTCCAACGCAATACATTCCCGGAGGTACAAACAGGAAACCCTCAAAAGCGATAACAAATTGCAAATACTTGGTTTACTTAGTTTACTAATTTCACAGGAATCATTCTGGCAGGGTTAATCACGACTGGACATTCCCCCATTTCTCTCGCCAGAAAATGAATGGCTCCGCAGGAAATCGGCGTCCGAGTCGACGGGTTAATGAGCCGTAATTTCTGGGCCGCGAGCGGCTCTTGACAAAGCAAATCGCGCCGGCGCACAAGAGATTCCCAGCGGCGGCGCCCGCCCCGCGCGCCTCCGCCCGTTTCGTGCGCCTCTTGCGCGACCGCCTCGGGGAGCAGATGCCGCAACAGCAGCGCAATGCCGGCACGAGCGGCGGCGGCGAGAAGTAATTCGCGGTGGGGATATCGCATCTGATGGAAGCGCTTTCAAGAACGAATTCATAACGGAATTGCGAGGATCAATTATGATGCTGGTTCTGTTCTAGTAGGTCTTCAAATGAGTATGTTCGTGCTTCGAAAGAGATAAATCAAAAAAGTAACTAAACAATTTAAATCTATTATTATTATTAATATAATTATTGTTGTTATTAGACTGTTCACATCCCTTAGTAGGGCAAAGGCATCTTACATTGTAAGGTTTTCCAAATCTATACAATTTATACTATTTAAATCTACACAATTTTTTATTGATTAAATTAGATCACCAGTAACACTTTGAGCACTTAATGATCGTTTTCTTTCCTATATGTAACACATTAAATGTGTACTGACACGCACGTTGACATTTCCGGAAACTGCGCAGACTGCTGCAATCGAACACGTCATACCTAATTTAAAAAGTGATACCGGTTTCCCTCGCCTACACGGCTGGATTATTTGCAAAAGACGACCTTGCACTTTCCTTGACCTAACTGAATTCACTTACTCTCGTTAATATTTTTTAATAATTCAATATTATTCTCAAGTGATTATTTCTTGGGTGTAAACATACAAATAAAAAGAAAAATAATGCTCGCAGCAAATTATTCAAATTTTCCACTGTGAATATATTAAAAAAATTACGGTGTTAAAATTGAAACTCGTTCTTTTGCATGAAATGCAGATCATGCATACTTTCCGGGAAGAAAATAAAAACAACGCGTTTGTACTAACTCTTGGAAAATTTAATATCGTTCAATAACAACTACAAACAAACTTTCAAAAGAAACTGACACAATTATTATACATCATAATTACAATATACGTAGTATGATTTACAACACAATCCATGTCAGACTGTAACAACGACGCGTACCGTATTTGCGAGATAGAATAGATCAGCGGTTGGTTTCATATTCACAGCAGTCTTATCTAGAATATCTAATGTTGATCCAATGCGCCTGGCAAGTCGTACCTGTCATTACAAATAATAAATTTATCACATGAATTGAACATGATTTGCTACGATCTGTCTCCATCAAAACCGCCCCGACCCAAGTCACTGAAGCCTCGCCACCCACCGGGGGTCAACGGTTCGGCGTAGAGACGGCGCGGCGCAGCGAGCGCATTCGGCCAACGCGGGCGAGAGGCGGCTTCTGTGCAAGAGACTTGTGCGAGGCGCGGCGCAGCGCGGCGCGGCGTCGGCGGCGCCCCCGCGCGTCCGATTCGACCGCGGCGCCCACGGCTCCCGCGCGCGCCCTCGCCACCCTTCCCCCGCCACGCCCCCCTCCCATTCGGCCGAAAGGCGGCGGCGGCGTTCGCGGTGATGACGCGCGGCCGGGGGCGTGGGCCGCTGCCCTTGCACTCGCGTTCGCCGCGCCCTCTGCGCCAGGGTGCTCCAAACGAACCAACCCAAAACATTTCGCTGTTTAAAATAAAGTATACGATTGTCGCGTATACAAAAAGAGCGAATTATATCGCTGTAGTTTAGAGTGCTGTGGATAGTCGAACGTTTCTTTGGATATGCCTTGATGCCAGAAGAGTGTGAAACATTTATATTTTAATCGAAATATAGTTTGAATAGTATGAAACATAAGACTGCTGTAAAATCCGAGGAGATGGTACAGTAATTACACATGATCCGGAATAATAGGCTAGAAAATCGACTTCGAAAAGGAAAGATGAAGGTAATACGAGTAGTATAATCATGATTTTGTTTCCATTTTCAGAATCAATTTAGTAAATTTCAGAGAGAAGTAAAGCGAATACATTTGTATATTTCTGACATCATTATAAATGTAAAAAACATTAACCATTTAAACAACATTGCTATGTATTCTGCAACTTCCTGCTTTCCCCAAAAATGTTTCATAAATTTTGAATAAATTTACCCGAGAAAACGACTGTAAATCCAAATAATTTCAATCGTCTTGTGCCGGCCATTTACATCAGGCCATGGAATAAAGTTATGCATTTATAATTAACGATATGAATTGAAGACCTTGAGGAAATAACATGCTATGCCACATTTCTGATGAAATTGAGATATTCGTGTTTTTCGATGCCCCATAGAAGTATCTAGACGATGGGTTTTTATTTTAAATATTCGCCGCAAGAATTTTGTAGTTCATAAACTAATGTTCTTTATACCAATGTGTAGAATGCAATGCCTAAACATTTACTCTCCATTTTCTCAAAACATACGTATTGTGGCATAGCATGTTATTGCCCCGAGGTCTTCAATTTTCATTAGTAAAAAATCTAATGACTTGCTACTAAATTTGTGTAATTCTCAACAGACAAAAAATTAAACATTTCGATACGTATACACTGCCGGAATACTCGTTTGTCATTCCAAAAACAGCCGACAATTAACAAGTTACATTACTTCTAATAATTTCTGATTTTTTTTTTCCTTTCGCTTTGCGTGAGGGTGGTGATGACCTACGGGGCATGATTTGTTCGCCCCTGCGCTGCTCCGCGCTCCCTCCCACGCCGTTGCTCGAAAAGAGCAACGGCGTGGGCTAAGAGAACATGCACTCCAGCCGAGCGAGGCCCTTGTTTCTTCCGTTTGCGAAGTTCGCACAACTTTTGGCGCAACACCCATCGGCGATGAAATCACGGGGCCAATTATCGTAACTCGCCAATGTCTTTGTACTCCGAGTATCTCGATGAAATGTATTATGATTAAGACGCACGTGAGAACATTTTGAAAACTAAGGTAAATAATTAAGCTGTTTAAATGTTTATTTCACAATTTTCTCCTTTCAAACACAGGACCTTTGGAGATGTAAAAATTATAGAATACAAAACGCTGGTATTGCTCATGAATTCTATGAATTCTCTGATGAAGTACAATTGAAGGAGTAAAATATTTATTTTGCTATACGGAAAAGTTCCATTGACTCGTCAACATCTTCCAACTCCCTTTATCTCGTAAGTTTTTAATAAAGAAACTACTGTCCAAGACAAAAACCAAAGATTCTTTTTCTGCCTTCCAACAGTGAAAATGACTTAGGTTTCTTATTACGATAAAGTTTTTTATACTCACTTATCCGCCCTCCAAATCTCTAACAACTTGAAAGCTGTTATAAATCTCATTACCCATCCTCTTCGAGAAGAACTTGTCACGTCCATTACCCGGGAGCCTATCAAGACGTCCTGCGGAGGCGGGCGCCGGATACTAGGGAAGATAGGGCCATCGTGTATCCTTCCGCGAAGTGCCGCGCGCGGACGTAATGATCCGCGAGACGAGCGAGAGCGCGTAAAAGGCCCCGTCCGATAAAGAGAGAAGGGGAGGGCGGCAATTAATTCTCAAGGAGCGCGAGCATACAAGTCATCTTCAGTGTCAAGGTCAGGCGCGAGAATGCCTCCGCTAAACGCACGGTGCGAATTGGTACCCACGATGAAACGCAGAGCTGCTTAGTGCATCGTGGGTTCGTGGCTTAGATTATTATTAGTACCCGTGACACTCCACATTATGCCATAAAATGAAAAGAAGTAAATATTTTATCTGAAGGTGTTATCTGTACGTATCAATGTGAAGAAAAATATTCGAAGTTGGAACAGTGATTTGCAGATTCGAGTTTACATGTATGTATGTAAGTATGCAATATGAATGTACTTTGGCACAACAGCTCTTTATAAGCTAAGGCCTACCAGCGACGTCCTGACCTTTCGATGCGAGTTTACATGCGTACATCATATTTAGTTTTACGAACATGATTAATAAAAATTATACGGCGCTGGAAAAAAGGACATAATTAACGCAGAGTGAATCGCATCATTAAACCATGTTTATTTCCTTTCGCGCGTAGTCATTAGACTCAATCCACTGTACTAGTACTGCAAAATCTCCAGAACGAGTAGTAATAACTGGTGAAGGGGTAGGTATAACTGGTGAAACCAACACGAAAATGTAATTTATTTATCCTGAACTACGCCTAAAATATTAACTCTGCCATCACGATAAAATGTAACCACAAGCATTCTTTCAGCAAGCAAACGTCATCAACTAACGTTCCAGATGTTTACGTGCCTTCCTTCAGAGAACGCGAAGAGCGCAGAGCGCATTACTACAGCCGAGCGAAGCCTCCCTCCAGTCAGGCGAGGCGCGCGTATGACGGATGTGTGGCCGGGGAGGCTGCGAGGGCCCACGCACAGTGCTCCTCACGCTTTGCTCACACGGTCAAAGCTTCAAACGCTTATTAAACGTAGCTATATTTTGATATATGCTTAAATATACACTACACATTAGTATAAATGTGAATGAAGATTTATTAGCCTTTCTGCTAATAACATAGTTGGAGGAATGGTAAATACTTCGACTGGTACGAATATTCGAAGTAGCAAATGTTATGTTTTCATGGACCTGGTTTTCACTGATATATTTTTACAGCTGATCGATGTGTTTGAATTCTAATAATAAAGAAATCTTACACAAACAGACATTTGGATCATTGTATATAGGATGAATGAAGTCTGTAAAGAAAAAGATTAATCAGTTGGTGAGGAGTTTTTCATGGAGATATTAATGTGGATTGATGTTATCTTGAACAATAATATTTTAATTTTCAATTAAGTGACTAATCGAATTCTGGCTCCCACAACACAATTGATATACTACATACGCCAAGGGAGCTAGCAAACGCATTGATCACGGCAGCATGTCACGGAACGCATATCAACTGTGTGGGGTCGGGGATCTCCAACTTGGGATGACAAAAAAATCGATGTTTTTAAAACATCAACATTTTCGAGCAGAAACATCGATAATATAACACCGAAGTTTTCATTTGGATGCTTTCTTCAGATTCATATATTTGTTCAGAAACATCGATGTTTTCAAAAACGTTTCTCATGATATAAATAAAATTTCCAACATCTATTTCATTTGTGGATTGCTCGCAATCAACAGCCATTGACAACTGTCACCGTTGTCGATCCATAGGCGGCACGAAACCGTTTGCTGTTCGCAACCTTTCTCCAGTGTTTCTTTTTTGATTATTTTAAACATCGCAGGATTGTTTAACTGAAATTTGAACCTTGAATACGTAGATTAAGACTAAGATGACAGTCAAATTTAAGGCAGAATATACTTTAAACGAATATTGACACATTGAAACCAGGAGAATTTACTTCCAAATGTTTCATCATATTTAAAACATAAATATTTTAAACATCGATATTTCAAATATCGAAGAAGCATCGAACATTTAAGAATCGATGTATCGATGTTGCCATCACTATCTCCACCCCATTTTCGGCCCATTGTGGTGCGGCCGCGGAGCGGGAGCTCGGGGCCGATATCTCATGCGTCCTGGGCCGCCGCCTGCTTGCTTCCATCGGGCACCCGCGGCGCTCGGGCCGCTCTCGCCGCCAGCACCCGCGCCATTATCGTAATTGTACGGGAGGAATGTAGCAATTAAGAAGCCGACAAGACGGCCAGAGATGTTAAATAATTTATCAACCAATTAGGCCGCTGCCGAAAGTGATGGCGCTCCGCGAGAGGCGTCGGCGCGCACGCAGCCGGTGCGTGCGAGAGGGAACGCTCAAGACCGTAGCCGGACCACAATGGCTCGAAAGCGCACGTAGGACAACGCTTCTTAGGATGTGAGATCGTAACAAACAATTTGTGGCGTAGGTTCTGGATGCCACACGACTCGTATAGGCACTTGCGAAGTCTACATACTTATAACAATTTACTACACGGTTTCAAAAAGTAAACCGCAACATAGTTCAATGCGATATCCTGCACCTTTGGCATACCTATTAAAATCAATTAGTATTTCGTGATTTCGATAACCATAAAGAAACAGTGCAAGAAAGTAGTTATGAGACTGTTTTGGCTCAAATTACTTTTAATAGATGTCAAAAGAAAATAAACTGACTGAATCGTGATAATGAACTTTTATATTTGTTTCCAATATACCAAATTAAATGTTAAGTGATTTATCGTAATAATAAAGACTTCACTTTACTCTGCATGTAACTCCCCATTCTACATACAACCGGTGAAAATTCAAAGCAAGCGTGCTGGTGATGTGATCTAGGCGCTTAGAACTACCGTGTCGCAAATATAATGTTTAGTTGTCGCTGTTCCGTTTCCAGAGATGGCCATACAATATGATTTACATGCACAAGTGTTGACAATAAAACAAGATTTACCGCACAAAGTACCTTCGTACATAAGCAAATTCCAACAAATAGGCAATCAATTGGTTTAGACCTCGTAAATCTCTTCACGTTCCCTTCTATGCAGCGGAAAGAACGCGATTCATCATCTAATACCCCGCCCAGCCCGGGCGCGCTTGTAGTGCATTATAATACACGCCAGGCGGCGAGCACGCCATGCCAAATTCTACTTTACGTTCCGTTAATGCACAACAGCCTTTGCCTTGCGCAAGCCGGACGAACGAGTCTGGCCCGCGCGTGGGAGAGCCAGACAGACCAGCCGAGCTGCAGAGTTCCTTCTTGACGAGCATAGCATTTGAGGTACATTCATGTTCTGAATCTTCGCACTAAATAAAAAGTTGACGTCCTGATATTTCCTGCTTTCAAGGTGAATTACAAATCATAAGAATTACCATAAATAAATGTAATGATCACATCTACTGAATTGACTGACTCAGTAGATATGTATTAATTGAGAACATTTTAAATTATGAGTCGCTTGCTTATTTCAAACCCGATGCTCCACAAGAAAAAAAATATTCCATTACTTTCTTATTAATGCATTGCAGGAGAATAGTCTATTTAAAAATCCGTAAAATATATTTGTCCTGGGATTGAAAACTAAAATTCATTTAATTAAATGTAGAAAATTCCAAAACTTTAGATCTTTGTCAAAGTAACTCAGAGATGAATGAAGAATTTTATTCTGGGAGGAAACTTGATGGCTTTCGGCAATAATAAGACGATTGACAGGAGTGAGGGCATATATTCTACAACAGCAACACACGGCCCAGAACGCCTAACTCATACACATC
The DNA here is from genome assembly GCA_031308135.1 of Acheta domesticus. Classification (NCBI taxonomy): domain Eukaryota; kingdom Metazoa; phylum Arthropoda; class Insecta; order Orthoptera; family Gryllidae; genus Acheta; species Acheta domesticus. The sequence goes on along the minus strand of JAHLJT010000631.1, from coordinate 113,923,098 downwards.
TTTATTCAGAGCAAATTGTAAGGTACATCTCCGTCCAGCATCTCGCAACCAGTCAACCAACACAGCTCGCGAATATCCCATTCAAATTCGGAGCAATCTTTATACACCGTTACAGTTCAGCTCCGTGCCCTGGAGGGAAACCGGACACGCCGCCCGGCCCGCCGCCGCCGCCGCCGCCGCCGCCGCCGCCGCCGCCACGCGCTCAACGCGGTCGCATCGCGGCTCGGGCGCAATCAATCGCCACCATCTCTTCCTCCTCCTCCCCGCCGCATCCGAAAAGTGGAAAATTGGCGGGCGCTCGACGAAGAGAGGAGACGCGAAGAGAGCGGTGCTCGGGGCCCATTGAACAGGGAGAGCTCTGGAGAGGCGGCGGCGATCCTCACGGGGAGACGGGCGGCACCGAGGCGGCGTCCTCCGACTGGAGGACTCTCCACGGCGGGATCCGAAGCGCGGCCCTCCACGCCGCCCCGCCAACGGCTGCCTCCACCTCCGCCCCTACCGCCTCCGCCCCCGCCTCCGCCGCCGCCGCCGCCGCCGCCGCCGCCGCCGCCACCGCTGCCGCCTCCGAGGCGAGAGCTCTGCGCTGTGTTGCGCGGCCGCGGCGGCGGCGGCACGATCTTCGCTTTCGGCGTTTTCGCGGGGGGTGGAAGAGTTTCGAGAGGAGGACCGCGGCCACTCGCGGACGAAGACGAGATGAGCAGCCAAGTGCCCGAAATCTTGCATGAGTTGGGGACTTGCGGCTGAGAGCAAGCAGCCTCTACTCTTTCCACGGGCCGCTCCCGATTTCGTAGGTGAATTTTAAAGTAGAGGACACGTGGGCTTTAAGAACTTTCTTATGAATATTTTCAAAAGTGTATATTCCAAAGAGTTCAATAACGAATAACGTAATTATAACAATAATAATAGTAATAGGAAAACAACAATGATGATACTAGACAAATTTAATATGATCTTCACGACAATCGTAAAAACTTTAAAAGTTAATAAGGTAAATAGTCCAGGAAATCATTAACTCGCTTATGATAAATGCTTCGTTTAATCTTCTGCAACGACCTGATTCCCAGGTATTACAGTCTAGGCCCGCGGAACCCGTTTTTTAGGTCACTCTTGCAAGACATTAGTGGAACTGTGGGAACTACTACCATTTCCAGATCTATTAATCAGTACCGCCTTGCTGGTAAGTACCACTTAAACGGAGAATGTTAGACAAATGAATGAGACGAAACTGACAGACACGACACACCAATGCAGGAGTTCTGGCGTAAATTCTCTTGTTCTGTAGATGCTTATCCGAATTTCGGATTCAAGTGTCAAAAGACATTTGTATAGGTAGAAAGACAGGTAATTTGTGCATAACAACCTACATGAGCACGCATGCTTAGCAATTTTGTTTTGTTTTGTTTGGAATTGTCATTAAAATTCGTGATTTCTCCGATAGGATCTTTCAAGAAAGAATGCCGAGCTAAAGAATGAAAGTCGCCTGAGGAGGATCCATGCGTGAGTAACAGAAGGAGGCAGATCAAAGAAAGTGGTTAACTACTTTTTCCACTTGAGTAAACTCAAAGCCTGTCTTTCGAGTCGTTTGGCCCAGAAGCACTCGGGAGAGACAACTAAATCACTAGACATTGAAATTAGTTCATTCAGATAACCTACATCAATTGCGACCAGTTAAATTCTACTACTGCAAGTAAGTACTAGTTTTAAGAGCAAGATTAATTACGATTACAAGCATAAATGCATTAAAGTTACTAAAAAACCTAAGAAGCATATTTATCAAATCACAGAAACTTAATACCAAACATAATAACATTAGGCAAACAGGATAATCTGGTAATTAATTCCTAACTTTTTCTGTGCTATTTTGCTTTCTACAATGTATTTGACTGAGTGTAATGCTCGACCCCTCCTATTCCTTCATTTTCATATTTATAACGGCAAAAATACGAAACAGAATATGTCTGAAATCATCAGGATATCTTGGCGTTTCCTCGTTGAGAACATTGCCCCACAAACATTTTGTATGAACATTTCGTATCTGAGGTCAGTACTAACCAACTTTCTTTTCCCCCCTGCTAGGCGAAGCGTCAATCAACCCACGTCCCGAATCATGTGCATCGCCGGCCTGTCAGCGCTGGCCGGGATTTATTTTTTTCTTTTTTGCAAACGTTTAAAACGTATGGATAAATGGAACTTGTGTGGAATATGCATATTTAATTAAGTACATTTTAGTAGTAGTTACACGAGGAAAGGGAGACATGATAAGCAATTTCTGTATTTAGGTGCAAAATGCATTGCGCTTTCTGTTGGATAGTCACAAAGTGGTTTCATTTTATCGCTGAGGGGAAAGGCCAAAGCTTTGCCGTCGATTTGGAAATGCGCCAACGAAGAAAGTAAAATGTGGCGCATCAAATTGGCGATTGTTTTGCCTAGTTAGCTTAAGCAAACACGTAGAACTAATTAAATTACACAACATATTCCACACGTGTTCCGTCTATTGATTTTCTTCAGCCGATTATCAAAAAATAACACTGGCGCGCGGATCGAGCGCAGCGCTGCGATGCAGAGGGCGGCGGCCAATGCAAACGAGCGGGACCTCGCGGGCGGCGCGGGCGGCAGGGGGAGCTTCGCGGGCACCACCGCGGAAACTTGCCGGGGCACCCGATCGGGTGATGATGTCAGCCGAAAGCAGGTTTACTCACTTCTCCGGCCGCGAACCCGCTCCCCCGGCGCCCGCCGCCCGCTCTTCGCCCGCCGCGCGGCGCGGCGCGGGCAGTGCGTCCAAATGACCACGAGACGCGTGGAACGCAGCACATTCAAAACAGATTATCGATCGAAAAAATACATACGCATGTTTGCATATGTATTAATAAAACAATGCAAAATATTTCTCGTTTACAAGATGTTTTTTTGCTAATAGGGAGAGACATATCAATTTCGCTCTTGGAGAAATACTTCTCCCTAGTGAAGGTGAGAGAGAACGTTGGAAAAAGCTTGATTCTCTTGCTTGAAGTCTCGTGACGATCCGCAAGTCGTCTTAGTCGAATTTATCGTCGTATTAATATAATAACAGCTTGAGCTATACATTCATACAGTTGTAATACATTTTTATCTTTATTGTCTCGAAGTGCACATTTATATGCCAATTCCTTTTATTTGATCAGTTCAATCACGTAAAGCAATGATTCATACACCTTATTTCTAAAATATCACGTTCTGTTAAAACATGTTTTACGCAATGCCTCACTTCAATCATTAACATTTTTATTAGTTCTGCGTGCCTTTGGGCCTGTTCGGGCCCAGTGCGCGGCGCTGGACCGGGCCGGCTCGGCAACCTGCCCGGCCGCGGCTCGCTGCTCGCCAGCGCTCTCCGCTCGCCGGCCGCTCCCCGGCACGACGGGACGCGACGGGACGGGACGCGATGCGAAGCGATGCGCTGTCCGCCTTTCGCAAAGGCCTCCGCGCCGCTCCCACACGCCCCTCCCGCGCCTCTTCCACGTACGCTGGCACTCTCCCCTCATGAACTACACCGAGGGCACTCCTCCTGTTCACTAGAAGGTTCCGCAAGGTCCAGAATTGTGCCTGGATTTCGTTCTTTGCCTCTTTTATTGCATTACAGTTTTATTTGTGTTTCTTTGCGTTTGTCAGTAAACCATGTGAAGATTATTGAGTCTTATAGTTTATTATTTAACTTTCAACCTGTAAGTTTAAAATATTTCTGCTTCGTGTCTAGAATGGATCATTCCAATTTCGAGATGTTAATTATTCTACGTAATAGACCCTTCTGAGAGATCGCCAGACTACCTACTGCATGTAGAAGGTTTCAGTTTCTATTTCAGTGTAATTCAACAAGTAAAATAAGGAATGGGGGAATGCATCTGATTCTTAGGGACAATCTCTCCTAGAGAGTTTCGATTTCACTTGTGCGTAAAGAATCAGCTCACGACCTGTTCGTTTCAAACACTGAAGAAATTAGTAAGTTGTCTAAAATACTGTAATTAAATTGAACTCTTCAATGTTATAGAGTTTGGCTTTATGTACAGTAATAAATACAACGGGTGCGTGCATTATCTCCTTTAAATAATATTATTTCAATATCAGATACCAGTTTTATATTAATCGCACATTTTAAACTCAATTGCAAAGCTCACGTTTCCGGCAACACAAATGATTTGTCACATCACGCCCCTTGTCCAGGGACTGATCACGATTTTGATAGAAATAAATGCGAAAGTCACAAAAAAGATTATGAAAGTCTTCCTAGAAAGAAAACGTGGCAAAAATTGTGATTGCCTTCTTAACATTTCGATAAGTAAAACACACGGTCACCAAACCATTCTCACTATTCATCCTATTCGTAGGCGCTACCGCACACGTCATCTCACAGGTGTTTGAAAAGCATTCGTATTTAGTACTTTCCGCCGCTCTCAGAATCATGAGCTGAGTGGAGCTGTCGCCTGTCATAGCGAGGATCGCCTTGATATGCAAGGAAGGTCACGCGGAGCGCCGTCAGTGGCGTCGTGACGATTCAAGGGGCTTTATCCGAAGACTCGTGGCGAATGGCCCGGGGGGAGGTTGGGAAGTCCCAGAAACCCACGCGGTGGCCGCGATCCGCGCGGCGGGGGCGGCGCGGCTGTGGCGATTCTCTCGACCTTGGCTTTTGCCGCGCTTCCGGCTACCACCCACGAGGTAAACTGCACGTAGGAAGAAGAAGGGTTTTCTTTACCGAGCACACGCCGTGACTAACTCCGTCAAAACTGACTGGAGAGTAGCAAAAGATTGGGTAAGCTTTTTGTGTAAATGGAAATGACATACTAACATGTTCAAGCAAGAATACCAGAAGTTTAAATGTACTTCTAATATCATCATCATTATTATTATTATTATTATTATTTTCATTATATGTATATTATATGTATATAGGAATATTTAACCCAGACCAACCATCATGAACATGCTTTACATTCCATTCGGACAAGAGAACTTATTTTAAGCAAGAGATTATGTGATTCTATGAGAAAATTTGATGTGGGGTAAAAATAAACACATGAATCAGCATTTTACACTGTTATTAAGAGAAACGCATAACAAGTTTTATTCTTAACTGCAATTACACACTTAAGGAAATAATTTATTTCTATAAACTTCGAAGAAGATTTATTATGCCTCTTGATTAGGCTGACTGATGGTGCGAATACAGCACCTACTTAATCTTTCGGCACAGAACAAAACATTCATCTTTCGAGAAGAAGAAATTAAAATAATCTCTTGCTTTCGAACTCTATCACACTTGAATCTAGTTTAATGAGAAGCAACTGTTTTACGTTTCTCGAACCAGTCTGTAGTAGAGGATAGAATATGATTCATGCATTCTAGAAGCCGCAAAGAAATATCAAGTTATATAATCTAATGTATGGCTTCAACAAACTGCACCCATTGGAAGCTTCATTATGCAGTACTTTCAGTTTTCTGGGAAAACCAAGTATTGCAATTTCGTTATCCTGATAGACGAAATTGACTAGAATGGAACTCTACTGTTCCACAACTGGAAGTGAACATTACAGAATTTTCTGACACGTGTAATAAAGTGATTTGTCATGACAAATTCTTTTAAATATTTCCCAGTCAATTTGACAAAATTTAATAACAAAGCAGTTCTCAAAATTCACATGCGATTATACTTTATTTGTATGATATATGACTGTCAAATAAAACGACGATATCTAACTGTACTAGTTTTCTTCTCTTGAAGCTTATACGGTATACTGTTGGGAAACGACTATCCATTGATATTCTGCGAAGGCTTATCTTGAAACATGTTCAATTAATTTTGACATTAAATCAAAAGATATAAAACGATTTACGACGTTTTCTAGACCTTATGAGGTAGATCGCTCTTCGTTCAATTTCCAAGCGGTGCTGCAATCTCCAACTTATTTGGTAGATTAAAAGAACAAAAACATCCCATCCTGAATAAATGATACTTCTGTTCGTATAGGGGCAAGTAACAATAGATAACAGACAAGAATGAACGGTTCGGATAAATGCAGATAATTTTCTGACTGCTGGACAGCAAAGATTTCAAACACTTCAGAGACAATATTTTTTCTTCAGTGTAATTCGATAATGAAGGCGATTTTGGTCCAACAGATGAATGATATCTTCTCTTGACAATTAACTGCAAGGGCAGGGACATCTCAACAATACAATACACGATAATCAACATTGCCTACGATAAAATTTAAAAGGTTCCGGCACGACCTAAAAAAATTGAATAATAAAAAATGGAAATAATTTAGTTCCGCAGCAAATCCAACGCAATATCAATAATTTACTAACAAATCAAAACTTCTGTTCTTTTTCTACTTCGATAACTAAGCCCCTGATTTTGTCTCTAGAACTTTGACCACAGTGGGAGGGAAGCATTCTATTTTTTTTCTTGCATTATTAATCCAGTGTTTTTTCTGAAGATTTTTTTTATTGTCGCTCGCTCGAAACTGTTCTTTCTCGCGCGCGCGTCCGCTGCCCGTGGCGGGGGGGGGGGGGCAGGAGGCACTCACCGACGACGGCGATGACGTAGTTGTTGGGCGGCTTGAGCACGTTGCGCGCCCACGCCGCGCGCACCACCTCGAGCGCGCACGCGCTGGCCGTCACCAGCAGCACGCCCGGCGCCACGTAGCCCTGGAACTCCAGCAGCCGCATCGCCTCCAGCAGCGACGCGTTCCAGAAGCATTTCAGGTTCGCCTCCAGGAAGCCCTGCGCACACCACTATGCATTGCTCGTGAAAACAGCTTTGCCATGGGGTCAACACTGTTCACTAAAATAAATGAAAACAAGTTCTTACATACATCGAGAAAAGTCAGACATTTTTAAATCACCAGAAATTCATTGTATCAAATGTCCATTTCGGGGGACAGTGAAATCGAAACATGTTTTCTTTAGTTTCAAAAAGGCAGAGCAGCAGACTACTTTCTTTCTTCCTTCTGAACGGAAAAGTAGCATTCTTTCCACTCTCGAACTTACTTTCGTGCAATTACTAACACATGGGCAAATACGAATAAGTAATGAAATAATTTACAATTTTTGGATAGTTTTAATAACAATGCAGCGATAATTAGCGATAATTCATAAAAGCTTTGATAACAGTTCAAATTGGAGTGACATTTTATTTAGATTATATTGAATGTTTATACATTTAAATGAAGACGACATAAAAATGTCCGCTACATACCGATACCTATATTTTTAAACGTGCATTTTTATAGATCTTCTTGGGTAAAACAGTTCAAAAATTACTCGAAATGCTAACCAACAGCCAATACATTGTCGCTAAAACCGGTAAAATGTTTCTTATACCACGTGAAAGGAAACCGCGATGTAAATCACTGCATAATAACAAAATATATATTTGAACAGAAGTACTTTCGAGAATATAATAAAAATATAACAGCCGTCATGACCTACGGACACTTGGGGCACTAAGCATTTCCAGACTGTTGAACTACGAGTTGGAGTAAGAGCTAAATTCCCCATAGTGGGACATTAACTGCACGATAAATCAACCTTACTGCAACACTTAAGAACATGAGACACCGGTAAAATTAGGACAGCGTACTTCAACTTAGCGAGCGGACAAGCGCTCGCGCACGACAGGTCTCCTTCCTCTAGCCCCGGCCTCTAGGCGCTTATGGGAGGCGGGGACGGCCCGGGAGGGAGCATAAATCATGCTGTGGGCGGCTGCAGAGGCAACAGGCGCACGGGGAGAGGCAAGGAGTGAGCGGGCCAGCGTGATCACAAAACGCGAACACGGGAAAGAGGGCCAAGAATGTGAGCGAGGGTGGGTAAAAGGGAAAGGATGTAAGTGAAGGGGAAGCTCGTTATGATAGCGTGGGCAAAAAAAGAGGCATCCAAAGGGATGTTTTCCAAGAAGATACATGGTTTTCGTGAAACCCCTAGTGTGTTTAATTTTTTCCCCGGGTCATCCGATGAAAAAAGAATAAATAAATAATGTTAATACAAATGTAATATGTATTTATCTGGTCATAAATATCCAGCTTTGAATTTGATGAGTTAATTATCTCATACGCATTAAATGACTACGCGCAGATTGGAGCAGGGACCTTCTACGTCACAACGAAGATTTTTAGTAAGGTTTGAGAGCCTTTAACTTAGGATAATGAATACTAATTATAATGTTATACATTTTACCACCAATAAATAATTAACTAAAGAACATCCTTCTGTACCAAGTTATCACTGTCCAGGTAGCGACAACTCGAATTTTACAAAAGAAAAAACAACTTCTTTTACAGCAATGCTAATTTTAAAAGATAAATGATGGCAAACTACGTTCGCATGAAACAGTATGTCCCATGATCACCCTTGCTTCTGTGCATGGGACACATTAAGTGGTGAAAGGTTACATCAGAAAGCACAGCCATGCAAATGAGAACACACAAAACCGTCTCTCACCGCCAACGAAGGGCGAAAACGGCAGGGACACCAGAGGTAGGGGGCACCGAAGGTAAACGATACACAGGAAATGGAAGACGAAGTGGGCAGGGGGAGGGGAGAGGTGGTATGGGCCGGGATTGCGGGGCGGGGCGGAGTGGGGTAGGGAAGGATCGGGTGGGTCGGATATGCGGGGTGAACTAGGCGAGAAAGAGTAGGCGGGACGGAACGTGGCAGGACGGGACGGGGAAGCTGGGCGCAACGGGCGAAGGAGGGACGGGGCGGGGCGGGGCGGGGCGAGGCGGGGAGGGGTGGGGCGAGGTATAGGAGGTGTGAGGTGGGGCAGGGCAGAACCAAGACCTGGAGAAGAGGGAAGGGCAATGAGTGGTGAGGGCAGGCACGAAGGACAGAGGGCAGGGGCGAGTTGAGTCGGAGCGAAATTAGGCGGGGACGGGGCGGGACGAGGCGAGGCGGACGGGGGACGGGACAGCTGGGCTGGGCGAGGACAGGCGATGGCGCAGCGGGGAGAGGACGGAAGGCGCGCGAGATGGATGGGCGCGTGGCCGCCCCGCGCGTTGTGCGTCCGCCAGGGAAACTTGAACTCTGGCTCTCGTGGGAGCGTCGCCCGCTGCGCGGCGCAGCGCGCGCCCCACTTGCTGCGCTGCCCGCCCCGCGCGTGCACCGGCGCAGCTGCGACTTGCGAGCG